>JAFELL010000384.1:0-600000 GCA_019059645.1 Caranx melampygus
AGCAGAGCTGTGCCCATGGTGCAGTTTCTGAGCTGAAATGAGTAGAATGCTCAATGCTGGCTATTCTGGGCCAAGCAGGCAGCTGGCACGCTGTGCTGTGTTTATGTCATTTTTCAGCTCCTCTCGCCGAGAGACGCATGTTTTGTTAAGTACGTGAAAATGAAGCAAAGCTGTGCCCGTGGTGCAGTTTCTGAGCTGAAATGAGTAGAATGGTCAAATGCTGGCTATTCTGGGCCCAAAGCAGGCAGCTGGCACGCTGTGCTGTTTTATATGTCACTTTTCAGCTCATCTCGCCGAAAGACGCACGTTTGGTGAAATGCGCTGGGAATGAAGCAGAGCTGTGCCCATGGTGCAGTTTCTGAGCTGAAATGAGTAGGATGTTCAATTGCTGGCTATTCTGGGCCAAAAGCAGGCAGCTGGCACGCTGTGCTGTGTTATGTCACTTTTCAGCTCCTCTCGGCGAGAGACGCATGTTTTGACAAATACAGTGAAAATGAAGCAAAGCTGTGCCCGGGTGCAGTTTCTGAGCTGAAATGAGTAGAATGGTCAAATGCTGGCTATTCTGGGCCCAAGCAGCAGCTGGCACGCTGTGCTGTGTTCATTCATTTTCAGCTCATCTCGCCGAGAGACGCACGTTTGGTGAAATGCGCTGGGAATGAAGCAGAACTCTGCCCATGGTGCAGTTTCTGAGCTGAAATGAGTAGAATGCTCAATTGCTGGCTATTCTGGCCAAAGCAGGCAGCTGGCACGCTGTGCTGTGTTTATGTCACTTTTCAGCTCCTCTCTCGGAGAGACGCAGGTTTTGACAAATACAGTGAAAATGAAGCAGAGCTGTGCCCATGGTGCAGTTTCTGAGCTGAAATGAGTAGAATGCTCAATTGCTGGCTATTCTGGGCCAAAAGCAGGCAGCTGGCACGCTGTGCTGTGTTATGTCACTTTTCAGCTCCTCTCGGCGAGAGACCATGTTTTGACAATACAGTGAAAATGAAGCAGAGCTCTGCCCATGGTGCAGTTTCTGAGCTGAAATGAGTAGAATGCTCAATTGCTGGCTATACTGGGCCAAAAGCAGGCAGCTGGCACGCTGTGCTGTGTTTATGTCACTTTTCAGCTCCTCTCGGCGAGAGACGCATGTTTTGACAAATACAGTGAAAATGAAGCCAAGCTGTGCCCATGGTGCAGTTTCTGAGCTGAAATGAGTAGAATGCTCAATGCTGGCTATTCTGGGCCAAAAGCAGGCAGCTGGCACGCTGTGCTGTGTTTATGTCATTTTTGAGCTCCTCTCGCCGGAGAGACGCATGTTTTGTTAAGTACAGTGAAAATGAGCAAAGCTGTGCCCGTGGTGCAGTTTCTGAGCTGAAATGAGTAGAATGGTCAAATGCTGGCTATTCTGGGCCCAAAGCAGCAGCTGGCACGCTGCTGTGTTTTATGTCACTTTTCAGCTCATCTCGCCGAGAGACGCACGTTTGTGAATGCGCTGGGAATGAAGCAGAGCTCTGCCCATGGTGCAGTTTCTGACTGAAATGAGTAGATGCTCAATTGCTGGCTATTCTGGGCCAAAAGCAGGCAGCTGGCACGCTGTGCTGTGTTTATTCATTTTTGAGCTCCTCTCGTCGAGAGACGCATGTTTTGTTAAGTACAGTGAAAATGAAGCAAAGCTGTGCCCGTGGTGCAGTTTCTGAGCTGAAATGAGTAAATGGTCAAATGCTGGCTATTCTGGGCCAAAAGCAGGCAGCTGCACGCTGTGCTGTGTTTATGTCACTTTTCAGCTCATCTCGCCGAAAGACGCACGTTTTGGTGAAATGCGCTGGGAATGAAGCAGAGCTGTGCCCATGGTGCAGTTTCTGAGCTGAAATGAGTAGAATGGTCAAATGCTGGCTATTCTGGGCCAAAAGCAGGCAGCTGGCACGCTGTGCTGTGTTTATGTCACTTTTCAGCTCCTCTCGCGAGAGACGCACGTTTGGTGAAATGCGCTGGAATGAAGCAGAGCTGTGCCCATGGTGCAGTTTCTCTGAAGTGGGAGTAGAATGCTCAATTGCTGGCTATTCTGGGCCAAAAGCAGGCAGCTGGCACGCTGTGCTGTGTTTATGTCACTTTTCAGCTCCTCTCGGCGAGAGAACGCAGGTTTTGACAAATACAGTGAAAATGAAGCAAAGCTGTGCCCGTGTTGCAGTTTCTGAGCTGAAATGAGTAGAATGGTCAAATGCTGGCTATTCTGGCCAAAAGCAGGCAGCTGGCACGCTGTCCTGTGTTTATGTCACTTTTCAGCTCCTCTCGGCGAGAGACGCAGGTTTTGACAAATACAGTGAAAATGAAGCAGAGCTGTGCCCATGGTGCAGTTTCTGAGCTGAAATGAGTAGAATGCTCAATTGCTGGCTATTCTGGGCCAAAAGCAGGCAGCTGGCACGCTGTGCTGTGTTTATGTCACTTTTCAGCTCCTCTCGCGAGAGACGCAGGTTTTGACAAATACAGTGAAAATGAAGCAGAGCTGTGCCCATGGTGCAGTTTTCTCAGCTGAAAGGAGTAGAATGCTCAATTGCTGGCTATTCTGGGCCAAAAGCAGGCAGCTGGCACGCTGTGCTGTGTTTATGTCACTTTTCAGCTCATCTCGCCGAAAGACGCACGTTTGGTGAAATGCGCTGGGAATGAAGCAGAGCTGTGCCCATGGTGCAGTTTCTCTGAGCTGAAATGAGTAGGAGTTCCATTGCTGGCTATTCTGGGCCAAAGCAAGCAGCTGGCACGCTGTGCTGTGTTTATGTCACTTTTCAGCTCCTCTCGGCGAGAGACGCATGTTTTGACAAATACAGTGAAAATGAAGCAGAGCTGTGCCCATGGTGCATTTCTGAGCTGAAATGAGTAGAATGGTCAAATGCTGGCTATTCTGGGCCAAAAGCAGCAGCTGGCACGCTGTCCTGTGTTTATGTCACTTTTCAGCTCCTCTCGGCGAGAGACGCAGGTTTTTACAAATACAGTGAAAATGAAGCAGAGCTGTGCCCATGGTGCAGTTTCTGAGCTGAAATGGTAGAATGGTCAAATGCTGGCTATTCTGGGCCAAAAGCAGGCAGGTGGCACGCTGTGCTGTGTTTATGTCACTTTTCAGCTCCTCTCGCGAGAGACAGCAGTTTTGACAAATACAGTGAAAATGAAGCAAAGCTGTGCCCGTGGTGCAGTTTCTGAGCTGAAATGAGTAGAATGGTCAAATGCTGGCTATTCTGGGCCAAAAGCAGGCAGCTGGCACGCTGTCCTGTGTTTATGTCACTTTTCAGCTCCTCTCGGCGAGAGACGCAGGTTTTGACAAATACAGTGAAATGAAGGAGAGCTGTGCCCATGTTGCAGTTCTGAGCTGAAATGAGTAGAATGGTCAAATGCTGGCTATTCTGGGCCAAAGCAGGCAGCTGGCACGCTGTGCTGTGTTTATGTCACTTTTCAGCTCATCTCGCCGAAAGACGCACGTTTGGTGAAATGCGCTGGGAATGAAGCAGAGCTGTGCCCATGGGTGCAGTTTCTGAGCTGAAATGAGTAGGATGCTCAATTGCTGGCTATTCTGGCCAAAAGCAGGCAGCTGGCACGCTGTGCTGTGTTTATGTCACTTTTCAGCTCCTCTCGGCGAGAGACGCAGGTTTGACAAATACAGTGAAAATGAAGCAGAGCTGTGCCCATGGTGCAGTTTCTGAGCTGAAATGATAGACTGGTCAAATGCTGCTATTCTGGCCAAAAGCAGCAGCTGGCACGCTGTGCTGTGTTTATGTCACTTTTCAGCTCCTCTCGGCGAGAGACGCAGGTTTGACAAATACAATGAAAGAAGCAGAGCTGTGCCCATGGTGCAGTTTCTGAGCTGAAATGAGTAGAATGGTCAAATGCTGGCTATTCTGGGCCAAAGCAGGCAGCTGGCACGCTGTCCTGTGTTTATGTCACTTTTCAGCTCCTCTCGGCGAGAGACGCAGGTTTTGACAAATACAGTGAAAATGAAGCAAAGCTGTGCCCGTGGTGCAGTTTCTGAGCTGAAATGAGTAGATGGTCAAATGCTGGCTATTCTGGGCCAAAGCAGCAGCTGGCACCTGTCCTGTGTTATGTCACTTTTCAGCTCCTCTCGGCGAGAGACGCAGGTTTTGACAAATACAGTGAAAATGAAGCAGAGCTGTGCCCATGGTGCAGTTTCTGAGCTGAATGATAGAATGCTCATTGCTGGCTATTCTGGGCCCAAAGCAGGTAGCTGGCACGCTGTGCTGTGTTTATGTCACTTTTCAGCTCATCTCGCCGAAAGACGCACGTTTGGTGAAATGCGCTGGAATGAAGCAGAGCTGTGCCCATGGTGCAGTTTCTGAGCTGAAATGAGTAGAATGCTCAATTGCTGGCTATTCTGGGCCAAAAGCAGGCAGCTGGCACGCTGTGCTGTGTTTATGTCACTTTTCAGCTCCTCCGCGCGAGAGACGCAGGTTTTGCACAATACAGTGAAAATGAAGCAAAGCTGTGCCCGTGGTGCAGTTTCTGAGCTGAAATGAGTAGAATGGTCAAATGCTGGCTATTCTGGGCCAAAAGCAGGCAGCGCACGCTGTCCTGTGTTTTATGTCACTTTTCAGCTCCTCTCGGCGAGAGACGCAGGTTTTGACAAATACAGTGAAAATGAAGCAGAGCTGTGCCCATGGTGCAGTTTCTGAGCTGAATGAGTAGAATGCTCAATTGCTGGCTATTCTGGGCCAAAAGCAGGCAGCTGCACGCTGTGCTGTGTTTATGTCACTTTTCAGCTCCTCTCGGCGAGAGACGCAGGTTTTGACAAATACGTGAAAATGAAGCAGAGCTGTGCCCATGGTGCAGTTTCTGAGCTGAAATGAGTAGAATGCTCAATTGCTCGCTATTCTGGGCCAAAAGCAGGCAGCTGGCACGCTGTGCTTGTTTTATGTCACTTTTCAGCTCCTCTCGGCGAGAGACGCAGGTTTTGACAATACAGTGAAAATGAGCAGAGCTGTGCCCATGGTGCAGTTTCTCAGCTGAAAGGAGTAGAATGCTCAATTGCTGGCTATCTGGGGCCAAAAGCAGCAGCTGGCACGCTGTGCTGTTTTATGTCACTTTTCAGCTCATCTCGCCGAAAGACGCACGGTTGGTGAAATGCGCTGGGAATGAAGCAGAGCTTTGCCCATGGTGCAGTTTCTGAGCTGAAATGAGTAGGATGTTCAATTGGCTGGCTATTCTGGGCCAAAAGCAGGCAGCTGGCACGCTGTGCTGTGTTTATGTCACTTTCAGCTCCTCTCGGCGAGAGACGCATGTTTGACAAATACAGTGAAAATGAAGCAGAGCTGTGCCCCATGGTGCAGTTTCTGAGCTGAAATGAGTAGAATGGTCAAATGCTGGCTATTCTGGGCCAAAAGCAGGCAGCTGGCACGCTGTCCTGTGTTTATGTCACTTTTCAGCTCCTCTCGCGAGAGACGCAGGTTTTGACAAATACAGTGAAAATGAAGCAGAGCTGTGCCCATGGTGCAGTTTCTGAGCTGAAAATGAGTAGAATGGTCAAATGCTGGCTATTCTGGGCCAAAGCAGGCAGCTGGCACGCTGTGCTGTGTTATGTCACTTTTCAGCTCATCTCGCCGAAAGACGCACGTTTGGTGAAATGCCTGGGAATGAAGCAGAGCTGTGCCCATGGTGCAGTTTCTGAGCTGAAATGAGTAGGATGCTCAATTGCTGGCTATTCTGGGCCAAAAGCAGCAGCAGCTGGCACGCTGTGCTGTGTTTATGTCACTTTTCAGCTCCTCTCGGCGAGAGACGCAGGTTTTGACAAATACAGTGAAAATGAAGCAGAGCTGTCCCTGGTGCAGTTTCTGAGCTGAAATGAGTAGAATGGTCAATGCTGGCTATTCTGGGCCAAAAGCAGGCAGCTGGCACGCTGTCCTGTGTTTATGTCACTTTTCAGCTCCTCTCGGCGAGAGACGCAGGTTTTGACAAATACAGTGAAAATGAAGCAGAGCTGTGCCCATGGTGCAGTTTCTGAGCTAAATGATTAGTGAATGGTCAAATGCTGGCTATTCTGGGCCAAAAGCAGGCAGGTGGCACCTGTGCTGTGTTTATGTCACTTTCACGCCTCTCGGCGAGAGACGCAGGTTTTGACAAATACAGTGAAAATGAAGCAAAGCTGTGCCCGTGGTGCAGTTTCTGAGCTGAAATGAGTAGAATGGTCAAATGCTGGCTATTCTGGGCCAAAAGCAGGCAGCTGGCACGCTGTCCTGTGTTTATGTCACTTTTCAGCTCCTCTCGGCGAGAGACGCAGGTTTTGACAAATACAGTGAAAATGAAGCAGAGCTGTGCCCATGGTGCAGTTTCTGAGCTGAAATGAGTAGAATGGTCAAATGCTGGCTATTCTGGGCAAAAGCAGGCAGCTGGCACGCTGTGCTGTGTTTATGTCACTTTTCAGCTCATCTCGCCGAAAGACGCACGTTGGTGAAATGCGCTGGGAATGAAGCAGAGCTGTGCCCATGGTGCAGTTTCTGAGCTGAAATGAGTAGGATGCTCAATTGCTGGCTATTCTGGGCCAAAGCAGGCAGCTGGCACGCTGTGCTGTGTTTATGTCACTTTTCAGCTCCTCTCGGCGAGAGCGCAGGTTTTGACAAATACAGTGAAAATGAAAGCAGAGCTGTGCCCATGGTGCAGTTTCTGAGCTGAAATGAGTAGAATGGTCAAATGCTGGCTATTCTGGGCCAAAAGCAGGCAGCTGGCACGCTGTGCTGTGTTTATGTCACTTTTCAGCTCCTCTCGGCGAGAGACGCAGGTTTTTGACAAATACAATGAAAAAGCAGAGCTGTGCCCATGGTGCAGTTTCTGAGCTGAAATGAGTAGAATGGTCAAATGCTGGCTATTCTGGGCCAAAGCAGGCAGCTGGCACGCTGTCCTGTGTTTATGTCACTTTTCAGCTCCTCTCGGCGAGAGACGCAGGTTTGACAAATACAGTGAAAATGAAGCAAAGCTGTGCCCGTGGTGCAGTTTCTGAGCTGAAATGAGTAGAATGGTCAAATGCTGGCTATTCTGGGCCAAAAGCAGGCAGCTGGCACGCTGTCCTGTGTTTATGTCACTTTTCAGCTCCTCTCGGCGAGAGACGCAGGTTTTGACAAATACAGTGAAAATGAAGCAGAGCTGTGCCCATGGTGCAGTTTCTGAGCTGAAATGAGTAGAATGCTCAATTGCTGGCTATTCTGGGCCCAAAGCAGGTAGCTGGCACGCTGTGCTGTGTTTATGTCACTTTTCAGCTCATCTCGCCGAAAGACGCACGTTTGGTGAAATGCGCTGGGAATGAAGCAGAGCTGTGCCCATGGTGCAGTTTCTGAGCTGAAATGAGTAGAATGCTCAATTGCTGGCTATTCTGGGCCAAAAGCAGGCAGCTGGCACGCTGTGCTGTGTTTATGTCACTTTTCAGCTCCTCTCGGCGAGAGACGCAGGTTTTGACAAATACAGTGAAATGAAGCAAAGCTGTGCCCGTGGTGCAGTTTCTGAGCTGAAATGAGTAGAATGGTCAATGCTGGCTATTCTGGGCCAAAAGCAGGCAGCTGGCACGCTGTCCTGGTTTTATGTCACTTTTCAGCTCCTCTCGGCGAGAGACGCAGGTTTTGACAAATACAGTGAAAATGAAGCAGAGCTGTGCCCATGGTGCAGTTTCTGAGCTGAAATGAGTAGAATGCTCAATTGCTGGCTATTCTGGGCCAAAAGCAGCAGCAGCTGGCACGCTGTGCTGTGTTTATGTCACTTTTCAGCTCCTCTCGGCGAGAGACGCAGGTTTTGACAAATACAGTGAAAATGAAGCAGAGCTGTGCCCATGGTGCAGTTTCTGAGCTGAAATGAGTAGAATGCTCAATTGCTCGCTATTCTGGGCCAAAAGCAGGCAGCTGGCACGCTGTGCTGTGTTTATGTCACTTTTCAGCTCCTCTCGGCGAGAGACGCAGGTTTTGACAAATACAGTGAAAATGAAGCAGAGCTGTGCCCATGGTGCAGTTTTCTCAGCTGAAAGGAGTAGAATGCTCAATTGCTGGCTATTCTGGGCCAAAAGCAGGCAGCTGGCACGCTGTGCTGTGTTTATGTCACTTTTCAGCTCATCTCGCCGAAAGACGCACGTTTGGTGAAATGCGCTGGGAATGAAGCAGAGCTGTGCCCATGGTGCAGTTTCTGAGCTGAAATGAGTAGGATGCTCAATTGCTGGCTATTCTGGGCCAAAAGCAGGCAGCTGGCACGCTGTGCTGTGTTTATGTCACTTTTCAGCTCCTCTCGGCGAGAGACGCAGGTTTTGACAAACAGTGAAAATGAAGCAGAGCTGTGCCCATGGTGCAGTTTCTGAGCTGAAATGAGTAGAATGGTCAAATGCTGGCTATTCTGGGCCAAAAGCAGGCAGCTGGCACGCTGTGCTGTGTTTATGTCACTTTTCAGCTCCTCTCGGCGGAGACGCAGGTTTTGACAAATACAATGAAAATGAAGCAGAGCTGTGCCCATGGTGCAGTTTCTGAGCTGAAATGAGTAGAATGGTCAAATGCTGGTGTAACAGAGTTAAAAATGAACACTTTATATTTATTATTTATTTGGTTTTAGTTTGTGAATTTTATCTCAAGTAACAGTTTTATTTTCATTCCATCTGAAAAAGGGCATTTTACCTGGGCTTTGCTTCCTTTTTGCTCCTCTTGAGCTCCCGTAATTCTCCAGATGTCTGTAGCTCCGCCCTTCTTCCCCTAACAGTGCTGTTTACTATGGCTGAGGGTGAGTTGGGCTAGAAAGTCTCTCCAACGTATTTTGATGTTGTCAGTGTAAATGATGGGTTAAACCGTAACGTGTGGAGAAAATGTATATGGAGAATGTAAACATGTTTATTAGCTGTTCGCAGTGGGTTCTCTTCGTGCTAATGAGTTTATGAACTGTTTTTCTGTTCCCTATTTCGGCGCCATTTGGCGGCAACACTGCCTCGGTTAGAGCTAATGTTACTTACAGAGACTGTGGGTTTCGGTGTGTGTGTGTAATGAGTGTCATTCTGCATGTGTAGGGTGAGAAAGTCAAAAAAAAGACGGATGACGACAAGTTGGTAACTGAACTGTCGCCCGCAGGTTTGTGACTTTTTTTCTTTTTCCAAGAGTTTTAAACGTAGCAAATGCTGCGTGTTTTTGTTTAGCCACAGGATGGCGCACTACTCAAGTTATACGCACCCCATGTTTTTGTGTCTGAAATTACGTGTACTGTATTTTTGAAAATGTTTTATTACAAATGTTATAGAGAAAAATATGTCTAGAACAGTGCTGTTTACTATGGCTGAGGGGTGAGAAAGTCAAAAAAAAGACGGATGACGACAAGTTGGTAACTGAACTGTCGCCCGCAGGTCTGTCCCGGCCAAATAAACGCTTGTGAAAGCCACCATCTTTGTCTGCCAGCTCACGTCTGTTACACTGGTGCCGTGACCCGGATCTTCAGATCAGCTTGATGCTCGTCGCCGCGGATGCTGCGCTGCTGTCCTGATCTACAGTCCAAGATTATTGTGTGGTCAGATCTCAAAACACAGTGTGTTTAGGGACAGCGATATTTTTTTTTATTATTTTGTTTTGGTTGGCAACTTCGAGATATGCTATTTGTATGCTGAGGTAACTTGGTTCTTCAACTTCATTTTTCTGGTATATTTACACAACGCAAGTACATGTAAACTTTTTTTTTTTTTGATATTTTTATTGAGTGTGGGTATTCTCTGAAACGAAAACAAAAACAATGGATGAGGTTGTTACCCCTGTTCCCAAGAAATAGGGTGTTTTGATTACTGATACTGCTGACAGTAGGGAGGTGGGGCATTCAAGAATCAGTCCTGGTGGGTTTGCAGATATGGGGTTGGGTCGAGGTCGACTGTTCACTCCTGCTAATGAGTTTTTTGTAGAGAGACCCCACGCTTCCATACCTAACAGTGATGCTGACGCCATCAACCATCTCTCTGACATGGTAGGGCAGTTAGGTGCTCAGATCGGTGAATCCATTGTTACTAAGCTAATGTCGGCTGGTGTTGTAAACATGAATAGTGACAACCAGACTGGTCTACTACACAAAGCACTCACCGTGACGTTAACAAACAAGAGCTCCAACATCTGACAGTTCATGTTAAGGCTGATAAAGACCTCCAGACATTTAGAGGTGACCACACTGACAAGTTTTCGGTTCAGGACTGGATTGTTATGACTAAGACTTACCTCAAGAGACATGATGTTCCTGAACGTGAACAAGCAGAAGAAGTTGTGAGCCACTTGATGGGCAAGGCCAGAGATGTCGTGCAGATTGCATTGCGTAGTGATCCTACACTGGATGTTGGACAGAGGCCTGAACTAATCTACAATGTCCTTCTCCAATATTTCAGTGATGCTCCCTCGTGTCTCCCCCTCGCTGATTTCTATGCCACTCTGCCTGTTCACAGAGAGAACCCAGTGACTACTGGATAAGACTGAACAAAGCCGCGGACCTGGCGCTTGAGGGTCTTCGCCGACAAGGGAAGCAGACAGAGAACATGAATGATGAGGTTGCTCTCATGTTTGTCAAACACTGCCCTGACCCAGAACTGTCCTGCATCTTAAAGTGTAAGCCACTTCACGAGTGGACCTCCCGTGAAGTTCAACAACGAATTGATGACTACCAGGGAGAGCTGAGAGCTAATGGCAGGGCCGCTGGGGGTGCGCAAATAAAGAGTCACATCACTTCTGTCGCATCTGAGCAGCCCAGTCCCCCGCCAGTGAGCCCGTCAGTGTCTGACCAGTGTCGATCCACAGGTCCCTCTTCCCTCTCTCCTCAAGCTCAGTGTTTTGTGTACCGTCCCCCTGTTGCTTCCCCAGTGTCTGCCCCTGTTCCAGAAAACCCCGCTGTTCCCCAGGCCCTGCCTCTACACCTGTGGTGGCACAAAATCTTCAGCAGTCTGAGGAAAGACTTCTCACCCGTGTGGTTGACATGTTCCAGGAGATGATGGATAAAATGCAACAGCGCAACACTTCCCAGCAGAGTCAAGGTGGGAGGTTCCAGCGTGTCACACGCAGTCGGCGTCCCAGGGCGGCAGCCTGTAGGATCTGTAATGATCCACGCCACACCACCATTTCCCACTGCATGTCTGACAGACTGTGTTTTGACTGTTTTGAACCTGGTCACACAAGACAGAATTGCACTGCCAATCGCTCTCCCCAAACCCAGTCTGAGGGAAACTAACTGACCTGTATTCGGAGGGAGGCAGTACAGGTCTTGGCACAAACTCCCAATCTGATGACATGTCTGATGCTGAGACAGTTTACACATCCACCAGAGACTCATGTAATGACACTGAAGTTGTTTATCAGAACACTCACAGAGTTGGGAATAGTGACAGTCTCTTTTACACACCTGTGACTGTGGGTGGGGTTGTTACACTGGGCGGCATGATGGATAGTGGCTCGATGGCCTGCAGCATCAGTGAGACGGCAGTGTCAAGATTGAGAGAGACTGGTGTATTGTCTGACCAAAAACAAGTTGATGTGAATGTGACTCTTGTGGGCTGTGGCGGTCTTCGTGTAAAACCCAAGTGTGCTTTTGACATCGAAATGGAGGTGTATGGCTGTAGGATGCTGGTCCCCACACTTGTTGTTCCTGGCCAACATGACGAGCTAATATTGGAACTAATGTCATAAAGCACATTCTGCGTCAGTCTAAACTATGTGACTCATATTGGAAGACAGTTTCTGGCCCCTGTTCACCCACAGATCTGGAAATGGAACGTTTCCTGTCCATGCTGTCTGGTCTGAGCCCTTGGAGAGGTGAGGATGTTCCTGATAGGATCGGCACAGTCAGGTGCAATTCGGCTGTCTGTTTGGAGCCTGGCCGTGAGTACCTCATCTGGGGAAACTGCCCAAGGACACTACTGTTTCACCAGGCAGCGCCGTCATGACTGAGCCCACGTCATCCCGCTCAGCTCCGAGAGGCGTGCTGGTAGCAAGGATTGTGACACCACTGTGGGGAGATGGGTGGGTCCCTTTAAAGCTGATTAACACCTCTGACAGGCCTGTGCTGTTGAGACGCAATGCAAAGTTGGCTGATGTCTACTCCTGCATGGCCCTTGAAGACATGGATGTTGCTCAGTCCTCAGGAACTCCTCTGTTCAGTTGCAACCAGTCAGCGGTGCCCCCTGCTGCTGATGTGAGCTCTGCAGAAGACAAACTCAGGTCGGTTGGTCTGTGCAACATTGACATTGATTCATGTGAGGTGTCAGGAGACTGTAAGAGGAGGCTCACTCACCTTGTTTTGCAGTATGGGGATGTCTTTTCACGTCATCAGTTGGACTGTGGGAGGCGAAGGGCTTTGTACATCGCATTCACCTGTCTGACAAAAGGCCATTCAGGCTTCCATACAGGAGAGTGCCACCTAGCCAGTACCAGAAACTGCGTCAAGTGCTAAGTGAGATGGAGGAAAAAGAAATCATCAGAAAATCCACCAGTGAGTATGCATCACCACTAGTACTGGTCTGGAAAAAAAATGGAGACCTCCGCATCTGTACGGATTTCGCTGGTTGAATAAGAGGACCCTGAAGGATGCTCATCCCCTTCCCCACCAAGCGGATTGTTTGGCTGCTCTCGGTGGCAATTGCCTCTTCAGTACCATGGACCTGACTTCAGGTTTTTATAATATGCCACTACATGAAGATGACCGGAAGTATTCTGCTTTTACCACTCCAATGGGCTTATATGAATATAATCGTCTTCCTCAAGGTCTCTGCAACAGCCCTGGCAGTTTTATGCGCATGATGACCAGTATTTTTGGAGACCAGAATTATCTGAGTTTGTTGTGTTACTTAGATGATTTGTTGGTGTTTGCGCCTGATGAGGTCACTGCTTTGCAGCGCTTGGAGATGGTTTTGACAGGCTGCGCAGCCATAACTTAAAGTTGGCCCCCAAAAAGTGCTTTTTCCTCAGGAAATCTGTCAAGTTTCTTGGCCACATAATAGATGTGAAGGGTGTTTCAACAGACCCAAGTAAAGTTGAGAGCATCACGAACATGACAAGTGCTGACCTGATGGAACCTGATGGCAGAACCCCATCCCAGAAGCGGATCAGATCCTTTTTGGGGATGATAAATTACTATCAGCATTTTATCCCGGGTTACTCTGCCATGGCCAAGCCGCTCTTTAACCTGTTGAGAGGTGTGAAAATGAGAGGGAAGAAACAAAACAACAAAATGTCATGCAGGAAGTTACACTCCTCTGACTGGACACAAGAACAGGAACAGGCTTTTGAGAAACTGAAATCCTCCTTGGTTCACAGTGTTGTCCTGGCCCACCCTGATTTCACACGCCCCTTTTTGTTGTCAACTGATGCATCTCTGGATGGCATAGGTGCAGTGTTGTCACAGATTCAGGAAGGTGAAACACGTGCCAGACCAATAGCTTTCGCCAGCAAGTCATTGTCTCAGTCACAGAAAAACTATCCGGCCCATCGTTTAGAGTTTCTGGCTTTAAAATGGTCAGTCTGTGACAAGTTCAGTCATTGGTTAAAGGGCCACAAGTTCACCGTCTGGACAGACAATAACCCTTTAACTCACATTCTGACAAAGCCGAAACTGGACTGTTGTGAACAACGATGGGTGGCTAAATTGGCGAGCTATGACTTTGATATCAAGTATGTTCCAGGTCACCAGAATAATGTTGCTGATGCCTTGAGCCGTGTGCCGTTTGTTAAGGAGAGTGTTGGCCGCAGGCTGCTCGCTGAACCCTATGCAGGTCTCCTCTCTGCAGCTGAATATGTGTCGAGTGTTCTGGTCCAGGACGCATTCAGGTCTTCGAGTGGTCGTGTGAATCCCTCCACACCTAGCAGAACTGCCCAATCCCCATGCAGCCTGCTTGTCTCCCACACCCAGCATATTTCGTCAGAGGATGTGTCTGCTGTCTTGCAGTCTCATATTGACTGGGATGTCGGCTCACGAGCTCGTGCTGTTGATGTTTTGCAGTACCTACCTCAGTTGGTTCCACCTGGCCTTGACACCTTACCTGCTTACACTGAAAAGAGCTCAGCGACAAACAGTTGGAAGACAGGACTCTCTCCCGTGTGCTGGCCTATGTTGAAAGACGCAGGAGACCCTCTAGGAGAGAGAGATTAATGAAGCTGTTTCTGTGACGAGATATTTGAAACACTGGGATAGGCTCACTGTGATTAACGTTGCTGTATAGGATCTCTAAGGACCTGAAGACCAGAGCAAAGCGCTTTCAGTATGTTGTTCCAGATGCGCTCAAGCCTGAGGTTCTGCGAGGTGTTCATGATGGTGCTGGTCACCAGGTCAGTTCAGGAGTCTCAGCCTGACAAGACAGAGGTTTTTCTGGCTCTCCCTTGACAAGGACGTGAGGGACTACGTTCGTCACTGCCAGCGGTGCATTGTCAGCAAGACAGCTGAGCCTGAAGGAGGGCTCCCCTGGAGAGTATAACATCAACCAGACCACTGGAGCTAGTCTGTATAGACTTCTGGTCAGCCGAAGACTCCAAGAACAGGTCTGTTGACGTTTTGGTGGTTACAGATCATTTTACTCGGATGGCTCAAGCGTTTCCATGCAAAGACCAGTCAGCTAAGCAGGTGGCAAGGTTCTCTGGGACCGGTACTTCTGTGTTTTTGGGTTCCCAGAAAGGATCCACAGCGACCAGGGCGCAAACTTCGAGAGTCGCCTGATTAGTGAGCTCCTCAAAGTCTCAGGTATCAAGAAGTCACACACAACCCCCTACCATCCAATGGGTAATGGGAGTGTTGAACGGTTTTAACCGGACCCTGGGTGGAATGATCCGTGCACTGCCCCCTGTAGAAAAAGCTGACTGGCCCAGACGATTGCAGACTCTGACGTTCATGTACAACTGTGCAGCTCATGAGACGACAGGTTTCCCCCCCTTTTACCTAATGTTTGGTCGTGTCCCCCGTCTTCCTGTTGATGTTCTTTTCCGCTCTGTTCTCCAGGACTCCTCTGTGACAAGCTATGATAAGTATGTGGCATCTCTCACCGATGATCTGAAAGAAGCGATGGTGATAGCTCAAGAACATGCCGAAAGGAGCAGGCAGACATGTTCAACTGTACAACAGGAAAGTTAAGGGTTCCAACATTGAGGTTGGTGACAGGGTACTTCTTGCTAACAAGAAGGAGAGAGTTAAAAAGAAACTTGCCGACCGATGGGAATCAAACATTTACACTGTGGTGGACGTGAACTCTGAGACACACACATACAGGATCCGTGACACCGTGTCTGGACGAGAAGAAGGGTTCACAGAAATCTGCTGATGCTGGCCAACTTCCTCCCTGTGGTTGAAACAAGTGAAATGTCTGACTTTGCCTCGTCTGTTCCTGAGACTGTCTGTGAGACTGAGTCCTGCCTCGATGATGGAAATGACAGTAACTCACCTGTGGATGAGGATCAGGCTTCGTTGTCTGATCCAGAGCCTGTGGACTCAGAGATGAGAACCATAGAGTGGGTCACGCAGTTGTCTGATCCACCTTTGTCAGAGACACACTTCACTGATGTGACTCCTGTGACTCCTGATGTTCAAGAGGCCTCGATCTCTCCTGAGAGCATGGAGTTGATCAATCTGTGACCTGTAGCTCTGGGCTTGTGCCTGCTGTGAACATTGCACCTCGTGTGAGACACCCAGAGCCTGCTTCTGACAACATGACTGTGACAGACTTGACCCCAAGCACTTCCCTTGCACTTGATCGAGTCTCGCCCATTCGCTCTGACCATTCTGACACACACACACAGATCAGGTCAAGATTTGGTCGCCTGATTAAGCCTGTGAACAGACTCATACAAACCATGTCCAGCAAGATGTGATTCCGGATAGGATCAGTGTTAAAGCTGTATGTGAATCCATGCTCCAGGCACTTACTGCCTAAGTCTGTGCTCAGGTAGCCCTTACTATTTTTTGTATCTGTGATGGTTCATTTCCCCCCCTATTGTGAGCCTGTACTATGCTATGTTTGTGGGGTCTAGTGGGGTGTAGAAGGCACTCTGTACCAGTAGCTGGATTGAGGGATAACGCTGCTCTCATACCGCTTCATCCTTAAAGGATACATTGGATGTGGATTTCTTTGTACTGGCCCCGGTGGTTTCTTTTGGTGTCCATTTTGTGTGTACTGCATTGTGTGTGCTCTTTTGATAAAATTCAGTGGGGGTGGGTGTAACAGTTAAAAATGAACACTTAATATTTATTATTATTTGTTTTAGTTTGTGATTTTATCTCAAGTAAACAGTTTTATTTTCATTCCATCTGAAAAGGGCATTTTACCTGGGCTTTGCTTCCTTTTTGCTCCTCTTGAGCTCCCGTAATTCTCCAGATGTCTGTAGCTCCCCCTTCTTCCCCTAACAGTGCTGTTTACTATGGCTGAGGGTTGAGTTGGGCTAGAAAGTCTCTCCAACGTATTTTGATGTTGTCAGTGTAAATGATGGTTAAACCGTAACGTGTGGAGAAAAATGTATATGGAGAATGTAAACATGTTTATTAGCTGTTCGCAGTGGGTTCTCTTCGTGCTAAATGAGTTTTATGAACTGTTTTTCTGTTCCCTATTCGGCGCCATTTGGCGGCAACACTGCCTCGGTTAGAGCTAAGTTACTTACAGAGACTGTGGGTTTCGGTGTGGTGTGTAATGAGTGTCATTCTGCATGTGTAGGGTGAGAAAGTCAAAAAAAGACGGATGACGCAAGGTGGTAACTGAACGTCGCCCGCAGGTTTGTGACTTTTTTTTTTTTCCAAGAGTTTTAAACGTAGCAAATGCTGGGTGTTTTTGTTAGCCACGGATGGCGCACTACTCAAGTTATACGCACCCCATGGTTTTGTGTCTGAAATTACGTGTACTGTATTTTTGAAAATGTTTTTTACAAAGTTATAGAGAAAAATAAGTCTAGAACAGTGCTGTTTTACTATGGTGAGGGGTGAGAAAGTCAAAAAAAAGACGGATGACGACAAGTTGGTAACTGAACTGTCGCCCGCAGGTCTGTCCCGCAAATAAACGCTTGTGAAAGCCACCATCTTTGTCTGCAGCTGACGTGGTTACACTGGCTATTCTGGGCCAAAAGCAGGCAGCTGGCACGCTGTGCTGTGTTTATGTCACTTTTCAGCTCCTCTCGGCGAGAGACGCAGGTTTTGACAAATACAGTGAAAATGAAGCAAGCTGTGCCCATGGTGCAGTTTCTGAGCTGAAATGAGTAGAATGGTCAAATGCTGGCTATTCTGGGCCAAAAGCAGGCAGCTGGCACGCTGTCCTGTGTTTATGTCACTTTTCAGCTCCTCTCGGCGAGAGACGCAGGTTTTGACAAATACAGTGAAAATGAAGCAGAGCTGTGCCCATGGTGCAGTTTCTGAGCTGAAATGAGTAGAATGGTCAAATGCTGGCTATTCTGGGCCAAAAGCAGGCAGCTGGCACGCTGTGCTGTGTTTATGTCACTTTTCAGCTCTCTCGCCGAGAGACGCAGGTTTGACAAATACAGTGAAAATGAAGCAGAGCTGTGCCCATGGTGCAGTTTCTGAGCTGAAATGAGTAGAATGGTCAATTGCTGGCTATTCTGGGCCAAAGCAGGCAGCTGGCACGCTGTGCTGTGTTTATGTCACTTTTCAGCTCTCTCGGCGAGAGACGCAGGTTTTGACAAATACAGTGAAAATGAAGCAGAGCTGTGCCCATGGTGCAGTTTCTGAGCTGAAATGAGTAGAATGGTCAAATGCTGGCTATTCTGGGCCAAAAGCAGGCAGCTGGCACGCGTGCTGTGTTTATGTCACTTTTCAGCTCCTCTCGGCGAGAGACGCAGTTTTGACAATACAGTGAAAATGAAGCAGAGCTGTGCCCATGGTGCAGTTTCTGAGCTGAAATGAGTAGAATGGTCAAATGCTGGCTATCTGGGCCAAAAGCAGGCAGCTGGCACGCTGTGCTGTGTTTATGTCACTTTTCAGCTCCTCTCGGCCGAGAGACGCATGTTTTGACAAATACAGTGAAAATGAAGCAAGCTGTGCCCTGGTGCAGTTTCTGAGCTGAAATGAGTAGAATGGTCAAATGCTGGCTATTCTGGGCCAAAGCAGGCAGCTGGCACGCTGTGCTGTGTTATGTCACTTTTCAGCTCCTCTCGCCGAAAGACGCAGTTTGTGAAATGCGCTGGGAATGAAGCAGAGCTGTGCCCATGGTGCAGTTTCTGAGCTGAAATGAGTAGAATGTCAAATGCTGGCTATTCTGGGCCAAAAGCAGGCAGCTGGCACGCTGTGCTGTGTTTATGTCACTTTTCAGCTCTCTCGGCGAGAGACGCATGTTTTGACAAATACAGTGAAAATGAAGCAGAGCTGTGCCCATGGTGCAGTTTCTGAGCTGAAATGAGTAGAATGGTCAAATGCTGGCTATTCTGGGCCAAAAGCAGGCAGCTGGCACGCTGTGCTGTGTTTATGTCACTTTTCAGCTCCTCTCGCGAGAGACGCAGGTTTGGTGAAATACGTGGGAATGAAGCAGAGCTGTGCCCATGGTGCAGTTTCTGAGCTGAAATGAGTAGAATGGTCAATGCTGGCTATTCTGGGCAAAAGCAGGCAGCTGGCACGCTGTGCTGTGTTATGTCACTTTTCAGCTCCTCTCGGCGAGAGACGCAGGTTTTGACAAATACAGTGAAAATGAAGCAGAGCTGTGCCCATGGTGCAGTTTCTGAGCTGAAATGAGTAGAATGGTCAAATGCTGGCTATTCTGGGCCAAAAGCAGGCAGCTGGCACGCTGTGCTGTGTTTATGTCACTTTTCAGCTCCTCTCGGCGAGAGACGCATGTTTTTGACAAATACAGTGAAAATGAAGCAGAGCTGTGCCCATGGTGCAGTTTCTGAGCTGAAATGAGTAGAATGGTCAAATGCTGGCTATTCTGGGCCAAAAGCAGGCAGCTGGCACGCTGTGCTGTGTTTATGTCACTTTTCAGCTCCTCTCGGCGAGAGACGCATGTTTTGACAAATACAGTGAAAATGAAGCAGAGCTGTGCCCATGGTGCAGTTTCTGAGCTGAAATGAGTAGAATGGTCAAATGCTGGCTATTCTGGGCCAAAAGCAGGCAGCTGGCACGCTGTGCTGTGTTTATGTCACTTTTCAGCTCTCTCGGCGAGAGACGCAGGTTTGACAAATACAGTGAAAATGAAGCAGAGCTGTGCCATGGTGCAGTTTCTGAGCTGAAATGAGTAGAATGGTCAAATGCTGGCTATTCTGGGCCAAAAGCAGGCAGCTGGCACGCTGTGCTGTGTTTATGTCACTTTTCAGCTCCTCTCGCCGAGAGACGCACGTTTGGTGAAATGCGTGGGAATGAAGCAGAGCTGTGCCCATGGTGCAGTTTCTGAGCTGAAATGAGTAGAATGGTCAAATGCTGGCTATTCTGGGCCAAAAGCAGGCAGCTGGCACGCTGTGGTGTTTATGTCACTTTCAGCTCCTCTCGGCGAGAGACGCAGGTTTTGACAAATACAGTGAAAATGAAGCAGAGCTGTGCCCATGGTGCAGTTTCTGAGCTGAAATGAGTAGAATGGTCAATGCTGGCTATTCTGGGCCAAAGCAGGCAGGCACGCTGTGCTGTGTTTATGTCACTTTTCAGCTCATCTCGCCGAGAGACGCACGTTTGGTGAAATGCGTGGGAATGAAGCAGAGCTGTGCCCATGGTGCAGTTTCTGAGCTGAAATGAGTAGAATGGTCAAATGCTGGCTATTCTGGGCCAAAAGCAGGCAGCTGGCACGCTGTGCTGTGTTTATGTCACTTTTCAGCTCCTCTCGGCGAGAGACGCACGTTTTGACAAATGCGTGGGAATGAAGCAGAGCTGTGCCCATGGTGCAGTTTCTGAGCTGAAATGAGTAGAATGGTCAAATGCTGGCTATTCTGGGCCAAAAGCAGGCAGCTGGCACGCTGTGCTGTGTTTATGTCACTTTTCAGCTCCTCTCGGCGAGAGACGCAGGTTTGACAAATACAGTGAAAATGAAGCAGAGCTGTGCCCATGGTGCAGTTTCTGAGCTGAAATGAGTAGAATGGTCAAATGCTGGCTATTCTGGGCCAAAAGCAGGCAGCTGGCACGCTGTCCTGTGTTTATGTCACTTTTCAGCTCTCTCGGCGAGAGACGCATTTGACAAATACAGTGAAAATGAAGCAGAGCTGTGCCCATGGTGCAGTTTCTGAGCTGAAATGAGTAGAATGGTCAAATGCTGGCTATTCTGGGCCAAAAGCAGGCAGCTGGCACGCTGTCCTGTGTTTATGTCACTTTTCAGCTCCTCTCGGCGAGAGACGCAGGTTTGACAAATACAGTGAAAATGAAGCAGAGCTGTGCCCATGGTGCAGTTTCTGAGCTGAAATGAGTAGAATGGTCAAATGCTGGCTATTCTGGGCCAAAAGCAGGCAGCTGGCACGCTGTGCTGTGTTTATGTCACTTTTCAGCTCCTCTCGCCGAGAGACGCAGTTGGTGAAATACAGTGAAAATGAAGCAGAGCTGTGCCCATGGTGCAGTTTCTGAGCTGAAATGAGTAGAATGTCAAATGCTGGCTATTCTGGGCCAAAAGCAGGCAGCTGGCACGCTGTGCTGTGTTTATGTCACTTTTCAGCTCTCTCGCGAGAGACGCATGTTTTGACAAATACAGTGAAAATGAAGCAGAGCTGTGCCCATGGTGCAGTTTCTGAGCTGAAATGAGTAGAATGGTCAAATGCTGGCTATTCTGGGCCAAAAGCAGGCAGCTGGCACGCTGTGCTGTGTTTATGTCACTTTTCAGCTCCTCTCGGGAGAGACGCAGGTTTTGACAAATACAGTGAAAATGAAGCAGAGCTGTGCCCATGGTGCAGTTTCTGAGCTGAAATGAGTAGAATGGTCAAATGCTGGCTATTCTGGGCCAAAAGCAGGCAGCTGGCACGCTGTGCTGTGTTTATGTCACTTTTCAGCTCCTCTCGCGAGAGACGCAGGTTTTGACAAATACAGTGAAAATGAAGCAGAGCTGTGCCCATGGTGCAGTTTCTGAGCTGAAATGAGTAGAATGGTCAAATGCTGGCTATTCTGGGCCAAAAGCAGGCAGCTGGCACGCTGTGCTGTGTTTATGTCACTTTTCAGCTCCTCTCGGCGAGAGACGCAGGTTTTGACAAATACAGTGAAAATGAAGCAGAGCTGTGCCCATGGTGCAGTTTCTGAGCTGAAATGAGTAGAATGGTCAAATGCTGGCTATTCTGGGCCAAAAGCAGGCAGCTGGCACGCTGTGCTGTGTTATGTCACTTTTCAGCTCATCTCGCCGAAGACGCAGTTTGGTGAAATGCGCTGGAATGAAGCAGAGCTGTGCCCATGGTGCAGTTTCTGAGCTGAAATGAGTAGAATGGTCAATTGCTGGCTATTCTGGGCCAAAAGCAGGCAGCTGGCACGCTGTGCTGTGTTTATGTCACTTTTCAGCTCCTCTCGGCGAGAGACGCAGGTTTTGACAAATACAGTGAAAATGAAGCAGAGCTGTGCCCATGGTGCAGTTTCTGAGCTGAAATGAGTAGAATGGTCAAATGCTGGCTATTCTGGGCCAAAAGCAGGCAGCTGGCACGCTGTGCTGTGTTTATGTCACTTTTCAGCTCCTCTCGGCGAGAGACGCAGGTTTTGACAAATACAGTGAAAATGAAGCAGAGCTGTGCCCATGGTGCAGTTTCTGAGCTGAAATGAGTAGAATGGTCAAATGCTGGCTATTCTGGGCCAAAAGCAGGCAGCTGGCACGCTGTCCTGTGTTTATGTCACTTTTCAGCTCCTCTCGCGAGAGACGCAGGTTTGACAAATACAGTGAAAATGAAGCAGAGCTGTGCCCATGGTGCAGTTTCTGAGCTGAAATGAGTAGAATGGTCAAATGCTGGCTATTCTGGGCCAAAAGCAGGCAGCTGGCACGCTGTCTGTGTTTATGTCACTTTTCAGCTCCTCTCGGCGAGAGACGCAGGTTTTGACAAATACAGTGAAAATGAAGCAGAGCTGTGCCCATGGTGCAGTTTCTGAGCTGAAATGAGTAGAATGGTCAATTGCTGGCTATTCTGGGCCAAAAGCAGGCAGCTGGCACGCTGTGCTGTGTTTATGTCACTTTTCAGCTCATCTCGCGAAAGACGACGCACGTTGTGAAATGCGCTGGGAATGAAGCAGAGCTGTGCCCATGGTGCAGTTTCTGAGCTGAAATGAGTAGAATGGTCAAATGCTGGCTATTCTGGGCCAAAAGCAGGCAGCTGGCACGCTGTGCTGTGTTTATGTCACTTTTCAGCTCCTCTCGGCGAGAGACGCGTTTTGACAAATACAGTGAAAATGAAGCAAAGCTGTGCCCATGGTGCAGTTTCTGAGCTGAAATGAGTAGAATGGTCAAATGCTGGCTATTCTGGGCCAAAAGCAGGCAGCTGGCACGCTGTCTGTGTTTATGTCACTTTTCAGCCTCTCGCGAGAGACGCAGGTTTTGACAAATACAGTGAAAATGAAGCAGAGCTGTGCCCATGGTGCAGTTTCTGAGCTGAAATGAGTAGAATGGTCAAATGCTGGCTATTCTGGGCCAAAAGCAGGCAGCTGGCACGCTGTGCTGTGTTTATGTCACTTTTCAGCTCTCTCGGCGAGAGACGCAGGTTTTGACAAATACAGTGAAAATGAAGCAGAGCTGTGCCCATGGTGCAGTTTCTGAGCTGAAATGAGTAGAATGGTCAAATGCTGGCTATTCTGGGCCAAAAGCAGGCAGCTGGCACGCTGTGCTGTGTTTATGTCACTTTTCAGCTCCTCTCGGCGAGAGACGCAGGTTTTGACAAATACAGTGAAAATGAAGCAGAGCTGTGCCCATGGTGCAGTTTCTGAGCTGAAATGAGTAGAATGGTCAAATGCTGGCTATTCTGGGCCAAAAGCAGGCAGCTGGCACGCTGTGCTGTGTTTATGTCACTTTTCAGCTCCTCTCGGCGAGAGACGCAGTTTTGACAAATACAGTGAAAATGAAGCAGAGCTGTGCCCATGGTGCAGTTTCTGAGCTGAAATGAGTAGAATGGTCAAATGCTGGCTATTCTGGGCCAAAAGCAGGCAGCTGGCACGCTGTGCTGTGTTTATGTCACTTTCAGCTCCTCTCGCCGAGAGACGCAAGTTTGGTGAAATACGTGGGAATGAAGCAGAGCTGTGCCCATGGTGCAGTTTCTGAGCTGAAATGAGTAGAATGGTCAAATGCTGGCTATTCTGGGCCAAAAGCAGGCAGCTGGCACGCTGTGCTGTGTTTATGTCACTTTTCAGCTCCTCTCGGCGAGAGACGCAGGTTTTGACAAATACAGTGAAAATGAAGCAGAGCTGTGCCCATGGTGCAGTTTCTGAGCTGAAATGAGTAGAATGGTCAAATGCTGGCTATTCTGGGCCAAAAGCAGGCAGCTGGCACGCTGTCCTGTGTTTATGTCACTTTTCAGCTCCTCTCGGAGAGAGACGCAGTTTTGACAAATACAGTGAAAATGAAGCAGAGCTGTGCCATGGTGCAGTTTCTGAGCTGAAATGAGTAGAATGGTCAAATGCTGGCTATTCTGGGCCAAAAGCAGGCAGCTGGCACGCTGTGCTGTGTTTATGTCACTTTTCAGCTCCTCTCGCCGAGAGACGCAGTTTGTGAAATGCGTGGGAATGAAGCAGAGCTGTGCCCATGGTGCAGTTTCTGAGCTGAAATGAGTAGAATGGTCAAATGCTGGCTATTCTGGGCCAAAAGCAGGCAGCTGGCACGCTGTGCTGTGTTTATGTCACTTTTCAGCTCCTCTCGGCGAGAGACGCAGGTTTTGACAAATACAGTGAAAATGAAGCAGAGCTGTGCCCATGGTGCAGTTTCTGAGCTGAAATGAGTAGAATGGTCAAATGCTGGCTATTCTGGGCCAAAAGCAGGCAGCTGGCACGCTGTGCTGTGTTTATGTCACTTTTCAGCTCCTCTCGGCGAGAGACGCAGGTTTGACAAATACAGTGAAAATGAAGCAGAGCTGTGCCCATGGTGCAGTTTCTGAGCTGAAATGAGTAGAATGGTCAAATGCTGGCTATTCTGGGCCAAAAGCAGGCAGCTGGCACGCTGTGCTGTGTTTATGTCACTTTTCAGCTCCTCTCGGCGAGAGACGCAGGTTTTGACAAATACAGTGAAAATGAAGCAAAGCTGTGCCGTGGTGCAGTTTCTGAGCTGAAATGAGTAGAATGGTCAAATGCTGGCTATTCTGGGCCAAAAGCAGGCAGCTGGCACGCTGTGCTGTGTTTATGTCACTTTTCAGCTCCTCTCGGCGAGAGACGCAGGTTTTGACAAATACAGTGAAAATGAAGCAGAGCTGTGCCCATGGTGCAGTTTCTGAGCTGAAATGAGTAGAATGGTCAAATGCTGGCTATTCTGGGCCAAAAGCAGGCAGCTGGCACGCTGTGCTGTGTTTATGTCACTTTTCAGCTCATCTCGCCGAAGACGCACGTTTGGTGAAATGCGTGGGAATGAAGCAGAGCTGTGCCATGGTGCAGTTTCTGAGCTGAAATGAGTAGAATGGTCAAATGCTGGCTATTCTGGGCCAAAAGCAGGCAGCTGGCACGCTGTGCTGTGTTTATGTCACTTTTCAGCTCCTCTCGGCGAGAGACGCAGGTTTTGACAAATACAGTGAAAATGAAGCAGAGCTGTGCCCATGGTGCAGTTTCTGAGCTGAATGAGTAGAATGGTCAAATGCTGGCTATTCTGGGCCAAAAGCAGGCAGCTGGCACGCTGGCTGTGTTTATGTCACTTTTCAGCTCCTCTCGGCGAGAGACGCAGGTTTGACAAATACAGTGAAAATGAAGCAGAGCTGTGCCCATGGTGCAGTTTCTGAGCTGAAATGAGTAGAATGCTCAATTGCTGGCTATCTGGGCACAAAAGCAGGCAGCTGGCACGCTGTGCTGTGTTTATGTCACTTTCAGCTCCTCTCGGCGAGAGACGCAGGTTTTGACAATACAGTGAAAATGAAGCAGAGCTGTGCCCATGGTGCAGTTTCTGAGTGAAATGAGTAGAATGGTCAAATGCTGGCTATTCTGGGCCAAAAGCAGGCAGCTGGCACGCTGTGCTGTGTTTATGTCACTTTTCAGCTCCTCTCGGGAGAGACGCAGGTTTTGACAAATACAGTGAAAATGAAGCAGAGCTGTGCCCATGGTGCAGTTTCTGAGCTGAAATGAGTAGAATGGTCAAATGCTGGCTATTCTGGGCCAAAAGCAGGCAGCTGGCACGCTGTGCTGTGTTTATGTCACTTTTCAGCTCCTCTCGGCGAGAGACGCATGTTTGACAAATACAGTGAAAATGAAGCAGAGCTGTGCCATGGTGCAGTTTCTGAGCTGAAATGAGTAGAATGGTCAAATGCTGGCTATTCTGGGCCAAAAGCAGGCAGCTGGCACGCTGTCCTGTGTTTATGTCACTTTTCAGCTCCTCTCGGCGAGAGACGCAGGTTTGACAAATACAGTGAAAATGAAGCAGAGCTGTGCCCATGGTGCAGTTTCTGAGCTGAAATGAGTAGAATGGTCAAATGCTGGCTATTCTGGGCCAAAAGCAGGCAGCTGGCACGCTGTGCTGTGTTTATGTCACTTTTCAGCTCTCTCGCCGAAGACGCACGTTTGGTGAAATACGTGGGAATGAAGCAGAGCTGTGCCCATGGTGCAGTTTCTGAGCTGAAATGAGTAGAATGTTCAATGCTGGCTATTCTGGGCCAAAAGCAGGCAGCTGGCACGCTGTGCTGTGTTTATGTCACTTTTCAGCTCCTCTCGGCGAGAGACGCAGGTTTTGACAAATACAGTGAAAATGAAGCAGAGCTGTGCCCATGGTGCAGTTTCTGAGCTGAAATGAGTAGAATGGTCAAATGCTGGCTATTCTGGGCCAAAAGCAGGCAGCTGGCACGCTGTGCTGTGTTTATGTCACTTTTCAGCTCCTCTCGGCGAGAGACGCAGGTTTTGACAAATACAGTGAAAATGAAAGCAGAGCTGTGCCCATGGTGCAGTTTCTGAGCTGAAATGAGTAGAATGGTCAAATGCTGGCTATTCTGGGCCAAAAGCAGGCAGCTGGCACGCTGTGCTGTGTTTATGTCACTTTTCAGCTCTCTCGGCGAGAGACGCAGGTTTTGACAAATACAGTGAAAATGAAGCAGAGCTGTGCCCATGGTGCAGTTTCTGAGCTGAAATGAGTAGAATGGTCAAATGCTGGCTATTCTGGGCCAAAAGCAGGCAGCTGGCACGCTGTGCTGTGTTTATGTCACTTTTCAGCTCATCTCGCCGAAAGACGCACGTTGGTGAAATGCGCTGGGAATGAAGCAGAGCTGTGCCCATGGTGCAGTTTCTGAGCTGAAATGAGTAGAATGGTCAATTGCTGGCTATTCTGGGCCAAAAGCAGGCAGCTGGCACGCTGTGCTGTGTTTATGTCACTTTTCAGCTCCTCTCGGCGAGAGACGCAGGTTTTGACAAATACAGTGAAAATGAAGCAGAGCTGTGCCCATGGTGCAGTTTCTGAGCTGAAATGAGTAGAATGGTCAAATGCTGGCTATTCTGGGCCAAAAGCAGGCAGCTGGCACGCTGTGCTGTGTTTATGTCACTTTTCAGCTCATCTCGCGAAAGACGCACGTTTGGTGAAATGCGCTGGGAATGAAGCAGAGCTGTGCCCATGGTGCAGTTTCTGAGCTGAAATGAGTAGAATGGTCAAATGCTGGCTATTCTGGGCCAAAAGCAGGCAGCTGGCACGCTGTGCTGTGTTATGTCACTTTTCAGCTCCTCTCGGCGAGAGACGCAGGTTTTGACAAATACAGTGAAAATGAAGCAGAGCTGTGCCCGTGGTGCAGTTTCTGAGCTGAAATGAGTAGAATGGTCAAATGCTGGCTATTCTGGGCCAAAAGCAGGCAGCTGGCACGCTGTGCTGTGTTTATGTCACTTTTCAGCTCCTCTCGCGCGAGAGACGCAGGTTTTGACAAATACAGTGAAAATGAAGCAGAGCTGTGCCCATGGTGCAGTTTCTGAGCTGAAATGAGTAGAATGGTCAAATGCTGGCTATCTGGGCCAAAAGCAGGCAGCTGGCACGCTGTCTGTGTTTATGTCACTTTCAGCTCCTCTCGGCGAGAGACGCAGGTTTTGACAAATACAGTGAAAATGAAGCAGAGCTGTGCCCATGGTGCAGTTTCTGAGCTGAAATGAGTAGAATGCTCAATTGCTGGCTATTCTGGGCCAAAAGCAGGCAGCTGGCACGCTGTGCTGTGTTTATGTCACTTTTCAGCTCCTCTCGCCGAGAGACGCAGGTTTGGTGAAATACGTGGGAAATGAAGCAGAGCTGTGCCCATGGTGCAGTTTCTGAGCTGAAATGAGTAGGATGTTCAATTGCTGGCTATTCTGGGCCAAAAGCAGGCAGCTGGCACGCTGTGCTGTGTTTATGTCACTTTTCAGCTCCTCTCGGCGAGAGACGCAGGTTTTGACAAATACAGTGAAAATGAAGCAGAGCTGTGCCCATGGTGCAGTTTCTGAGCTGAAATGAGTAGAATGGTCAAATGCTGGCTATTCTGGGCCAAAAGCAGGCAGCTGGCACGCTGTGCTGTGTTTATGTCACTTTTCAGCTCTCTCGGCGAGAGACGCAGGTTTTGACAAATACAGTGAAAATGAAGCAGAGCTGTGCCCATGGTGCAGTTTCTGAGCTGAAATGAGTAGAATGGTCAAATGCTGGCTATTCTGGGCCAAAAGCAGGCAGCTGGCACGCTGTGCTGTGTATGTCACTTTTCAGCTCCTCTCGGCGAGAGACGCAGGTTTTGACAAATACAGTGAAAATGAAGCAGAGCTGTGCCCATGGTGCAGTTTCTGAGCTGAAATGAGTAGAATGGTCAAATGCTGGCTATTCTGGGCCAAAAGCAGGCAGCTGGCACGCTGTCTGTGTTATGTCACTTTTCAGCTCCTCTCGGCGAGAGACGCAGGTTTGACAAATACAGTGAAAATGAAGCAGAGCTGTGCCATGGTGCAGTTTCTGAGCTGAAATGAGTAGAATGGTCAATTGCTGGCTATTCTGGGCCAAAAGCAGGCAGCTGGCACGCTGTGCTGTGTTTATGTCACTTTTCAGCTCCTCTCGGAGAGGACGCAGGTTTGACAAATACAGTGAAAATGAAGCAGAGCTGTGCCCATGGTGCAGTTTCTGAGCTGAAATGAGTAGAATGGTCAAATGCTGGCTATTCTGGGCCAAAAGCAGGCAGCTGGCACGCTGTGCTGTGTTTATGTCACTTTTCAGCTCCTCTCGGCGAGAGACGCAGGTTTTGACAAATACAGGAAAATGAAGCAGAGCTGTGCCCATGGTGCAGTTTCTGAGCTGAAATGAGTAGAATGGTCAAATGCTGGCTATCTGGGCCAAAAGCAGGCAGCTGGCACGCTGTGCTGTGTTTATGTCACTTTTCAGCTCCTCTCGGCGAGAGACGCAGGTTTTGACAAATACAGTGAAAATGAAGCAGAGCTGTGCCCATGGTGCAGTTTCTGAGCTGAAATGAGTAGAATGGTCAAATGCTGGCTATTCTGGGCCAAAAGCAGGCAGCTGGCACGCTGTGCTGTGTTTATGTCACTTTTCAGCTCCTCTCGGCGAGAGACGCAGGTTTTGACAAATACAGTGAAAAAAGCAGAGCTGTGCCATGGTGCAGTTTCTGAGCTGAAATGAGTAGAATGGTCAAATGCTGGCTATTCTGGGCCAAAAGCAGGCAGCTGGCACGCTGTGCTGTGTTTATGTCACTTTTCAGCTCCTCTCGGCGAGAGACGCAGGTTTTGACAAATACAGTGAAAATGAAGCAGAGCTGTGCCCATGGTGCAGTTTCTGAGCTGAAATGAGTAGAATGGTCAATTGCTGGCTATTCTGGGCCAAAAGCAGGCAGCTGGCACGCTGTGCTGTGTTTATGTCACTTTCAGCTCATCTCGCCGAAAGACGCACGTTTGGTGAAATGCGCTGGGAATGAAGCAGAGCTGTGCCCATGGTGCAGTTTCTGAGCTGAAATGAGTAGAATGGTCAATTGCTGGCTATTCTGGGCCAAAAGCAGGCAGCTGGCACGCTGTGCTGTGTTTATGTCACTTTTCAGCTCCTCTCGGCGAGAGACGCAGGTTTGACAAATACAGTGAAAATGAAGCAGAGCTGTGCCCATGGTGCAGTTTCTGAGCTGAAATGAGTAGAATGCTCAATTGCTGGCTATCTGGGCCAAAAGCAGGCAGCTGGCACGCTGTGCTGTGTTTATGTCACTTTCAGCTCCTCTCGCCGAGAGACGCAGGTTGGTGAAAATACAGTGGAATGAAGCAGAGCTGTGCCCATGGTGCAGTTTCTGAGCTGAAATGAGTAGAATGGTCAAATGCTGGCTATTCTGGGCCAAAAGCAGGCAGCTGGCACGCTGTGCTGTGTTTATGTCACTTTTCAGCTCCTCTCGGCGAGAGACGCAGGTTTTGACAAATACAGTGAAAATGAAGCAGAGCTGTGCCATGGTGCAGTTTCTGAGCTGAAATGAGTAGAATGTCAAATGCTGGCTATTCTGGGCCAAAAGCAGGCAGCTGGCACGCTGTCCTGTTTATGTCATTTCAGCTCCTCTCGGCGAGAGACGCAGGTTTTGACAAATACAGTGAAATGAAGCAGAGCTGTGCCCATGGTGCAGTTTCTGAGCTGAAATGAGTAGAATGGTCAAATTGCTGGCTATTCTGGGCCAAAAGCAGGCAGCTGGCACGCTGTGCTGTGTTTATGTCACTTTTCAGCTCATCTCGCCGAAAGACGCACGTTTGTGAAAATGCGCTGGGAATGAAGCAGAGCTGTGCCCATGGTGCAGTTTCTGAGCTGAAATGAGTAGAATGTTCAATTGCTGGCTATTCTGGGCCAAAAGCAGGCAGCTGGCACGCTGTGCTGTGTTTATGTCACTTTTCAGCTCCTCTCGGCGAGAGACGCAGGTTTTGACAAATACAGTGAAAATGAAGCAGAGCTGTGCCCATGGTGCAGTTTCTGAGCTGAAATGAGTAGAATGGTCAAATGCTGGCTATTCTGGGCCAAAAGCAGGCAGCTGGCACGCTGTGCTGTGTTTATGTCACTTTTCAGCTCTCTCGGCGAGAGACGCACAATGCAGAAGAGGGCACTTGGGCCAGGGAGAAGCCAGGGAATGGTCATGCAACTTATTTCAGCTGACAAGGCGGAATCTGTGCACAGCCACGCTTCATTCAGCACATTTGACAATGGCGCATTTCTCTCAGCGGGGAGAGGAACGTCAAAATGACACAAGACAAGCGCAGCCCCCCCCCCCTGCCAGTGCAGAAAAAAAAGCGCGGGTCTCTCAGCCAGCGGAGCGCAAAAGTGACAGCAGCCAAGCCAATGCACAAAGAGGGCCTTTGGGCACAGGAGGAGCCAGGGAATGGTCATGCCACTTATTTCAGCTGACAAGGCGGCCCTGTGCACAGCCACGCTTCATTCTCAGCACATTTGACAAATGGCGCATTTCTCTCAGCGAGAGGAAGGAAAAATGACACAAGCCCAGCGCAGCGCCTGCCAGCTGCGGTTTGGCCACACAACAGCCAGGGATTGACCCCAAACACATTTCAGCTGGGAATCGGCCTTCCTGCACTGCGCAGCATCATTCCCTCCGCAGTGGGAAAAAAAAAGCCGCGGGTCTCTCAGCCAGCGGAGCGCAAAAGTGACAGCAGCCAAGCCCAGTGAACAAATAGGGCAATTTAGGCACAGGAAGAGCCAGGAATGGCATTCCACTTATTTCAGCTGACAATGCGGCCCCTGTGCACAGCCCGCTTCATTCTCAGCACATTTGACAAATGGCGATTTCTCTCAGCGAGAGGAACGGAAAAATGACACAAGCCCAGCGCAGCCTGCCAGCTGCCTGGTTTGGCCACACACAGCCAGGGATTGACCCCCAAACACATTTCAGCTGGGAACCGGCCTTCCTGCACTGCGCAGCATCATTCCCTCCGCAGTGGGAAAAAAAAAGCCGCGGGTCTCTCAGCCAGCGGAGCGCAAAAGTGACAGCAGCCAAGCCCATGAACAAAGAGGGCAATTAGGCACAGGAAGGGCAGGAATGGTCATGCCACTTATTTCAGCTGACAATGCGACCCCTGTGCACAGCCCCGCTTCATTCTCAGCACATTTGACAAATGGCGCATTTCTCTCAGCGAGAGGAACGGAAAAATGACACAAGCCCAGCGCAGCCTGCCAGCTGCCTGGTTTGGCCACACAACAGCCAGGGATTGACCCCCAAACACATTTCAGCTGGGAACCGGCCTTCCTGCACTGCGCAGCATCATTCCCTCCGCAGTGGGAAAAAAAAGCCGCGGGTCTCTCAGCCAGCGGAGCGCAAAAGTGACAGCAGCCAAGCCCAATGCACAAAGAGGGCACTTGGGCACAGGAGGAGCCAGGGAATGGTCATGCCACATTTCAGCTGACAAGGCGGATCCTGTGCACAGCCACGCTTCATTCTCAGCACATTTGACAAATGGCGCATTTCTCTCAGCGAGAGGAACGGAAAATGACACAAGCCCAGCGCAGCCTGCCAGCTGCCTGGTTTGGCCACAAACAGCCAGGGATTGACCCCCAAACACATTTCAGCTGGGAAACCGGCCTTCCTGCACTGCGCAGCATCATTCCCTCCGCAGTGGGGAAAAAAAGCGCGGGTCTCTCAGCCAGCGGAGCGCAAAAGTGACAGCAGCCAAGCCAATGCACAAAGAGGGCACTTTGGGCACAGGAGGGCCAGGAATGGTCATGCCACTTATTTCAGCTGACAAGCGGAATCTGTGCACAGCCACGCTTCATTCTCAGCACATTTGACAAATGGCGCATTTCTCTCAGCGAGAGGAAGAGAAAAATGACACAAGCCCAGCGCAGCCTGCCAGCTGCCTGGTTTGGCCACACAACAGCCAGGGATTGACCCCAAACACATTTCAGCTGGGAACCCGGCCTTCCTGCACTGCGCAGCATCATTCCCTCCGCAGTGGGAAAAAAAAGCCGCGGGTCTCTCAGCCAGCGGAGCGCAAAAGTGACAGCAGCCAAGCCAGTGAACAAAGAGGGCAATTTGGGCACAGGAAGAGGCAGGAATGGCCATTACACTTATTTCAGCTGACAATGCGACCCTGTGCACAGCCCGCTTCATTCTCAGCACATTTGACAAATGGCGCATTTCTCTCAGCGAGAGGAACGGAAAAATGACACAAGCCCGCAGCCTGCCAGCTGCCTGGTTTGGCCACACAACAGCCAGGGATTGACCCCAAACACATTTCAGCTGGGAAACCGGCCTTCTGCACTGCGCAGCATCATTCCCTCCGCAGTGGGAAAAAAAACGCGGGTCTCTCAGCCAGCGGAGCGCAAAAGTGACAGCAGCCAAGCCAATGCACAAAGAGGGCACTTTGGGCACAGGAGGAGCAGGGAATGGTCATGCCACTTATTTCAGCTGACAATGCGGAATCTGTGCACAGCCCGCTTCATTCTCAGCACATTTGACAAATGGCGCATTTCTCTCAGCGAGAGAGGAGGAAAAATGACACAAGCCCAGCGCAGCCTGCCAGCTGCCTGGTTTGGCCACACAACAGCCAGGGATTGACCCCAAAACATTTCAGCTGGGAACCCGGCCTTGCTGCACTGCGCAGCATCATTCCCTCCGCAGTGGGGAAAAAAAAAGCCGCGGGTCTCTCAGCCAGCGGAGCGCAAAAGTGACAGCAGCCAAGCCCAGTGAACAAAGAGGGCAATTAGGCACAGGAGGAGGCAGGAATGGCCATTACACTTATTTCAGCTGACAATGCGACCCCTGTGCACAGCCCGCTTCATTCTCAGCACATTTGACAAATGGCGCATTTCTCAGCGAGAGGAACGGAAAAATGACACAAGCCCAGCGCAGCCTGCCAGCTGCCTGGTTTGGCCACACAACAGCCAGGGATTGACCCCCAAACACATTTCAGCTGGGAACCGGCCTTCCTGCACTGCGCAGCATCATTCCTCCGCAGTGGGAAAAAAAAGCCGCGGGTCTCTCAGCCAGCGGAGCGCAAAAGTGACAGCAGCCAAGCCAATGCACAAAGAGGGCACTTGGGCACAGGAGGAGCCAGGGAATGGTCATGCCACTTATTTCAGCTGACAAGGCGGAATCTGTGCACAGCCCGCTTCATTCTCAGCACATTTGACAAATGGCGCATTTCTCTCAGCGAGAGGAGGGAAAAATGACACAAGCCCAGCGCAGCCTGCCAGCTGCCTGGTTTGGCCACACAACAGCCAGGGATTGACCCCCAAACACATTTCAGCTGGGAACCCGGCCTTCCTGCACTGCGCAGCATCATTCCCTCGCGCAGTGGGAAAAAAAAAGCCGCGGGTCTCTCAGCCAGCGGAGCGCAAAAGTGACAGCAGCCAAGCCCAGTGAACAAAGAGGGCATTTAGGCACAGGAGGAGCCAGGAATGGTCATTACACTTATTTCAGCTGACAATGCGGACCTGTGCACAGCCCGCTTCATTCTCAGCACATTTGACAAATGGCGCATTTCTCTCAGCGAGAGGAACGGAAAATGACACAAGCCCAGCGCAGCCTGCCAGCTGCCTGGTTTGGCCACACAACAGCCAGGGATTGACCCCCCAACACATTTCAGCTGGGAACCCGGCCTTCCTGCACTGCGCAGCATCATTCCCTCCGCAGTGGGAAAAAAAAGCCGCGGGTCTCTCAGCCAGCGGAGCGCAAAAGTGACAGCAGCCAAGCCCATGCACAAAGAGGGCACTTTGGGCACAGGAGGAGCCAGGGAATGGTCATGCCACTTATTTCAGCTGACAAGGCGGAATCTGTGCACAGCCACGCTTCATTCTCAGCACATTTGACAAATGGCGCATTTCTCTCAGCGAGAGGAACGGAAAAATGACACAAGCCCAGCGCAGCCTGCCAGCTGCCTGGTTTGCCACACAACAGCCAGGGATTGACCCCCAAACACATTTCAGCTGGGAACCGGCCTTCCTGCACTGCGCAGCATCATTCCCTCCGCAGTGGGAAAAAAAAGCCGCGGGTCTCTCAGCCAGCGGAGCGCAAAAAAGACAGCAGCCAAGCCCAGTGCACAAAGAGGGCAATTTGGGCACAGGAGGAGCAGGAATGGTCATTACACTTATTTCAGCTGACAATGCGACCCCTGTGCACAGCCCCGCTTCATTCTCAGCACATTTGACAAATGGCGCATTTCTCTCAGCGAGAGGAACGGAAAAAATGACACAAGCCCAGCGCAGCCTGCCAGCTGCCTGGTTTGGCCACACAACAGCCAGGGATTGACCCCCAAACACATTTCAGCTGGGAACCGGCCTTCCTGCACTGCGCAGCATCATTCCCTCCGCAGTGGGAAAAAAAGCCGCGGGTCTCTCAGCCAGCGGAGCGCAAAAGTGACAGCAGCCAAGCCCAATGCACAAAGAGGGCACTTTGGGCACAGGAGGAGCCAGGGAATGGTCATGCCACTTATTTCAGCTGACAAGGCGGAATCTGTGCACAGCCCGCTTCATTCTCAGCACATTTGACAAATGGCGCATTTCTCTCAGCGAGAGGAGAGGAAAAATGACACAAGCCCAGCGCAGCCTGCCAGCTGCCTGGTTTGGCCACACAACAGCCAGGGATTGACCCCCAACACATTTCAGCTGGGAACCCGGCCTTCCTGCACTGCGCAGCATCATTCCCTCCGCAGTGGGAAAAAAAAGCCGCGGGTCTCTCAGCCAGCGGAGCGCAAAAGTGACAGCAGCCAAGCCCAATGCACAAAGAGGGCACTTTGGGCACAGGAGGAGCCAGGGAATGGTCATGCCACTTATTTCAGCTGACAAGGCGGAATCTGTGCACAGCCCCGCTTCATTCTCAGCACATTTGACAAATGGCGCATTTCTCTCAGCGAGAGGACGAGGAAAAATGACACAAGCCCAGCGCAGCCTGCCAGCTGCCTGGTTTGGCCACACAACAGCCAGGGATTGACCCCAAACACATTTCAGCTGGGAACCCGGCCTTCTGCACTGCGCAGCATCATTCCCTCCGCAGTGGGAAAAAAAAGCCGCGGGTCTCTCAGCCAGCGGAGCGCAAAAGTGACAGCAGCCAAGCCCAATGAACAAGAGGGCACTTTGGGCACAGGAAGAGCAGGAATGGTCATTACACTTATTTCAGCTGACAATGCGACCCCTGTGCACAGCCCCGCTTCATTCTCAGCACATTTGACAAATGGCGCATTTCTCTCAGCGAGAGGAACGGAAAAATGACACAAGCCCAGCGCAGCCTGCCAGCTGCCTGGTTTGGCCACACAACAGCCAGGGATTGACCCCCAAACACATTTCAGCTGGGAACCGGCCTTCCTGCACTGCGCAGCATCATTCCCTCCGCAGTGGGAAAAAAAAGCCGCGGGTCTCTCAGCCAGCGGAGCGCAAAAGTGACAGCAGCCAAGCCCAATGCACAAAGAGGGCACTTTGGGCACAGGAGGAGCCAGGGAATGGTCATGCCACTTATTTCAGCTGACAAGGCGGAATCTGTGCACAGCCCGCTTCATTCTCAGCACATTTGACAAATGGCGCATTTCTCTCAGCGAGAGGAGAGGAAAATGACACAAGCCCAGCGCAGCCTGCCAGCTGCTGGTTTGGCCACACAACAGCCAGGGATTGACCCCCAAACACATTTCAGCTGGGAACCGGCCTTCCTGCACTGCGCAGCATCATTCCTCCGCAGTGGGAAAAAAAGCCGCGGGTCTCTCAGCCAGCGGAGCGCAAAAGTGACAGCAGCCAAGCCAATGAACAAAGAGGGCAATTTAGGGCACAGGAAGAGCCAGGGAATGGTCATGCCACTTATTTCAGCTGACAAGACCCTGTGCACAGCCCCGCTTCATTCTCAGCACATTTGACAAATGGCGCATTTCTCTCAGCGAGAGGAACGGAAATGACACAAGCCCAGCGCAGCCTGCCAGCTGCCTGGTTTGGCCACACAACAGCCAGGGATTGACCCCAAACACATTTCAGCTGGGAATCCGGCCTTGCTGCACTGCGCAGCATCATTCCCTCCGCAGTGGGAAAAAAAAGCCGCGGGTCTCTCAGCCAGCGGAGCGCAAAAGTGACAGCAGCCAAGCCCAGTGAACAAAGAGGGCAATTTAGGCACAGGAGGAGGCAGGAATGGTCATGCCACTTATTTCAGCTGACAATGCGACCCTGTGCACAGCCCCGCTTCATTCTCAGCACATTTGACAAATGGCGCATTTCTCTCAGCGAGAGGAACGGAAAAATGACACAAGCCCAGCGCAGCCTGCCAGCTGCCTGGTTTGGCCACACAACAGCCAGGGATTGACCCCCAAACACATTTCAGCTGGGAACCCGGCCTTCCTGCACTGCGCAGCATCATTCCCTCCGCAGTGGGAAAAAAAAGCCGCGGGTCTCTCAGCCAGCGGAGCGCAAAAGTGACAGCAGCCAAGCCCAATGCACAAAGAGGGCACTTTGGGCACAGGAGGAGCCAGGGAATGGTCATGCCACTTATTTCAGCTGACAAGGCGGAATCTGTGCACAGCCACGCTTCATTCTCAGCACATTTGACAAATGGCGCATTTCTCTCAGCGAGAGGAGAGGAAATGACACAAGCCCAGCGCAGCCTGCCAGCTGCCTGGTTGGCCACACAACAGCCAGGGATTGACCCCCAAACACATTTCAGCTGGGAACCGGCCTTGCTGCACTGCGCAGCATCATTCCCTCCGCAGTGGGAAAAAAAAAGCCGCGGGTCTCTCAGCCAGCGGAGCGCAAAAGTGACAGCAGCCAAGCCCAGTGAACAAATAGGGCAATTTAGGCACAGGAGGAGGCAGGAATGGCATTACACTTATTTCAGCTGACAATGCGAACCCTGTGCACAGCCCGCTTCATTCTCAGCACATTTGACAAATGGCGCATTTCTCTCAGCGAGAGGAACGGAAAAATGACACAAGCCCAGCGCAGCCTGCCAGCTGCCTGGTTTGGCCACACAACAGCCAGGGATTGACCCCCAAACACATTTCAGCTGGGAACCCGGCCTTCCTGCACTGCGCAGCATCATTCCCTCCGCAGTGGGAAAAAAAAAGCCGCGGGTCTCTCAGCCAGCGGAGCGCAAAAGTGACAGCAGCCAAGCCCAATGCACAAAGAGGGCAATTTGGGCACAGGAGGAGGCAGGAATGGTCATGCCACTTATTTCAGCTGACAATGCGACCCTGTGCACAGCCCGCTTCATTCTCAGCACATTTGACAATGGCGCATTTCTCTCAGCGAGAGGAACGGAAAAAAATGACACAAGCCCAGCGCAGCCTGCCAGCTGCCTGGTTTGGCCACACAACAGCCAGGGATTGACCCCCAAACACATTTCAGCTGGGAACCCGGCCTTCCTGCACTGCGCAGCATCATTCCCTCCGCAGTGGGAAAAAAAAAGCCGCGGGTCTCTCAGCCAGCGGAGGCAAAAGTGACAGCAGCCAAGCCCAATGCACAAAGAGGGCACTTGGGCACAGGAGGAGCCAGGGAATGGTCATGCCACTTATTTCAGCTGACAAGGCGGAATCTGTGCACAGCCACGCTTCATTCTCAGCACATTTGACAAATGGCGCATTTCTCTCAGCGAGAGGAGAGGAAAATGACACAAGCCCAGCGCAGCCTGCCAGCTGCCTGGTTTGGCCACACAACAGCCAGGGATTGACCCCAAAACACATTCAGCTGGGAACCCGGCCTTCTGCACTGCGCAGCATCATTCCCTCCGCAGTGGGAAAAAAAGCCGCGGGTCTCTCAGCCAGCGGAGCGCAAAAGTGACAGCAGCCAAGCCCAATGCACAAAGAGGGCACTTTGGGCACAGGAGGAGCCAGGGAATGGTCATGCCACTTATTTCAGCTGACAAGGCGGAATCTGTGCACAGCCCGCTTCATTCTCAGCACATTTGACAAATGGCGCATTTCTCTCAGCGAGAGAAGAGGAAAAATGACACAAGCCCAGCGCAGCCTGCCAGCTGCCTGGTTTGGCCACACAACAGCCAGGGATTGACCCCCAAACACATTTCAGCTGGGAACCCGGCCTTCCTGCACTGCGCAGCATCATTCCTCCGCAGTGGGAAAAAAAGCCGCGGGTCTCTCAGCCAGCGGAGCGCAAAAGTGACAGCAGCCAAGCCCAGTGAACAAAGAGGGCAATTTAGGCACAGGAAGAGGCAGGAATGGTCATGCCACTTATTTCAGCTGACAATGCGACCCTGTGCACAGCCCGCTTCATTCTCAGCACATTTGACAAATGGCGCATTTCTCTCAGCGAGAGGAACGGAAAAATGACACAAGCCCAGCGCAGCCTGCCAGCTGCCTGGTTTGGCCACACAACAGCCAGGGATTGACCCCCAAACACATTTCAGCTGGGAAACCGGCCTTCCTGCACTGCGCAGCATCATTCCTCCGCAGTGGGAAAAAAAAGCCGCGGGTCTCTCAGCCAGCGGAGCGCAAAAGTGACAGCAGCCAAGCCCAATGCACAAAGAGGGCACTTTGGGCACAGGAGGAGCCAGGGAATGGTCATGCCACTTATTTCAGCTGACAAGCGGAATCTGTGCACAGCCACGCTTCATTCTCAGCACATTTGACAAATGGCGCATTTCTCTCAGCGAGAGGAACGGAAAAGTGACACAAGCCCAGCGCAGCCTGCCAGCTGCCTGGTTTGGCCACACAACAGCCAGGGATTGACCCCCAAACACATTTCAGCTGGGAAACCGGCCTTCCTGCACTGCGCAGCATCATTCCCTCCGCAGTGGGAAAAAAAAGCCGCGGGTCTCTCAGCCAGCGGAGCGCAAAAGTGACAGCAGCCAAGCCAATGAACAAAGAGGGCAATTTAGGCACAGGAGGAGCCAGGAATGGCATGCCACTTATTTCAGCTGACAATGCGGACCCTGTGCACAGCCCGCTTCATTCTCAGCACATTTGACAAATGGCGCATTTCTCTCAGCGAGAGGAACGGAAAAATGACACAAGCCCAGCGCAGCCTGCCAGCTGCCTGGTTTGGCCACACAACAGCCAGGGATTGACCCCCAAACACATTTCAGCTGGGAACCCGCCTTCCTGCACTGCGCAGCATCATTCCCTCCGCAGTGGGAAAAAAAAGCCGCGGGTCTCTCAGCCAGCGGAGCGCAAAAGTGACAGCAGCCAAGCCCAATGCACAAAGAGGGCACTTTGGGCACAGGAGGAGCCAGGGAATGGTCATGCCACTTATTTCAGCTGACAAGGCGGAATCTGTGCACAGCCCGCTTCATTCTCAGCACATTTGACAAATGGCGCATTTCTCTCAGCGAGAGGAACGGAGAAAAATGACACAAGCCCAGCGCAGCCTGCCAGCTGCCTGGTTTGGCCACACAACAGCCAGGGATTGACCCCCAAACACATTTCAGCTGGGAACCGGCCTTCCTGCACTGCGCAGCATCATTCCCTCCGCAGTGGGAAAAAAAAGCCGCGGGTCTCTCAGCCAGCGGAGCGCAAAAGTGACAGCAGCCAAGCCCAGTGAACAAAAGGGCAATTTAGGCACAGGAAGAGGCAGGAATGGCATTACACTTATTTCAGCTGACAATGCGACCCTGTGCACAGCCCCGCTTCATTCTCAGCACATTTGACAAATGGCGCATTTCTCTCAGCGAGAGGAACGGAAAAATGACACAAGCCCAGCGCAGCCTGCCAGCTGCCTGGTTTGGCCACACAACAGCCAGGGATTGAACCCCAAACACATTTCAGCTGGGAACCCGGCCTTCCTGCACTGCGCAGCATCATTCCCTCCGCAGTGGGAAAAAAAGCCGCGGGTCTCTCAGCCAGCGGAGCGCAAAAGTGACAGCAGCCAAGCCCAATGCACAAAGAGGGCACTTTGGGCACAGGAGGAGCCAGGGAATGGTCATGCCACTTATTTCAGCTGACAAGGCGGAATCTGTGCACAGCCACGCTTCATTCTCAGCACATTTGACAAATGGCGCATTTCTCTCAGCGAGAGGAAGGAAAAATGACACAAGCCCAGCGCAGCCTGCCAGCTGCCTGGTTTGGCCACACAACAGCCAGGGATTGACCCCCAAACACATTTCAGCTGGGAACCGGCCTTGCTGCACTGCGCAGCATCATTCCCTCCGCAGTGGGAAAAAAAAGCCGCGGGTCTCTCAGCCAGCGGAGCGCAAAAGTGACAGCAGCCAAGCCCAGTGAACAAGAGGGCAATTAGGCACAGGAAGAGGCAGGAATTGGCCATTACACTTATTTCAGCTGACAATGCGACCCTGTGCACAGCCCCGCTTCATTCTCAGCACATTTGACAAATGGCGCATTTCTCTCAGCGAGAGGAACGGAAAAATGACACAAGCCCAGCGCAGCCTGCCAGCTGCCTGGTTTGGCCACACAACAGCCAGGGATTGACCCCAAACACATTTCAGCTGGGAACCCGGCCTTCCTGCACTGCGCAGCATCATTCCCTCCGCAGTGGGAAAAAAAGCCGCGGGTCTCTCAGCCAGCGGAGCGCAAAAGTGACAGCAGCCAAGCCCAATGCACAAAGAGGGCACTTTGGGCACAGGAGGAGCCAGGGAATGGTCATGCCACTTATTTCAGCTGACAATGCGGAATCTGTGCACAGCCACGCTTCATTCTCAGCACATTTGACAAATGGCGCATTTCTCTCAGCGAGAGGGAGAGGAAAAATGACACAAGCCCAGCGCAGCCTGCCAGCTGCCTGGTTTGGCCACACAACAGCCAGGGATTGACCCCAAACACATTTCAGCTGGGAACCCGGCCTTCCTGCACTGCGCAGCATCATTCCCTCCGCAGTGGGAAAAAAAGCCGCGGGTCTCTCAGCCAGCGGAGCGCAAAAGTGACAGCAGCCAAGCCCAATGCACAAAGAGGGCACTTTGGGCACAGGAGGAGCCAGGGAATGGTCATGCCACTTATTTCAGCTGACAAGGCGGAATCTGTGCACAGCCACGCTTCATTCTCAGCACATTTGACAAATGGCGCATTTCTCTCAGCGAGAGGAGAGGAAAAGTGACACAAGCCCAGCGCAGCCTGCCAGCTGCCTGGTTTGGCCACACAACAGCCAGGGATTGACCCCCAAACACATTTCAGCTGGGAACCGGCCTTGCTGCACTGCGCAGCATCATTCCCTCCGCAGTGGGAAAAAAAAGCCGCGGGTCTCTCAGCCAGCGGAGCGCAAAAGTGACAGCAGCCAAGCCCAGTGAACAAAGAGGGCAATTTAGGCACAGGAAGAGGCAGGAATGGCCATTACACTTATTTCAGCTGACAATGCGACCCTGTGCACAGCCCCGCTTCATTCTCAGCACATTTGACAAATGGCGCATTTCTCTCAGCGAGAGGAACGGAAAAATGACACAAGCCCAGCGCAGCCTGCCAGCTGCCTGGTTTGGCCACACAACAGCCAGGGATTGACCCCCAAACACATTTCAGCTGGGAACCGGCCTTCCTGCACTGCGCAGCATCATTCCCTCCGCAGTGGGAAAAAAAGCCGCGGGTCTCTCAGCCAGCGGAGCGCAAAAGTGACAGCAGCCAAGCCCAATGCACAAAGAGGGCACTTTGGGCACAGGAGGAGCCAGGGAATGGTCATGCCACTTATTTCAGCTGACAATGCGGAATCTGTGCACAGCCACGCTTCATTCTCAGCACATTTGACAAATGGCGCATTTCTCTCAGCGAGAGGAGAGGAAAAGTGACACAAGCCCAGCGCAGCCTGCCAGCTGCCTGGTTTGGCCACACAACAGCCAGGGATTGACCCCCAAACACATTTCAGCTAACCCGGCCTTGCTGCACTGCGCAGCATCATTCCCTCCGCAGTGGGAAAAAAAAAGCCGCGGGTCTCTCAGCCAGCGGAGCGCAAAAGTGACAGCAGCCAAGCCCAGTGAACAAAGAGGGCAATTTAGGCACAGGAAGAGCCAGGGAATGGTCATGCCACTTATTTCAGCTGACAATGCGACCCCTGTGCACAGCCCCGCTTCATTCTCAGCACATTTGACAAATGGCGCATTTCTCTCAGCGAGAGGAACGGAAAAATGACACAAGCCCAGCGCAGCCTGCCAGCTGCCTGGTTTGGCCACACAACAGCCAGGGATTGACCCCCAAACACATTTCAGCTGGGAACCGGCCTTGCTGCACTGCGCAGCATCATTCCCTCCGCAGTGGGAAAAAAAAGCCGCGGGTCTCTCAGCCAGCGGAGCGCAAAAGTGACAGCAGCCAAGCCCAATGAACAAAGAGGGCAATTTAGGCACAGGAGGAGCCAGGAATGGTCATTACACTTATTTCAGCTGACAATGCGACCCTGTGCACAGCCCGCTTCATTCTCAGCACATTTGACAAATGGCGCATTTCTCTCAGCGAGAGGAACGGAAAAATGACACAAGCCCAGCGCAGCCTGCCAGCTGCCTGGTTTGGCCACACAACAGCCAGGGATTGACCCCAAACACATTTCAGCTGGGAACCCGGCCTTCCTGCACTGCGCAGCATCATTCCCTCCGCAGTGGGAAAAAAAGCCGCGGGTCTCTCAGCCAGCGGAGCGCAAAAGTGACAGCAGCCAAGCCCAATGCACAAAGAGGGCACTTTGGGCACAGGAGGAGCCAGGGAATGGTCATGCCACTTATTTCAGCTGACAAGGCGGAATCTGTGCACAGCCACGCTTCATTCTCAGCACATTTGACAAATGGCGCATTTCTCTCAGCGAGAGGAGAGGAAAAATGACACAAGCCCAGCGCAGCCTGCCAGCTGCCTGGTTTGGCCACACAACAGCCAGGGATTGACCCCCAAACACATTTCAGCTGGGAACCCGGCCTTCCTGCACTGCGCAGCATCATTCCCTCCGCAGTGGGAAAAAAAAGCCGCGGGTCTCTCAGCCAGCGGAGCGCAAAAGTGACAGCAGCCAAGCCCAGTGAACAAAGAGGGCAATTTAGGCACAGGAGGAGCAGGAATGGCCATGCCACTTATTTCAGCTGACAATGCGAATCTGTGCACAGCCCCGCTTCATTCTCAGCACATTTGACAAATGGCGCATTTCTCTCAGCGAGAGGAACGGAAAAATGACACAAGCCCAGCGCAGCCTGCCAGCTGCCTGGTTTGGCCACACAACAGCCAGGGATTGACCCCCAAACACATTTCAGCTGGGAACCCGGCCTTCTGCACTGCGCAGCATCATTCCCTCCGCAGTGGGAAAAAAAAGCCGCGGGTCTCTCAGCCAGCGGAGCGCAAAAGTGACAGCAGCCAAGCCCAATGAACAAAGAGGGCACTTTAGGCACAGGAGGAGGCAGGGAATGGTCATGCCACTTATTTCAGCTGACAATGCGACCCTGTGCACAGCCCCGCTTCATTCTCAGCACATTTGACAAATGGCGCATTTCTCTCAGCGAGAGGAACGGAAAAATGACACAAGCCCAGCGCAGCCTGCCAGCTGCCTGGTTTGGCCACACAACAGCCAGGGATTGACCCCCAAACACATTTCAGCTGGGAACCCGGCCTTCCTGCACTGCGCAGCATCATTCCCTCCGCAGTGGGAAAAAAAAGCCGCGGGTCTCTCAGCCAGCGGAGCGCAAAAGTGACAGCAGCCAAGCCCAATGCACAAAGAGGGCACTTTGGGCACAGGAGGAGCAGGGAATGGTCATGCCACTTATTTCAGCTGACAAGGCGGAATCTGTGCACAGCCCCGCTTCATTCTCAGCACATTTGACAAATGGCGCATTTCTCTCAGCGAGAGGAGAGGAAAATGACACAAGCCCAGCGCAGCCTGCCAGCTGCCTGGTTTGGCCACACAACAGCCAGGGATTGACCCCCAAACACATTTCAGCTGGGAACCCGGCCTTCCTGCACTGCGCAGCATCATTCCCTCCGCAGTGGGAAAAAAAGCCGCGGGTCTCTCAGCCAGCGGAGCGCAAAAGTGACAGCAGCCAAGCCCAATGCACAAAGAGGGCACTTTGGGCACAGGAGGAGCCAGGGAATGGTCATGCCACTTATTTCAGCTGACAAGGCGGAATCTGTGCACAGCCACGCTTCATTCTCAGCACATTTGACAAATGGCGCATTTCTCTCAGCGAGAGGAGAGGAAAATGACACAAGCCCAGCGCAGCCTGCCAGCTGCCTGGTTTGGCCACACAACAGCCAGGGATTGACCCCCAAACACATTTCAGCTGGGAATCCGGCCTTGCTGCACTGCGCAGCATCATTCCCTCCGCAGTGGGAAAAAAAGCCGCGGGTCTCTCAGCCAGCGGAGCGCAAAAGTGACAGCAGCCAAGCCCAGTGAACAAAGGGCAATTTAGGCACAGGAAGAGGCAGGAATGGCCATTACACTTATTTCAGCTGACAATGCGACCCCTGTGCACAGCCCCGCTTCATTCTCAGCACATTTGACAAATGGCGCATTTCTCTCAGCGAGAGGAACGGAAAAATGACACAAGCCCAGCGCAGCCTGCCAGCTGCCTGGTTTGGCCACACAACAGCCAGGGATTGACCCCCAAACACATTTCAGCTGGGAACCCGGCCTTCCTGCACTGCGCAGCATCATTCCCTCCGCAGTGGGAAAAAAAGCCGCGGGTCTCTCAGCCAGCGGAGCGCAAAAGTGACAGCAGCCAAGCCCAATGCACAAAGAGGGCACTTTGGGCACAGGAGGAGCCAGGGAATGGTCATGCCACTTATTTCAGCTGACAAGGCGGAATCTGTGCACAGCCCGCTTCATTCTCAGCACATTTGACAAATGGCGCATTTCTCTCAGCGAGAGGAGAGGAAAGTGACACAAGCCCAGCGCAGCCTGCCAGCTGCCTGGTTTGGCCACACAACAGCCAGGGATTGACCCCAAACACATTTCAGCTAAGAATCCGGCCTTGCTGCACTGCGCAGCATCATTCCCTCCGCAGTGGGAAAAAAAAGCCGCGGGTCTCTCAGCCAGCGGAGCGCAAAAGTGACAGCAGCCAAGCCCAGTGAACAAAGGGCAATTTAGGCACAGGAGGAGCAGGAATTGGCCATTACACTTATTTCAGCTGACAATGCGACCCTGTGCACAGCCCCGCTTCATTCTCAGCACATTTGACAAATGGCGCATTTCTCTCAGCGAGAGGAACGGAAAAAATGACACAAGCCCAGCGCAGCCTGCCAGCTGCCTGGTTTGGCCACACAACAGCCAGGGATTGACCCCCAAACACATTTCAGCTGGGAACCCGGCCTTCCTGCACTGCGCAGCATCATTCCCTCCGCAGTGGGAAAAAAAAGCCGCGGGTCTCTCAGCCAGCGGAGCGCAAAAGTGACAGCAGCCAAGCCCAATGCACAAAGAGGGCACTTTGGGCACAGGAGGAGCAGGGAATGGTCATGCCACTTATTTCAGCTGACAAGGCGGAATCTGTGCACAGCCACGCTTCATTCTCAGCACATTTGACAAATGGCGCATTTCTCTCAGCGAGAGGAGAGGAAAGTGACACAAGCCCAGCGCAGCCTGCCAGCTGCCTGGTTTGGCCACACAACAGCCAGGGATTGACCCCCAAACATTTCAGCTGGGAACCCGGCCTTCCTGCACTGCGCAGCATCATTCCCTCCGCAGTGGGAAAAAAAGCCGCGGGTCTCTCAGCCAGCGGAGCGCAAAAGTGACAGCAGCCAAGCCCAATGCACAAAGAGGGCACTTTGGGCACAGGAGGAGCCAGGGAATGGTCATGCCACTTATTTCAGCTGACAAGGCGGAATCTGTGCACAGCCACGCTTCATTCTCAGCACATTTGACAAATGGCGCATTTCTCTCAGCGAGAGGAGAGGAAAAATGACACAAGCCCAGCGCAGCCTGCCAGCTGCCTGGTTTGGCCACACAACAGCCAGGGATTGACCCCCAAACACATTTCAGCTGGGAACCGGCCTTGCTGCACTGCGCAGCATCATTCCCTCCGCAGTGGGAAAAAAAAGCCGCGGGTCTCTCAGCCAGCGGAGCGCAAAAGTGACAGCAGCCAAGCCCAATGCAAAAGAGGGCATTTAGGCACAGGAAGAGGCAGGAATGGCCATTACACTTATTTCAGCTGACAATGCGACCCTGTGCACAGCCCGCTTCATTCTCAGCACATTTGACAAATGGCGCATTTCTCTCAGCGAGAGGAACGGAAAAATGACACAAGCCCAGCGCAGCCTGCCAGCTGCCTGGTTTGGCCACACAACAGCCAGGGATTGACCCCCAAACACATTTCAGCTGGGAACCCGGCCTTCCTGCACTGCGCAGCATCATTCCCTCCGCAGTGGGAAAAAAAAGCCGCGGGTCTCTCAGCCAGCGGAGCGCAAAAGTGACAGCAGCCAAGCCCAATGCACAAAGAGGGCACTTTGGGCACAGGAGGAGCCAGGGAATGGTCATGCCACTTATTTCAGCTGACAAGGCGGAATCTGTGCACAGCCACGCTTCATTCTCAGCACATTTGACAAATGGCGCATTTCTCTCAGCGAGAGGAAGAGGAAAAGTGACACAAGCCCAGCGCAGCCTGCCAGCTGCCTGGTTTGGCCACACAACAGCCAGGGATTGACCCCCAAACACATTTCAGCTGGGAACCGGCCTTGCTGCACTGCGCAGCATCATTCCCTCCGCAGTGGGAAAAAAAGCCGCGGGTCTCTCAGCCAGCGGAGCGCAAAAGTGACAGCAGCCAAGCCCAGTGAACAAATAGGGCAATTTAGGCACAGGAAGAGCAGGAATTGGCCATTACACTTATTTCAGCTGACAATGCGACCCCTGTGCACAGCCCCGCTTCATTCTCAGCACATTTGACAAATGGCGCATTTCTCTCAGCGAGAGGAACGGAAAAATGACACAAGCCCAGCGCAGCCTGCCAGCTGCCTGGTTTGGCCACACAACAGCCAGGGATTGACCCCCAAACACATTTCAGCTGGGAACCCGGCCTTCCTGCACTGCGCAGCATCATTCCCTCCGCAGTGGGAAAAAAAAGCCGCGGGTCTCTCAGCCAGCGGAGCGCAAAAGTGACAGCAGCCAAGCCCAATGCACAAAGAGGGCACTTTGGGCACAGGAGGAGCCAGGGAATGGTCATGCCACTTATTTCAGCTGACAAGGCGGAATCTGTGCACAGCCACGCTTCATTCTCAGCACATTTGACAAATGGCGCATTTCTCTCAGCGAGAGGAGAGGAGAAATGACACAAGCCCAGCGCAGCCTGCCAGCTGCCTGGTTTGGCCACACAACAGCCAGGGATTGACCCCAAAACACATTTCAGCTGGGAACCCGGCCTTCCTGCACTGCGCAGCATCATTCCCTCCGCAGTGGGAAAAAAAGCCGCGGGTCTCTCAGCCAGCGGAGCGCAAAAGTGACAGCAGCCAAGCCCAGTGAACAAATAGGGCAATTTGGCACAGGAGGAGCCAGGAATGGTCATGCCACTTATTTCAGCTGACAATGCGGACCCTGTGCACAGCCCGCTTCATTCTCAGCACATTTGACAAATGGCGCATTTCTCTCAGCGAGAGGAACGGAAAAATGACACAAGCCCAGCGCAGCCTGCCAGCTGCCTGGTTTGGCCACACAACAGCCAGGGATTGACCCCCAAACACATTTCAGCTGGGAAACCGGCCTTCCTGCACTGCGCAGCATCATTCCCTCCGCAGTGGGAAAAAAAAGCCGCGGGTCTCTCAGCCAGCGGAGCGCAAAAGTGACAGCAGCCAAGCCCAATGCACAAAGAGGGCACTTTGGGCACAGGAGGAGCCAGGGAATGGTCATGCCACTTATTTCAGCTGACAAGGCGGAATCTGTGCACAGCCACGCTTCATTCTCAGCACATTTGACAAATGGCGCATTTCTCTCAGCGAGAGGAGAGGAAAAATGACACAAGCCCAGCGCAGCCTGCCAGCTGCCTGGTTTGGCCACACAACAGCCAGGGATTGACCCCCAAACACATTTCAGCTGGGAACCCGGCCTTGCTGCACTGCGCAGCATCATTCCCTCCGCAGTGGGAAAAAAAGCCGCGGGTCTCTCAGCCAGCGGAGCGCAAAAGTGACAGCAGCCAAGCCCAGTGAACAAATAGGGCAATTTAGGCACAGGAAGAGGCAGGAATGGCCATTACACTTATTTCAGCTGACAATGCGACCCTGTGCACAGCCCGCTTCATTCTCAGCACATTTGACAAATGGCGCATTTCTCTCAGCGAGAGGAACGGAAAAATGACACAAGCCCAGCGCAGCCTGCCAGCTGCCTGGTTTGGCCACACAACAGCCAGGGATTGACCCCCAAACACATTTCAGCTGGGAACCCGGCCTTCCTGCACTGCGCAGCATCATTCCCTCCGCAGTGGGAAAAAAAAGCGGGTCTCTCAGCCAGCGGAGCGCAAAAGTGACAGCAGCCAAGCCCAATGCACAAAGAGGGCACTTTGGGCACAGGAGGAGCCAGGGAATGGTCATGCCACTTATTTCAGCTGACAAGGCGGAATCTGTGCACAGCCACGCTTCATTCTCAGCACATTTGACAAATGGCGCATTTCTCTCAGCGAGAGGAGAGGAAAAATGACACAAGCCCAGCGCAGCCTGCCAGCTGCCTGGTTTGGCCACACAACAGCCAGGGATTGACCCCCAAACACATTTCAGCTGGGAACCCGGCCTTCCTGCACTGCGCAGCATCATTCCCTCCGCAGTGGGAAAAAAAAGCCGCGGGTCTCTCAGCCAGCGGAGCGCAAAAGTGACAGCAGCCAAGCCCAATGCACAAAGAGGGCACTTTGGGCACAGGAGGAGCCAGGGAATGGTCATGCCACTTATTTCAGCTGACAAGGCGGAATCTGTGCACAGCCACGCTTCATTCTCAGCACATTTGACAAATGGCGCATTTCTCTCAGCGAGAGGAGAGGAGAAATGACACAAGCCCAGCGCAGCCTGCCAGCTGCCTGGTTTGGCCACACAACAGCCAGGGATTGACCCCCAAACACATTTCAGCTAAGAATCCGGCCTTGCTGCACTGCGCAGCATCATTCCCTCCGCAGTGGGAAAAAAAAGCCGCGGGTCTCTCAGCCAGCGGAGCGCAAAAGTGACAGCAGCCAAGCCCAGTGAACAAGAGGGCATTTAGGCACAGGAAGAGGCAGGAATGGCCATTACACTTATTTCAGCTGACAATGCGACCCCTGTGCACAGCCCGCTTCATTCTCAGCACATTTGACAAATGGCGCATTTCTCTCAGCGAGAGGAACGGAAAAATGACACAAGCCCAGCGCAGCCTGCCAGCTGCCTGGTTTGGCCACACAACAGCCAGGGATTGACCCCCAAACACATTTCAGCTGGGAACCCGGCCTTCCTGCACTGCGCAGCATCATTCCCTCCGCAGTGGGAAAAAAAAGCCGCGGGTCTCTCAGCCAGCGGAGCGCAAAAGTGACAGCAGCCAAGCCCAATGCACAAAGAGGGCACTTTGGGCACAGGAGGAGCCAGGGAATGGTCATGCCACTTATTTCAGCTGACAAGGCGGAATCTGTGCACAGCCACGCTTCATTCTCAGCACATTTGACAAATGGCGCATTTCTCTCAGCGAGAGGAGAGGAAAAATGACACAAGCCCAGCGCAGCCTGCCAGCTGCCTGGTTTGGCCACACAACAGCCAGGGATTGACCCCCAAACACATTTCAGCTAAGAATCCGGCCTTGCTGCACTGCGCAGCATCATTCCCTCCGCAGTGGGAAAAAAAAGCCGCGGGTCTCTCAGCCAGCGGAGCGCAAAAGTGACAGCAGCCAAGCCCAATGACAAATAGGGCAATTTAGGCACAGGAAGAGGCAGGAATGGCATTACACTTATTTCAGCTGACAATGCGACCCTGTGCACAGCCCGCTTCATTCTCAGCACATTTGACAAATGGCGCATTTCTCTCAGCGAGAGGAACGGAAAAATGACACAAGCCCAGCGCAGCCTGCCAGCTGCCTGGTTTGGCCACACAACAGCCAGGGATTGACCCCCAAACACATTTCAGCTGGGAACCGGCCTTCCTGCACTGCGCAGCATCATTCCCTCCGCAGTGGGAAAAAAAGCCGCGGGTCTCTCAGCCAGCGGAGCGCAAAAGTGACAGCAGCCAAGCCCAATGCACAAAGAGGGCACTTTGGGCACAGGAGGAGCCAGGGAATGGTCATGCCACTTATTTCAGCTGACAAGGCGGAATCTGTGCACAGCCACGCTTCATTCTCAGCACATTTGACAAATGGCGCATTTCTCTCAGCGAGAGGAAGGAAAAATGACACAAGCCCAGCGCAGCCTGCCAGCTGCCTGGTTTGGCCACACAACAGCCAGGGATTGACCCCCAAACACATTTCAGCTGGGAACCGGCCTTCCTGCACTGCGCAGCATCATTCCCTCCGCAGTGGGAAAAAAAGCCGCGGGTCTCTCAGCCAGCGGAGCGCAAAAGTGACAGCAGCCAAGCCCAATGCACAAAGAGGGCACTTTGGGCACAGGAGGAGCCAGGGAATGGTCATGCCACTTATTTCAGCTGACAAGGCGGAATCTGTGCACAGCCACGCTTCATTCTCAGCACATTTGACAAATGGCGCATTTCTCTCAGCGAGAGGAGAGGAGAAGTGACACAAGCCCAGCGCAGCCTGCCAGCTGCCTGGTTTGGCCACACAACAGCCAGGGATTGACCCCCAAACACATTTCAGCTGGGAATCGGCCTTGCTGCACTGCGCAGCATCATTCCCTCCGCAGTGGGAAAAAAAAGCCGCGGGTCTCTCAGCCAGCGGAGCGCAAAAGTGACAGCAGCCAAGCCCAGTGAACAAATAGGGCAATTTAGGCACAGGAAGAGCCAGGAATGGCCATTACACTTATTTCAGCTGACAATGCGACCCTGTGCACAGCCCCGCTTCATTCTCAGCACATTTGACAAATGGCGCATTTCTCTCAGCGAGAGGAACGGAAAAATGACACAAGCCCAGCGCAGCCTGCCAGCTGCCTGGTTTGGCCACACAACAGCCAGGGATTGACCCCAAACACATTTCAGCTGGGAACCCGGCCTTCCTGCACTGCGCAGCATCATTCCCTCCGCAGTGGGAAAAAAAGCCGCGGGTCTCTCAGCCAGCGGAGCGCAAAAGTGACAGCAGCCAAGCCCAATGCACAAAGAGGGCACTTTGGGCACAGGAGGAGCCAGGGAATGGTCATGCCACTTATTTCAGCTGACAAGGCGGAATCTGTGCACAGCCCGCTTCATTCTCAGCACATTTGACAAATGGCGCATTTCTCTCAGCGAGAGGAAGGAAAAATGACACAAGCCCAGCGCAGCCTGCCAGCTGCCTGGTTTGGCCACACAACAGCCAGGGATTGACCCCCAAACACATTTCAGCTGGGAACCCGGCCTTGCTGCACTGCGCAGCATCATTCCCTCCGCAGTGGGAAAAAAAAGCCGCGGGTCTCTCAGCCAGCGGAGCGCAAAAGTGACAGCAGCCAAGCCCAATGCACAAAGAGGGCAATTTGGGCACAGGAGGAGCCAGGAATGGTCATTACACTTATTTCAGCTGACAATGCGGAATCTGTGCACAGCCCCGCTTCATTCTCAGCACATTTGACAAATGGCGCATTTCTCTCAGCGAGAGGAACGGAAAAATGACACAAGCCCAGCGCAGCCTGCCAGCTGCCTGGTTTGGCCACACAACAGCCAGGGATTGACCCCCAAACACATTTCAGCTGGGAACCCGGCCTTCCTGCACTGCGCAGCATCATTCCCTCCGCAGTGGGAAAAAAAAGCCGCGGGTCTCTCAGCCAGCGGAGCGCAAAAGTGACAGCAGCCAAGCCCAATGCACAAAGAGGGCACTTTGGGCACAGGAGGAGCCAGGGAATGGTCATGCCACTTATTTCAGCTGACAAGGCGGAATCTGTGCACAGCCACGCTTCATTCTCAGCACATTTGACAAATGGCGCATTTCTCTCAGCGAGAGGAGAGGAGAAAATGACACAAGCCCAGCGCAGCCTGCCAGCTGCCTGGTTTGGCCACACAACAGCCAGGGATTGACCCCCAAACACATTTCAGCTGGGAATCCGGCCTTGCTGCACTGCGCAGCATCATTCCCTCCGCAGTGGGAAAAAAAGCCGCGGGTCTCTCAGCCAGCGGAGCGCAAAAGTGACAGCAGCCAAGCCCAGTGAACAAAGAGGGCAATTTAGGCACAGGAAGAGGCAGGAATGGCATTACACTTATTTCAGCTGACAATGCGACCCCTGTGCACAGCCCCGCTTCATTCTCAGCACATTTGACAAATGGCGCATTTCTCTCAGCGAGAGGAACGGAAAAATGACACAAGCCCAGCGCAGCCTGCCAGCTGCCTGGTTTGGCCACACAACAGCCAGGGATTGACCCCCAAACACATTTCAGCTGGGAACCCGGCCTTCCTGCACTGCGCAGCATCATTCCCTCCGCAGTGGGAAAAAAAAGCCGCGGGTCTCTCAGCCAGCGGAGCGCAAAAGTGACAGCAGCCAAGCCCAATGCACAAAGAGGGCACTTTGGGCACAGGAGGAGCCAGGGAATGGTCATGCCACTTATTTCAGCTGACAAGGCGGAATCTGTGCACAGCCACGCTTCATTCTCAGCACATTTGACAAATGGCGCATTTCTCTCAGCGAGAGGAACGGAAAAATGACACAAGCCCAGCGCAGCCTGCCAGCTGCCTGGTTTGGCCACACAACAGCCAGGGATTGACCCCCAAACACATTTCAGCTGGGAACCCGGCCTTCCTGCACTGCGCAGCATCATTCCCTCCGCAGTGGGAAAAAAAGCCGCGGGTCTCTCAGCCAGCGGAGCGCAAAAGTGACAGCAGCCAAGCCCAATGCACAAAGAGGGCACTTTGGGCACAGGAGGAGCCAGGGAATGGTCATGCCACTTATTTCAGCTGACAAGGCGGAATCTGTGCACAGCCACGCTTCATTCTCAGCACATTTGACAAATGGCGCATTTCTCTCAGCGAGAGGAACGGAAAAATGACACAAGCCCAGCGCAGCCTGCCAGCTGCCTGGTTTGGCCACACAACAGCCAGGGATTGACCCCCAAACACATTTCAGCTGGGAACCCGGCCTTCCTGCACTGCGCAGCATCATTCCCTCCGCAGTGGGAAAAAAAGCCGCGGGTCTCTCAGCCAGCGGAGCGCAAAAGTGACAGCAGCCAAGCCCAATGCACAAAGAGGGCACTTTGGGCACAGGAGGAGCCAGGAATGGTCATGCCACTTATTTCAGCTGACAAGGCGGAATCTGTGCACAGCCACGCTTCATTCTCAGCACATTTGACAAATGGCGCATTTCTCTCAGCGAGAGGAAGGAAAAATGACACAAGCCCAGCGCAGCCTGCCAGCTGCCTGGTTTGGCCACACAACAGCCAGGGATTGACCCCCAAACACATTTCAGCTGGGAACCCGGCCTTCCTGCACTGCGCAGCATCATTCCCTCCGCAGTGGGAAAAAAAAGCCGCGGGTCTCTCAGCCAGCGGAGCGCAAAAGTGACAGCAGCCAAGCCCAGTGAACAAAGAGGGCAATTTGGGCACAGGAGGAGCCAGGAATGGCCATTACACTTATTTCAGCTGACAATGCGACCCCTGTGCACAGCCCCGCTTCATTCTCAGCACATTTGACAAAGGGCGCATTTCTCTCAGCGAGAGGAACGGAAAAATGACACAAGCCCAGCGCAGCCTGCCAGCTGCCTGGTTTGGCCACACAACAGCCAGGGATTGACCCCCAAACACATTTCAGCTGGGAACCCGGCCTTCCTGCACTGCGCAGCATCATTCCCTCCGCAGTGGGAAAAAAAGCCGCGGGTCTCTCAGCCAGCGGAGCGCAAAAGTGACAGCAGCCAAGCCCAATGCACAAAGAGGGCACTTTGGGCACAGGAGGAGCCAGGGAATGGTCATGCCACTTATTTCAGCTGACAAGGCGGAATCTGTGCACAGCCACGCTTCATTCTCAGCACATTTGACAAATGGCGCATTTCTCTCAGCGAGAGGAGGGAAAAATGACACAAGCCCAGCGCAGCCTGCCAGCTGCCTGGTTTGGCCACACAACAGCCAGGGATTGACCCCCAAACACATTTCAGCTGGGAACCCGGCCTTGCTGCACTGCGCAGCATCATTCCCTCCGCAGTGGGAAAAAAAGCCGCGGGTCTCTCAGCCAGCGGAGCGCAAAAGTGACAGCAGCCAAGCCCAGTGAACAAAGAGGGCAATTTGGCACAGGAAGAGGCAGGAATGGTCATTACACTTATTTCAGCTGACAATGCGACCCTGTGCACAGCCACGCTTCATTCTCAGCACATTTGACAAATGGCGCATTTCTCTCAGCGAGAGGAACGGAAAAATGACACAAGCCCAGCGCAGCCTGCCAGCTGCCTGGTTTGGCCACACAACAGCCAGGGATTGACCCCAAACACATTTCAGCTGGGAACCCGCCTTCCTGCACTGCGCAGCATCATTCCCTCCGCAGTGGGAAAAAAAAGCCGCGGGTCTCTCAGCCAGCGGAGCGCAAAAGTGACAGCAGCCAAGCCCAATGCACAAAGAGGGCACTTTGGGCACAGGAGGAGCCAGGGATGGTCATGCCACTTATTTCAGCTGACAAGGCGGAATCTGTGCACAGCCACGCTTCATTCTCAGCACATTTGACAAATGGCGCATTTCTCTCAGCGAGAGGAACGGAAAAATGACACAAGCCCAGCGCAGCCTGCCAGCTGCCTGGTTTGGCCACACAACAGCCAGGGATTGACCCCCAAACACATTTCAGCTGGGAACCCGGCCTTCCTGCACTGCGCAGCATCATTCCCTCCGCAGTGGGAAAAAAAAGCCGCGGGTCTCTCAGCCAGCGGAGCGCAAAAGTGACAGCAGCCAAGCCCAATGCACAAAGAGGGCACTTTGGGCACAGGAGGAGCCAGGGAATGGTCATGCCACTTATTTCAGCTGACAAGGCGGAATCTGTGCACAGCCACGCTTCATTCTCAGCACATTTGACAAATGGCGCATTTCTCTCAGCGAGAGGAACGGAAAAATGACACAAGCCCAGCGCAGCCTGCCAGCTGCCTGGTTTGGCCACACAACAGCCAGGGATTGACCCCCAAACACATTTCAGCTGGGAACCCGGCCTTCCTGCACTGCGCAGCATCATTCCCTCCGCAGTGGGAAAAAAAAGCCGCGGGTCTCTCAGCCAGCGGAGCGCAAAAGTGACAGCAGCCAAGCCCAATGCACAAAGAGGGCACTTTGGGCACAGGAGGAGCAGGAATGGTCATGCCACTTATTTCAGCTGACAAGGCGGAATCTGTGCACAGCCACGCTTCATTCTCAGCACATTTGACAAATGGCGCATTTCTCTCAGCGAGAGGAACGGAAAAATGACACAAGCCCAGCGCAGCCTGCCAGCTGCCTGGTTTGGCCACACAACAGCCAGGGATTGACCCCCAAACACATTTCAGCTGGGAACCGGCCTTCCTGCACTGCGCAGCATCATTCCCTCCGCAGTGGGAAAAAAAAGCCGCGGGTCTCTCAGCCAGCGGAGCGCAAAAGTGACAGCAGCCAAGCCCAGTGAACAAATAGGGCAATTTAGGCACAGGAAGAGGCAGGAATGGCCATTACACTTATTTCAGCTGACAATGCGACCCCTGTGCACAGCCCCGCTTCATTCTCAGCACATTTGACAAATGGCGCATTTCTCTCAGCGAGAGGAACGGAAAAATGACACAAGCCCAGCGCAGCCTGCCAGCTGCCTGGTTTGGCCACACAACAGCCAGGGATTGACCCCCAAACACATTTCAGCTGGGAACCCGGCCTTCCTGCACTGCGCAGCATCATTCCCTCCGCAGTGGGAAAAAAAGCCGCGGGTCTCTCAGCCAGCGGAGCGCAAAAGTGACAGCAGCCAAGCCCAATGCACAAAGAGGGCACTTTGGGCACAGGAGGAGCCAGGGAATGGTCATGCCACTTATTTCAGCTGACAAGGCGGAATCTGTGCACAGCCACGCTTCATTCTCAGCACATTTGACAAATGGCGCATTTCTCTCAGCGAGAGGAAGGAAAAATGACACAAGCCCAGCGCAGCCTGCCAGCTGCCTGGTTTGGCCACACAACAGCCAGGGATTGACCCCCAAACACATTTCAGCTGGGAACCCGGCCTTCCTGCACTGCGCAGCATCATTCCCTCCGCAGTGGGAAAAAAAAGCCGCGGGTCTCTCAGCCAGCGGAGCGCAAAAGTGACAGCAGCCAAGCCCAATGCACAAAGAGGGCACTTTGGGCACAGGAGGAGCCAGGGAATGGTCATGCCACTTATTTCAGCTGACAATGCGGAATCTGTGCACAGCCACGCTTCATTCTCAGCACATTTGACAAATGGCGCATTTCTCTCAGCGAGAGGAAGGAAAAATGACACAAGCCCAGCGCAGCCTGCCAGCTGCCTGGTTTGGCCACACAACAGCCAGGGATTGACCCCCAAACACATTTCAGCTGGGAACCCGGCCTTCCTGCACTGCGCAGCATCATTCCCTCCGCAGTGGGAAAAAAAAGCCGCGGGTCTCTCAGCCAGCGGAGCGCAAAAGTGACAGCAGCCAAGCCCAATGCACAAATAGGGCACTTTGGGCACAGGAGGAGCAGGAATGGCCATGCCACTTATTTCAGCTGACAATGCGGACCCTGTGCACAGCCACGCTTCATTCTCAGCACATTTGACAAATGGCGCATTTCTCTCAGCGAGAGGAACGGAAAAATGACACAAGCCCAGCGCAGCCTGCCAGCTGCCTGGTTTGGCCACACAACAGCCAGGGATTGACCCCCAAACACATTTCAGCTGGGAACCCGGCCTTCCTGCACTGCGCAGCATCATTCCCTCCGCAGTGGGAAAAAAAGCCGCGGGTCTCTCAGCCAGCGGAGCGCAAAAGTGACAGCAGCCAAGCCCAATGCACAAAGAGGGCACTTTGGGCACAGGAGGAGCCAGGGAATGGTCATGCCACTTATTTCAGCTGACAAGGCGGAATCTGTGCACAGCCACGCTTCATTCTCAGCACATTTGACAAATGGCGCATTTCTCTCAGCGAGAGGAAGGAAAAATGACACAAGCCCAGCGCAGCCTGCCAGCTGCCTGGTTTGGCCACACAACAGCCAGGGATTGACCCCCAAACACATTTCAGCTGGGAACCCGGCCTTGCTGCACTGCGCAGCATCATTCCCTCCGCAGTGGGAAAAAAAAGCCGCGGGTCTCTCAGCCAGCGGAGCGCAAAAGTGACAGCAGCCAAGCCCAATGCACAAAGAGGGCACTTTGGGCACAGGAGGAGCCAGGAATGGTCATGCCACTTATTTCAGCTGACAAGGCGGAATCTGTGCACAGCCACGCTTCATTCTCAGCACATTTGACAAATGGCGCATTTCTCTCAGCGAGAGGAACGAAAAAATGACACAAGCCCAGCGCAGCCTGCCAGCTGCCTGGTTTGGCCACACAACAGCCAGGGATTGACCCCCAAACACATTTCAGCTGGGAACCCGGCCTTCCTGCACTGCGCAGCATCATTCCCTCCGCAGTGGGAAAAAAAGCCGCGGGTCTCTCAGCCAGCGGAGCGCAAAAGTGACAGCAGCCAAGCCCAATGCACAAAGAGGGCACTTTGGGCACAGGAGGAGCCAGGGAATGGTCATGCCACTTATTTCAGCTGACAAGGCGGAATCTGTGCACAGCCACGCTTCATTCTCAGCACATTTGACAAATGGCGCATTTCTCTCAGCGAGAGGAACGGAAAAATGACACAAGCCCAGCGCAGCCTGCCAGCTGCCTGGTTTGGCCACACAACAGCCAGGGATTGACCCCCAAACACATTTCAGCTGGGAACCCGGCCTTGCTGCACTGCGCAGCATCATTCCCTCCGCAGTGGGAAAAAAAAGCCGCGGGTCTCTCAGCCAGCGGAGCGCAAAAGTGACAGCAGCCAAGCCCAATGAACAAAGAGGGCACTTTGGCACAGGAGGAGCCAGGAATGGTCATGCACTTATTTCAGCTGACAATGCGAATCTGTGCACAGCCCGCTTCATTCTCAGCACATTTGACAAATGGCGCATTTCTCTCAGCGAGAGGAACGGAAAAATGACACAAGCCCAGCGCAGCCTGCCAGCTGCCTGGTTTGGCCACACAACAGCCAGGGATTGACCCCCAAACACATTTCAGCTGGGAACCCGGCCTTCCTGCACTGCGCAGCATCATTCCCTCCGCAGTGGGAAAAAAAAGCCGCGGGTCTCTCAGCCAGCGGAGCGCAAAAGTGACAGCAGCCAAGCCCAATGCACAAAGAGGGCACTTTGGGCACAGGAGGAGCCAGGGAATGGTCATGCCACTTATTTCAGCTGACAAGGCGGAATCTGTGCACAGCCACGCTTCATTCTCAGCACATTTGACAAATGGCGCATTTCTCTCAGCGAGAGGAACGGAAAAATGACACAAGCCCAGCGCAGCCTGCCAGCTGCCTGGTTTGGCCACACAACAGCCAGGGATTGACCCCCAAACACATTTCAGCTGGGAACCCGGCCTTCCTGCACTGCGCAGCATCATTCCCTCCGCAGTGGGAAAAAAAAGCCGCGGGTCTCTCAGCCAGCGGAGCGCAAAAGTGACAGCAGCCAAGCCCAATGCACAAAGAGGGCACTTTGGGCACAGGAGGAGCCAGGGAATGGTCATGCCACTTATTTCAGCTGACAAGGCGGAATCTGTGCACAGCCACGCTTCATTCTCAGCACATTTGACAAATGGCGCATTTCTCTCAGCGAGAGGAACGGAAAAATGACACAAGCCCAGCGCAGCCTGCCAGCTGCCTGGTTTGGCCACACAACAGCCAGGGATTGACCCCCAAACACATTTCAGCTGGGAACCCGGCCTTCCTGCACTGCGCAGCATCATTCCCTCCGCAGTGGGAAAAAAAAGCCGCGGGTCTCTCAGCCAGCGGAGCGCAAAAGTGACAGCAGCCAAGCCCAATGAACAAAGAGGGCAATTTGGGCACAGGAGGAGCCAGGAATGGTCATGCCACTTATTTCAGCTGACAAGGCGACCCTGTGCACAGCCCCGCTTCATTCTCAGCACATTTGACAAATGGCGCATTTCTCTCAGCGAGAGGAACGGAAAAATGACACAAGCCCAGCGCAGCCTGCCAGCTGCCTGGTTTGGCCACACAACAGCCAGGGATTGACCCCCAAACACATTTCAGCTGGGAACCCGGCCTTCCTGCACTGCGCAGCATCATTCCCTCCGCAGTGGGAAAAAAAGCCGCGGGTCTCTCAGCCAGCGGAGCGCAAAAGTGACAGCAGCCAAGCCCAATGCACAAAGAGGGCACTTTGGGCACAGGAGGAGCCAGGGAATGGTCATGCCACTTATTTCAGCTGACAAGGCGGAATCTGTGCACAGCCACGCTTCATTCTCAGCACATTTGACAAATGGCGCATTTCTCTCAGCGAGAGGAACGGAAAAAATGACACAAGCCCAGCGCAGCCTGCCAGCTGCCTGGTTTGGCCACACAACAGCCAGGGATTGACCCCCAAACACATTTCAGCTGGGAACCCGGCCTTCCTGCACTGCGCAGCATCATTCCCTCCGCAGTGGGAAAAAAAGCCGCGGGTCTCTCAGCCAGCGGAGCGCAAAAGTGACAGCAGCCAAGCCCAATGCACAAAGAGGGCACTTTGGGCACAGGAGGAGCCAGGGAATGGTCATGCCACTTATTTCAGCTGACAAGGCGGAATCTGTGCACAGCCCGCTTCATTCTCAGCACATTTGACAAATGGCGCATTTCTCTCAGCGAGAGGAGAGGAAAAATGACACAAGCCCAGCGCAGCCTGCCAGCTGCCTGGTTTGGCCACACAACAGCCAGGGATTGACCCCAAAACACATTTCAGCTGGGAATCCGGCCTTCCTGCACTGCGCAGCATCATTCCCTCCGCAGTGGGAAAAAAAAGCCGCGGGTCTCTCAGCCAGCGGAGCGCAAAAGTGACAGCAGCCAAGCCCAGTGAACAAATAGGGCAATTTAGGCACAGGAAGAGGCAGGAATTGGCCATTACACTTATTTCAGCTGACAATGCGACCCTGTGCACAGCCCCGCTTCATTCTCAGCACATTTGACAAAGGGCGCATTTCTCTCAGCGAGAGGAACGGAAAAATGACACAAGCCCAGCGCAGCCTGCCAGCTGCCTGGTTTGGCCACACAACAGCCAGGGATTAACCCCCAAACACATTTCAGCTGGGAACCCGGCCTTCCTGCACTGCGCAGCATCATTCCCTCCGCAGTGGGAAAAAAAGCCGCGGGTCTCTCAGCCAGCGGAGCGCAAAAGTGACAGCAGCCAAGCACAATGCACAAAGAGGGCACTTTGGGCACAGGAGGAGCCAGGGAATGGTCATGCCACTTATTTCAGCTGACAAGGCGGAATCTGTGCACAGCCACGCTTCATTCTCAGCACATTTGACAAAGGGCGCATTTCTCTCAGCGAGAGGAACGGAAAAATGACACAAGCCCAGCGCAGCCTGCCAGCTGCCTGGTTTGGCCACACAACAGCCAGGGATTGACCCCCAAACACATTTCAGCTGGGAACCCGGCCTTCCTGCACTGCGCAGCATCATTCCCTCCGCAGTGGGAAAAAAAGCCGCGGGTCTCTCAGCCAGCGGAGCGCAAAAGTGACAGCAGCCAAGCCCAATGCACAAAGAGGGCACTTTGGGCACAGGAGGAGCCAGGGAATGGTCATGCCACTTATTTCAGCTGACAAGGCGGAATCTGTGCACAGCCACGCTTCATTCTCAGCACATTTGACAAATGGCGCATTTCTCTCAGCGAGAGGAAGGAAAATGACACAAGCCCAGCGCAGCCTGCCAGCTGCCTGGTTTGGCCACACAACAGCCAGGGATTGACCCCCAAACACATTTCAGCTGGGAACCCGGCCTTCCTGCACTGCGCAGCATCATTCCCTCCGCAGTGGGAAAAAAAAGCCGCGGGTCTCTCAGCCAGCGGAGCGCAAAAGTGACAGCAGCCAAGCCCAGTGAACAAATAGGGCAATTAGGCACAGGAAGAGGCAGGAATTGGCCATTACACTTATTTCAGCTGACAATGCGACCCCTGTGCACAGCCCCGCTTCATTCTCAGCACATTTGACAAAGGGCGCATTTCTCTCAGCGAGAGGAACGGAAAAATGACACAAGCCCAGCGCAGCCTGCCAGCTGCCTGGTTTGGCCACACAACAGCCAGGGATTAACCCCCAAACACATTTCAGCTGGGAACCCGGCCTTCCTGCACTGCGCAGCATCATTCCCTCCGCAGTGGGAAAAAAAGCCGCGGGTCTCTCAGCCAGCGGAGCGCAAAAGTGACAGCAGCCAAGCCCAATGCACAAAGAGGGCACTTTGGGCACAGGAGGAGCCAGGGAATGGTCATGCCACTTATTTCAGCTGACAAGGCGGAATCTGTGCACAGCCACGCTTCATTCTCAGCACATTTGACAAATGGCGCATTTCTCTCAGCGAGAGGAAGGAAAAATGACACAAGCCCAGCGCAGCCTGCCAGCTGCCTGGTTTGGCCACACAACAGCCAGGGATTGACCCCCAAACACATTTCAGCTGGGAACCGGCCTTCCTGCACTGCGCAGCATCATTCCCTCCGCAGTGGGAAAAAAAGCCGCGGGTCTCTCAGCCAGCGGAGCGCAAAAGTGACAGCAGCCAAGCCCAATGAACAAAGAGGGCACTTTGGCACAGGAGGAGCCAGGAATGGTCATGCCACTTATTTCAGCTGACAATGCGACCCCTGTGCACAGCCCGCTTCATTCTCAGCACATTTGACAAATGGCGCATTTCTCTCAGCGAGAGGAACGGAAAAATGACACAAGCCCAGCGCAGCCTGCCAGCTGCCTGGTTTGGCCACACAACAGCCAGGGATTGACCCCCAAACACATTTCAGCTGGGAACCCGGCCTTGCTGCACTGCGCAGCATCATTCCCTCCGCAGTGGGAAAAAAAAGCCGCGGGTCTCTCAGCCAGCGGAGCGCAAAAGTGACAGCAGCCAAGCCCAATGCACAAAGAGGGCACTTTGGGCACAGGAGGAGCCAGGGAATGGTCATGCCACTTATTTCAGCTGACAAGGCGAATCTGTGCACAGCCACGCTTCATTCTCAGCACATTTGACAAATGGCGCATTTCTCTCAGCGAGAGGAGGAAAAATGACACAAGCCCAGCGCAGCCTGCCAGCTGCCTGGTTTGGCCACACAACAGCCAGGGATTGACCCCCAAACACATTTCAGCTGGGAACCCGGCCTTCCTGCACTGCGCAGCATCATTCCCTCCGCAGTGGGAAAAAAAGCCGCGGGTCTCTCAGCCAGCGGAGCGCAAAAGTGACAGCAGCCAAGCCCAATGCACAAAGAGGGCACTTTGGGCACAGGAGGAGCCAGGGAATGGTCATGCCACTTATTTCAGCTGACAAGGCGGAATCTGTGCACAGCCACGCTTCATTCTCAGCACATTTGACAAATGGCGCATTTCTCTCAGCGAGAGGAGAGGAGAAGTGACACAAGCCCAGCGCAGCCTGCCAGCTGCCTGGTTTGGCCACACAACAGCCAGGGATTGACCCCGAAACACATTTCAGCTAAGAATCCGGCCTTGCTGCACTGCGCAGCATCATTCCCTCCGCAGTGGGAAAAAAAAGCCGCGGGTCTCTCAGCCAGCGGAGCGCAAAAGTGACAGCAGCCAAGCCCAGTGAACAAATAGGGCAATTTAGGCACAGGAAGAGGCAGGAATTGGCCATTACACTTATTTCAGCTGACAATGCGACCCCTGTGCACAGCCCCGCTTCATTCTCAGCAGATTTGACAAAGGGCGCATTTCTCTCAGCGAGAGGAACGGAAAAATGACAGAAGCCCAGCGCAGCCTTCCAGCTGCCTGGTTTGGCCACACAACAGCCAGGGATTGACCCCCAAACACATTTCAGCTGGGAACCCGGCCTTCCTGCACTGCGCAGCATCATTCCCTCCGCAGTGGGAAAAAAAGCCGCGGGTCTCTCAGCCAGCGGAGCGCAAAAGTGACAGCAGCCAAGCACAATGCACAAAGAGGGCACTTTGGGCACAGGAGGAGCCAGGGAATGGTCATGCCACTTATTTCAGCTGACAAGGCGGAATCTGTGCACAGCCACGCTTCATTCTCAGCACATTTGACAAAGGGCGCATTTCTCTCAGCGAGAGGAACGGAAAAATGACACAAGCCCAGCGCAGCCTGCCAGCTGCCTGGTTTGGCCACACAACAGCCAGGGATTGACCCCCAAACACATTTCAGCTGGGAACCCGGCCTTCCTGCACTGCGCAGCATCATTCCCTCCGCAGTGGGAAAAAAAAGCCGCGGGTCTCTCAGCCAGCGGAGCGCAAAAGTGACAGCAGCCAAGCCCAATGCACAAAGAGGGCACTTTGGGCACAGGAGGAGCCAGGGAATGGTCATGCCACTTATTTCAGCTGACAAGGCGGAATCTGTGCACAGCCACGCTTCATTCTCAGCACATTTGACAAATGGCGCATTTCTCTCAGCGAGAGGACGGAAAAATGACACAAGCCCAGCGCAGCCTGCCAGCTGCCTGGTTTGGCCACACAACAGCCAGGGATTGACCCCCAAACACATTTCAGCTAGGAATCCGGCCTTCCTGCACTGCGCAGCATCATTCCCTCCGCAGTGGGAAAAAAAAGCCGCGGGTCTCTCAGCCAGCGGAGCGCAAAAGTGACAGCAGCCAAGCCCAGTGAACAAATAGGGCAATTTAGGCACAGGAAGAGGCAGGAATTGGCCATTACACTTATTTCAGCTGACAATGCGACCCCTGTGCACAGCCCCGCTTCATTCTCAGCACATTTGACAAATGGCGCATTTCTCTCAGCGAGAGGAACGGAAAAATGACACAAGCCCAGCCCAGCCTGCCAGCTGCCTGGTTTGGCCACACAACAGCCAGGGATTGACCCGCAAACACATTTCAGCTGGGAACCCGGCCTTCCTGCACTGCGCAGCATCATTCCCTCCGCAGTGGGAAAAAAAAGCCGCGGGTCTCTCAGCCAGCGGAGCGCAAAAGTGACAGCAGCCAAGCCCAATGCACAAAGAGGGCACTTTGGGCACAGGAGGAGCCAGGGAATGGTCATGCCACTTATTTCAGCTGACAAGGCGGAATCTGTGCACAGCTGTCACAGGTTTGCTTCTTTTTCTCTGGCACACAGATGAACAGACAGAGACAGGTAGTTCCAAATAAAGCAAGTTTATTTTTATATAACAAAAAGATTGATCAACTTCTTGTAATAGTGGACGCTAGTGGCAAGGGGGATTGGAGGATACACAGTCTTTTAAAAAAGAGTCTTCAAATATTTCCGTCACCTTACTTGGTTGGACTCGGCAGTGGACGGAGATGAGGGAAAAAGGTGGGGGGCAGGTGAGACGAATGAGTAATGGAGGAGGCGGCGTGGCTCTGGTCTCGACGCACAGCGTGGCAATGTGTTGTTCCTATTCCATGGGAAGCAGCTTATCTCCGACAAATGTCCGTTAAATTCCAACAAACCGTTGTTACTTGTCCCTCTTCCACAATCCTGCTTCCGTCTATTCGACGAGTTCACTCTGCCGCCGATCAGCGTCTCAGCTCCGCCAGCCAGCCCGCACGCACACAGCTCTGCACTGAATCCTTTTCAGCTTGTCGCTCATTCATTGCGTGGCACGGTAATTATCAACTCGTTTCAGGTGTGGCAGGGGGAGGTCCTTCTGGGCAGTGAAGAGAAACTCATAGAATGAATTCACACAACAAAAAATGCAAAACACACCAGTGAATTAACACACACAAAAAAAGAGTCTCCTCCTTCGCCTTTGTGACACTCCCCCCAACTTTACCCGTTGTCGTCCCGACAACTGGCTCCTACTCACAAAATCTGGCAGGCCTAACCCCCAAATTTGTCCGTGTTGACCTGCGCGGCAGAGCGTCTCTGTGTGGGCCCGGTTGCTCTGCTGGAATTTGGGTTTCCTGCATCTGTGCTGCTCTAGGCTCCTGCACTACTGGTCCCGGTGGTTGCAACCGTTCAGCCTGTTCGCCATCCGTAGCCTCACCTTGTATTGGCATCCACTGGGGCCTAAAAGGGAGCACCAGGGGGGGGTCTACTCACCACTGATCTGTCCTGTAGCGATCCTGCTTCAGGGGGTGGTTCTGCTATGGGATAGGAACAGTGTCTCGGGTCATTGCGATGAATGGTTTTCTCTGGCCCATCACGGCCTTCTGGCCGGACCCTATATACAAGGCCATCAGGGGAGAGTGCTGCAATCACCACAAAAGGCTCCCGTACCCATCGGGGAGCCAATTTCCCTTGAGCTCTCCAACGGAAGTTCCTGAGGAGGACCCTCTCCCCAGGTAAGAGTGGTAGGGCTCGTTGCTTTTGATTGTGTCGCTGTTGATCCTTCTTTTGTCTCTTTCGGGCATGTTCTGCAACAGTTTCATATGCCCAGAGCAGGGTTTTGTGGTGGGTCTGCACCCACCCTCTCGATGTAGCTCCTCCCATGGCTGTGCTGGCACCCATCATCACATCCACTGGGAGGCGAGCATGCCTGCCAAACATCACAAAAAAAGGAGACAGGCCAGTAGATTCATGCACAAAGTTATTATAAGCATGTACTAACTCTGGCAGTTTCTGGGGCCATTGTGTCTGTTCTTCCCCCTCTAAGGAACTCAGCATTGTAAGTAATGTCTGATTGAATCTTTCCACAGAGCCATTTCCTTGAGGATGGTAAGGGGTTGTTCGGCTCTTCCGCGCTCCATGCATCTTACACAGTTCTGCCATTATTGAGGACTCAAATGCAGCTCCACGGTCTGAGTGTACCCTCTCTGGGCACCCAAATGGCTGGATGACATGCTGCCAAAGCATCTTGGCTGTTGTTATAGCAGTTTGGTCCCTGGTGGGCATTGCCCATGCAAACCTGGAGAAAACATCTGTGGCCACTAGGATGTTTGGATATACATCACCGTCTCTTCCCAGGGACAAATAGTCTATTGCCAGTATTTCCATAGGATAAGAAGTGATGACAGACTTCAACGGGGCCCTTATCTCTGGCTGTGGTCTCTGTGAGCGGCAGTACTCACATTCTGTTGACCATCTGTGAACGTCCTCCCCCTGCCCGGGCCAGTAGAACCTCTGCCTCAAGAGGGACATGGTTTTGGCCCCTGCCATGTGGCCGGCTGCCTCATGATACTCCTTCCACACCAACCTCCTCCATCCTGGGGGCACCACAATCTGTGTAAACAGTTCACTTGTTCCACCTTCCTCCATAAGCCTCATGAGAAGGCCATCATTTATCCTTAACTGGGACCAACATTTACTATAAGGTGCTAAGAGTCTCCTGTTTGACCTTTTAATGTGTTCCAATGGTTTACCTTGTTTTACCAGGGTTATGACATATCTTAAAGTGGGGTCTTCCTGCTGGCGTCCCATCCATTCCTGGAGTCCACCTGTTGCACCGTCCTCTGTATTCACAGCCATAACATGGCGCTTTGGTTCCTGGGGCCTCCTTGACAGGGCGTCAGCGTTGTTGTTCTCCTTCCCTGGACGATATTTCACAACAAAATCATAGTTAGCCAACTGTGCCACCCATCTTTGTTCAGCAGCCCCCAGATTAGCAGTATCCAAATGGACCAAGGGATTGTTATCGGTGAATACGGTGAGCTGTGCCCCCCACAAATAGTCCTTGAATTTTTCGGTTATGGCCCACTTCAGTGCAAGGAGTTCCAATTTGAATGAACTATAATTTTTATCATTCCACTCATTTGGACTCAGAGTTCAGCTTGCGTATGCTATAACCCTCTCCTTGTCTCCCTGTACCTGGGAGAGTACTGCACCCAACCCCTCAAAGCTAGCATCAGTGTATAACTTAAATGGTAGCTTGTAATCTGCATAGGCAAGAATAGGGGCACTCACCATCATCTTCTTCAGGTCGTCAAAGGCCTTTTGGCAGTTGGGTGTCCATTCAACTGGTTGGCTCTTGGACCCCAGCTGTTTAGTGCCATGTGTGAGTGCATGCAAAGGGTCAGCAATCTTAGCAAAAGAGGGAATAAACCTTCTATAATAGCCCACAAATGCAAGGAAGGAGCGCACCTGTCTTACAGTGGAGGGTGGTGGCCAATCCTGCACTGCTTTAATCCTTTCAGGGTTTGGGGACACTCCTTGTTGACCAACCAAGTGTCCCAGATAACTCACCTCAGTCTGGAACAAAGTACATTTCTTAGGCTGCAACTTCAGTCCATGCTCGTGGAGCTTCTGAAACACTCGATCCAAATGGGTTAGGTGCATATCAAAGGATCCAGAGTAAACAATTATATCATCAAGATATATGAGCAGAGAGTCATTTACCTGGGATCCGAGGCAACGCTGCATTAGCCTCTGAAAGGTCGCAGGGGCGTTGCAGAGTCCGAATGGCATCCTTTCGAACTCATACAGCCCTAAGGGGGTCGTAAAGGCTGTTTTCTCCCTGTCTGCAGGGTCCATCTTAACTTGCCAGTATCCACTGGCAAGATCAAGGGTAGAGTACCACTCGTCTTGGTTCAGTGTGGTCAGGGCTTCTTCGATGCGGGGGAGGGGATATGCATCCTTGTGGGTGAGGGCATTTAGACGACGGTAGTCCATGCAGAATCTCCAGGCTCCTGATTTCTTTTTAACCAAAACTACTGGGGCTGCCCATGGGCTACTGCTCTCTCAAATAACTCCTCTTTGCAGCATGCTTTGTAGCAGGGATCGTAGTTCTTGGTAAAGGCTAGGAGGTACAGGCCGATATCGTTCTCGGGAGGGAGGTGCATTACCTATAGGAATCTGATGTAGGACAGCCTCTGTTTGCCCAAAATCCTCCTCATCTTGGGCAAATACACACCTCCATTTAGTTAGCAGCTGGTTCACTCTGTCCTGTTGTTGCTGTGGAAGGTGGGGACACTGGGGAAGATCCCCTGCAGTGTTATCCTCTGCCAGCTCCTGCACAGCTCTCACTCTCACCTCCACTTCCCCATCTGTCTGCTCCTGCAACACAAACTCATTAGCATAAATTTGGTCAGGCAAGATATGACACACTTTTGCTAGTGGTTGACGTTGTGGGATTTCAATAGGGTAAGGGTGAGGATTACACACTCGTATGGGGATTTTATTTTTCACCACTTCAACCACTGTATGTGCCACTTGCCACGTTGTCTCCTCATCCATCCTCTCCACCAAAGCGGTGTATGTGGCCTTACCAGTGTCCCCAGGCACCTGCGTCCACAACACCATCTCAGTCTCTGGTGGCACTGTGACTGGCTGTTGTTTGGTCAGCCGAGCGGTGACTGGTTGATCTTCTGTGGGGCCCACCACTGTGGCTCTCTGACAACAGGCAAATACTCTGTCCCATTCACAGCGTGAGTGGGAAGGAACAGCAGATTTAAAAACTTGCAATCCAGGGTGTCCCCCACCATTAACAGTCTCCCACACTGTCCCAATTACATTCATCCCCAGTAATCCATGCTCAGGTCCCATACAGTCATCTGACACAATCAATACTCCTCGCTGTGAGATTTCCATACCCCCGACTTTAAAGTCCAGCACCACATAGCCTACATAAGGAATGCATAGTCCATTTGCTGCTTTTAACTTCAACCAGTTAATGGTTTCCTTGCCTTCTGCCTGTTGGTCTTTATAATGTCCTTTAAAAAAAAGCTTCACTAAAAAGAGTTACCTGAGATCCAGTATCCAGGAGGCAAGGGATAGTCTTTCCTCCAGCTGTGACTTCCACTGTTGGACACTCTCCAACGAAAGAGGGCTTAGATGGTGCTCCATTTTGTTGTTCTCCGTCCACTCGCCCTACAGTGGCCGGGCTTTGGAGTTTAAAGGTGCCTGGACCTGCTGGCGCTGAGAGCAGTCTCGACGGAAATGTCCAGGCTGTCCACAATGTAAGCAAATTGGACGTCCTTGTTCATCCCAACGGGGACGTGTAAGTGGGTGTCGAAGGCGGGCCTGTCCAAGGGCTCCTTCTGTCTGAACTGGGGTCTGTCTGCTGTCCTTCAGTTCTTCCCTTAGGGAATTTCCCAGTTCTGTGACCAACCTTACCAGTTCTGCTTTAGTTTCGTCTTTCCATTTGGTAAAGTCGTCAACAGGTGGCATGGTGGTGACTTGACGAGACTGTCCCTCATAATCATCACCCCAACCTTCCTTCTCCAATTCTTTTGCTTCCTGAAGCAACTCAGAACAAGTCATGACAGGATTTCTACGTACTTGCCTTTGGAGTTCCTTTTTTATTGGTCCAGCCTGTAGGCTGACCAGGATTTGGTCTCTCAAAGTGGCCTCCTGGTTGGCAGATCCATTTGGTTCTGCTGCTCTCCACTGCTGGAAGGCCTCTAGGATACACAGACTAAAATCACTCAGTGTTTCCCCACTGCCCTGCCTAATATAAAAAAATTTTGTCTGTAGGTCAGCAGTAGATGGAACCCTCCCATACAATCCGTTTAAAAATTCGAATATTTTATCAACTGTGTCTCTAGCGTCTTCACTGAGCAGCTGAATCTCCCTTTTAGCATCCCCATCTATAGCACTGAAAATAAAATCAATCTTCTGTTGTTCTGTGAGACTCTGAGCCCTAAGAAGGGCTTTCATCTGACTGGCCCAGTCCCCATATTCGAGTCCACTGATCTTACCATTAAACTTGGGAGCCCAGGGTACCCCCATGAACCAGGGCCACATTGAATTGAAAGCAGCTGGTCCAAGTTCTGCTGCTGCTGGATTTTCATTGCTCATGACTGCACACCTATATACCAGAGATCCTGCCGACAGCGCCAAAAAGTGTCACAGGTTTGCTTCTTTTTCTCTGGCACACAGATGAACAGACAGAGACAGGTAGTTCCAAATAAAGCAAGTTTATTTTTATATAACAAAAAGATTGATCAACTTCTTGTAATAGTTGACGCTAGTGGCAAGGGGGATTGGAGGATACACAGTCTTTTAAAAAAAGAGTCTTCAAATATTTCCGTCACCTTACTTGGTTGGACTCAGCAGTGGACGGAGATGGGGGAAAAAGGTGGGGGGCAGGTGAGACGAATGAGTAATGGAGGAGGCGGCGTGGCTCTGGTCTCGACGCACAGCGTGGCAATGTGTTGTTCCTATTCCATGGGAAGCAGCTTATCTCCGACAAATGTCCGTTAAATTCCAACAAACCGTTGTTACTTGTCCCTCTTCCACAATCCTGCTTCCGTCTAATCGACGAGTTCACTCTGCCGCCGATCAGCGTCTCAGCTCCGCCAGCCAGCCCGCACGCACACAGCTCTGCACTGAATCCTTTTCAGCTTGTCGCTCATTCACTGCGTGGCACAGTAATTATCAACTCGTTTCAGGTGTGGCAGGGGGAGGTCCTTCTGGGCAGTGAAGAGAAACTCATAGAATGAATTCACACAACAAAAAATGCAAAACACACCAGTGAATTAACACACACAAAAAAAGAGTCTCCTCCTTCGCCTTTGTGACACAGCCACGCTTCATTCTCAGCACATTTGACAAATGGCGCATTTCTCTCAGCGAGAGGAGCGGAAAAGTGACACAAGCCCAGCGCAGCCTGCCAGCTGCCTGGTTTGGCCATAGAACAGCCAGGGATTGACCCCCAAACATATTTCAGCTGGGAACCCGGCCTTCCTGCACTGCGCAGCATCATTCCCTCCGCAGTGGGAAAAAAAAAGCCGCGGGTCTCTCAGCCAGCGGAGCGCAAAAGTGACAGCAGCCAAGCCCAATGCAGAAAGAGGGCACTTTAGGCCCAGGAAGAGCCAGGAATTGGCCATTCCACTTATTTCAGCTGACAATGCGGCCCCTGTGCACAGCCCCGCTTCATTTTCACACTGTAAGAAAAGATACACCATATCTACTCGATAAAAATGAGGCAACAGATTACAAGCAATATTATTAATTAAATTTCACAATGTTTGGTATTGAGTAAATTTTACTTAAATGAGACCCTTAATAGTTACCCATTTAATATGAGTAGATCCGAATAGAAAACAGTACAGAATTAATTAAAATCTAAACAACAATATTGAGTTGATTTGAAAAAGACAAACTCCCTAATGTGTAAATTGTACTGATAAAAATTTATTTAATTCTACATATCAATGACATATAATTGAGTAATAATCAACTACATTCATCTGTGCATTAATTTGAATTTACTCAATGCAATGAATTAAATCTAAATATTCTTCTTTCTTAGGAATAACTAGTCTATGGCCCAGAAAGTACAGAACTAAACAAATACTCAAATAACACGTTTATTAACAATTCACTTTTGTGCTTTCAAACACATTGTAGCACATCTGTGTACATTGCAACCGCAGTCTCATTTCAGGCCAGAAGTAAGATTTTCAAACCAGAAATTTGAATAGGACAGAATACTGACTCCAAACTTTTTCGTAAAAACAAAAATAAATTCCGTTTTACAGTGATGATGTATCCATAAACATGTGTTTCCATGCTTTCTCACCTCACAAAGCTACTAAATGGGATTAATAATGATCTTAAAGAAAAATCCTCCAGAAGTGCATGTACCAGAACAATTTGTATGGAGTAAAACACAGTACTTTGAACTAACCACAATAGAAATGTTACTGACATTAGTCGGATAAGAGTCCAAATCAGTGCTAACTTGCAAACATAGCAGCACTTTCAAATGTGCAATTCGCTAGCTCTGTAGAAGCTGAACACTGTATAGCACAACATGTAAACTACAGTCTCATTGTCAAGCCAGAAGTTTGCTCACACATTTCAAACCAGATCTTTGAAAAGGACAAATGCTGACTTTAACAATTAAAAAGAAAAAAAAAAGCCATATTACAGAATGGTGATATGGCCATAAACATGTTTCCATCCTTTCTCATCTCACTGAACCACTAAATTAGATCAATAATGATCTTAAAGTAAAAATTCTCCATAAGTGCATGTGCCAAAACATAAATCATAAAAGTGCAATTTGTACAGAGTAAAAACATTTGTACTTTGTACTAACAACAATTGAAATGTCACTGACATTCGTGGGACAGAGTCCAAATCAGTGCCAACTTTCAAACAAAGCACTTTCAAATGTGCAATTCTCAAGCTCTATAGAAGCTGGACATTGTGTAACACAAAAGTCTACACTGTAACTACAGTCTCATTTCAAGCCAGAAGTTTGCTCTTGAGGGACTGGACTTTGTTTGACAGCTTTGAATCATCCAGTTCCAAGAAAAGTTTTTGGAATACCTCAAAGGTGTACTTCAGCTGTCTGGGATAATCGAGATTCAGTGCATAGGTCAAGCCAAGGAGGACAGAGCAAGCCCTCGCAATATCTCCAAGTCCCGTGATGACTTCCACGCCCTCTATGACAATTCCAATGTTCTTTGGGCTGTTGCTTGTAGAAGCTCCAGGCTTTGGGGTCACAATAATTGCCATTACGAGCTGTTCAAGTTCCTCCAAGTTCTCAGTGTCCTGCAACATGAAATTGTAAGTGTATTAGTATAAAACTGTCAGCATATTGCAAGCATATGGCATTACTAGACAATACATTCATTATTGTTTTCATAGCTTATAAATCTATTTTATCAAATTTTATTTTCTGGCAGGCCTTGGTCTCAAATTGTGCTTTGTTTTCTTCTCTATTTTGATGTTTTTATATTCTACAATTGTTCTTCCATTGTAATGAGGGCTTTATGCTGTTCTACTATTATATCCCTCTCTATTTACAGTATTTTGTGGAAGAATAGTGTTCATCCCTCTAGTTGAGTTCAGAGATTTGGAGAATCTATGACTAGGAGCACTGAAGCTGTTAAAAAAGATACTACAAAAAACAAAGGTCACAGATCTATTTGACAACAGCACCTACTTGAGGAATTAAGGAAATGAAGTTCACCTACGTTGAATTCTTTGATGAGATGTCCCCCTTGTTCTCCAAGGTATTCTATAAGACACCGAAGGACAACCTCTCCGGTCCTCTCAACCGAAGAGTGCACTGAGTCCTGGGGAGGAATGCAACAAACAAAAAAACATAAAAAACTTTTTTATGCATGCAAGCATGAATACAGCAAGTATCCAGGCTAGTTTCCCAAGCCCTGCACAGTATGCTGAGAAAGGCTTAAAACCTTCCTGTATGACAGAGCTTTAAGTTAGGGCTGGTTCAGGTAGCCCTGAACCATTTTATAGATACTCTGCTATTGGCTTAGACTGCTGGGGGACACATCTGGCTACATGGAGCTCCTCTCCTCTCCTCTCACTAGCAGATTTTGAATTGTCATGTTGTTGCACCTTGTAGTTTGGCTTTGGTGTCACACTCTCTCTGTGTTTCCACACATCCCTCCAGCGCTCCATGTGCTGTAGTCTGTAATGCTGCAGAAGATCACCCCTTGTTGTCGCTCTGAATCCACAGACTTTACACTGCCATCTCATTTGGCTGCACCTAAGGAAAACACAAAGTTTTAGATATGATAAGTGCTTTTCAGCTTCAAATTTCTGCAGATGAAAATCATCCCCATGTGAAAAATGAAAGGAATTCATGCTAAATATTTACATTTTATAGATCCTGGATTTTTTTAAGGAGTGAAAAGGAGTTGATGTCATTTTGAAGCAATCCATTGCAGGGTCATTGTTTTAACATTTTCATTTCTCATCTCTAAACAAGAATAACAAATTACAACTCAATCATAATTGAGAAAAGGTACCTAATTTCCAATCTCAAATGTCCTGTGTGATGCTGCAGAAGAGCATCCCTTGATGTTACTTTGAATCCACAGACTTTACAATGCTGTCTCACTTGGAGCCAGGACAAAATGGACAAAACAGAAAGTTTTAGATATGAGATGTGCCTTTCAGCTTCACATTACTTATTTACAAATGAAAATCATCCCTGTTGTCAATGAAATGAATGAATGAAAATATATGCATATTTATAGATCCTAAGATTTTTAATGAGAGAGGGGAAGGTGTAATTTCAGCATAAACACCAATGCCAACATAAAAACATGATTTTAATATATAATAATATAATATAATTGCCAGTCTAAAACGTTCATGGACTGACTTTACAGGTGTTATTGTCTGTCTATCTGTGTCTGTATGACTGTAAAGCAACAATAGCATGATCTGAGTTATCAAACCAAATAAAATGTGCACCCAGCAAACTTATGATTTTTAATCGTAAAAGTACGGAAAACTATGTTTTAAAATCATTTTAAAAGAAAAAAAATGTTTCTGCTCTGCTGTGAGACACTGGGGGTGTGTCTGCTGAAGACGCCGAAGGCGCGCAACATGATGATATATTTTTAAAAACTAACGGTAGGAGCCACTGTTTTATTCGGCAACTTTTTTGTGGGTAAATGTAGACTTATTTCGGTAAAAAACCTTACTTAAATGACTTGTTAACCTGCCATTCATCACCAGTCATCTTCATGTTAAATGGCCGATTTTTCCAATGGAGTTCGGTGGACGGCTCACAAAACTCCAACTATCAAACACCGGCGCTAATCAGATATGAAACAGTATCCTGTTACTATTTTTTTTTCAGAAACTTTTTTAGAGTACTGTTTAGCGGTAAAATGAAAAAGTCTGTGCCATGTTAAGCCCCCCCCCTCCTCCTGCTAACGTTAAGTGCTGCGGACCGGACATTACCACACTAAAATGAACAGATTTAAGCATGAAAAGAAATAAAATTGCGGCTCTAAAACGTAACACTGTTAATAAACTTACTTCACGTGTGTTTAGGTAAATTGTCTTCACATTTGCAAATTGCAACAAAACAGCGAAACAACAGAGAGAACTTACGTTACCTGCTCCCATGTACCTGCCCGGGAAGACAAGCTCCACACAGGAAGTAAAGCTAACGGAAGTGCGTCAAGTGCCATCCGAAATATAAGATGCTCTTCTAGCGATAACCCCTAATATATCTCTTTATGTTAATGTGTCTAACCTTAACATTAAACCCAATGTAAGGCAAGGCAAGGCAAGGCAATTTTATTTATATAGCCCGTTTTTACAAACAGTTTGTTTCAAAGGGCTTTACACAGCATTATGACAACATCCTCTGCCCTTAGACCCTCACATCGACTGAGGAAAAACTCCCAAGAAAACCCTTTAACAGGGAAAAAGAAAATGGAGAAACCTCAGGGTGAGCAACAGAGGAGGGATCCCTCACCCAGGACGGGCAGACGTGCAATAGATGTTGTATACAGACAAAGAAAACAACTTACAACATGAAATACGGAAATCATGGAGATGGAATCAGTCAGTTAACGAGAAACGAAAATGATGAAGGCAGCTCCTGGTGGGCAGGGAGGGAAGGCCAGCTTAATGGGACCACTGGACGGCAGACTGGGTCATGAGCAGCGAGTGCAGGCCAGTTTAACAGCAGGAGAAAGGAGGTGATGGAGGCGGCGGTTGGTTGGTTGGTGCAGGGGGATGGAGCTCTGAAGAGATCTGTGGAAATACAGAGAGAGTGCGAGACACCAAGGCCAGACTACAAAGTGCAACAGTTAATGACAGTTCAAAATGTGAGGGGAGAGGAGAGGAGAGGAGAGGAGAGGAAGGAGAAGGCTCCATGTAACCTGATGTGTCCCCCAGCAGTTTAAGCCTATAGCAGCGTAGCTATGGAATGGATCAGGGCTACCTGACCCAGCCCTAACTAAAAGCTCTCTCATAGAGGAAGGTCTTAAGCCTAGCCTTAAATGTAGAAAGAGTGTCTGCCTCTCTGACCCATGGAGAGAGCTGGTTCCATAATAGAGGAGCCCGGCAGCTGAAGGCTCTACCTCCCAGTCTGTTTTTAGAAATACTGGGGGTCACTAACAGACCTGCATTCTGGGAGCGAAGTGCTCTGGTAGGACAGTATGGAATGACGAGGTCTTTCAAATAAGTTGGAGCTTTGTTATTAAGAGCCTTGTAGGTAAGTAGAAGGATCTTGAAGTCTATTCTATATCCTACAGGAAGCCAATGGAGAGAAGCTAGAATGGGAGAGATGTGCTCTCTCTTATTAACTCTTGTCAAAACCCTCGCTGCAGCATTCTGGACCAGCTGGAGACTCTTCAGAGAGGTTTTTGGGCATCCTGACAAGAGAGAGTTACAGTAGTCCAGCCTAGAAGTAATAAATGCGTGGACCAGTTTCTCAGCATCACTCTGAGAGAGGATATTTCTGATTTTAGACATATTGCGCAGGTGAAAGAAGGCAGTCCTAGTCACATGCTTTATGTGAGAGCTGAAGGAAAGATCCTGGTCAAAAATGACTCCAAGGTTCCTCGCTGTTGAACTGGAGTTAAGGGTGATGCCATCCAGAGTAGCAATCTGAGTGGAGAATGTATCCCTGAGATGCTTGGGTCCAATCACAATAACCTCTGTTTTGTCAGAGTTCAGTAGAAGGAAGTTAGAAGACATCCAGGATTTGATGTCTTTCAAGCAATCTTGCAGATTGATGAGGCAGCTTCTATCATCTGGCTCTATTGATAGGTAGAGCTGGGTGTCGTCAGCGTAGCAGTGGAAATTGATGGAGTGCTTACGGATTATATCCCCTAATGGGAGCATGTGAAGAGTGAAGAGAACTGGCCCTAAAACTGAGCCCTGCGGCACACCATACATAACTCTGCTGTACTTTGAATGGACATTATTAACATTAACAAATTGAAATCGGTCAGATAAGTACGAAGCAAACCATTTTAGAGCAGATCCTTTGATCCCGATTTCGTGTTCAAGTCTATGCAATAAGATGCTGTGATCGACGGTATCAAATGCAGCACTGAGGTCCAGAAGTACAAGTACAGAGACAAGACCTCTGTCGGAAGCTATAAGAAGATCGTTGGAAACTTTGACCAGTGCTGTTTCAGTGCTATGGTGTTCCCTAAATCCAGATTGGAAAGCTTCAAAGAGCTCGTTACTGTGCAGGTGTTCATGAAGCTGCATTAGGACAACCTTCTCAAGGATCTTAGAGATGTAGGGAAGGTTGGATATAGGCCTATAGTTGGCTAATGCATCCGGATCAAGAGAGGGTTTTTTAAGTAGAGGATTAATGACAGCCACCTTAAAGGCCTGTGGCACATAGCCTGTGAGTAAGGAAAGGTTGATCTGGTTCAGTATAGCAGCGTTAACTAAGGGGAAGACATCCTTGAGCAGTCTTGTTGGGACTGGGTCAAGCAGACATGTAGCTGATTTAGAGGAGGTGATTACAGAAGTTAAGTCTGACAGGTCGATGGGGACGAAGCTGTTCAAGTATGCACCAAGTGTGGGAGGTGCTTTCGTAGAGGCTGTAATCTGTGGTCCACTACTGCCGATCCTTGTTCTGATATTTACGATCTTTTCAGTAAAGAAATTTAGGAAATCGTTGCTGCTGAGAGTCGGAGGGATGCATGGCTCAACAGCACTGTGGTTCTTAGTCAGCCTGGCCACAGTGTTAAAAAGGAACCTGGGATTGTTTTTATTCTCTTCAATTAAAGATGAAAAGTATGTACTCCTGGTGCTGCGAAGCTCTTTTTTATATATTAATAAACTATCTTTCCAGGCTCGACGGTCTTCCTCGCGCTGGCTGGAGTGTGTTTTCCTTTCCAGCTGTCTGGTCTTCTGCTTCAAGATGCATAGATTTGAATTGTACCAGGGAGCTATTCTCTTCTGGTTGATGACTTTCTTTCTCAGAGGGGCTACAGCATCAAGTGCCCCAAGGAGTGTTGCTGCAGTGTTGTCCACAAGATAATCTACCTGCGAGGGAGTAAGATCAGCATAGCTGCTCATCGTATTACCAGAAGGTGTGGCAGCAAGCGCTGCTGGAATGAGCTCTTTAAATCTAGAAACAGCAGTGTCAGATAAACACCTACTGTAGTGGTATTTTTTCCCAGGCGAGGTGTAATTTGTTAAAGTAAATCCAAAGATTATTAGAGAATGGTCAGACAAGACCGGGTTCTGAGGGGAAACTGTGATGTGATCCACTTCTATTCCATAAGTAAGTACCAGATCAAGGATGTGATTAAAAGAGTGAGTGGGCTCATGCACCCTCTGGGAGAAGCCAATTGAATCTAAAAGCAACTTGAATGCTGAGGCCAGACAGTCGTCATCGACGTCCATGTGAACGTTGAAGTCGCCCACTATAATGACTTTGTCTGAGTTCATTGCTAAATTTGACAGAAAGTCAGGGAATTCTTCTAAGAACTCAGAGTAAGGAGCAGGAGGACGATACACCACAGCAAGTAAGAGTGGTTTCTCTGCTCTCCAGTCTGGGTGAGAGAAGCTGAGCGTAAGGCTTTCAAATGAGTTATATGAAGCATTAGGTCGAGGGTTAATAGGCAGATCTGACTGATAGACTGCAGCCACTCCTCCTCCTCTACCAGTGTTACGAGGCACATGGTAGTTAATGTAGCTGGGAGGGGTAGATTCATTTAAACTGACATATTCATCCTGTTGCAACCAAGTTTCAGTAAGAGTTAGTAAGTCGATTTGGTGATTGGTGATCAAATCATTTACTAGCAGAGACTTGGATGAGAGAGATCGAATATTTAGCAAACCACATTTAATAGTTTTATTTGTTTGGTTTGCTGATGTAGCGGTTTTGATTTTAACTAAGTTGCCATAATTGGCTCCTCTAGCTTTGGGTTTAGGCTTATACAGCCTCGAGGCAGACACAGTTTTTATGGGGTATAAGCAGGGTTGGGTGGGTGGCAGCACATAAGAACCTGCAGAGGGGCGTGTAAGACTGCGGCTCTGCTTGCTGGTCTGAACTCTGGGTGATTGTCAGGGGTTAGAATGACTAACACAACGTGCTATGTTTCTCGATAAGAGAGATGCACCATCCAAAGTAGGATGGACGCCATCTCTCCTAATCAGACCAGGCTTTCCCCAGAAACTCTTCCAATTATTTATATAGGCCACGTTGTTTGCTAAGCACCACCTAGACATCCAGCGATGGAACCACCACATGCGGCTAAACATGTCGTCACTAGACAAATTGGGCAGCGGGCCAGAGAAAACTACGGAGTCCGACATTGTTTTTGCGTAGTTACACACCGATTCTATATTAACCTTAGTCAACTCCGACTGGCGAAGTCGGGTGTCATTAGCGCCGACATGGATTACAATTTTACTGTATTTGCGTTTACTTTTTGTCAGCAGCTTCAAATTTGCCTCAACGTCGCCCGCTCTGGCCCCTGGGATGCACCTAACTATGCTCGCCGGAGTCTCTACCTTCACGTTCCGGAGAACAGAGTCGCCAATGACTAATGTCGGCTTCCCGGCGGCGGTGCCGCTGAGAGCAACAGAGCCAACATGCCGAGTTTGGGTGTCAGCGGGTGTGTCGCTGAGTGGGGAAAATCTGTTGGACACATGAAGGGGTTGGTGGTGCAACACGGGCCGTGTGGACTTGTGCTTCCTGCGTGCTGTCACCCAGCGAGCCTGGCTTCCCGGCTGCTCGGGAGCTGCGGGGGAGCTGTTAGCGGCTGCTAGGCTAGGTGGCTCCGCAGTGGCTAAGGGGACCTGGGACGCTACCTGAGCTACAGGGCTAGCTTCCATGGTGCGGAGCCGGGACTCTAGCTCACTAAGCCTCGCCTCCAGGACTGCAAACAGGCTACACTTGTTACATGTACCATTCTCATTAAAGGAGGCAGAGGAATAACTAAACATCAGGCACACTGAGCAGGAGAGAGAAGGAGAAGTGGAGAAGCAGAGGGAGAGAGAGAGGCCATAGCTATGCTAGGTAAGTTTGGGTTTCGAGGACGTTGAGTGCAGCAGTACAGATAGGGTCCTGTGATAGACCTGAGTTATAAAGACTTGTGTAATGAACTAAGCGTAGCGTGCAGTGGTGCTTAAAGTGATTAAGTTAGCAGAAAGCTAGACGAAGGATTGAGGGAGAGCGTCTAACTCAACAGGCACACAGGCACACACAACAGGAAATGACGCAATGACGTAATACGCTCACCGTAGCAGGAAGGCGGCAGAAGGAATGTACTTATTTACGCCGTTTTATAGAAACATACTGAGGATATATCAACACGCAAGGGACGGAGGAACCATGATAGTGGAATGCTAATCGCCGCATCCTTCAAAATACAATTCTGTTATACTACGGATTTTTTTACAGTGTAGATTTACTTTGACGGTACTTGTTTGTTGAACTGTTTAAAATGAAAAATAAACACGTCAATTGCATTGTAATTCAGTCGCATGATATGTGATAAATATATATTAAACGCATAGAGTAAATTTATTTGAAAAGAAAACTGGCAATGATTACATAATTTTAGTGAGTACTGTAGCATAATGCGACCAAGTAAATTTAAATGTCAAGCACAAGAAAATAATTAAAATCTACTAAATTACTCCATAACAGCAAATACTACAGATATATAAAATTTACTTAATTTTGAGGAAAATGATGTTCCTGTCTATGAAAAACAAGTAGACTTTACTTAATTTGTTTAAATAAATATAACTTAAAACCTGGATGCAATTAAGTAAATGTTACTTAATATCTTCACAACTTTTATGTTTAATGTTAAGTAAATTTTACTTGATGCTGGCAAGTGAGTGTTATTTGATATTGCAGCGTTAACTTTTACTTAAAAAAATATATTGTAAGTATTTGCACACAAACGATTTAAGTAAATCTCATGAGTTATTTTTTTCAGTGTATAGTGACAATATTTTTACACATACACGTGTGCATGCTTTTTACTTCTATATATACACTATTTCTCAAAGGAAATATAGTATGTTTAAAGGACACTCTTCTAATCCACACTACTGTCTGGGACAAAACATGAATGAAAAATGTTTGAAAATGATTATATTGTTGAATATATTAAGTACAAGTAAATGAAATACATTATGCTTAGTTGCCATGCACGTGACAGCCAAAAGGAGTTTATTTGTGGAAATACGATATGTATCAATTATGAAATAAAGTTTTCCATGCAGCTGGGTGTAAGATCTCTGACCTTTGCCTGACCTACTCATTCAATGCAATACAATTTTATAATAATAATGTAATATTCAATAATATATAATAATATAAAAACACGTATTCCAGAACATGAGCTTAAACTGGGAGCAGCAAAGTCTGGTAGCTTTGAGTTTTTACTCAACCTTTGCTTTATTTTTGTTGTGTTTTTGTATGTTTTTGTCACATTTTGTCAACTACTGATGGATACTTCTGTGGGGAGAGGAGATTCTTCAGGAGAGGCGCTTCTGTCATTGAAAATGGAGCAAGTCTGGAGGATGCCACACTTTTCCAGCTGGAATGAGGAGCTGCTTTCGTGGTTGCTGTGCTGGTGGTGCAGTGTGGGATATCATACTTAAAATGTGCTACTGAATATTTTGATAGACATTTAATATTTGCGCTGATAAATTGAACATTTTGCAAAACATTGGTGATTGCATTGATAATTGTATGATGAATGATAGAGATTAACTTTTAACTGTGATTCTATTTTTAACTGTGATTTTTCAGAAGTGCAGAGTGTGTCTTATCAGAGATAGGAAGAGTAAGCCGAATGTGCAGGATGACGTAGACAACTCCTTATATGGGTATGGGTATATGAGTAGATCGGAGTTACAAGAGAAATCGCGGGGGAACAGGTGCAGGAATCCTCGTCCGTTGAGAGACGCTCACGTGTAGCAGAGAGGCCGCTTAGCAGAAGCTTTGCGTGAAGTGAAGTGAGTTCCAGGCCGATTGTGCAGGCACTGTGGTTTTCAGCCCGTTTAAAGGATCAGGGAAGCAAGTGTGACGCGGAAATCTAGGATAGTTTGCTGCAGAGTGTTTAGATTTCCAGTTATTATCTTTTATGTTATTACCCTTTAAGGGGATGAGCTTGTGATTCCTGAACTAATTTCATATTGAAGTGACCTGTGATCCGAGAGGGCGAGTGGGTTAGAGTCCCCAAAACTGTGATTAAAGGTATGTGTGGGTAGTAGTTATCAACAGTGTCTCAACTATGATGTGTTAAGTGTCTGAGCTGTAACAACATGTGAAGGAAACCTCACTGTGCTAACACAATTCACACACCTCACTGTAAAGGTGGGTGCAGTTCATTGGGTCAGTCGCTCGGCTGTACTGCATACACACTGACTGGCTTACACCTCATTAAGTTGTTTGGGTCAGTTGCTCGGGTGAAATCCATACAAACTGACTGGCTGTTGAAGGGTAGGGATCCCTAAGTGGAACCAGAATCTGCTGACTGAGGGTGAGTATTGCATCAGTTGAAAAGGTAAGTGCACATATTCACTGACTGAAGGCAGAGCTGCACCGCACACTTAAAAAAATGGAAGGGGAATTCGACCGAGAGTACGAAGAGCAGGGGGGTTGCAGGTCTCAGCTATCACTGAAGAGATCTCCTAATATAGGGGAACAGTGGAGGAAAGTAAAGGTGCAGGTGGTGAGTGGGGAAGCAGGAGAAAAAACTAAATAAACTTTGTGACAGGCTGTGGGAACAGTTACAAAATGAGGGGCAGATACTAAAAGATGATGAAAAAGGGAGTCTGCTCCGCCTCCTGTGTAAAGTGGAAGAAGAGGAGAATGCTACAAAAGCTTTAGAAGCTCATGAAACCAAGACACCCAATGTGGATGATAAAAGAGCATGGAAGAAAGACCAATCAGAAAAAGACAAATTCAGAGCCCTGACACATCAGCTCACGCTGGCTTGTATGGCTCTCTTTCCTGAAAAGAGACCAACCGAATCAGAGACAAAAACAGACAGAGAAAAATGTTGCACACCGAGAAAAAGAGGGAGATAGAACAGTGTTCCTCTGCATCACTGTATCCCTCATTGCTTAACCTTGAGCCACCGCCTTACCAAATGCCACAAATGGCTGTTACTGGTGTGCTAGATGTAAAAGAGATCAATGAGGCAGAAAAGGATAAGTTATTTCAGGAGCTGAAAGAGTGAACCACACAGGAGGTGTTACATATAAGGGAAGAACTTATTAAATCCAATAACAGGCTCAGTCAGATGAAAGAACTGTCACGAATGTATCAAGAGCAGCAAAACACACTAGCAGCTGAAGAGAATGATGAACAATTGAGAGAGCAATTATTAAGGATGAGTGTCAACACAAGCACACCCAGGGAGGAACACACACAAATTATAAGAAAAGTTACTATCACACCAAGAGTAGAGGAGCAGCATGCACCACAAGCCTTTCATACAATGATAAACAGAGCCTCTCCCACAGACACAAGAAGTACTGAAATGCTTGGGCAGATAGAGGAACTGGAGGAGTCTGTTAAAAGCATGAAAAGACAGTTGGAAGAGATGGAGAGACAGGGAGAGTTTTCTCACTCAGAGGATGAGGTGACAGACAGAGAGAGTGAAGAGTTTGAACAAAGTACAGATGAAGATGAGGACTCTGCCTCCCCTGTCACCCCCAGCACACGTTTATCTTTTCAGGCACAGACGGAATGAAAAAACCTAAGACAAAGAAAAAGCATGTTCGACCGACCCATTCATATAATCTTAGACGACACTCGTCCACTCCTAAGATCCAGGCTGGATGAACAAATTCTGTCAACTCACTATGGGATACACATTAGCTATGGGGGATTGGAGAGCTCTATTGGGGCGTCAAGTGAGAGAATTTGAAGTAGGACTGGTAGAGGGAATGTGTAATGTGTAATACCGGTCACCTGCCACAGGAGGAACCATTTTTGAGACACGCCACAGCGATAGGAAGTGCAATGAGAACCAAATACCCTGTACCTCCAGGGCTGTGCTGGAGGTAGGGTAGGAAGGGCTGTGCACTCATTAACATTTAAACTGAAAGACGATGAGGACATTCCCTCCTTCCTCATTAGATATAAAACTCAGTGGATGGACACTACTGGCGCCCATCCTGGCTGTGATGACACCCAAAAAATCATGTTCAGAAAAGCAGTCATGGATGGGATGCCCAAATCTGTCAAAGCAGCCATGGAGAACAACCTTGACATTCCTGGCAGTGATCAGATGCTGAAAAAAATGAAACTGAGACAGCCCAGGCTCAATTGTTAAAACTCCAGTTAGAATCAGCCAGAGAACAAGTTAACAGTGACAACATGGGCAGACATTTACTGAGGTCTCTTGTTACCTGAGGGTCCTCATTCTGGTGGCATGATCTCATTGTTTACTCAGTGGCATCCTTGGCTGCAGGCTTTGCATCCGTACGCTCCTCCCTCAGACCCCTATCATGTCACGCTGTGTTATGATTGAGATAGTGATGAAGTTTATCAGCAAGCTTTTTACAGTGAAATTGAGGGGAAGGATTGGCACATCGTTTCTGACTCGATTCTGGTCGGTCCTGAGGGTGTCGCTGCTGCAGTGCAACTTACATCAGAACAGCTGCTGTGGTATGAAATGTCATCTGAAGCCTCATGTACCTCATGTTACCCTTATGGTACACACTGATCATCAGGCTAAAGATTTAGGCCCCATGACCAAACATTTGCACAACACCACTGACTGGGTAACTACCCAGATTCCAGGGCTCCTGCACTCACCATCTGAAAAGGCATACAAAATCATGCAAAGCACACATTATGTAGTGACACTGGAGCATTGCCAGATTGAAAGATTCCATGGCAGGGAGAAATCAGATCATGAGCAGGCAGACAGTGTTCTCTCCTCCCTTCCAGATGACCTGTGGTCTCAAGGCCCTGCAGATGTTGGTTTTTGTGCACCAGCTACACCTGTGGTGTTCAGCTATGCCTCTCCTGCACCTATTTGGCAATCACAGTATAAACACAAACCTGAGGCAGAGTTGGGCATCTCTGACACTTTTGAGGGCTTGCTGAGAGCACAGGTATTGGAAGATTCACACTCTAGCTGGAACACTCCTATTTTACCGGTTGAAAAGAAAAATACTGATAAATATTGCATGGCACATGATCTCAGACACATTAATGCCATTGTCACTACACCCACAGTCCCTGTTCCAAACCCATACACTGCTATGTCATCCCTGACTCCTCAACATCAGTGGTTTTCCTGCATAGACTTGGCCAATGCGTTTTCTGTTTACCCTTAGCAGAAGAACTCAGACACATTTTTTCATTCACTTATCAAGGTCGCAGATTGTGATACACACCTCTCCCTCAAGGTTTCATTTTGTCGCCTGGCATTTTTAATCAGGTCTTGAGAGAACAGTTACATGGTTTGCAGCTACCGCCTGGCGTTGTGTTGATACAATATGTCGATGATTTGTTGCTCGCTGCTCCCACTCCAACTGTGTGTCTTGAAGCCACTCATGCAGTACTCCTCCACCTCCACAAGATAGGGTTCAAGGTTTCCCGGTCTAAACTACAGTGTTGCAGGCAGACAGTGACGTTTCTCGGTCGTGTTGTTTCGGCCTGTGGTACTTCTATTTCTGGGACACACCGTTCTTCTATTTTGTCACATACGAAGCCACACACAGTCAAGGACATGTTATCATTCCTTGGCTTGGCAGGTATTAGCAGACACTTTGTACCTGCCTATTGTGACCTCACAGCTCCTCTTCGTGCTCTAGTGAATGAGAGAGACATGAGAAATCTCAATGCACCTCTCACATGGACAACTGATGCTGAAGCCACATTTGTGGTCCTCAAACAGGCCCTCTCACAAGATGCTGACCTTGCAGTACCAGATTACACTGAGCCGTTCTACTTGGATGTTTCTGTAAAAGCGTGTACTGCTGATGGTGTGCTTTTCCAGAAAAAAGGGGGAGGCAGACAGGTATTAACATATGCCAGTGTGACACTTGATTCAGTGGCAGAGAGCAGGATTTTTGACCGCATCCAGAACCCCTATCAAACATGAGACAGAAATGAGACAGCTGGCAGAGGCTCTAATGAAATCAGACAAGGTGGCAGTAATCAAATGCAAAGGGCATGACAAAACAGGAACACTAATAGCCAGAGGAAATGAGGAGGCAGATAGAGTAGACAAACAAACAGCAGGACATCAAGCTCAGTACATGATGATGCAGGCGGAGACAACAATACAGGAAATTTTGCCAAAATGCGATGTAAATATGTTAATAAGTGAGCAAAAGAAAGCGTCTGCGTTTGACACATCAGTGTGGTTAGAAAGAGGTGCAGGTAAACATGATCAACTCTGGAGGGCGCCAGATGGCAGACCAGTGCTGCCCCCTGGGCTGGTGAATTCAGTGCTTGAAGAAGCACACGGTCTCACTCATGGTGAAAGGAAACAGATGCTAAGAAATCTGTCACATTGGTGGCATCCATATTTACCTTCAATGGTTGAAAACCATGACAGAGAGTGTCCAGTGTGTAATGTATATAATGTAAAAAGTACAGTGAAACCACATGAGGGAAAATTTCCCTTGCCCAAACTACCAGGTCAGGAGATCATCATAGATTACATGGTTTCCTGACATGGTAGATAAAGTGAGAGGTATAGATATCTTCTGGTCACAGTGGATGCATACACTGGCTGGCCAGAAGCTGTACCCACAAAAAAAGAAGATACAAAATGTAAAGTTCTTGATTAATCAACACATTCCTTGCCATGGTTTTCCTCGAAGAATAAGGTCTGACAACGGCACACACTTTAACAACACAGATCTAGCAACAGCGGAGAAAACCCTGGGTTTGGTACTGCCTTTGGTACTGTATATCATCCACAGTCACAGGGTAAGGTGGAAAGAATGAACAGAAATCTTAAAGAGAAATTAGGAAAAGTGTGTGCTCAAACCAAACTGTCATGGTTGGACGCTCTGCCAATAGCTTTGAGTGTCAGAAGCAGTGTGAACAGAATCACAGGATTCACACCATTTGAGTTGTCACAAGGACAACAGTTTCCAGGGCAAGTGCAGGGAAAGTGCCATCTGAAACAGGACAGATGATAAAATACAAGCCCTATTGTGAACAACTAACGGCTCTTATTTCAGACTTCTCTGTACAGGTACAGGACGAAAGGGGGACCACTACTACAGGAGCACCTCACATGGCTGTTTGGGTGCTACTGAAAGCAACAAAGAGAAAGTGGTCTGAACCCAGGTGGAACCCAGGACCTTCTGAGGTGGTCGAACGCACCTCACATGCTGTCAGGTTGAAGGGTAAAGGTGACACATTGGAGCAGATGTGCTCCAGCTGAAGCCCCATCCAGGTCACTGGGAGAGATCAGAGACATTAAAAAAAATTTTTAAAAAAACTTTGTGTAAGCTGTGCCTTCCCATAATAATGATTTCAGTGCAAAATTCTCCACTCCTGAATAGGGGATGGAAAGTATTGGAAGTCTTGTGTATAATCTCCATGTTAATTGTAAGGTAAGGTTTGATTAAAGGTAATCAAACACATCTCAGGAGCACTCGTGGCATCAAGAAACGATCCATCCAGATCCATGTTTACTGAAATATGGTGGAATTGAACTACACTATACTCTGGGCTCAAACACTGGGTGGGAATTCGATCTGTGCAAAGTCATCAAATGCGGGCGTGATGAAACACTCTGGTGCTCCCACCATATATATGTTTGTACATTCATCTGGGGAGGCCTGACAGGAAATGGGTGGTGTGACACTTGGAGCCACGTAATGTGGGGAACATGGCCTACTACTAGACTAGTTAATCAGATTAAAACTGTAACGCCTTCCCTCTCCACAGTACAGAGCAAGGCTGACACTGCATTGATCGAAGAACATGGTATCACTAAAATAGATCTTAGCAAACTCATGGGTAGAGATATGGTTAAACTTGCAACAGGCTACACTGACAGAAACATGTGGCTGGATTGGATAGTTACCACAGCCGAAGAAAAGGGTTTGGTTGACTGCTTGGCATGTGCTTCTGCTCGCCCCAGCGCCACTTTACCCACAGACTGACAGACCAGGATTTGACTGTATGTTAGCCATACACATGTCTCCTGAGCCTCCTAATTGCACTGAATTAACAACCTTGTTTCCTGTAGTCAAAAACACCACAATTCCTCCTGTATTTACACCACGAGCTGGAAACTACACTTGTTTGATTAGGAATGCTGTTACAAACACTTCAACTTACCCTATACATGTAGGTAATGTTACTTCTGATTGGTGTGCTAACTCAATTGATGTCAGTGCTTGGACTAACATGAGTAGTCTTGTGTGGTCCAGGGCTGACCAACACATTGCCACCACAATGGACTGGGGTTTGTACACTCACATGTCTGGCAGTTCCTCTTAACCTTATTGGTAGAAAACTGCACATCCAAATGGCTCAACATAACCAAAAAGGGCGCTCTGCCACGTCTACATCCACGTCCACACCCACTTTTGAATGGATGACTAACTCTCCCACCTACATGGATGCTATCGGAGTTCCCAGGGGTGTCCCCAACGAACATAAATTAGCTAATCAGATTGCTGCTGGCTTCGAATCGACTCTCTGTTGGTGGTGTACTGTTAATAAAAATGTTGACAGAATCAATTATGTGTTTTATAATGTGCGACATCTGGGTAATGCTACGGGGGAGGCTGTTGCTGGTTTGTCTGAACAATTGGCTGCTGATTCACTCATGTACAGAACAGGATGACTCTCGATATGCTGTTAGCTGAAAAAGGGGGTGTCTGTCACATGTTTGGTGATCAGTGCTGTACAGCTATTCCCAACAACACAGCTCCTGATGGAAGAGTGACTCAAGCCCTGAACGCCATCAGAGCCTTGAAAGACGAAATGGCCTCTCAGACAGGTATAGATGATCCTTTTACTGATGTGTTTGATTCCTGGTTCGGTAAGTGGCGCAACCTGGTGATCTCCATTATCTCTTCTCTGATTGCTGTTGCTGGAATGTTGATTTTGTGTGGATGTTGTTGTATCCCTTGTATTCATTCTCTTTGTGTCCGTCTTCTCACCACCACTATAGAAGGGAAAAACCCACCTCCCCCTTCCTATCAGATGCCTCTCCTGGGGAAGGAAGCAGAGGACGAACCTGATGAGATTGTGACTGCCACTGAATGGATGTAAGGTGTTGATCTCAGAAATGTCTGAGATCAAAACGGGGATTTGTGGGGATTTGTGCTACTGAATATTTTAATAGACATTTAATATTTGCACTGATAAATTGAATATTTGCACTGATAAATTGAACATTTTGCAAAACATTGATGATTGCATTGATAATTGTATGATGAATGATAGAGGTTAACTTTTAAATGTGATTCTATTTTTAACTGTGATTTGTCAGAAGTGCAGGGTGTGTCTTATCAGAGACAGGAAGAGTAAGCCTGAATGTGCAGGATGACGTAGAAAACTCCTTATATGGGACATAGTATCTTAGAGAGATAGAGGAAGTAGTGTGTGAAAAACAGAACGCGGAGGCTGTCTTTCTTTGTCTCCTTGACTTTTCAGATAATCACACATCTGTTGGAGAGGAGTGGAGTCAGACAGCATGAGGCAGGTCTCCCAGAGATGTGGACCAATCATAAGAGAATCAACCTACTTTGCATAATTTTTTGTGTAATGGTGTAAAAAGACTAGGTCAGGGAAGGTGAGGGGTGTCAGACTTCGTGAACTGACACAGCTGTGTTGTTTTCAGGGAAACTTGTTTTGACCCAGAGCTCTGTAAAACAATCCTCTTATTCTTTGTTGACTTATTTCTTTGTTGACTTTTAATAAATCTTTTAAACTTTGAGATTGGACTCCTGCATCCTTCATCAAACAAACACGCGACTTCAAAAGATGAACTCAACAAGAGGTTGAAGGCTTGGAGGTGGAAATGTACTGTGAGCCCTTTCTGCCGTCAGTCATCATGCAAAATATCAACTCTGCTGCTAGAGTGATGAGGAGCTGGAGATATAGATGAAGACTCAGGAAGTAGACATTTTTTCAAATCAAAACAATACTTGTGTACATCCCAACAGTGGCTACTGTTGAAGTTCCAAGTGAAGGTCTCCATGAAGTCGTTGCTAGGATACAGACTAAACATCCTGAGTCACTTGACTTCAGAGAGATCAGAGATACACGCTGGTGGAGGCCATTTTGAACAACTCAGATCATCCTCTTCATAACACCTTGATGAACCAAGAAAAGAGCGGTGGTGGACAGCTCCTCTCTCTTCACTGCAGGATGGAGAAATACAGAAGATCCTTTGTACATTCAGTCATCAGGCTTTTAATTCTTCTGCAAATGGTTGATGAGCTGACAGACAAATGAATTTCCCTTTGGGGATCAATAAAGTAATTCGTATTCATATTCATATTCGTATTCGTATTCGTAAATGTACTTGCCGTTCTTTTGGATGAGGAGAAACCCAACTCTTCATCTGAGGCATTCTGAAACTTGAAAAAGTGAGAAGAGAAAATAGCTGTGAAAAGCAATACAACAGAGAAAAATTTTGTGTCTGAGAGTACCCACAGCTAGGAAAGAAGTATGACTTACAGTGTAATGCTGTTGTGGACTCCCTATGTATTTGGCATCATCAGAAATGGGACTGGATGCCAGGGGTATAAGCACTCATCTTGCTGCCATGTTAATCTTTGCTCGCTTTCCCAGAAGAAAAACATTTAAATAGTAAAAGTAGGAAAACGATTAGTTATATCCTGAAATTTGAGTTGCACTAGAGCCTACAATATCAAATTAGAAAAAAAAAGATATATCGCAGCAGTTGATGTTGGCATTAACTATTATAAATTGTAGTTGAGTTTTTAAAAACTAAAATGGACAAACTACCTTAATAATTAACACACAGAAACATGCATAATAGGACGAAATGATTCTGTCTAGTTTTTCTCAAATCAAGACCGGTTAGTGAAGGACACCACAGTTTTTGCTGTTGTAAACATTGTAGCCACCTGCACAAGAAAAAAGTATGCCTTACTCCGTGAACATGTCGTGGAGATTCATCCTCTGAACTGCAGTGGTGATCTTGTGTGTCTAGGGCCCTCTTCTGAGACAGGGAAGCCTTTAGGTTTTGTAACACCTGGTCCCTGGTTTGTTTTGCCTGTTAAAAATCTTTATAACGTAAAAACAAAGATTAGATTGTTATCACAATGTAAAATTCTCCATTCCAATGCTAAGGCTCCACCTTCGAACCTCACCTATCATGAAAGAAAAGCTGTGGTGTCTCTGAGCAAGGATAAAAACATCACTATCCTTCCAACTGACAAAGGGAGGTGCACAGTAATTCTGAAGACAAGTGATTACCATGCCAAGGTTACCACTCTACTAAACGACACAAATACCTATGAAATACTAAAGCAAGATCCTTCCAGTGGCTACAAAAGAAAGGTCATTGAATGCCTCCAAAAACTACAACAAGATGGAGCCCATGACCGGCCACAGTACCTCCGTCTCTATCCTCAGGACACCATTCCATGCCTATATGGACTCCCCAAGGTCCATAAGGAAGGGGCACCACTCAGACCCATTGTAAGCAGCATCAATTCAGTAACTTACAATATCGCTAAGCTTGTAGCCAACATCTTAGCCCCCCTGGTTGGGAACACACCACATCATGTTCAAAACTCGTTAGACTTTGTGAACAAAATCAAAGGCTTGAAAATGGCACAAGATGAAACCATGGTGTCATACGATGTGACCTCCTTATTCACCTGTATTCCAACCATGGAAGCAGTGGAAACTGTGAGGAATCACTTGGAACATGATAACACACTACATGACAGAACCAACCTCAAACCAGACCAGATTCGCCAGTTACTGGATTTATGCCTCAAAACCACATATTTCCAGTTTAACAGCAACTTCTACAGACAAAAGCACGGCCGTGCTATGGGCTCACCGGTGCCCCCCATTGTGGCCAATCTATACATGGAAACGGTAGAGCGAAAGGCACTCATTCAAAGGAACACCTTCAAGCCACTGGTTTAGGTATGTGGATGACACATGGGTAAAGATCAAAACCCAAGATTTACAAGCTTTTACCGAACACATCAACTCAGTGGACAAAAACATCAAGTTCACAAGAGAGGATGTCAAATACAACCACCTACCATTCCTGGACTGTGATGTTCACCTTGTTGAGGACAAGAGCCTCCACATTGGAGTATACAGGAAGCCCACACACACAGATCAATACCTACTCTTTGACTCACATCATCCACTGGAGCACAAACTGGGTGTTATCAGAACCCTGCAACACAGGGCTGACAACATACCAACCTCCACTCGGGCCCAAGCAGAAGAACATAAACATCTAAAGGGAGCTCTGAAAACTTGTGGCTATCCAAGTTGGACATTTGGCAAAACAACAACACGCTCCAGAAAGAATACCAACACGGAGGATGCTGAGAAAATGAAAGATGAACGCAAAAACATTGTCATTCCATACGTGTCTGGGGTCTCAGAGAAACTCAGGAGGATTTTCAGCAAACATCAAATCCCTGTATGTTTCAAACCCAGTAACACTCTCAGGCAGAAACTGGTACATCCTAAGGACAAGACACCACACAATCAAAAAAGCAACCTAATATATGCGGTCAAATGCAGTGAGGAATGCAAGGACCTATATATTGGGGAAACAAAACAACCTTTAAATAAACGTATGGCCCAACACAGAAGGGCAAACTCCTCAGGTCCAGTCTCAGCTGTCTACTCCCATCTAAAGGACAAGGCACACTCCTTTGAAGACAGCAATGTCAAAATCTTGGACAGGGAGGACAGATGGTTTGAAAGAGGAGTCAAAGAAGCCATCTATGTAAAAGTGGAGAAACAGGGGAGGGGGTCTGCGACACCATCTATCCCCCATTTACAATGTCACCCTTTCATCTGTACCCAGGAGAGTCAACAACTTAACCTCAGACGACTCTCAACGATCGTCATCCACCAGGGCTCACCTGACCCTAATGACTGTCGTTCACACGAGATACCAACAGGGGCACATGAGCCTAATGACTGTCGTCCACATGAGACCACAACAATGGTCAGGTGAAACCAGTACTTTCACAGGTACTTTGGTGGACCCATCCACAAGAGGTTAAATACCTGGGTCCTACTCCACCTTCTTGGTCAGACTAGTGCAGACTAGACCGATGCATAAGAACTGATTAAGCCGCCTGTATAAGAGGCGAAATGTCTTCCACAGACAAATACAAGTCCAGTTGCCTTCGATTCTATTTGAGAGAGAGATAACAATGACCTGGATGAATGAGAACATTGACAGACGTATGTAAAAATGCATATAGTAGTTGTCTATCTGTAGGCCTACCTCTGGGAGCTACAACAACAAAATGCTGCTACATCATGATGTTTCAGTATTATATATATATATAGGCCTATATATAAAACAATATATCAGTCAGAGGTAGCAAATCAGTACATTTAGTTTAGCTACTATTTTACTGCAAATAATTATAACTTGAGTGGAATTTTTCATGCATGATTTGTAATGGAGTATTTGAGCATTGCTTTACTGTTTGTGGAAGAGGAACGTATCTGGGGAAAATTGCACGGAGGGACACAAATCTGGGCGGCACTACCCCCCCCCCCCCCCGCTGTTTCCATGGACATGCCCCCCTCCCCCTTCCAAACAATGTCACCATGGCGAAGAGGCCGCCAGTGGCAGAATTTTCCTCGTCGGCAAAAAAATTTAGAAATTCGACGCTAACTCCTAAATACAGAGCCGAACAGTTCCCTGGCGACTTTTACGTGGCAGGTGAATTATTGTTTTGTACATTTTGCCAGCATTCTATTGATTGGACGCAGAAAAATACATGCGACGACCACCTTTTATTGAAAAGCCATGTGAAAAACAAAGAGAAGCACATCACGTCCCTACAGACGTGCATTCCTGATGCATATAAGTCATCTGACTCAAGAAAATAGTTAGTTTTTGATGCACCTCAATGTACTATGGAGAAGATGATTCTTATAAGTATCTTTTTTACTTGAAAGAAAAAGCTAATTGAGCATTGAGCACTTTATTTTTTAAACAAGTTTAAAGCTCATAAGCAGTAATATTTTTGCTGGCACTTGAAGTGATATGTTGCATCATGCAGTAATTCGTTTTGAGGGCATTGAGAAGAAGTGTTTGTGTTACCTTTTGTGTTAAATTTAAGGTAATTTATATGTTATTTGTGTACATTTTATTCATTTACATTTAAAACACACTCTTTTTGGTAGTAAATAAGACTGAAAGGTAAAAAAAAAAGAAATTCTCAAAAATTAAAACGGAAAAAAACAGAATTTTGGAAAAAAATAAAATGGAATTTTGGAAAAAATAAAAGATTTTATAGGGCCCAAAGTATTGGAGCTAGCATGTGAAGGATATGTTTTGCTGTTGCTATGTGTTTTAATCTTCCTATGCTATCCTTGCAGTCATCATCGTTGACATATGAGTATTCCTGGTATTGTGTTATGACTGTGTTGATTAAGACAGGGAATGTAGTGCAGGGCTGAGGGAGAGCAGACTATGTGCAAGGACAGTGAGTGTAGAGAAGACAGGCCGTCGCCACCTGCAGAGAAGTAGTTTGGGGAAACATATCTCTAGGTCAAGGGGTGGGGTGGAACTGTACAAAAGATCTGTGTAAACGGGGAAGAGACACCCTTTTGCTTAGGAAGAGGCGGTGGAAGCATTGTGGTCCAGAGCTCTGTAAGCAATCTCAAACTTTAATTCTCTGCTGTATTCATTTAATAAATTAGATGCAAATTGAACTTTAACTTTGTGTCCTGCATACTTCATCAAACGAACACGCGAGTCCAGGGTCTATAAGTTAAAGGACTCAACACATGGCATGGCCATTTTAGGCTTCACTATGTTGGTCTCACACACTTTCTTTTTCATGCGTACACCCCTGCTTTCCTCCTCAGCCCATACATCCTTACTGAGAATTAACAAATTCTTCTTTGACAGGAGTTCTTTCTAGGAATCTGATACAATGAGAAGAGTAAGAAGAATTTAGTTTAGCCTAGACATTCTTCCTTACAACGACAAAAATAAACAGTTAGCTGCTAGCTAGCTGAAAGAGTTGGGAAAATAATAGGTATTCTCTATACTTGCCTCCAAATAACAGGACCTTAGCAGCCACCGTCCTCGATGGTTCTTTTCTCGCGGGCCATTTTATTTCAATCCAGTTCGCGTCGTCATCAAGGTCCGGCTGGGATGCCACTTGGGTGAACTGGTCGCCACCAACAATGAGGGAAATACTTCCCACTTTAAGTGTTTTATCAAAGAAGTAGTAGATGGTGAATTTGAATGACATAAATGTTAAATGTTTTATACAATATTATACTACCGTTACTATACAAAATCATCATGCCAGCAAAACAAAACTTGAAGAGACATTTGAACTCTGATGAGACTCCACCAAAGACGCCAAGAACAACAAAATATAGAACACTTCAACCAGACCAGATATAATAATAATAATAATAATAATAATAATAATAATAATAATAATAATACAATTGGTGAAATGCTGTGGGCTACAACGAAATTTGAATTTTACTCTTGAATTTTATTCTGTATTCTGTATAACATTATTAAGTGAAACGTTTCAAGATAAATAGTACTCTATCAAGACATTTTTGTTAAAGTGTTATTAGTTACAGTAGGCTATATGATGTAAAATGTGAAATAGGCCTACCTTGTTTTTATGTGAAAATCATCTTATTGACTTCACGTCAAAGACTGCACTGACAGATATGAAGATATGAAAAAGATATGTATATCTTCTGAATTTTACTGTGAGATATGCACGAAAAATGGGATATAAATTTGTCAACATCCGCTCGCTACAAACACCACACTATTTATCTTTGGTAGCCTATATTATAATATCCCAGCTATAAGATCAACCTATCTGATGGTTAACATAGTTCTAAAAGGCAATAATACTTCCAGTATTATATTTTCATCCTAAAATGTTTGCCCAAGTCCACTGTAAGTCATCAAGGGTAATCATACATCAACGCTAGTAATAGCTGGTGGATAAAGCACTAGCTGTGTTCAGGTCTCCTATTTGTTTTTACTGTATCCACAGAAACGGAGATTGTTACTGGGGTACTGCTATTGCACTGCTGCTACGGCAAGCTATGGAGTAGAGAGTCGGGGCTGGACCAGGGGAGGACTGAGCTGCCACTCACTGAAAGAGAGCTACTGAAAGTGGGCAAGCACTGAGAGCTGGATAACATGTTGCTGCTGCAGAAACAGGTCTGTGGAGCTGATTGGTCAACTCTTACCACATGACATGCGGTGTACGTGTAGCATTCAAAAAAGGTGAGATTTTTCCATCTATGTGCACCTTGGACACACGTGCATTGCACTGCCTGCTCGCTACGTCGGTGTCACTTAGGATTGTGTGCGCACAAGGCATGCGGCTACATAGAAAATATTTAGTGCGTGCAAAAAAAAAAAAAACGCTAAATGTGAACGGCCCCTTGTAACCTACGATTGATAAATGTTGATTCTTGTGGGAGATTTGGCATACACCCATTTTTTGCGTGTATGCACCTTGGATAATTGAGAGCCAGTATGAGGACAATTCGGGAGTACACGGACACAGCTGTGACATCCCAAAAAAAGTCAATTAACCATGAATGCATGCTAAATAGACTTTTGGAGGTTTTGTGGCCTTCCATAAGCTTTCATAAAGATTAAAAGTGGTTTAAAAATATCCTGCTCAAAGATAAATTCTTGAATGTGTTTACAGAGTCAGAGAGCTGGGTTGCTACACATTTGAAATTTCAAAATTCCATAGTTTCATTCCAAAATTCAAATAATTTGTGACATTTGAGTAAATAGATGTGTATCTAGGGCTGTGCGATTGCCTCTATATTTCTTATTGTGGATTGCCATTGCTCTAGATTGCCAATACACAATTAAGTCACCGGGGGGTGGGGTGGGGGGAGGGTGTTTGTTAATTTGCATCGAGGCTAAGATATTTTGTGATTTAATAAAAACACGACTTGTGAATTATCCAAATTTGATTGTGAATTATTTATGCATGAAAACTTAGGAAAACCCTTTGCCTGAAGAAGGTCTGATGACCAAAACGTCAATATAATTAACTTTAATTATATTGATGTTTCGGTCATCAATATAATTTATGAGGAGAAGGACGGTGTAACTTGCACGAATACTTATTCGTGCAAGTTACGGCGTCCTTCTCTTTATAAATTGGATCAGCTGATCCCAGTCCGACGCACCTGTAAAAAAACAGATGTGTGGAGACGCCTTTCTACTTCATAATTAGGAATAAGGAAATATAGAACGATTTTACTATCTTATTTGTATTGGGCGTGGGCACATTGATTTATTTGTTTTTTTATTAATTTATGATCAGCATTAATGATTGGGCCTATATTGAATCTATTGATTAGACTGACTTTGAACAAGATTGTCAGCGCAGCACAGCTGCATGTTGCTCCCGCACTTCGAGACGCTGTCATTAACTTTTAACCTGCAAAGGCGGCAGTGCTGCAACACTGGAATTTATGAAAGCCCCTGTGAACATTTCAATACATTAAAACAATATTTATTTGCAGTTACTCTATTGAACGACCCCGAAGCATGAGCAAACGGGCTGTTTCCGTTCGGATCAAAGAGATGCGCCGTCACTCTCAGCGCAGGGATGACAGTAGTTGAATGTATATGCGTCCTAAAATCAGATCTATAATCGGAGAAAAAGGTCAATCAGATTCAAAATGTCTCGTGTAAACACCTTACTGAATCCGATTCACCCGGATATGATTAAACTTCCGATCGGATTGAAAGAGGTAGTCTACGCCGACTGATAATCAGCTTGATGCCGCATATTAACGGCTGAATAATGTGGACTCCTATGTCTATGGTGGAGTCGGTCGATAGAATGGATTATTCATTCTGCGCATGCGCACTCTAGTACATAGGACTCACGTATTGACGTTCGCTGGAAATAGGAAACAGAAAATAGGTCAAAGCCGGTCATAACAAACATGGCGAATAAACAAAAAAAATTGGACAGTCGTTGAGACGATCTATATCTCTTGATGATAACTAACTGCTGAGACTGTACAGCCGCAAAATAATACAAAAACAACGAAATAAGTGTTGGAAGCGCTGCTCTAAGTGTAACTCGGAAGTGCACCTCTTCTCTTGCACCTTTGCAAGTAGTAGGAGTGAGACCTTCTGCGCATGTCAATGAAACTATAAAATTGGCTTCAGATGGGGCCATGTGTACACGAATTGTATGTGGATCGCATCCATACAGATCGAACAAGATTCACTTAATCCGATTGTTTTCAATCAGATTTAGGAAAACACTGCATGTAAACGCAGCTGACACCCTGTGCGATGAGATGAGAGACAGGAGAGAAGAGAAGAGAAGAGAGAAGGTGGATTGTAGGTCTGTTTGTAAACGGTGCTTCTATGACAGTCATGTATATCCCACAGAAACATATCAATGCACGGTAGAGCGCCGTTTTTTTTTTTTTTTTTTTTTTTTTCAAAATCGCCTTAAAATCCGGCAAATCGCCTGTGGGAAGCCTCCAATCGCCAATACACGATTTGGTCGCTGATCAGCACAGGCCTATGTGTATCATGTAAATAAATTATGTAATTAAATCGTTTGCCCAAATGTTCTCTGGGACGGGTAACCTACAGTGTGCTCTCATGCAAACATTTTAGCTGCGCTGCCAAGCGCCTTAAAAAAACAGATCGATCCATTTCTCTATTTTTTTGTGATAGTCATAATTTTATGTATTAGAAAATAGAACAATGATAACAGTCTTGGAAACATGAATATTTTTTCATACAATAGTTTCAATTTACCATACTTTTCCAGACCTGTAAATTTATAAAATTAAATTCCATAATTTCCATACTCTCCATACATGTGTAGGAACCCTGAGAGAGGGAGACATTCTCTCTTAATTTAATTCTAGACTTAAAACTTTCCTGTGTGACAGAGCTTTTAGTTAGGGCTGTCTCAGGTAGCCCTGAACCATTTTATAGCTACGCTGCCATAGGGTTAGACACATCAGGGTACACAGAGCCCTCTCCTCTCCTCCCCTCTCCTCTCCCCTACTCCTCTCCTCATGCACATTTTGAACTGTCATTCTCTGTTGCACTTTGTAGTTTGGCCTTGGTGTCTCACACTCTCTGTTTCCACAGATCTCTCCAGACCTCTGCACCAACCGCCACCTTCATTGCCTCCTTTCCCCTGCTGTTAAACCAGCCTGCACTCCCTGCTCATGAACCAGTCTGCCATCCAGTTCTCCCATTAAGCTGGTCTGTTCTCCCTGCCATTCCTGTATATGGCCCAGCCTGCCCACCAGACACTGCCTTCATCAGCTCTTGTTAACTGACTGATTCCATTTCCATGTTTTTCCAGTATTCCATGTTGTAAACTGTTTCCTTGTCTGTATACAACATCTATTGCACGTCTGCCCGTCCTGGGTGAGGGATCCCTCCTCTGTTGCTCACCCTGAGGTTTCTCCAATTTTTCCCTGTTAAAGGGTTTTCTTGGGAGTTTTTCTCAGTCGATGTAAGGGCTAAGGGCAGAGGATGTTGTCATGATGCTGTGTAAAGCCCTTTGAGACAAACTGTTTGTAAAAATGGGCTGTACAAATAAAATTGCCTGTCTTAGCAGTCTATGGGAAAAATACTTTTTATGCTGCAGGGGATTTTTTTTTTTTTGCAATACTGGTGTCCACTGGGGTTTGCATAAAAAACACAATCGTAGTGACAAACTGAGTCAACAAATGTCCTGTTTTACCATGATTTTCACTTTATTGGGATGACTTAATGAGTATAAACATTATTATTATTATTACTATATGAATTGTAAAATTGTTTTAAAATCTTAATATAATTAATTTGTTAAATTAATTGTATGCATGGTCATAGGAATATGTGGGATAAGCATGTTTAATTACATGCATTTTTATCAAATATTACTTAAGCTGTTACATTTATCCCCAAAATACTGTTGAAAGGCAGCATCCCATATGTCCATGTATGAAGTGTCTATACTAACCCTATACATGCAGGATCACTGGGGGGTTGGAGCCAATCCCAGCTGACACAGGGCCAGGGCAGGGCACACCCTGGACAGGTTGCCTGTCTATCATGTCGCTGATGAACAATGCACATATAATTTAGTGTTGCCAATCAGCCTACTGTGCATGTTTTTGGACTGTGTGAGGAAGTTGGAGTAGAATGCATACAGGGAGGATGGGAATTAAACCCAGAACAGTCTCCCTGCATCTCGTACATAAAACAGCCACCTCTGCAGGTGTACAAAAAGCATCATTGCATTCTCCACATTTTCTTAATGTTTTCTGTGCCAAAAAAATATTTAAATATTTGTGTGGTGTCTGGTCAGATTTTTTTAACTGAAATATTATTGAGGTGAAGATAAATAATCCTGACACTCCAGTCTCAGGACGTTTTCAATTTGTGCGGGGGATTTTTGAGGGGAAATGAGGCTCATCATCAGTAGCACAGTAATCCTCTGTGGCTTGAACATCTCTCTCTATTCAATTCACACATTCAGACCTAGTATTTAAATGCCTCTTAAGCAGTCCAATCACATGTGGTCAGATATAAGTACATGAGGTCACACCTGCTTTAAAATTTGTTTCCACATGTGTTTCAGTATAACCACTTGTAACAGGTACTCACTGCCTTGCTTTTTATGCACATACAGACGTGGACGAAATTATTGGTACCCCTCCGTTAAAGAAAGAAAAACCCACAATTGTCACTGAAACAACTTGAAACTGAAAGAAGTAATAATAAATAAAAACTTTGTGAAAATGAACTAATGAAAATCAGACATTGGTTGACATTGAATTGTGGTTCAACAGAATTTTATTTTGTTGAACAACCTTTTGAGGCAATCAGACCATTTCTGTAACTCTCAATGAGACATCTGGACCTGTCCACAGGTATTTTGGCCCATTCCTCATCAGCAAACTGCTCCAGCTGTCACAGGTTTGACGGGTGAGCTAATGTGACTTGTCAGAAAGGTTCCATTTTGGATCAAAAAGCTCCAGTTTTGTCTCACCTGTCCACAGAGCTTCTGGGAGAATGCCCTTTGGTCCTTGCTGGAACTTTTTGATCCAGGACTGAAGCTTTTTGGCAAGTCACATCAGCTATTTTAAACACCTAATAACAAAACATCGAACTATTCTGAAGTGGCCTTCAATGAGCCCTGATCTAAATCCTATTGAACATCTGTGGAAGGACCTGAAACATGCAGTCTGGAGAAGGGCCCCTTCAAACCCCTGACAGCTGGAGCAGTTTGCTCATGGAGTGGGCCAAAATCCTGTGGACAGGTGCATAAGTCTAATTGAGAGTTACAGCCATGGCCTGACTGCAGTGACATTAAGTTAAGGTTAAGGGTACCGTCATTTTTGTCCAGGCCAGTTTCATTAGTTTTTTTTTTTTTTAATAATTCTGTTGAACCACAATTCAAAAGCAATGTCTGATTTTCTTGAGGTAATTTTCACGAATTTTTTATTTATTATTACTTTTGTCAGTTTCAAGTTGTTTCAGTGAAAATCGTGGGTTTTTCTTTCTTTAACAGCGGGTTACCAACAATTTTGTCCACGTCTGTCTGTAACTGTGCTTGCTTTTAATTGTGGTTGCCATCAGTCCCATATGTCAAAGTACTTGTGAGTGAGTACAGGAGAAGAAGAATGAATGTGCAAAGAGTGATCAGATCTCAAATGCATTCTCAATCTTACATAGAACTGTCAGATAAATGGAAAAAAAAAAAAAAAAAAACTTCAGACAGTTTTAATTCACATTTGTCTTTTTTATAATACATTTTCAGTAAAATCTACTTCATTACACTGATAATACAAGAAAAAAATAGTATATCATACTTCAAATATGGAAGATACTATTCAGTTGTTTTGTATTGACAGACATCCTTTACTCCCTTTTTCTGAAAGTGAAATAGAGGTGAAAACAAAGATGAAACCTGACTACATCTGTATTAACACATACCTGCCAAGTATCAAAAACTGTTTGTACACATCTGTTTACAACAAAGTCTTATCAGGCTTTTTATATTAGGTTTGCTTACAAAAGGATTTTCATGTACAATCTAAGGCTGCCCATGTTCTCTGAGCTCTGAAGGGTGAGTGTGTGTGTGTGTGTGTGTGTGTGTGTACGTGCGCACGTGTGCATGCACATGTAAAGAGTCCCTTTAACCCCTTGTAGGACTTAAGTGTCCCTGGAGACAAACATTAGGCTGACAGTCTAAGCCAATGAGAGAGAAGGTCTGAGGAAAAGGAGGTGTGGTATGTGTCCTGTACTTCTTTAGCGGTGTCCACAGTGTCCTCCCTCACCCCATCCCCAAACCACTCTTTCAGGATGATGTGGAATCTGCTGATGCTGCAATGGCGCTGGAGGAGAGCAGAGCATCCGCTTCCGCTACTTCTGATTGTGCTCCCTCAGGCTTACAGTTGGAGGATTTTTGGGGCTGGGTGGGAATTTTAGGCAGGGTGGAGTGAGGCTGGCTCATTTGGAACTGAGGCAATGGCTGAGCCACTGCTGCTGGTTTGGCCAGGATGAGCTGTGGCACTGACCGGCTTGCTGTTAGCTGGACTGCAGGTTTAGCACTAGCTTGCGCCAGCTGTGTACCAACAGGTTTGGCCTGGATGAGTTGCGTGACTTGGCCTGTTGGGTTGGCCTGCATAAGTGTGGCAAGCTGGTTGGCTGGGATGGTGATGATAGTGATCTTCTCTCCTGCTTTTGAGCCAGTGGGCAGCACAGTGGGCAGAGCCTGGATCACTAGTTTAGGAGTAGCACTGGAGGAAGCATTACCTACAGTTACTGGGACTCCTGTGGTGGTGGTCAGAATGGGCGAGGAATTTAATGTCACCTGACCTAGAGAGTTGGTCATGACCACGGGCATGGCTCTGATGGGCCTATAGAACACATGGGAGGGAGAAGGATGTTACATCACAGTACATAAACTGAGCAAAAAAAGAAAAGCAGACAAACAGAAATTTTGGATTTTTATGACACCATCACCCTCTTCGATTCATAACCCAGATGACTCGCCAGACAGCTTATAAAGTAGGCTAATTTGGTCTGGTCCATTATGTTTGCAGCCTCTGTGCATGCAAGTTCAGATTTTTAAGCTAACAAAAACTATTTAAACTGTGTATCTATCTCTGTCAGCCCTAGTGTTTCAGAGAGTTATACTGACATTATGTAGAATATTCATTATTTGTATAAATAAAAAGAATCATTGTTGCATAAATTATCGGTTTTGCTGAATAGATTGATAAAAGTATTGAAATACCACCATAGAAAGGTTAACCCTTAAAATGGTCTTGTGTAATTGAATAACAAGTAGGTTAAAGTCTTTCTCTAAGACTTTTGCATTAATACCAGCAACAACAGTTGATGCCTTGGCCTGAAATAAATATCAGTGATTTTTCTGTTTTAATCTCTGCATGTTGCTGTGCCGTCTGAAGTTCAGAATTAAGACATCAATATTCTGTTTGCCTCCAAGAGGGCAGTATGCTATTCCCCCTCTTTCTGTGTTTCCTGTTTCTTTTCACTGGTGACATTATTATGCAAAAGCTTGTCACAATAGTAAGTCCTATTACTTTTGGGATGCTTGTTTGTCGTCTGTATAACAAAGGGCAGCAGATACACACTCATCAAAATGTTGAAATGAAACTGCTCACTTGTGAGACAGATGACAGTACGATGTCTGAATATGGTCTGAAGACCAGATGAGACCAGATCACTGTGGCCTATGACCGCCTGTTTTTCCTAAAATATCAATAATAAATAAAACTCAGACCTGGTGGCTGCATTGCTGGGGATGACAGTGACATAGGTCTGCTGAGGCTGGGTGGCAGAAGGGCAGGTGCCCAGGCTAGCAGGGCCCTGATTGTGAGTTGGGTGCTGGCCAGACACCACACACTCAGTGTCTTCTACATCAATGCCCTCCTCCTCCTCATCGATCACACGAATGTTTTTTGGCATGTCTTTAAACTGGTAGGCCAGCCGCTGACCCTCCACCTTGGCCAGGATGCCACGCTGGTAGTAATACCTACACACAAAAAGGAGTATCAGGACTGTGTTCTTCTGTATGACAGAGACAAACCGCTCAGGATTATCATGCATATGTGGAGAGAACAGGGTGACCTGAGTGCTCGGCCCATGGTCTCGTAGTTCATGTCAGGCTTGTTCTTGTGTTTCCCCCATAGTTTGGACACAGCTTTGGAGTCAACCAGTTTGAAGATGCCCTTTTCTCTCTGCATCCATTTGATGTACCGGGGACAGGTGTTCTTATCCTGCAGTAGCTCCAGCAGGAACTCCCAAAGATAGGTGGTGTTGCCTTGAGGAAACAACAGAGCACCAGAGCATGAAATCCTGAAGCTCCTGAGGATTATATAGTTATGTTTACAATCTTGTATCAACACACTGATGGTCAGGGGAAAGGAGTCCAATACAAACATTGATACCAAAGGCCAGTAAGGACTACAGGACAAATGTACCGTATTGGCCCGAATATAAGACGGTGTTTTTTGCATTGAAATAAGACTGAAAAAGTGGGGGTCGTCTTATATTCGGGGTCTAGACATTATACCCATTCACGACGCTACATGGCGCCAGATATCATTGAAGCGAATGCTGAACTTGACTCCCCAGGCCAAAGCGAACCCCTGTCACGAAGAATAAAAATAAAAATAGCGGTAGCACGAAGAAGAAAAATAAAAAATAGCGGTAAGAAAGAAAAGAGAAGAAAATAATAGAAGAGATAACAGAAAATGGAGAAACGTAGCGACAATCTGGAGAAAAGTGGGTCGAAGATCGGCCAGGTTAACCGGCAGCTGAGGAGAAGTTATGATGTAAACTTCAAGATGATGGTGATAAATGAGGCAGAGTCTTCAAACAATTGCAAAGCGGCTGTGAAATATGGTGTCACAGAGTGTAATGTACGGAGATGGAGAGCTCAAAAAGATCACCTAAAAAATGCTCACAGTCAGAGAAAAGCTTTCCGTGGTCCTCAGAGCGGCCGCTTCCAAGAACTTGACAGGAGGGTGTGCGTGTGCGTGGACGAGAAACGAAAGGACGGGATGCCCATCAGCAGAGCTGTCATTCAGCTCAAGGCCGTGGAAATAGCCAAAGAGCTAAACATACCCACCGCATACCCACCTACCCACATACCCACCGCTGACTTCAAAGCAAGCCTCGGCTGGTGTAAAAGAATGATGCGGCGTAACGGACTAACGCTGTGATGCAGCGTTAGTCCGTTAAAAATTAATTTGGTGTTCTAATTAAATTTAATTTGGTGTTGGTTTAAAAATTAATTTGGTGTTCAAAAAGTCTTTTTTCAAACTTGAGTCTTGAAAAAGAGGGGGTCGTCTTATAATCAGGGCCGTCTTATATTCGGGCCAATACGGTACTTCAGTGAGGGATTAGGGTTAAAGGTTACAGATGACCTGTTTCCTGCCACCGAGGAAAGAGGAAGATGCCCTCTCCTCCTCAGCTCTGTAATTCTGGATGTTAAAGAGGAATATTTCTCTATGCATCACCCACTGATCTTCTGCAAGGTCACACACTTTATAAGACAGACTTCTTTGGCCAGAATATATACTTCATGTTGGGAAAGCTGATGCAAACCTTTGCCCTCCCTCTGTCTCTTCTTGATCCCCAGGTCAAAGGAGCCATTGGAAGCAGGCTGGTGTGACTTAGGCCTACGACCTCCTGCCATCACAATACAAAAACAAATACATAGATACATAAACACATATGGTCATAATAATCCTTAAGTACCAGTCAGAGATTAATTTCTGAGGTAAATGGTCCCTCATCACTCTCTCCACATTGTCTCAGTTTGTGTCATATCAAGTAAGCCTCGAATTGTCCCTGATATAGCGTATTTCCCCACTTCACTGGCCCATTTCTTCCCCTGTCAAGTTCCGTTAATTGTTGATCATGTTTCATGGTGCCACAAGGAACCGTGTTTAGGAGTTTCTTGAACTGTTTTTTTTTTTTAATCATATCAGCCTTTCTTCTACATAAAAACCCTAAAACTCTATTTTTGGAAAACAGTTTCCAGAATGAGAAAACTTATAATGTTCGGAGTTTGTGTATTTCTGTGGCAGCATTAGAATGCCACATACAGACCTGGCATATGTACTAAGGGTTAAGAGTTATTTTTACTTGTTTCATGTGTATGCAGACATTTTTTGAAACAATGCCACGTTTACAGGAAACTTTTAAAGAATGCAAGAAATTGAGTTTTAGGGGAAACTCTGTTTCATTATGCAAAAGGCCTCAGTCATATGGCCCTTTTCCATTTGCAGTACTTGGCTCAGTTCGGCCCTTTTATCTTTACCATTAGGACTACCTGGTAGGTTCAAAACGAGCTGAACCAACACTAAAATGTCACCTAACTGCTGGCCACTGATTGGCCAGAGTGTGTCATCACTGGAAGAGTCATGAGTTTGATATCCAACACAAACATCACACCCAACATTTTTAAAAACACATCAGCAACGGCGACCCCTGTTCTGTACTGAAACTGTTGTTATTCTATCATGTGCATTAAAGGGAACTATGCAAGTCCGGTTGCTTTTCCACTGTTTTGCCAACCCTCCTCCCGGCCATGTGCATTTTTTTTTTTCAACTAAGCTGGGGAGAAACAATACATAGAGCGGTGGATAACATTATTTATCATATACGCATTACGATGTGTATATTTGTGTAGTCTTATCTGTCATAAACCAGAGATTACGGGTTGCAGGTTGTGTGTGTGTCACAGTGCCGCCACAATGAGAGCTGGGACACCGGGTCGGAGGCACTGATCTTGAAAGGTTGGTTTCTGGCCAAGAGATGCTAGGTGGAGAGCCCCCATTCTTGCTGTAACACGTTACAAGTCATTTATTTAATCATTACAATTACTCCGACATGTTTAATTAAGGTAAAAATGTAGCATTGTTGACAGGGTTCCTACACATTTGAAATCTCAAAATTCCATACTTTTTCCCAGACCCTAATTTCCGGACTTCTCTGTAAAAAATTCAAATAAATTGTGACATTTGAGTAAATAGATGTCTATCTAGGGCTGTGCAATTGCCTCTAAATTTCTTATTGTGGATTGTCATTGCTCCAGATTGCCAATACATGATTAAGGTGGGTGGGGGGGAGGGGGTTAATTTGCATCGAGGCTAAGATATTTTGTGTTTTAATAAAGGCACGACCTGTGAATTATCCAAATTTGATTACGTGTGAATTGTTTATGCTTGAATAATTAGGCAAACCCTTTGCCTGAAGAAGGTCTGATGCCTGAAACGTTGCTATAATTAAAATATTCGTGCAAGTTACACAGCGTGCGGGATCCTTCTCTTCATAAATTAGTCTGGATCAGCTGATCCCAGTCCGACGCACCTATAAAAAAAAGAGATGTGCGGAGACGCCTTTCTATTTCATAATTAGGAAAAAGGAAATATAGAACAATTTTACTATCTTATATATATGGGGCGTGGGCACATTGATTTATTTGTTTTATTAATTTATGATCAGCATTAATGATTGGGTCTATATTGACGATAGATTGAATTACTGTAAACAAGATTGTCAGCGTGTTAACTTTTAACCTGCAAAGACAGCAGCACCGCAACATAGGAATTTATGAAAGCCCCCAATTCAATACAGTAAAACAATACTTATTTGCAGTTACTCTATTGAACGACCCCGAAGCATGAGCAAACGGGCTGTGTCTGTTCGGATCAAAGAGATGCGCCGTCACTCTCAGCACAGGGCTGACAGTGACACCCTGAGATGAGAAGAGAGAGAGGAGAGAAGAGAAGAAAGTGGATTGTAGGTCTGCTTGTAAATGGTGCTTCTATGACAGTCATGTATATCCCACAGAATCTCAATGCAGGGTAGAGCGCGTTTTTTTTTTTTTTTTTTTTTTTTCAAAATCGCCTCGACATCCAGCAAATCACCTAGCAACCCTCCAATCGCCAATACACGATTGGATTACACGATTTGATTGCTGATCATCCTGATCATGTGTTTCATGTGTTTCATGTAAATAAATTATGGAATGAAATCTTTTGCCCAAATGTTTTCTGGAACGGGTAACCTACTGTGTGCTCTCACATAAACATTTTAGCTGCGCTGCCAAGCACCTTAAAAAAACAGATCAATCCATTTGTCTTTTTTCTGATAATTATGATTTTATGTTTTAGAAAATAGAACAATGACAACAGTCTTGGAAACATGAATATTTTTCTATAGAATAGTTTCAATTTTCCATACTTTTCCAGACCTGGAAATTTATGAAATCAAATTCCATACTTTTCCATATTTGTGTAGGAGCCCTGAGTTAAGGTAAAAATCCTGCATGGTTCCTCTTTCAATGGTTGCTGTGCACAAAAACCATGCCATCTGTTATGTGTTTGTGTGTGCGTATTAAAGAAGTTACAGCAGTTTCACACAGATGTGCTATAACGAACCGCCCATGTTGAGGAGGTACTAGAAAGTAGTCAATTAATGGAAAATGTCTAAACTGAGTAAAGTCAAGTTGAGTAGAGCCGAGCAGGCCTGGCGCCAGAATCAAGTAACTGAGGGGGCAGGCAAAAATTGTGAGGGGGCAAATCTTTTTTATATAGGACAACATAAAGCATTGCAAGACCACTGTTTCAAAATCAAATAATGTATTTATTAAAATTTCAAGAACTATAGGCTACTATCAGATCATCAAACCTAAAATACCATAACAGAACGTAGCCATTTCTAAAATCAGAACACGACTGGTCATTTTGTGGAGCACTAGGTAAAGGTCTCTCCTGTTCTGCTCATGTCAGGGCTCCAGACTGCGACCAAATGGTTGCATTTTGCGACTAAAATTAGAGCCAGTGCGAGGAATTTTTTCATCTACTTGCACATGCGCGACCAGTAACATCGCTGTTTTGTTTTTTTTAATTTTTTTTGTTTAACTCCTCCACACTTAAATCCACTAGTTGGCGGTAATGCATTAACGAGCGGAGTGGAGTGGGATTGAGTTGGGGTAGCGGGAAAACTTGATATGATATGATAGCACTTGAGAACAATGGCGAAGAGGACAATAAGTTCCTACTTTCTTTCCAACAAACCCGGTGGTAATGTTTCAAAGGAGGCCGACGGAGGGAATGAGTCCGACTCAGACAGTGAAGAGACGATCGCGGTGAAAAAAGGGAGAAAGTTCGTCTTTAGGGATGAGTGGCTTGGAGAGTTCACCTGGCTGAGGTACTTTAAGCAGACAAATTCCATGAACTGCAAATTCTGTTCACGATACCCTCAGCATGCAGGCAACACAAAATTTGTGGACAATACTGGCACTACACAGTTAAAACATGACACACTGATGAAACGCAACGCCAGTCTCAAACATAAAATCTGCCGCGACCTGTGCAATGAAAGCTCAACTCTACTCCCAGTTGCATTTAGGAGATGTAATAATGATATAAAAATCCTGCAATTAGCTAATCTGATAATGTTCTGATTTAATGTTCCAAGCACTTTTTGTGATCTATATAGATGTTTTTTTTCCACATTGTTGTGACTGCTACAAAGCAAAGTTAAGATAACACATTTCCTTAAACCCATGACTATCTTTAGATTCTGCTTTTTTTTAAACTTCTTTTTCATATAAATATATTTACTTTTTGGCATAAATGGGACACTCCACATCCATGTTACAGCTGGGTCTCCCTGCTGGAGAGTTGGGAAAACATTCCCATGTTAACCTCATATTTCTAAGCAGTATACTGGTTGTTTATGTCAAAACTGATGTAGAATAAAATATGAATTCATAAGATTGTAGTTTTATGCATTTATTCGGTTAAACAGTGAAAATGAGAGGAAAACTTTGCATGTCGATTTACAGTGTGCGCCCCTGAATTTTCTGCTTGCGCCCCTAAAATTTTGAGTTAGGGACCGCTGTGCTCCTACTAAAAAAAGTTAGTCTGGAGCCCTGCATGTCATGTCTCTTTTACACTCTCCCTCTCTTGTTGACCAAAACTTCACTTTCCTACCTGACACTGTGAGCATGCATGATGCGCGTCTACTATCAAAGCACACAAAAGACGCTACGTCTGAAGCACACACATGCTTTAACCAAGATGGTGGCCAAAATCACCCAGGTCTTTGCCTAAGGCAGGCGGGGAAAACTCTGTACACAAAACTTCAACTGAGGGGGCAAAAAATAAAATTGAGGGGGCAATGCCTCCTCTTGCCCCCTCGTGGCGCCAGGCCCAGAGCCGAGTAGTGCTATAACCATGGAATGGAAAAGCGCCATTAGTGGACTCAAGCAGCACAAATCAGTGTTTCAGTGTCAGTGTGTTTTACAATAACTTCACAGCCCCAAATTATCAGTTCAGAGACTCTGACCTCCTCTTTTCTTCTTTGCAGCAGGTTCACATTCAGGAGGGATAGGGAAGGTCTCCTCCTCTATGGGCCCACACTCTGTAGATACCTCCACCACCGTCTCCATCATCACATCTTCTGCTAGAGTCAAATAAAAAAACATTCACACTGTTCTTTATGCCAGATCAATGAGTGATAGAGCTATATTGTCAAAACAGCTTCTCATAACATTAGGATTTTCTTAAGAGAATAGATCCAGATATACCGCAGAATACCCCAACATCAAAACATATAGACACATCCATGTCACGTGAATGATCTGTGCCGAGACTGCGGTGGTTTCAGTCTGCCATAGTCTCTCACAGCATTTCACTATCTCTCTCATCTCTGTCAGTCAGCCCCCCCTGCTGGATTTGGTCTCTCTCTTGCGCACAGGCGTACACACAAACATGTGCACATGGACAGGTCGCACTGTAATGCTAATAAATGCTAAATGCGCTAATGTACAGTGTTCAAATTAGCCCGCGACTGAAAAATCCTGTGGGAAATAGGCTGCTTCTACTATGTATTTTCTTACCCGTACAAATATGTGATCGGATCTCAACTGTAAATATGTGATGTGAATCAGTCTGTCTGTAAAGCTAATGTTAGCACAACACAGACTGGTCACTTGTCACCTGTCTAATATCGAACCAGTAGTTTCATTAATACAAAACAGGTCTATAATGTTGCTGGAAAAAAGACATACAGCCACAACTTCTATGGCCATGATTTTGTAGACATATATATTTTTTCATTTTAGAAAACTCTGTTTAAATTACAGTCTGCTTTTGTTTGGTGGTTCAAAACTATAAACTGCATCACCACCATTATTTAAACGATTCTGTTCAACAATACACATTTGTACCTGAGCTTCATACTAATATATTTGTTTATTACTAAACAAGACACCAAAATCACCTGGAGTTTAATTAAAAGCAGAGAAGCTTTTGACTTTTTTCCCCCCAGAAAGTCTTGCTGTCATCACCATGTTTATCCAGAGTCAAACAGTAATCATTTGTGCACAGTTTTATTCCAATTGTTCCATGAAACAGTCATTGCTAAAAAAAAAGTGTTTTGTGAGGTCAACCTGACCTTGAACTTTACAGACCAAAGTTAATCCCAGAGTCCAGACAAGCATTTATGGAATTACTGGGATATTGTGATTCTAAAGCATGAAAACCTGAAAATACTAACCCTGATTGTTGCTGTTGAGGGATAAAAAAAAAATTGTAATTCTTTATCCTATCCGAGCATCACTTGAAACACAGAGATGACAGACAATGACAGCCCACAGGAGAAAGTATGTTTACCTGTGTTTCGTTCACTATGCAGTCCTCCAGGAGACTCCATGTGAAGAAGTGCTTCAGCTGCCTCAAATGTTTTGTCAAAACACATTATGTCATGACTTGACATCTCCACTGAGGAAAAAAAACAGACAAACAGGTCAGCACTCATGCTCACTGTTAATAATCAAGGTATAATCATAATCAAGTAAGCATCAAATAACAACACAACGAGAAGCATAAGCAACATTCTCAACAGGAAAATATGGCAAAGTCAGCCATTTTGAAATCTGGACTTCCTTATTTAAGTTTTGTAGTGGCAGTCTGGTCCTCCCTTTCCGTTTCCTGTAATTTGCTCTGACAATTACATTTGGTTCCTGCCAGCAGGAGGCAGTTTACTGCAGTCGTATCTGAAAGCAGCAGCTAATGGGCAGAGACAGCACTTCTCTGTGATCTTAGTAGATATAGAGTGGCTGGCAGCGTAAATGAAGTTACATGCTTTGAATAAATGTATAATGTTTAACATCAAAATCTACAAAATCTATTTGTCATGTCTATTGGTCATCAACCAAATGAATCAAACTGACTGAACTCAAAACTGTGGATGCAGGATGCACAACGTTCTACTAACGTTCTATATGATGTTTTCCAGGAACTACATTTACACCTTGTGTTTCCACACACCACCGCAGCCACAAACAGAATCAGAAATAACTCAAATCCATCATTACATGTTAAATCAAGTCATAACAATGAGAAGAGGGCTGCTCTCACAGACCTGACAGGTGCAGTTTTGTCACCAATAGTCAAGTTTGCATCCTGAGACTGAATCCAGGGTTTTCCCCGCCTATCTAAGGCCAAGGCGGGTCGCCTGGGTGCCCTTTGCCACCTTGGTCTCAAAAAAAACCCAAGGAAAACCCTGGAATCATGTAATAAATGACTTGCCACGAGTCAGATGTAGGGCTCTGATAAAACGATCTCGATTCGGGATCGCCATCAACTTTCCCCTATGCAGACCTATTCAAAGAATACAGCCTCACCAGTCTCAGCCACCTCAGTGACCACTTCCTGTTCCTCTGCCACATCCTGCATGAGATATGTCTCATCATCATAGACCAGGACCTGGGCTGAGTAGCACTCCTCCACCTGGGCACTGGGCACCTCTTCTACAATTACAGCTGGACAGCCCTCCTCCTGCAGCATCACACCCTCCTCCTCTTCCACATCTTCCTCCATCTCCTCCACACCTCCCTCAATGATCACTGCGTCTACCTCCTGCTGAACCACCTCTTCCTCCTCCTCTTCCTCCTCCTCCTCCCCCTCCTCCTCCGCCACCTCTGTGGGATGCTGCTCACTCTGAAAGATACAATTGGGAAAGAAACAGCAAAGTGTCACGTTCACTCTGTTCACAATTCAACAATTAACTGGGTGAGTACAGCGTTACAACTGAGATGTAATGGACAAAATAAGGCATATGTTGTTTAAAAAATATACACATGGAATCATGTTAAGGCAATAAAATTCTATACCAGTGCCGCCTGGGATCCCTTCTTCCTTCTACTCTTGGCTTTCGGTCAACATTGTTTGACGTTTGAATATTGGATACTGCTACATCAAACCTCACAGGTGTTATTATAGAGAATCATCAAGTTGTTAAGCATTATGTGACCAAGAATGAGGTGGACTGACTTGTGAGGAACTATGCAAGTCTGGTAGCTTTTCTGCTGTTTTGCTAACTCTCCGTCTGGCCATGTGCATTTGTTTTTAACGAAGCTGGCGAAAAAGCAATCCATGGAGTGGTGGATAAAGTTATATAACATATACGATGTTACGACACGTATATCCATGTAGTCTTAACTGTCATAAACAAAAGATTAAGGGTTACGGAGCGCGTTTGTGTCGCAGTGGGCAGAGATGAGAGCTGGGACACTGGGTTAGAGGCCATGTACTGCACTGATGTTGCAAGATTGGTTTTCAGCCAGGAGTCGCCAGGTGGAGGGCAGAGAGCCTCCACTCTCCCTTTTAACAAGTTACAAGTCATTTATTTAATGATCACAATTACTCCAAAGCTGCTTAATTAAGGTAAAAATGTGGCATAGCCACAGGAAAATCCTGCATACTTCCTCTTTAACTACAAAGGTACTAGGGTGAAGCTGACCAAATTTGAAGCGGAGTTCACTGAAGTATGAGGTCCCGAAACTGCAGAAATGGTGCTAAAATTGCACATTCAAATCAAAATAGCTGACTGCCTGTTTGTTTTAGACTATATCTGCCAGGGCTTTTTTGCTTGTCTTGACATGGTCTATGAGTCTGCTGATTTTCATGCAAACAGGTGAAACACAGAGCAAGGGCTTGAGTCCTTTTGCAAGATTGATAAAATGTAAAATTTCACTAGGTCCTGCATTCTTGGATGGTCAGGGCCCTAATGCTTTATAAAAAAAAATAATCTACAGATCAATCTGCTGTTAATAATCTTTTCTTTCAGTTTCAAAGCAGAAATTTAAGTTACATTTACAGTTCACTGTGAGTGTCCCCACATGTTTTTAATTTGCACCAACTGAGCATTGTCTTCTGATATTTGGCTGAATGACAAATATTCCTTATTGGGATACGGAGTGCGTTTGTGTCGCAGTGGATTTGGATTTTGTTTTTGTCCTTTCCTCAAAATCTCAGTGTTCACAACAAGGTACTATGTTAAAAATAATTGTATTATTGTTGTCATTATCTATCATTTCTTTATTGTTCTTGTCTATTTATAATGTCTGAAATGCACAAATCATCTGCTCTCAGAGTTTGTAAACAGTAAAACAGTGAAGATTTACAAAAATGACCTTCAATGTTGCCTTTGTATGTAACACTCCTGATGCCACTCACCTTGTCTCCTTCTCTTGTCTCATTCTCAGACTCTGATCCATCATCAGCTGTGCCTGACATTCAGACCTGAGTAATTTAATGAGCTGATCACAATATAGAGCCACAACATCCAAATAGTGCCACAAAGGCAGTTACAGATGACAGAAATCAAGTCAGTGCTTGTTATGGGGGGAAGCTGCAGGGACAGCTTATTCTAATGGATAAATTCTGTGTTAGCTGGCATTGTATAAGAAGTCCTGCATCATCCACTGCATGTGTCTCAAAGTCCTTGACTCCAACCAACCACTGTCCCAGTTTTTTGACCAGTTTATTGCTGCTGCCCCAGCAGACTGTAGCATAAAACAGTATAGTGGTCTCTACTGACTGATAAAACATGTGCAGCATTTCACTGTAAACAGGAAATTGACCCATACCTCCTGAGGAATCTATGTTAAAGGAACAGTCTACTTTACTGTCAAGGTGTACACCTAGGTGATTAGAATCACAATACCTCAGTGTCCTTCCCTCGCATGCTGGCGGTCTGTAGGATGGGTCTAGAAAAGTAAATGACCATTGCCTTGGTCTTGTAGGTGTTCAGAATGAGGTGCTCCATTCACTGAACTGGCGAAAAGTCCTGAATTTATTTTCAATAACGATTTTGTTGTTCTATGTGTGTATATCTTTGGCCTGTATGAAAAGCTTAGTGTTGACAAGACCCAACAATGATTGCTAAGACTTTTGCTAAACCAGGAAGAAGACCAATATGTTACTTTACTTCATTATACAAATGTCTCACTCAGAATGGCTGGGTTTACTGATATACTTGCCAGTAGCTGTAGGGTATTTATACAGGCTTACCTGCGTGGGTTCCTCCAACACAGTGACATATTCCACTATGTTTCCTCCACCATCTGACACTACCACAGAAGTCATCACTCATTCCTATCAAAATAAAAAGCACAGCAAGTCAGGATGGAGAAGGTATGCTAATGCAACAAAGCTGGGGGATTTACAGTTGAAGTGTGATAATGTAATTTCACTTAAATACAGTAGGAACCTTCCCTGGTAACTTCAATCTTAAAGTCTTCAGCTAATGTCACCTAATTACAGGCATTTTATTTCAAAAACAATGCCACCAAATTTGATGAAATTGCAACTTATTGGTGATTGCTGGTCATCAAGCACCCAACTGAAAACAAGACAGAACAAAACATCTTTGATTTATAAAAACGTGTCATTGTCTATAATATGAAGATGAAAATGTTTCAAAACTGGGTGAGGCCTGATAAAAGTCTGGTGGATTTGACACAATAAATCCCATTGAACCGCTTCACACTGTTCACATTTGCGTGTGCTACGTTGTGATGTCAGTAGTAGTTTGTTATAACTTGTTATCGCTCATAATGCCAGTTAAACACTGATGAACTCAAGTGTATGGCACATATGAGCAGATACATTCAGTTTACACCGTCATATTGTACTTTTACATGAATAAAACGGTAAAAGTACGATTCAACTGCTATGCTGGAGGCACTTCTTCGGGCAGGTCGTCCGTTAACAAATTAGTTCAACATGCACATAATAAAGTGGACCCGTTAGCCGAAGACAGTCCCTTTCAGTCAAACCGGGAACGTCCAACACGACCGGCTGGTTCGGAGAGACGATAGTCACCGACCTTTCTCTCCACACAGGCTAATGTTTACTTTCTGAGCGTCCCAGTGCCGAGTCTGCAGTCGCAAGCTTTACAGCGACGTACTGAGCTAATGTCTCGGAACCGCTTCCTACTAAGTCAACTCAGCCATCACTATCACATCACAAATTTAATAAGATACAAATTAATTGCCACCACCTTCAAAAGAGAGATCTCACAGAGCCAAATAATTCAGCGAAGTTTTTGAAGGATAGTTACTGAGCTCTAATCATTTAGCAGACGGCTAGCGAATGTATACACCGTATTTACCGAAAGAGTCCACTGGACTGAACAATAAAGTAAATTGTGTTATCTACACTCATGTTGTGGTATAATCGAGCCTGTTGTTGTGTTAAAGCAACGGATTTCCTCGTCTTACCTTGTTTTGCTTTGATAACGAAAGGAAAGCTCCACGGCTAACAGTAGCTGGGCCTAATGTTCGCTAATGCTAGCCAAGTTGACGAGGCCAAAATGCGTACTTTGCCAGCATAAATAACTGTTTGCAACTGCCCTGTCCCTGGGAACCACTCTGCAGACACCTATAACACCCCAGGTTAAAATCTGAAGGACGCACGCGGATGCAGGCCCTCAACTTGTGTTTTGAGAGCTGGTGGGGTTTTTTTGCTATCTGTAGCTTTCTGGCGCGCCGCCTCTTCACGACAACAGTGCTAGCACAAACCGTCCTGACGTCACCTTCCACCCACTCACCCCCGCTGTAATACGAGGCTTTAGCTGATGGTTAATCAAATTCGTCAAATATTGAGTATTTTATTACAAATTCATTTGGCAAAATATGTTCATTAAACAACAGTTGATCACAATCAGCAATCCAACAAAAGAACGCTGCATTCAATTCACACAGTTGGTGCGACTGGCAAACAAGATTTTCAGGATAGAAAATCATCTCAGTTACTTTTAACTAAGATGGCAGCAAACTGTAGAAGAACATAACATATATCAGTGCTCAGAGCTATGGAAAAATATAAATTTAACTAATAAGGAACTATCTCGAGTAGTTCTTAATTATTACCACATTTTAGGGTACCTATCACATGATTATTTCAGTAAACTGAATTCAACCTGTTGATAAATTACAGGGAGCCCAGTCATATGACTTTTTGCACTGTTCGTGTACTATGATATATCTCTGATATTGTGGTTTCTAGCTGTTTTGGAACTCATGTATGTTAGAGACTGGTTTCTGTAGTTTATTTCCGTTTACATAAGATGTTGATTTAAAAACTTTAGTTTTTGAATGATTGATGGCTGATGACAACGGCATCCGATTGGGACCCTATTGAAATTGTATTGTTTCGTTTTATTATTATTATTACGTGTATTTAAACCCATTTTGGGGGGCTTTCCCATGCTCAAAAACACATGAAATTTTGCACACATGTCCAGACACCCCAACATTTACATATTTTGGGGGCATTGCACATGGGACCCCCTTGAATTTTTCAAAAACCCTCCGCATTGAGGTTACTTTGTCATAGGCAGAAAAGAACTGGTAGGCAGATGTATCATACCCAGATGTAAAAAAAAAGTCTTTTGACATCATGACCTCAACCGAACAATTTTCACTTTTGCTGATGATTTTGCAATTTCCACACCTTATATCTGAACAAACTCGGCATAGGAATTTTGCCCAGTGAACTTCAAAACTGGTACACACCATCCTGACACCACGGTGATTAAAAGTTAAAAAATTTCAAACAGCTCCTACATGCACATACTTGATTGAAACAGCTTCAACCATTCTTGAGATGATAAGGGCCCTGCCCTGAACGGCCCAACATATTAATTAATATATATTAATTAATATTGTTTTTACTCTTTCATGTACTAATCCTACACAGTTAACCCCATCAACTTCATTCCTGTTCTAAAACATGTCTAACAAGTTGGTGAAGCTACTTTAAAACTGCTGCTAAGTTTTGTGGTGGTGCAACAACTGTTGATGTCTCATCATGAAATTGCTCTTGGATTTTTAATGACTTTCATGAACTCATAACCTCATGAAAATCAATACACACGTAGCGCCCCCTTGAAACTTTCAAAACTTTCTTTTTTTTTGGAGTAGGCAGTTGAAAATTGGTAGGCATAAAGAACAAGTCCAGAAGCACAGAAAAGTGTCAGGCAACAATGGTCAAAACTAAACAGGCAGTGGGCCATTTTGATCTGATAAGAGCCCTTCCCTGAACACCTCAGGAAATGCAGTATTATACACTGATATCCACTATTCCCATGCTCTTGAACCCCTCCACGTCATTCCATGGTAACAAGTTGATGAAGCTCCACAATGACACCCTATTGGTTTTGTGTAACAGGGTGTCCATGGCAGCGGTGACATTCGATCCCTTGTCAAGGAACATCAAGTGGTTATAACTCCATCATGCATTGTGCAAATTAGCCAAAATTTGAAATGTGTGAAAATGGTCCTCATCTGCAGGTGCATGCTCATATATTCTTACACTCATAGTGCCACCTAGTGAAAACAGGAAGTAAGTCTTCACTGATTTTTTTCATTTCACTGATATATTTCTTCTGACATCTGATGCACAGGCAGGTCTCTTGACTTGGTCTTTGACTCCACCTAGTAGGCGCATAGAGCACTGCAATTCACTATAACTCCATCATACATAGTCCTGACATGTCCAAACTTTGTTTACATGATAACAGTCCACCCCTGATCATATCTGCATACTCAAACCAGTTCTTCTCACAGCACCACCCACTGAAAACAGAAAGTAACTCTTAACTGACAGTTTTTTCATTTCAGTGACATTTTCCTTCTAGGTCCTGATGTAGAGACAGACATCTGCTTGTGGATTGACTCTGCCTAGTGAGCATAGCGAAGATTATGCTTACAATGTTGCACACCTCCTCCATTGCTGCGCAGCCCACGCGATTGCCACCATGTCCATGCTGCAAGCCCACCACGGTGGTGCAGGGTCGCGAGGGCCTGATTGTCGCTGCTTGCAGCTTTAATTGTATCTGTAATTGTGTGCGTTTGTCCCTCCTTACGTGGTGAGGACGCTGTATAACTTTTAAGTTTGATGGTGGATAGCAGGTGAAGCAGTGATACTGTCACTGTCTGACCACAGCATCTCTGGATTTAAGGGACCAATAGACTCACTGCAAACACCATGTTTGCTTTTTGATTGACAAAAAAATAATAATCACCAGTGAACCACAATGTTTTTCCCCTTTCCCCTTTTTGACTGCATATCTGACACACTGCCCACTCCATGGTGGTAAAGGACATGGGAGTCAGGACAAACCCACTGTAAGGATTTTTATAACATGTGAACTATTGGCATACAGCAAGTTGACAAGTGGTTCTGTATTTGAACTTATGCAAAACTTAAAAAAAAATAAAAAAAACCCAGGAAGTTTTTGTTTGTTTGTCTGAGGTATGGAACCATTGGACTTGCTTGGTCCAGGCCGCAGTTATTTCATATATCTGGACTGCTGCATCACTCTTTTGGTGCATCTCCCTTCATGTGTACTGGATTCTTTACTGATGGTCCAGAATTACTGAACATTTTGCTCTTTGTCAGCCATTGCATTTCTTCATAGAATGCCTTCCGTCATCACCTTACCCTTGCACAAGAAAGTCCCAGTAAAGACTGGTTCACTCCGTGGTTCCCTGGTTGTGGAACAAGCTGGCAAAGACTATCAGAGAAGTTTTGACCTTGTGGCTTCAAGAATGTGGTGAAGACTCAACTCTTCAGAGAGCACCACCTCTTGTGACAACTCTAACACCCTCACAGGTCTAATTAGCTCCTACCTTTCACTGTGCTTTTTTGCCTGATCTTCTTCTCTTTTTAAATACATGCTGTTCTTAGTACTTACACCAAAACCTCATACTGCACTGATACTTCTGTGATGTCCCTCACTGGTAAGTCTCTTTAGCTAAAAGCTTCTTACAAGAGAGTAAATACAATGCAAATATTACAGTATGGAAAAATTACAAAGCAACAGACAAAATGAAAATATTAATCCCTTTTAATTTTGCAAAACAAGAAAAACAGTAATGTCTCAAAGTCACTGCCTTTCACTCAAAGGGTTCCCCTCTCATTCTATTATTGAAGAAATTGACAAAGTGAAACTTTATGAATCTAATTTCCATTTTTAAATATACTAACAGTAAGATTCAATTTTTGATTTGATTTCAATCCAGTTTCAAATTCAGTAGGGAAAACCAAGAAATTCTATAGTCAAAGTGAGAAAATGGGAAATTGGAAAACCAAAGAGGAAGAACTACATAAGGGAAAAGCAATTCACACTGGAAACTTTCCTTCATACATTCTGTGATTCTAACACTTATGCCAACATTTGTATGTATTTGTACCTGGCCAAACTTGCTCAAAGCCCTCATGTCACACATCCTCATATGGCTGACTGCTAGACCAAATGAAAAAAAAGATCAAAGAAGGACAGATTAGCATGGTGCTAACATAACCATGGTGTTATGTATCCCTGGATTACAATAGAAGGATGTAACATTTTATGCATTTACTGTGTATTAACCAGATTACCTACATGAAGTGAGGAGGAAAAAAAACAGCTGAATTTCTCTCCATGGACTGAAAGTGGTCATGGATTAATGACTGATGTCTCAACTTTGTCATCAAAACTACGTTTTAACTCAATGAGAGATGTCCGGTTTACAGGATTAGTTATTTTGCTGAATAAATCACAGTTTCTGAGAAAGAACAATGTGCTTATTGAAGGAAGTGGCTGAGAAACTGGTGAGGTTGTAGTGTCAAAGATTAGAAACATGAGGAAGACTGAGGTAGCACAAGAGCTACTATACACATGTGAAGTCAGGTAATGTAAAGAATGCTGGTGTGATTTAACACTTCACCCCCATCTGCCTCCATGTTTAGAAAGATAACACTATAGGTTCACATCAAAGGTGGCTGACTATCACAGCAACTTGTATTCCATTGGGGTGGTGTTTGAGGAAGTGAACTGTAAAAGGTAGAAACATGTGGTCTCACTTTTGTTTGCCTGTACATACAGATTATTATTCACAGATAAAGAAGATATTTGTTGAATTGGTCATTGAAGTCTATAGAGTCAAGACATACACGTCACAGGAATAGGCCATATAGGCCACAGCTAACACAGTGAGACAACAATTATATTGTACATTATGGATGCCGTCAGAGGGAAACTACACATTAGTCCATTGTGTTTTATGGTGAAAACAGGACAGGAGAGTGTTTGAGAAAGGCACATCCTCTTCCTCCTCATCATTCAGGAGCTGTTTACTGCATTGAGAAAAGAAAAACAAAAGTCAGGAGGACTCTTCAGTATGTCTACATGGATACTTCCCTTTGTTTTCTACATCCCTACTATATATTTGAGTTTAACGATGTGGATGTGAAGGGTAGGGCAGTTAATTGTAATCACAAGTATGCTTGGTCATGTCTACCTTGATCCTTGAACAGTCAGAGACAAAGTACCGTTGTTGGAACTACTGCATTTGCATCCTAAGAAGATGTCGCTCATCCTGAGTGGCAAAATACAAAGATTTATTTTAGAATTTTGGTTTCAAACTGGGGTATGTGAGTTGAGCCTGAAATTTTCACATACATATTTACTGAAGCATTCTGATGATGAAAACTGCTCATTTTTGGTCTCAACCAGTACACTGTACAACCAAGGCTGGAAATATAAGTATTGTCTTGTGACTTACATAGTGATACACATCTGGACCTTGTTTCTTTTAGTAGGCAATTACAACAGTCAATTCAATTAAATGTATGTTTTATGTGTGTACCTCAGAAGCAGTGGCTTTGTCATCATCTGGAGATGGGATGATTCTACCAGTTACAGGTGCCACTCCCAACACCTTAGGCCTCTTTTCTGATTTAGGTGTTCCTTCGAGAACAACAACAATGTACTCTCTCTTGGGATCCTCCACCGAGGACTCAGCAGGTGCTGGATCTGTCTTTTCTACCACTTGTGACCCATCTACTTGTGAAGTCCCCTCAATAATTGGTGCACCCTCCACTGATGTGTGGGCCTCTTCAACCATGGGTTCAGCCTCCACAGGTGCAGGGACATTTTCAACTATAGGTGCAGCTTCTACTGGTACAAGAGCCACTTCAACCACTAGTGCAGCCTCCACAGGTACAGGCTCTACTGGTGTAGGGGCCTCTTCAACCAGTGGTGCAACCTCCACTGATGCAGGGGCATCTTCACCCATTTGTGCTGCGTCCACTGGTGCACAGGGTTCTTCAATCACAGGTGGGAGGACTTCTTCCAATGCTGCTGAACCGTCCACACGTGCAAGGGCACCTTCAACTACAGGTGCAGCTTCTACTGGTATAAGAGCCTCTTCAACCGCAATTGCAGCCACCGCAGTTACAGGCTCCACTGGTGTAAGGTCCTCTTCAACAACTGGTACAACCTTTACTGGTGCAGGGGATTCGTCAATCACCTGCGCAGCTTCAACTGGTGCGCAGGCTTCTTCAACCACTGGCGCAGCCTCCAGTGGTGCGTTCTCCACTGGTGCAGGAACCTCTTCAATCACTTGTACAGCTTCCACTGGTGTACAGGTTTCTTCAACCACAGCTGCAGCCTCCTTTGGTGCATGGGCCTCTTCAACAACTGGTGCAGTCTTCCCTGGTGTGGCAGCATTTTTAACAACTGATGCAGCGTTCACGGGTGCAATAATCTCTTCATGCACAAGTGGTATGCCCTCTAATGGGGCAGGGGCCTCTTCTGGTGTGCTAATAGTTTTCACTACTACAGCAAATTCTTCCACAGGCTTTCCGTCTTCTGGGGACTCCTTAATGTCAACAGGGGAAAACTTTTCCTTTGGTACTTCTAAGGTAGACGCAGCTGCCAGCATCACTGCAACACAAAATCCAGCCATCCAAACATCACTGGTGCTCAAGTTATATTTTCCCACATTTAGCTCATACAACTTCAAGCAGTTATCCAAGGTAACCCCTGTAAAACTCTTGTGATCTAGAATTTAGTGCCAAAAGGTGAACCCACAGAGGCTGAAGAAATTGATTAGAAACCAGGAAAGCATGTTAGTAAGCAGGTCACCTGAAAATGAGAGTACAAATATAGCAATAATATCCAGCAATAAAATCCAACACATGAAAGTAAAACAACAGCACACCTACCAATATGTAACTTTAGGTGGTGGCTGGACTGAACTTTTAGGAATTGAATAAACCTTAGGATAATCTCAAAGTGTGCCCTATATAGCTAATGCTTGTTTAATGTAAAACTGGAGAGCTTTTAGAAGATATCTTGAATAACACTTAAGGCTGGACCCAAATAAGCTCATTAATACACCTTGGTGGACAAATACTGTCACTTTAAACTTTGGTTAGGGTTAGGTATTTCAGTGCTGCACTGATATACAACATTAGTGAGAAGGTTAAGACTAGTCAATTTAATGGCAATTCCAATCAGGTTCTGTTTGAGACCTAGGTCAACACCAGTTAGCCCAGCATGCTCTCTTGAAGAAATCCCAGTGAGGTGGTTATGGAGAGGAAATGGGGAGAGTGATAAAAATGTACATGTTCATTTACAAATGTCTGAGGATTGAGTTGGTAACGCAAATGTACTAGTAATTTTTTGGAGAATTATATTGTTTAACTGCACAAATGGTTGAACTGTGTTTACTGTAAGGCCCCAATATAAACTATGGTGTAAATACAAACTAAGACAAATTAAAGACGGCAGTAAACCTTTCAAGTTTGACAAAAACTTTATTGTATGGATTGATGGATTACCACAGTGCTCATTATCCAGTTGTGAGCAAAATAAAAAATATGATCACAAATGAATTGAATCACTCTTAATGTTAATGGTTTAACACTGCAGTAGTAACAGAGTTGGTAGACAGTCCCTGGCAAAGTAGTACAACATTATGTGGTTTATATTAAATACACTATTTTGTCAAGTCTGAGGAAAATATCAGGAACTTGATAAAGATTTGACATTCTCACTTTAGAGGGTGTTCCTACTTGATTTTGTTGTAAGAGCTGGAGTTGTGGTTTGTGAATCAGATGAATAGGCATTTTTCAGGTTACCTGAGCAAAAGCAGAGTGATCACATTTATTTCACCCATAACTGCAAATGAGCATTGCATAATGACCTAACTGCCTCATTAGGAATGTCTTGGTGCGCAGCTGTAAATCATGAACTTGCTAAAGGGCGGCCTTGCTGGTTAAACAGACTTACATCGTAATCTACACTGCACATCGACAAAATGTCAAGGTTTCCTTCCATCCATTTGCACACTGTGCTGCCTTTTGTCCCCATACCAATAAATACCAAAAAAACAGAATAATGTTCAATATTAGGTGAACCTTGGCACCCGAGGAGAAGCAGCTAAGCTCTAGTGGTTATAAAGCAAATGACTGAAGTTATCAGTTTTACTGTTCCTAGTCCTGTGACAAGGAAAGGACTCTTTAATGAGGGTGGTTAGAGATTCAAGTGTATATCTAGTAGTGTGTGCCTCTCTCTGTGGTGAACGTTTGACGGTCATGCCTCAGAGGAAGCTTCCTCCTCCTCAGTAGAAATCATACCGTTGCTTTCAGGGTCAACAGTAACGGTGGGCGTTTCTGCGATAGCTTGGGCAGCCTCCTCAACAGTCTCGGTCACTTGGGCAGTTCCTTCTGCAATTTCTTCTACTTCCTTGATGATGTCCTCTGCTACCTCGGCAACGCCCTCTGCCACCTCAGCTACAACTTCAGCAGCCTCATCAACTACCTCAGCAACTGCTTCAGCTACTGCAGCCTCCTCCTCTCCACCCTCTGCCTCACCTGCGGTCTCCTCCTCCTTCTCCACCCCACCTGGAATACAAGCAACAGATGGAGGAGCATATTTTACATTCTTCATACATTCAACCAATACTCTCCATGTTTTCCCTGAAGCCCCCCACCCTAAAAAACAGCAGCCAGTGTGAGCCTTCTACTGGCTCATGCCAGACACATGATTTAAAAAGCAACATTCGATTAATAATATATGACCAGTAGCTGAGTTTCCATCCAAGGTATGTAATTCATATAAAATTATTGTTTCATTGCAGACTCAAATGTAGATGTTGTTTTACAACATCTGACCATTAATCTTACAGAACTTGAAATTCAGTGCAATGGAATGAAACTGTGGGTTATGGTAAAAAGGGTGAAATTAGCAGAATCTCTGCACCAATTTATTAAACAACCTTTCCCATGATGCAATAATACTTTGCTGCTGTACATGGCTTTTGCAGGAACTAGTTTTATTCACTGAAACTTTATGGCTTCAAGAGAAACAAAGCAATCTAGAAATGAAAAAAAGTAGATGAATTTTGACATGTTTGTACATTAGTTCAATCATTCATTAGTAGTTTTATAAATGTACATACACTGTGACACACACAGGTTTCTAATAAGCTGCAATGGTTACTTTGTCAGACTGTAATCAAACTGTCTGGATGAAAACAGACAGCTAGATGGAAACAAAACTACAAACATCTGATCATGTTTTCCTGCATCCTGAGTGGTGACACATTCACAACACAAACTTCATGCAAACTGAAATACAAAGACAGGGGGAGGGAGGGGGAGGCAAAGACACAAATGCAGGTTCAGTGCAGGGAGTCAAGGGTAGAGGGGGTGAAGTTGAAACTTAGTTCTTACCATCCAATCAACAATCTATGAGTTATCTGGAGCCCTCAAAGTAAGTCTGATAGAGACAGACACTGAACAGGCTGGGACAGTCTTTAACTGTAAGAGCCCACCACCTTGAGTCCACATTCAACCATCAAGAACAACAACACAGCAGGCTGTGGGAGGCTGACCCAGGAACCAACTGTGACTCATCAGTGAGAACAAAAACTGAACCACAGCTGCCAAAGGAATTCAAAAGTGGTAAAGATTCTGAAAAGACTTGGGCAGTGACCTGATACAATTGTCTGTTACAGACACCAAGTGGCATCAAATTAAGAAGTACAAGTACTATAATGAGTTCAGGCATAGAATCAAGCACAGAGTCATAGGGAGTCATTTTGTCCTGTTGTTCTCAGCATGCTTTAGTGTAAAACTTGTGGTGCATTCAAAGCTCATTGTGAATGTGTCTACATATAACATGCTCTCTAGTATTTTCTTTGGAGTAGATGTACAGATGAACACTGGAGCTGGTTGATCTTAGTTAGGATTTAAAAAGAGTACTACCTATTTCCCAACTAATCTGGTTTTACATTTTAATACCATTTTATTTGTATTTTTACATTTAAAAGGGATCTGCTACAACAGTCTGCTAATATTGAAGATTGGTTTGTAAGTTGTATTTTTGAAGTGGCTTCTGACTTCAGATATGGTACATGGGGTTAGTGAAAGTGTGGCTCTAGGGGTTTTGCTGTGGATGATGTACATTTTGGGTGGATAAATAACTATTATGTCATAGACTACCTAACCTAGCTAAACCTATTGTAATGTAGCTGTGGTCCAAGCTGTGTGAGTAGATATTCAGGTGACATCCAGCCAGAATATGATGCTGTTTCCATGAGTTATGTGCAGTTTGCAGCTGCTTTGCAACAATGTCTACTACTGTATAGGCAGGATTTAATCTAACCAGTATTTACTGATTGGGTTGTTTCACTTGATGGGTGTCATTGCTTCCATCACAAACTGCACAACAATCATTATTCCCTAACAGTTGAGTTGGGATCTCATCCAAGTAACTCAGCATCATTTAAGATCTCCAAACACAGCTCTTTTACAACTCTCAGTCTTGGTGAGTTTAGCAGTCTCCACTACTACTGACCACATTTAGGTGCAACTTTTACTCTTTTACTGCTGGGTGGCTCTGTGACTTACTTGTCAGAAAAATTATGAGTCATAAAGTTAGGGCTGACACAGATTTTTTTTTTTTTTTTGGGAGGGGGGGGGGGGGGGGGCTTCACCCAAATTGGAAAGTTAGGAGCTATCTTTAGCCTTAAGACACTTTGTGAGTAGGGGTCTAGAATGTGATGACAGAAATATAGTCCATCAACAAAAGTCCATTTATTATCAGATTTACACATTAACATTTAGCAGCACAAGGAAAAACAAAAGATGAGCGCAGAATCAGTGTCCTTCACAATACTGTCCACTGGTCTTAGGGCAAGTAGAGGACTCTGTCTTAGCAGTACAGGAGAGGAAGAAAGGAGGAGGGAGGATATGATCCAAAGAGTCCAGTTTTAGGATGAATATCCGGTCACAGAGGACCTTAGCTTTACCATTACACTGAAAAGAGTAAAGACACAGAGTTAGAGAAATGTAAGAAAAAGCTACATTCAGTTTGTACGTTGCTGTTAACTTGAAGTTAACCACACAGTCCAAGCATGGTAAATGATACAGCAAGATGTGATAAATGTAAATGACAACCAGTCTGAAAGGAAACCTTTAAGCTAATTCATGGTTTCCATACCCACACTGTGTGGGCTTATGTGATATAAGTCTATCAGATATAACATATGTTTGGGTCCTTGAACACACTGGTGTTATCCTCAGACTTCTTCATTTTGTTTAGCCAATAAATGAAGAAAAGGAAGCCCATGGCTGTTTGTCCATACACTTCTAATCACAGTGTGAAGAGAAGTCTGACTGAAGAGCAACTAGACTTCAGTATGTCTCAGGACATCACCATCTTCATATAAACAATACAATTATAATAATTACCTTTATTCATGTTATTATTACTTTTTGGGATCAATTGTAAGACATTTGAGGTTAGGTTCAAGAACAAATCTATGTCCTACACAGGGGGTCTGAGGGACACAGTGGAAAATGGGAAGGGTGGAAAAGAGGGACAGAGTTGTACCAAAGTTATGCTTATGTTTGGTGACCAAGACTTTTGACTAAAGGGCAAAAATAAGAAAAGTTTGAGTATGAAAAAGTAGTACTCCTATAAAGAGTGAGTAGTGTGATCATAAGGTCTCACTAAGAAACATGCATCAGTAATCACTCAGTGGTCAACTGGTGACATGTGTCTGATGAAGGAACTTACCCTCCTCATCATCATCTTTACCTGCAAACGAACAGAAATACAGTGTGGGTCAATTTCACATAAATAATTACAGCCAGCTCAGCCAATGAGCATTAACCTATGGTTGTAAATGAACACATGGTGTATTCACTCTTGTTACATGCAAGCATGAAAACATTGTGATGTACTGTTAAATATTAATGTCATACAGAAACAACTACATCTACAACTACATCTTGCTACATGCAAGCATGAAAACATTGTGATGTACTGTTGAATATTGATGTCATACAGAAACAACTAGGTCAGCTGATGTATGGGATTATAATTATATTTATCATTTACACTTTGATTACAGTCTCCCTGAAGCTACGTGCGACTGTGTTCTGATCCGAAATACAAAAATATTTCCTTCATCAACTCTAAATAGGTTCAGCCTAAGGGAAGTACATTCACAGTAAGCACTAAAAACCATCATGATCAACACATCATTACACACAAAAAATACAGCAGTTGCAGTGAAACAGCATGATTTGGTGTAGGGGAAAAGAAGGCAGAGTGTTAATAGGTAATGTGAAGTGACGTTATGTAATGTGATGCATCAATGCCTGTCAAATATACATACATACATAAAATATAGAAAGATTTCTATATATCAGCAATGTTCATGTGTTTTTAATTTGATTAGGTATATCTTCTTATTCAGCTGTAAACCAATGGTAGCAACTTAAAATCAAATACTTAATTCTTGCAATATTGGGCTTTGGTTAATTTAATTGGTTAAAGGTAGGGTTGGAGATCCTGGAAAAATGGTTTGAACAGGCCACATTTTGAAAATACACAATTCAAAACTCCAAGCCCCCAGACTTCTCTCTGAAGCCAGGCCTTGAGAGTGCAGGAATGTGCAACACTTATTCACTGTTGGGTTCTCATCAAGGTGAAGCCCCACTCCATGCGACAGTATCACGGAAAGCCACGTCACTCACATTGGATTACATTAGGTCGCTCTGCGACATCTGATTGGTTTTTGCTTTTCTGAGTGTAAAGCATGGATTGGTCAGAGTTTTGTAAGTCCTGCAGCTGCCACAGAGGTCTGGTTATTTTCTTTCCTTTTTCTGAATACATAATGTATCGACTACTCTCAGGATAGAAGGACCATTTCACCCAGTATAACAAAAAGTGTTTCTGAACATGATTACCAACCATAACTTTAAATGATGAATTTCACTGTAGCCAACAGCAAGAAAGCTGGGGTCCAAAAAATGGGTGGTGGGCCCCCATCAGCCCCATTTACACAGGCCAAGCTGGCTCAGAGCCAGAACAGTGGGCAGCCTGTTGTTGACGCCATTCCTGTTGGCAGCTCTTCAGAGTTGTTAAACATTTATCTTTCATGCCAGTGCTGAAGAGGCTGTAGGTCCTTTATCCACTCTGCATGCAAGTTGTTATCATGTTGAACCCTTATGTTGGCCTTTAAGTTTGGTCATACTGCAACCTGAACTACTGAAATCCCCTAGGAACAACAAAAGATCCAAAAGAAGTCTGATCACCTGCTATTGACCCAACAGTGTTTGAATAATTTGCGCTTCGTCATCCACAAGTTCATTCAGAAAAGAACACATGTCTCTCCTTCCTGCTCCATGGCTCAGCAGGTGGTCCACCTCATGCCATGACCCAGAGCTACCCTGAACTAGGTTTGTGAAATGGAAAACTTGGAATTTCCTTCATCTCAGGCTTAACATACTCAGAATTTTCACTAATCCCATTTTCTGAAATAGTGCCAAGCTTACAAACTCCTTTCCATTCAAATGGGTTCTACCAGGACTGAATATTTAATGTAGAGTATGTAGTAAAACAGTACATGCACAGTGCAACATATGCTATACGTACATCAGAAGACTTTGAAAAGATTTGGAAAAGACTCTTGGAAAACTATCATCTTCCACCTGCCCATATCTAAAGACAAGTTGTAGAGTTTTTAGTCACAGCCTAGTCTCAGACTGTGATTTTACAGACTGTGAATCTTGCAGGGTCACTATTTACAAGACTACAACTAGATTCTTTTAGCAATTTTTTCCAATCATAGAAACTTGTGATACAGTGGAGAATTCACGTTGAACAGGCTGGGCTATTCTGTCCACAGATCTACCATCTGCTCCTCTTTCTGGATGGTCCATATTGATAGGGACCTTCAGCTTTTCACTTTATTTATTTATTTATTTATTTGTTTATTTACATGGGACAGTGCACATTGATGAACGCGACCCAAAGTTCATGACCATAGGTGAGGACAGGAACGTAGATTGACTGGTAAATCGACAGCTTCGCCTTTCGGCTCAGCTCCTTCTTCACCACGACAGACCAGTACAGCGACCGCATTACTGCGGTCCAGGGGCACTGTCGCCAACTGCCACCCGATGCTGCAGAGGCGTGTCAGCTACAACAGCACTACAACATCCAGAGACTTGAGGTACTCAGGGCGGATCTCATCCCCCCCCCCCCCTGCTGCCTTGCCCCAGAAAAGCTTCCAAACTACCTCAGTGACTTCAGCTTGAGTGATGGATGAATCAACCTCTGGGTCCCCAGCCTCTGCTTCCTCTACTGAAGGCGTGACAGTGGGATTGAGGAGATCGAAGCACTCCTTATCCCCAGTCGAGGTCAACAGCCACCCACCTCCACTGTACACAGCGTTGGCGGGGCACTGCTTCCCCCTTCTGAGGCGCCGGATGGTTTGCCAGAATTTCTTCGAGGCCGACCGGTTGTCCTCCTCCATGGCCTCCCCAAACTTCTCCCAGAACCGAGTTTTTGCTTCCACAACCGCTTGGGCCACAGCACACTTAGCCTGCTGGTACCTGTCAGCTGCCTCAGGAGTCCCATGAACCAACCAGGCTCGATAGGACTCCTTCTTCAGCTTGACAGAATCCCTTACTTCCGGCGTACACCACTGGGTTCGGGGATTGCCACTATGGGGACATGGAATGTCACCTCGCTGGGGAGGAGAGAGCCTGAGTACTTGTGTGGGAGGTCGAGCGGTACCGGCTCACATCCACGCACAGTCTGGGCTCTGGAACTCCTTGAGAGGGATTGGACTCGCTTCTATTCTGGAGTTGCCTGCGGTGAGAGGCGGCGAGCTGGTGTGGGCTTGCTCATAGCTTCCCAGTTCAACCGCCATGTGTTGAGTTCTCCCCGTTGAATGAGAGGGTCGCTTCCCTGTGCCTTTGGGCCGGGGATAGGTCTCTCACTGTTGTTTTGGCTTATGAGCCGAACAATGTTCCCGGCCTTCTTAGAGACCCTAGGAGGGGTACTGGAAGGTGCTCCAACTGGGGACTCCATCGTTCTCCTGGGGGACTTCAACACTCACGTGACTTCTGTGCTAGTCACAGTTTGTCCATAACAAACACCATGTTCAAGCATAATGGTGTCCATCAGTGCACGTGGCACCAGGACACCCCAGGCCAGAGGTCAATGATTGACTTTGTAGTTGTGTCATCTGATCTCCGGCTGTATGTCTTGGACACTCGAGTGAAGAGAGGGGCTGAGCTGTCAACTGATCACCACCTGGTGGTGAGTTGGATCTGCTGGCCAGGGAAGAAGCTGGACAGACTTGGCAGACCCAAACATGTTGTGAGGGTCTGGCGGAACCCGCGGTCAGGGAGGTCTTCAACTCCCACCTCCAGGAGAACTTCGACCAGCTCCTGAGGGCAATTACTCATAAGAAAATAAATATAATAACTATCCGCATGTGAAGACTGCACAAGTCTGTATGTTCAAACAATTTGTAACTTCTGAATCTGACTAACAATTTATTGACCTTTGTTAAGTTGTTAATGACATAAAATTATTTTCAAGATTACACCATGTCTTAATAACTAAGTTCTCTGATCGGCGGATTTCAGTGTCCATTAATCACTAAGAGTGCATTTGGGTTTTTTCCCCTCCTTTTTTCTAACAACCAAACAGAGCTTCAAAAAGAATGAGTCATACCCAGCAACAGGGTCAGCCATACCTCACTGAGATAAAAGTCTCTTTTGAGTTGCTGTCAGCCAGGGGCGATTTTAGGATTCAAGAACATCAGGGGCTAAGGGGAAAGGATCAGGGGCTGAAGTTCGAAAATTTTGGGGGGGCCCGTAAGGCAGGGGGCACCTGTCGTGCCACGGAGGAGTAGCTCACCAGCGTGTCTATGCACTATGCAAAAATACATATACACTGTCTAGATTCTATAGCTCATACAGACTGCAACCACCTGTAAATTACACAAAATTCTTGTGTAGTGTGTGTGTGTGTAGCTGTATTCTTTGCCACTTACATAAGTGCATATCAAACAGACACCATCTGACACTGCAGCACCTCTGCTCTGACAATCTTGCTTAAACATTTCATCTTCATAAGATTAGAAAACCCTCACGTGAATATAAATAATAATCAAGCTACATTAATAGAGCAGAATGCAGAAATGTACTCTTTATCTGTTAAAACTTACAATAAAAACAAGCAAAAATAGAGGCATACGGGATATGCCTCTAAAAATAGAGGCATAGGGGATATGCCTCTATTTTGGACATATAGTGGCATTTCCCACGTCCCTAGCATGTATCTGAAGCACAAACAATATTCGACAAAATAAACAATTAGCTTGACTAGCTACACGTGCTATTGTGACCAGAGTCATCTCTGGTTGTGACTGTCTGAAGTGGGTGATGTCTCTATTTCTGTATTAAAAACTGTAATTTTTGCAGGAAAAAAACGTCCGGAGCTAGGTTTAAAACATACAGGGCTCTAGCCCCGAAAGCCCAGGTCTAATGACGCCACTGCTCTCAGCGCCTTCCTAAATCACTCTTAAAGGTCCAGTGACTAAAATGGGGGGAAACCGTGACATCTAGCATTCAGATTCTAGAATGCTGCACTCACTTGCTGGCTCACACTCAGTGGCCTGACAGTGGCCTCCGAGGACATAGTGTCTTCCACGACTGGGACGACTGGGAGTATTTCAGGAGCATCTATCGATGAGGTTAAGATCTAAACCATATTACGATATGTTATATCTTCTTTCCAGTCAATCGTTTTCAATCACGGACTGAAGAACTGTTGCCCGTCATTTGACAGCGAAATTGCGGACTGAGAATCGATACCCTGGAATATTGTAACGGTACCGCTTCTCATCACAGTGGTACTGTTCAATTATGTCTTCATCGCAGAAAGAGAGCACATCTAAGGATGAAGTCTCCTCTCCCGTAAAACTACGTCAATATTCACCGGTAGGCTGCCGCATCTCATCACAGTCCACAGTTTGCAGTTTGCACTGCGCCTCAGTTTCACTTGTTTTTTATTTGACAGAGTTTCACACAGAACTTTGATGGCTGTAGGAGTCCTTCCATGTATATACCTGTATATACCAACCTTCCATATATATATATATATATATATATATATATATATACATACAGTTGTGGTCAAAAGTGTACATACACTTGTAAAGAACATAATGTCATGGCTCTCTTGAGTTTCCCGTTATTTCTACAACTCTGATTTTTCTATGATAGAGTGATTGGAACAGATACTTTTTTGTCACAAAAACATTCATGAAGTTTGGTTCTTTTATGACTTTATTATGGGTTAACAGAAAAAGTGATCAAATCTGCTGGGTCAAAAATATACATACAGCAGTGCTAATATTTGGTTACATGTCCCTTGGCCATTTTCACTTAAATTAGGCGCTTTTGGTAGCCATCCACAAGCTTCTGGCAAGCTTCTGGTTGAATCTTTGACCACTCCTCTTGACACAACCGGTGCAGTTCAGTTAAATTTGATGGCTTTCTGACATGGACTTGTTTCTTCAGCATTGGAGTTTAAGTCAGGACTTTGGGAAGGCCATTCTAAAACCCTAATTCTAGCCTGATTTAGCCATTCCATTACCACTTTTGAGGTGTGTTTGGGGTCATTGTCCTGTTGGAACACCCAACTGCGCCCAAGACCCAACCTTCGAGCTGATGATTATAGGTTATGTTGAAGAATTTGAAGGTAATCCTCCTTCTTCATTTTCCCATTTACTTTTTGTAAAGCACCATTGGCAGCAAAACAGCCCCACAGCATAATACTACCACCACCGTGCTTGACGGTAGGCATGGTGTTCTTGGGGTTAAAGGCCTCACCTTTTCTCCTCCAAACATATTGCTGGGCATTGTGGCCAAACAGCTCGATTTTTGTTTCGTCTGACCACAGAACTTTCCTCCAGAAGGTCTTATCTTTGTCCATGTGGTCAGCAGCAAACTTCAGTCGAGCCTTAAGGTGCCGCTTTTGGAACAAGGGCTTCCTTCTTGCACGGCAGCCTCTCAGTCCATGGAGATGCAAAACACGCTTGACTGTGGACACTGACACCTGTGTTCCAGCAGCTTCTAATTCTTGGCAGATCTGCTTTTTAGTGGTTCTCGGTTGACTCTTCACCCTCCTGACCAATTTTCTTTCAGCAGCAGGTGATAGCTTGCGTTTTCTTCCTGATCGTGGCAGTGACAAAACAGTGCCATGCACTTTATACTTACAAATAATTGTTTGCACTGTTGCTCTTGGGACCTGCAGCTGCTTTGAAATGGCTCCAAGTGACTTTCCTGACTTGTTCAAGTCAATGATTTGCTTTTTCAGATTCATGCTGAGCTCCTTTGACTTTCCTATTGTAGCGTTTGTGGGCATTTGTATCCAGTGAGCCCTATTTAAATGGCCTCAGAGAAGTCACCAGCTGTAGTCACTCATAATCACTCACAAGAAGTTAAGAGGCCATGCTATGAAGCTCATTTCACTGACACAACTTTCTAAGTCACCAAAATTGCTAATTCATGTTGCTGTATGTATATTTTTGACCCAGCAGATTTGATCACTTTTTCTGTTAACCCGTAATAAAGTCATAAAAGAACCAAACTTCATGAATGTTTTTTGTGACAAAGAAGTATCTGTTCCAATCACTCTATCATAGAAAAATCAGAGTTGTAGAAATAACGGGAAACTCAAGAGAGCCATGACATTATGTTCTTTACAAGTGTATGTAAACTTTTGACCACAACTGTATATATATATATATATACACACACACATACATACATAAACACACACATATATATATATATATATCAGGGAGGTCTCTCTCTCTCTCTCTCTATATATATATATATATATATATATATATATATATATATATATATATATATATATGACATAGGGTCACCCGATGCGGGATTTGAACCAGGGCCAGCTGCAGAGGGGACTGTAGCCTCTACACAACAGGTTTGTGTCATGGCCACTTTCTTCTGTTCAGAGTAGAAACATGTCATTGAGTAACATCCCTCTTGGATAGATTTTCTTTCCTGTTTAGATGTGCTTTCACCCATGATTAAAACTTTGGTGTCTTTGACTGGGAGAAGCACTGTGTCCACAGTGTGTACGTGTAGTGCAACCTTCCCACCATGTTCACTGCACGAGTTCATGACAGGACACTAAAACAAAATATGTCAACCATGTGGAACGTTTAGACCCATGTTGTTGACTTTTACGGTACTTTTAACAGGTTTCAGTGTGCTTTGTTAGAGGTCCCAGTACACTACAAGCAAAGCTGGCTGACAACTAAACCAGTGAATAAAAAAAAACAGTGACAAAAAAGTACTACTTCATGATCACCACTACCAATCTCATGGTAAAGGTGAGGTCTACTTACTCTTTGGTGGCCATGGTTTAGGTACCCACTCTGTCTGGGGTCTGGCCCTAATTTGTGCAACACGCTCGTTGTATCTTGCGTTGTCTGTGGACACAGTGATGTATGCCTGTGGACAGAGGAAAACGTCCGTCACATTTAACAGATCAGGCCATTTGATGGACATTTAAACCACTGTTTGGAAAAGTGATGTCAACAATATTCAGTACATTATTTATTTAGTCTAATGTGTTAAAGCTGAAATGAGGAACAGAACAAATGATCTTACATATGACACAGCACCAACAAAGGCTCCACCACAAAGCAGGGCATACACTATGTTCTCCCCTGATCCCCCAGGAAGTGAAGACATCTGCCGCTGCTGCAAAACTGCAACAAGTTTAAAGTCACATGTTAGACTCATGTTAGCTCAAAACTAGCAATACTAAAATGTTGATTATTTGGTGTCTCCGAGGAGATTCTTATTATTGATCATTTGAGAAGTTAACAGGAAAAGCTTGTTTTATGTTCAAACTGTGTCTCCAGTAAGTAGAAAATGTCCCAAAGGACAGTGAAATGTACTGCACAAGCCGATAATCTTCAGCTGAAGCTATTGATGGCTCCCACTCTGATTGGATTCAACACAGCAGATTTAGATTGCCAAAAATATGCCTGTCAACACTTGTCTGATGTCTGCAAGGTGATGGTTCTGACTCCACAGCCCTCATGAGAACAGGTTCGGTCTGGTTTTGGCCTGTTAGTCTAACCATTTTAAAACATGGGTATAAAACTATCATTACAGATTTGATCGAACTGTCAGGTGATGAATTCCAATCAGCTTATTTGACTAGGGAAATGTTAGGCGTTTTGTTCGTCTCCGATGGAATCATGAAGCAACACCTAACCTGATCAGCTTTCAACAAACACCAGAACAATTTCACATACACAGATGAATGAGAAAGAGGTTGTGACTGAACTTCCAAAAACAACAACAACAACAACAGGCAAGTCATTTTGATTATAATCACATGGCTGGACACCATATTCGAAAATTCCAGCAGCCAAACCAAGAAACCAGAAATTGGCAGATTTATAAGACTAATGAAACATATTACATCCTCTAGCTTTGTGAGGTGAATGCTGCAATGTTTTAAAAATTAGATTTTCTGGCAGGATTAGAGAACCTGGATGTGCAGTGTAGAGAGTATCAGCTCCTCGTGTTTTCAGGCATTATAAACTCAGACGTAAGCTCCACCTCTTATTTTTATACAGGCAAACAGCTCCAGGCTTTAGGTATCAGTTGGGGGGAATAAGAGGGATGAAGCGATGCAGGTCAAAATGTCACAGGGTTAGACAATGACACCCTCCGCTGGTTAAGTGGGACCACTGCAGAGGAAAAGTTACATTCTCTGCTGTCCAGTTCATCTGTCTCATTAAATGGACTTTGGGTCTGTAGAGGACATAACAGTGATGTAATCTGGTTAGAGGTATCCAGTGGAGCCTGGGGACATGACAAGAAGAAAGGCACATCATCAAGAATGTTTTCAGGCTGGACAGGACAGGAGCCCAGAGGTATTTCCTGAGGCAGCCAGGACATGGTGAACAAGAGAGGGGCTGTGTGTGGATATGCTGGAATGAAGAAGGGAAGTTTGCTTCATAAATATTGTTCACTTATTGACAACCTCATCCCAAACTAATGTAAATTATATGTCAAAAACACCACCTGACAGAAACACTTAATAAGAACATTGTGGGAAAAGACGTGTTGAGAGACCGGTGATGATGGGCTGTCGGAGTGATTTCAGTTCATACCGACGCTTTCCATATAATTGGTCGTTAACTGCCGTCAGCAAACAAGAGGGAGCTTCACCGACCAGGACTGTCGAGCGGTGGAAATGGCTCGTGTCTCTGCTCTTTACATTACACCGTCACACGCGAACACCACGTGACCCACAGCGTCAACCATGTTTCCATACAACCTAGAGACCAGTGAAGGTCACTTACACAAATGCCTGGACATTAGTGCTCAAATTAGTATGGTTATATTATCCATCGTATACATGACGTGACAGAATTCGGCGCAAGTGTCTTTGTGTTTGATCCCGGTATCGCTGGTTAAATGATGAACATATGTTCAGCATGGAGGAAAATCTCACTCTGTTGCTGTGTTCTGTCATTTTGTACACATGCGAAAACTCAAACGGTCTGACAAATAACACATCTCAACACGAGAGACGAAAATACAATGCAAGATCGATACGGCTTAATTTAAGCCAAAAATCCTACTTGACCTTCACGCAACACAGACAGAATGTCATCTTCCGTGATGCAGCTATGGAGAGATGAGCACGAGGACAGAGTGTACTACTGCATTGCTTATGTTATGTTACGCAAAGCGTAACATTGCGAGTAGGTTACTCTGATAATTCAATCAATCAATCAATCAGTATGTGTTCTGGTTTAATGTTTTTCGCCTGGATGATGAAACTCACCCTCCCGAGGCAACCCGTAGGCTGTTCTGCGTGCCAGAGGCCCACACCTCTGCCAGGCCGCTCTGCAGGAAAACATCGCTGCTCTCCGAGTCCTCCTGGGTGAGTGCTGCAGCTACAGCAAATGTTGGATGAATAGCTGCTCCTGTCCACTGAGCGAAACGTGCGAGGAGGCGGAGAAAGGACCTGCCCTCTCTTACGCAAGAGTGGTGTGTTGTGTGTTGAGTAGTAATTAATGCGCAGTTTAAACTATTAATATTTACACAATGTTTAATGTCTTAATTTGGAAAGTAGTCTTGCCTTCATGTCTATAGTTTTCTGTATGTTTGTACTATTAACCTACGTGTTTATGCATTTATTTTATTATTAGGTCGTCAATGCTAGAATGTTAGAGGACTGTTTAAAATTAAATTGGAAATTGAATTAACTTTTACACCGTCTAAATAAAGTTTTTTCTAAAAAAAATAAATAAATACATAAAATAAAAATAAAAAAAACCCACAAATAAGACATGCTCACTATGCAAAAAAAAAAAAAAAAAAAGAGGAGAAAAAAATGAGTGGTTAATGACAAGAGGCAGCAAACCAGGAAGGAAAATGAAGTTGATGTTGAGTAATGTAACAAACAAAAAAACTGGCTACCGGATTAACTTTAATGTGATCATATTAAGTGTAGTAGTCTGCAGGGTATCTCTATTGCTGATTTTTATTGTATTTTAATTAGTCAACTGCAGATGATATGATCTGTTTTTAAAAGACAGCTCTCAAGTACTTTAGCTATTGATATTATAGAACAGTTCATTAAAGCATCTGGTATCCGTTTAAATCTCCAAAAATTAGAATTATTAGCTATAAAAGGTTGTTGTGTTAATTGAATTTCCAATATTCAAATAAAGAGTTCTGTTACTTATTTAGGTATCATTATTGATAAAAATGAATCCCAAAGGTGTTAATAAAAACTAATAACTTTACTTCAATAACTGATAACACAAAGGTTTAATCAGCGGGTTTTACTTAACTTTTCTTTTAGAGGTTGGATACTCCTTTCAAAGGCCGAAGGAATATCAAGTTACACATATGCTGACTAGGAGTAGAGAGTCATGTGTGTAAAACAATAGACAAAATTTTATTTGAAAAACTGCACTCATTATCTCAAAAAGTCTGCGTTAATGAATGAATACAGAACAGGCAAATCTATTTTCCTCCAACAGTGTATTGATAACAATATTATCTTACTGAATAAGTTGTTCAAACTAAATGGTAATATGTTGAATTTATGCAACGCTATGGAATCCCTGTGACACCCAAGGATTTTTCCATTATTTTTGTTGCTGTCTCTTCAGGTATTATCTCACTTTTCAGTCAGTTCAAGTCTTAACGTAAACAACAACCTGCCCATATTTAACTGAACAGCTGTTGGAAAAGCTTGTTTCTCATGGAATAAGATATGTTCATTTGTTAACTATTTCAACAGGACATTGTGAGTGTAGTGTTCACTGAAGAAAAACAGACAAAGTGTCTTGGTCTCATCCCGGCGTGCGTGTGCCACCAACTTTATTGTGCTACATAACTGCCTTGTGCCCTGGCGCACCTTGCTTACGTCATCAACAAGTGGACTTGTAACTATGCCCAAAATACTACAGTGAGTACACCCTCTGCTTTATCTTACTACTCTTTTTATAAATTTCTAGTCTAGCACCCAGTTCTCATTTATATTTTTTAGGGATGTGCGTGCTGCTTCTATTGTTGTTCATGGACTCTCCATTGCACAGCACTCCCGCATGACTCCTGATTTTTTAGTACCTTCAGCTGTGTCACCAATCTGCATTCATCAGCCTATCTGTGGTATGGAACCCAGTATGTCTGCCATGTTTGAGTTCTCCCAAGATGACTACACACGCATCACCCTAACACATTCACTCTTAAGCAGCATGGCAAGTGAGTCTCCTGTCATCTCTTCCAGAGACTTGGAAAAACTGAAAGAAAGAGAAGCATGTGTTTTCCTACATGCAATCATACTCAGCGAGTATGCGTGCTGAAAAAATACCACAGGGTCTCAGGATCAATAAAGGCCCGATAAGTGTTGTAGTAGTTGAGACCGGTCTTGAGACCACATTTTCACAAGGAATTGGTGTTGTCTTGGAATCGACTACCTTTTTACTCGGTCTTGTCTCCGTCTTGGTCAAGCTGGACTCAGGATTTTTTCTCAAGACCAGTCAAGGACATAGCTGCAGTGACATCTTTTTTAACCACAAATGTCTCTCTGTCACTCATGCACTTTGGTTTATGTAATGTAGTTAAATAACTTTAGGATAATTAAATTGTTCTACAAAACTATCTGTTTGTGAAACCATCTGGAAAACCAGTTGCACCAGTGTCAAAAGTGGGGGACTTCAGCAGGTTCTTTGCTCTGTTCTGCTGTTCAATCCAAACTTTGTTTCAATTAAATATGATAAAGATTTTACATAAAATTATCTTCTTAGCTGAGGAATAATGTAAATTCAAGCCAAATAATTATTATAACTACTGGTACTGAATATACTGTATTGGTCTTGAAAACGATTGAAAACTTGCATTGGTTTGCACTAGGTCTTGGACTTGGTCCCCCCCTTTGGTCTTGGACTTGACACAGCCCCGACCCCCCCCCCCCCCAAAAAGAAAAAAAAAAGTCTTGGTCTTGACTCAGTCTCAGGTTTGGTGGTCTTGGCTACAACACTACTAATTATTAGTAAGGACAATGAAGCATTCTGTGACTGAGGGTTGAATGGTGATTTTGATCCCACTGATCTCTGACATTGATATACTTTTCTATGTGCGGTAGTGTTCATATGTATTGGCTAGTGTGAATAGTCATGTATGGTAACATTACTCTCCCAGGCCCTGTTTCAGAAAGCAGGCTCAACAAACTCTGAGACAACGTTTACATGTAGCCGGCTATTTTCATAAATGGATATTTCACCCTCTCCGTTTACAAAAACAACATTGTGCACACCTGTCTGTTTACAAAAAAGTTTCTGTTTAAACTAACCCCATATATATATGCCACCAAGAGCATGCCAAACCTGTAGGTTTGGTATGAAGCTCAAGCTCAAGCCCACGTTAGCCAAATAGAATCCCGAAAATAGCATCAAAAACAAGCAGCTATATTTGCAACTGTATTTGTATTTGCAAATGCAAACAAAGAGGGCTTGCACCAACATAAATGCAACTGCTACTCTGAATGCCTCCATGATCACCATGAAAATGTAAACATATGTCACATTTTGGTGCAGGTGCAACTCTCAGTTTACAAGCAAATATGCAAAGAAAGTTTTCCACAATCTCCACTCTGGCCGGAGTTCTTAGAAAGAAACCTTCAGAGGCAAATTTTCTGTTTACGTGTAAACGAAGGGTGCAAGCAAAGGGTGCAAGCAAAGGGAAATGTTGTTTTGAACGTTTTTCAAAACGCACTGGTGGGGGTCTTGGCAACAGGAAGAGCAGGCTTGGGCTACTTTCCAAAGTCCCAAGTCAGTCAGGCCCGAGGCAAAGAGAGACACCATCTACTCCAGGAAGAGGTCCGAGCAGGCGTGGAGGAGGAGCAGGTGAGCAGGGCAGTTGACTGAGGCAGCAGGGAGCATGGACAAGGTGGGAGAGCACGTTGCAGCGCAAAGTCACCTGGTCAAACATCATGCAGGCAGACTTCCACCGCATCCGGTTCCTTGTCCAGGCAGTCTATGATGCTCTACCAAGCCCAGCAAACCTCCACGTGTGGGGGAAGAGTGAGACACCGTCTTGCCCCCTTTGCTCTGGAAGAGGCTCCTTAGAACATCTCCTCAGCAGCTGCCCAAGAGCTTTGGCAGACGGCCGCTACCGCTGGCGTCATGATCAGGTGCTCAAAGCAGTCGCAGAGAGCATAGCCTCAGCCATCAGCACCAGCAAACACCATCATGCTCCAAAGAAGGCAATCCCCTTCATCAAAGCTGGCGAGAGACCCAAGAGATATCGACAGACAGCATCAGGCCTTGTAGGAGACATAGATAAAGAGGAGGATCACGGGGTGCGTGAGGGTGCGTCTGTGAGTGCGTGTGGCAGAGGGGGTGGTTTGCGTGAGTGGGCGTGTGTATGGGCAGGGTGTATGTGGGTGTATATAGGTGAGTGACTTACCTGGGACACAGATGAGAGAGAGTCAGGGTTGGGTAGCCGTAATTTTTTGTTGACCGCTAATAATTGCCATTCTGCTATCCACTCATTCATTCTGCATCAGTTTATTTACCGGTTTCAGTCTCATGTATCCATCCTCACTGCGCTGTGATAGCTTTCATTGTTTTTACGCAATAAACGCAACAAAAGCATATCTGGATCTCAGCGTATAAGTCACAATAACCTCCCAGCGCGTCACAAATCAACGAACCCAGGACCCAACCTCACACTCTCAGCGGCTTAAGGTTTGTTGCCGCTACATTTTGTCAACAAAAAAGGCATCAAAGGAAGCTATCGCCGCCATTGCAAAAGAATCAACGAGACGCAGTAAGTGCAGCGGTGTTTATCAGACAAAGGCCACATCACATCAGTCAAGGAAGACAGGTAAGCTACCTGTGTCTTATGTGTGTGGAGAAGAAACTCGGATGGCATCATTGTCGAAGTGTCCGTCTTGGGAAAAGTTGATTGAATGGATGCTGCTCTGAATCGGCGTTGTCTGTGCAGTTTGCTCCGGGCCTAACATGACGTCTGCATTTTGCCGTGTGTGCGAAGCTTTATGATTGATGTTTCAAGGAGGAACGCTGATGCTGTTTGTTGAACTGAGTGCTCTGATTGATTGCTCATTGTTGATGGATTTAAATGTTTTTGGTTCACTGAAAACTGAGTGAAAAAGGTCTCGGACAAAATGAGTCAAACAAACGCTCCCTCGTGCTCTAACATTGAGCCTGGACGGAGGGAAAAGAAATACACTGAGAAAGGTCTGGCCAATAAAATCGAAAATTTGCAAAATGAACGCAAACGTGTGGTGAATCAAATGAAAACCTTGATACAAAAAATGAAAGAGCTCATGAAACAAAAGGAAAATGTGTCTCAGGTAAAACAATGCTTGGAGGATTTAAACACACAGCGTGCAAGGGCCACTATCTCACACAATGAATTGCTACCTCTGCTGCCTGAAAGTGAATTCAAATCCCACAAGGAATGGTTTTCAAGCATTGTGAATCACAGCAACACATTTCAAAAGGAAACTCAAAAATGGATTGATGAAACTGAACAAATAAGCTCTCTGGAGCATCAAGAGCTACCAGAATTTCTACCAACTGTGGATATCAATAAAGTAAATGAAATGGCGGAAAATATTAAAGAGGCACAAGAAATTTCACCAGCTGATGAAATGAATGAAGCAACTGACATTGAGGATGATATTAAACCAAGTGACAGTGCTTCTAATGCCGGAAGTCACGAGACCTCTCAGTCACAAGGCTCTTCCACATCTTCTGCACGTTTAAAGGCAGAAGCCGAGCTGGCAGTCTTAGCCATGAGAAAGAAACTACTCAAGGAAAAGCACGATTTGGAAGAAGAGGAACAGCGCCTGCGCAAGAGGAGAGAAGAGCTCAGGCTGAACACTGAAATTGCAGAACAAATGGCAAAGCTTGAAGTTCTAAAGATAAGAAGCACAACAAGTGGAAAAAGAACATCAAGGGTCTCGGACGGAATGAACTCATATCTCAAAAGGGCACAACCTAAACAGTTGCTCGATGTCAACGCAGATGAATTTATTCCAGAACAAACTGAACTTAACATGAATATAAATGCAACTTCACATGAACATAACCAAATGCATTTTCAACCAAGCCCATTTATCACACAAGTTTCACAAGCACCACAAAGATTTAACACAATGGATCCAGAAACCAGCACCGACATTCTCAATATCATGAGAAAACAAAACGAAATAACAACATTGTTAATCCAACAGCAGTGCCTCTCAGCCCTACCCAAGAGGGAGATCCCAGTTTATGACGGCGATCCTTTAAAATACCACACATTCATCAAAGCCTTTGAAAATGGAGTGAAGAAGAACACAGTCAACAACAGTGATCGTCTGTATTTTCTGGAACAACACACCAAAGGTCATGCTAAAGAGCTCGTGAGAAGCTGCCAACACATAAATCCAGACAGAGGATACACAAAGGCAAAATCTTTACTAAAGGAACAGTTCAGGAACGAACAAAAGATTGCCTCCGCCTACATGGATAAAGCCCTTTCATGGCCTTCAATTAAGGCAGAAGATACCAGGGCGCTTCAGGACTACAGCCTTTTCCTCAGAAGCTGCTGTAATGCTATGGAGGACGTTCAATATCTTACGGACATGGACATGCCATCAAATATGCTGAACATAATCAAGAAATTACCGTACAAATTGAGAGACAAATGGAGGAACAGAGCTTGCGAGTTACAAGAACGCTATGAAAGAAGAGGCAGATTCAAGGACATCGCAGACTTCATTGAAAGACAAGTTAAAATCATGACAGATCCTGTGTTCGGTAACATACAAGACTCACAGCCAATAATCATGAATAAAGGAACAACCAACCAAAGCTACAGCTTCGTCATGGAAGCAAAGGGAGCAGTTTCGCCACCACCATCGGCCCTGTGGAGAATAAACATCCATCTGCAAAGAAAGAAAGGGAAGTAAAACAAACGGGAAGGAAAGCATGCATCTGCTGTGGAGGAGGACATGCACTGGATGTGTGTGGACAGTTGGGACGAATGCCTCATGAGAGGAAGATAGGCTTCTTAAAGGAAAATGGCATCTGCTTTGGCTGCTTGTGCACAGGGCACATCAGTAAGGATTGCCGGAAAAGGATTTCCTGTTCAAAATGTAGCCTTAAACATCCCACCGTACTTCACAAGGAACCCGTTAATAATTCTGAGCAGATGGAGAGGAGCCCAGAGCTGTGTGTTGATAGCACACTGGTGTCAAGTGGTCTTACAGGGGCTGGAGACCAGGACTGCAAACTGCCTATTGTGCCGGTACAGGTTAAATCTAATAAAGGAACCAAAATTGTTGTTACCTATGCTTTCTTGGATCAGGGGAGCACTGCTGTGTTTTGCACCGAGAGCTTAATGCGTAAGCTCCACCTCACTGGGAGGAAGGGGCGTATTCTCCTCCGAACCATGAGCCAGAAGAAAGCAGTTGCATGGCTCTTGAAAGTTAAACACTTGCTCATGTCTTGTGTGAAGAAAAGACGACAGTTACATCTGATGTTTGCACAGTCTGACATCACCAAAGAACAACAAGCATCTTCTGTGGAAGAACAGATGAAAGATTTCAAGAGGGCAGTGGTGCAGAGATGTCTCACGGTGGAACACTTGGACCAGGCTGAACTGGCTATCATCAAGTTCTGTCAGGGGAAAAGATTTCCTGAAGAGCTAGCCAGTCTGAGGAAAGGGCAGCCTGTCAAGAAGTCCAGTCATCTACATAAGCTCTGTCCACATCTGCAAGATGGAATCCTGCGGGTCGGTGGTCGGCTAAGTAAATTGTCTATGCCTGTGGAAGGTAAACATCAAATAATCTTGGCAAAGGATCTCCACATTTCAGAGCTCTTATTGAGACATGTACATCAGAAAGTGGGACATGGCGGCCGTAACCACATGTTATCTAAGCTGAGGGAGAAGTATTGGATAGCTGGGGCAGGCTCAGCCATCAGGAGAGTCTTGTCAAGGTGTATTACCTGTCGCCGCCTGAATGCTCTGCCAGTTCACCAGCAGATGGCAGACTTGCCTTATGAAAGAATTGTCCCAGATGAACCACCATTCACTCGTGTTGGAGTCGATTGCTTTGGACCCTTTGAGGTTAAGAGCAGAAGGAGCATAGTCAAGAGGTATGGTGTTATATTTACTTGTCTCGCCATCAGAGCTGTTCACATTGAGGTCGCATCATCGTTGGACACTGACTCCTTTATTAATGCACTCCGGCGTTTCACTGCTAGGAGAGGTCAAGTTCGTGAGCTACGCTCTGATAATGGGACGAACTTCGTAGGAGCAGAGCGGGAGCTGAAGAAGGCCACTGAGCAGTGGAATCAGGTGCAGATCCAGGATGTCATGCTTCAAAAGGGAATCAAATGGAGCTTTAATCCACCTGCTGGTTCTCATCATGGAGGAGCTTGGGAAAGGTTGATAAGATCTGTTCGGAAGGTTTTCAACTCAATCTTTAAGGTTCAAAACTTGGACGAAGAAAGTCTTTATACGGTGCTTTGTGAGATTGAAGCCATAATTAATAGCAGGCCAATCACCAAAGCCTCCATGGATCCAAATGACTTGGAAGCGTTGACACCAAACCACCTGCTACTGTTGAAGACCTCACCAACATTACCACCAGGAGTGTTTGAACCTTCAGACATATATACACGCAGGAGGTGGAAACAGGTTCAATATATGTCTGATTTGTTTTGGAGGAGGTGGATTAAGGAATACCTACCTCAACTGCAGGAGCGTCAGAGATGGACAGGAGTGAAAAGGAATCTGGTCGTTGGAGACCTCGTCATCATCATGGACAGCACAGCACCTCGAAACTCCTGGCCTGTGGGACGAGTGATACAAACCTTCCCGGACTACAAAGGGTTCGTTCGGCGGGTGCGGATTAAAACTCAGAGCAGCTGCCTGGATCGACCCATCACAAAGGTTTGCTTGCTGCAGGAGGCCGAAGCCACTTGAGGCTTCACTTGGATTTTGACTTTGTTTTTTTGGTTTTTTTTGGACTGCTTCGAGATTCAACTTGTTGGATTTCGACTGTTGACTTTGACTGGTGAGACTGTGGACTTTTGAATCGTAAACATGGTTCAAGAAGAAAGAAGATTTCATTGGATTATGGACATTGATTGCTATCTTTATTGTTGTTGAAATGTGAATTATTATGTGGGACATAATAATTAGGGGCTGGTGTGTAGGAGACATAGATAAAGAGGAGGATCACGGGGTGCGTGAGGGTGCGTCTGTGAGTGCGTGTGGCAGAGGGGGTGGTTTGCGTGAGTGGGCGTGTGTATGGGCAGGGTGTATGTGGGTGTATATAGGTGAGTGACTTACCTGGGACACAGATGAGAGAGAGTCAGGGTTGGGTAGCCGTAATTTTTTGTTGACCGCTAATAATTGCCATTCTGCTATCCACTCATTCATTCTGCATCAGTTTATTTACCGGTTTCAGTCTCATGTATCCATCCTCACTGCGCTGTGATAGCTTTCATTGTTTTTACGCAATAAACGCAACAAAAGCATATCTGGATCTCAGCGTATAAGTCACAATAACCTCCCAGCGCGTCACAAATCAACGAACCCAGGACCCAACCTCACACTCTCAGCGGCTTAAGGTTTGTTGCCGCTACAGGCCTCCTCCACACAGCCTCTGATTGGCAGCTGTACGTTGACCTCGGAAAACAGCTGAAGTTCCCCCAGCGCATTGCAACAACATCTCTCCGGCCAGACATGATCATCACCTCAGAGGTGTCAAAACACCTGATCATGCTGGAACTGACAGTGCCCTGGGAAGAGCGGATCGGGGAAGCCAACGAGAGGAAATGGGCCAAGTATCAGGAGCTGGTGGAGGAGTGCAGGGGCAGGGGCTGGAGGACATTCTACGAGCCCATAGAAGTCGGATGTCAAGGCTTTGCAGGACGCTCTCTCTGCAAAGTCCTAAGCCAATTGGGAATTTCAGGGGAAGCAAAAAAGAGGGCCATCCAATCCACGAGCGAAGCTGCAGAGAAAGCCACAAGGTGGCTGTGGCTGAAGAGGGCAGTTCCGTGGGTAGCTACTGCGACGCAAGTCGGGGCCTGATCACCCTTGGCTGGGTCACCTAGGTGAGGATGTATGATGTTGCAAGACCTGAAACACCAAATGATCCTAGGGCACATCACTGAAGATGCGTCCCAGTGCATCCAGGAGATGTTTCTTTCAAGCTTGGGGTTGACTGAGTTAAGAGTTGAGATTATCTGGTTATCACCTTACTTACAGTGGCAGAGCCAGAAATTTTTCACTGGGGTGGCCAGGGTGAGACCATTACTCACTTAGGGATGGCAATATGTAGATACCAGACACATCTAGATGGCAGTTTTCACTGTTATGATTGTTACTGTTATTGTTTTTATTTATTCATTGTTTTCATTGTGACCTTATAACAGAAGGCCTGCCACCATTCATATCAATTAGATTGTTATCAGGAAATCTCCACAAATGTAAATACGAATACGAATACGAATACGAATTACTTTATTGATCCCTGAAGGGAAATTCATTTGTGTGTCAGCTCATCAACCATTTGCAGAAGAATGAAGAAGCCTGATGGCTGAAGGTACAAAGGATCTTCTATATTTCTCCGTCCTGCAGTGAAGAGAGAGGAGCCGTCCACCACCGCTCTCTTCTTGGTCCATCAAGGTGTTATGAAGAGGATGATCTGAGTTGTTCAGAATGGCCTCCACCAGCGTGTATCTCTCCACCACATCCTCAGTGAGTCCATCAGGGAGACATGACTGAAGTCAAGTGCCTCAGGATGTTTAGTCTGTATCTGTCTGTATTAATAAACTTTCACCAGCTTGTTCCCACTGTCCTAGATTAAATTTAAATTCATTCTTTAAGTGGGAATAAAACATTGCCGCTGGTAAACATTAATGATAATGGATGTTTAATTTGTAACTGTACAAGACCTGTCTTAAAAATCATGGAATACACAAAATATAATGTTGTGAGGGCAGAGCAGGCTCTCCATTAATTTCCTATAAAGACTACCAGAGGGCCGTATCATGAAGGAGGTTCAATATAGCCAGGCTTTGTGTTCATGATCCAGCTCAACAATAAAGCCCCAATCAGAGTTAACACAACAATGGTTATCAACTTGGTTTGTTAAGTCCGGCTCTCAGCTTTGTGCTCTCTGCGCATTCACATCAAAGTTGGCGTTTGGCTTCATATGATTCTACTTCCGTGCAAAATGACCGCGGCCACTTATTTCAGCCAAGAGGAGCAGGCTGTTTTAACGGCGAGCTGTGAGCAAAACAAAAAAGCGTGATCACAGCCAAAAGCAAAACTGTTGCTGCAAATATGTCAAGAGAGGAGGCTGGTTTTAATTTGTCAGAGCTGAACACTGTGCTAATATGAAGCTTTATCTGTTTAAACAAAATAAACTAGAGTAACAGCAACTGTCATTTTTAAATTGTGTTTTTTATCGTTTTCATTGCAATTATAGAATGTGAGTGTGTGTTTTATTGAAAGCGAGGTTGGGTCTGCGGATGAATGCTGGTGCTGCACAAGTCAATCTCATATTGTCTCTGTACAATAAAAACAAAGACCTCTTTAACTGTGAAAGTAGCGTAGACCTATTCAAGATTTCCGTTTGGCAACACTGCCATATAACAGGCGAAACATCGAAAATAATTTATTCATGGCCATATCAAAGTGAAATTATTAACTTTACCTATCTGATTATCTGTCCTGCTGCGAGCGCACAACTTCTTTCAGTAGCCTCCTGACGCTCTGGTCAACAGGTGAGCAGTGTAGCTCATTCCTTCAGCTGAACATCTGTAGGAGGAGACGCTCAGAGAGAAAGTAAAAACGAGCGGATCAGCGCAATCTCCAAACCCCTCTCCCTCCGTAGAAATGCTCGATCCTGACTCCCAGCTTGACTAGACTTTAAAGGAAAGGTGACACCATCTCCAGATGAGTTAAATAGTGAAATAATGGCGTTTTTACAGCCGATTTTAGGATGAAACTCTGAACATAACATGGTCGGGACCAGGTTATGAGCTACGCATAAGTTACCATGATGATCTAGCTGGGTGAAAAGAGAGCCACCTTTGTGGTACAGGAAACTCTGGCTTTAGCCTCAACATAGCTCACTAACACACTACACTCACTTCCCTGTACAGCCCTCAGATGTCTGTGTCTGAATTGCTTCAGAACTGAAGTCACAGTCAACAAAGTCAGAACACTCGACTGGAACCGACCAAAGTAGGCTAATCATGGGAAACCACTTGCAGTTCATCGGTGACTCCTGCCGTGTTTCTTTCAATCACAGCTCCATAGATGATAGACGCAGCTCTGCTCCCGCTAAATTTGTTGTGTGCTGCAGTAAAATGTGTCCATGCGGAAACAGCAGTTAGGCGGAACTAACTTTCTGCATCACAGAGCCTGTTTTGTCAAATTATGCCCTAGCTGTGGGGGTGGCCATTGGGGTGACCAGGGAGTGGCCACCATTTGCCACCCTGTAGCTCTGCCCCTGCTTACTTAATGTATTCAGACATCTCTTATATCCAGTGTCTTGCTTTATACCATATGACCGTATGAGGTTTTTTCCCTGATGTTTGTCATGTGATGTCCCTGTTAGCATTAAGTGCACATACCCCCCCCCTTTTTTTTTTTTTTTAAAAAAGGGTATAATTAGAGGTGTGTTAGTTCACCTGGTTTACGTCTGAAGAAGGGCTGTGTACCTGAAACGTCACAATATAAGGTGATAATATATATAGGCTTTAGGAACTACTTCAGGTGTGCAGACTTTGTTTTGTCATTTATCGTACTGCTCTACCTTTGTCGGCGACAGTAACTGGGAAAAAGTCTGGTGACATAAGTTTTTATTAACTAACAAGTTTAAAGAGATCAGATTTTGCCCAACTCATCATTATATACAGAGGCTCAAGAAGGACATGGATGTGAACTGTACCCACTGTGACTCTGTTCATATTTACCCCCAGTTTAATATCTGCTGGAAAAATGTTTTGTTTGGAAACACTGAATTTGATGAGAAACTAAAGTTTTACAGTTTTACTTGATTAATTTGTTGATTATTTTATCCAGATTTTACACACACAAATGTAAATTTTCAGGCAAGACACCAAATTTTCTGGAACTTTCAGTGTCAGGTAAACAGTACATTTCTTCTCTATCTGATTGTGAAAATAAAAATGTTTAAATTAAAACGTATGATCTTTTTAAGCTTTACAGAATAGTCATTGAATAGTATTTCTTATTTTCTTTTTTTGTCTTGTTGTCAGTCTTAAACTCCCTGGCGTGTTAAAGATTATATATTTATGGTATAATGTTGTATACACTTAACTTTGATTGTATTCATCTGTGTGTATATTCTTGTGTTATTGTCAATAAAATTACTAGAAAGAAAAAAAAATCTGGATAGTGTAGTGTCACTGCCATCATGCCCATGGGCTATAGAATGAGCAAACCGCATCCTGGGTTTGGTGCTGTGTATGCTATCCTAGCTGGCTTAACTTTGTCTTAACAAAAGACAGTTCAAATGAAATATTAATTACTTTAAACACTAAAGCGTCCCTTTTTTCACTAGAACATCACTCAAGTGCCAACACCATAGACTGTATAAGGCCAACAGTACAGTAATTAACTGTACTGAAACATCAATGATCATACCATTTTACTTTTCAAGATTCAGATTCAAGACATTTATTGCCATACACACAGATGTTAAAAACCATGAAATGAAATTCTTAATTGCGTGCCTTCCCTTCATGTCACAAAAAGATATGTAAGAAAACAGGATAGAGAGAGAAAGAAATTAGACTAAGAAGACAAGGCTTATTAATGGACCAGCTCTTCATTTAAAGGTTATATTCTCTAGTTCCAACAGGTTTTGACCGGAATAGAAATTCTAAAGTGTTTAAGCTGGTGAGGAGGAAACTCGCCTAGCTTCTCACTGTCTTCATCCAGATGTCTACTTTGCTTCCCCAAGCCACTACTCCTGGTAGAGCAGCCCTGCCATGCAGGAACAGTCACCTGACACACCCGTTAATGGCAGCTTTCCCCATCTGGGCTCTTGCTATTGGCTAGGTTAAATTTAAGGGTTTGGAAAACAACCCTTGGGACCTGTTTAAATCTCTCTTAAGTGGACACAAAACTAGATTAACCTTTAAGAACCTTAAGGATGTTGTGCACACCAATGCTTAGCATTTTACTATCATGGACAGCTTCTCAGCATGAAGGGGTGTCTCCCTTGATCGTTTTCAAATTTTACTTTAACCCTGTTGTAATCTAGTAGGTGCCTATAGACCACAGACTCGATTACAAGGAATGAGGATAAAACTACTTCTTGTCTTTCGATTGCACGTTTATTGCAAGAATTTTGCAATGGCAAAGCAGCATCAGAGCATATGAATTTAATTTAATCACATTAATCCCACAGCCTCAATTTAACCCTAACTCTAATGAACAATAACCTTATTTACCATTTTTGGGTAGGATACAGGCTTCAGCTGGCCGGGCGCAAACATCCTGAGATCCTTCTACTGGGGATTGATCAACCTGCTTGGCTTTGTGCCTCTTGGTCCTATTCTTACAAGAACAGTCTTCACTGGGCTGAAAAACCTCAATGAGGAGTGATCGTCTCTGGACTTAGGGTTGCCTCAGGGTTGCCTTATGGTCCTGTCTTCACCAGGCTGGGAACCTCAAAGAGGAATAAGCAGCCCTGGACTTAGAAACCTGATCTTCACCAGGCTGAACCAGCCAGGAGGGGAAATTCAGCTCTGGACTTAGAGTGCTTCTCTTCACCAGGCCAAGCAAACCTCAACAGAATAGATTCAGCTCAGGTCTCACAATGTTTCTTCTGTCCAGTCCAAATCACTCTCAACCAGCTTCTTTTATGCCTAAATTAGCTGCCAAGCTGCAAAGTTCAGATACATATACTAGGAAGGTGGGCCGAGCCTACAAAGGGAGATATGTGCTAACATTCCATTGGCTATTGGGCATAAACATTAAGACTCACATCATCTAGGTGACGTGTGAACAACAATGGTCTCTCTCTCACTCAGAGTGTTATCCGGCGAAGGCGCCAGGGGAATGAACATGGCCTTGGCATGTCCCTAGGAGAGAGTTCAGGGCAGATAAACTGTCTCTAGCAATATATCTAAAAGAAAACATCTAACCTATAAATCCTGTTCAGAAACACTTTTTGTTGTACTGGGTGAAATGGTCCTTCTACCTTCTGAGTAATCAATACATTATATATTCAGAAAAAAGAACAAAAATAATCAGTCCTGTGGCAGCTGCAGGACTGACAAAACATCGACCAATCCAAGCTCTTCGGTGTGAAGAGCAAAAACCAATCAGATGCCTTCATGTCTAGTTCTGTACCTGCCTTCCTCAATCCCTGTCTCCAACGCGTGTGCGCAATCTTCATGTGTCGCTGTTGCCGGAAGAAATCAGCGTACAGAGTTACAGCAGAACGGATTTCATGCTCATTTATGAGCAATGGCAGAGAAAATGCAGCCCCAGTTACTACTTTCAGCGTTACTTGTAACGGCTCGCCCCGAGAAAAAGGCAAGGAAGAGAAAGCCGGAGGCTGAAAAGGCTGCTAACAAAAAGGCTCTGGATAAAGCCAGAGGTCAAACCAGAGTAAACATCGGTGTTGCTTTTGTGGGGACAACTGAGGGATTTGAAGGGCCTGAAAAGTGATGCTGAAGTTGCTCTCTTTCTGTTGGACAGGTAATTATATGTTTGCTTCAGGGAGGATTTGTTATTTTTATGAAATGTGTAACTTTTGCTAACGTAGCTACTTTTGTAGCTTGTATTAGCCTAATGCTAATATTAGCTTCTCTGTGGGTTTTGTTGTGTAAAAAAAAAAAAGGAAAATGCACCGAGCTCCGAGAAGTAGAGGGAGCGAAGGGGGGGGGGGTGAGTGTAGATGGAAAAAAACCAAAACAGAGCCCTGGGAAGAGAGAGGTGGAGAGAGAGAGGGGGAGGAGTGAGTGTCGGTAGGAGGAACCAGGGCTTAGCTCTAGGCAAACGAGACAGAGAGAGAGAGGGGGGGAGGAGCTAGTGTAGAAGGAAGGGCCTAAAGAACTCAACCCTGTGTGTAGGAGAGAGAGCGAGGGAGGAGCGAGTTTAGGGAGGAAGGACTTAAAAACTTAACCCTGTGTAAAAGAGAGAAAGAGAGGGAGGAGCTAGTGTATGTGGGAAGGACCAAAACTTAACCCTGTGCAGAAGGAGAGAGAATAAGGGGGAGGGGTGAGTGTCCACTGCGGGGAAAGTTCTAGAAAGCCTAAGACCACAGGTGCGGACACCAGGTGCAGGGGTGAAGTGTGCCAACTATGACAACATAAGTGTGGAAAAAAACATGCACGGGTAGAGAAAACGTGATAATAAGAGATAGCCGCGCCTGTTTAGGGCAGGGGCTAAGGTGTAAAAAGTGACACCATGATTGTTTGGACAAATAAAATTTGGTTTAAGGAAAATAAAGGTGGAAACCTCCCTAGATTTAAATAAAAAGGTTGTGCACTTTGGGGGTATAAAAAATGAGTGCAAAGCCCTCCAAGTCAGTCTGATTCGGATCTGACTCGGGTTTCTAACCTCGCCGTCGCGTGGGTTAAACTCTACTGCACCAAGCTCTGCTGAATTTTCAAAGGGAGCACCTCCACACTTTGTTGATTTTTTGTGACCTTGGTGGACTCCCTTCAAGACTTTGATTTTTGTATCATTAAATGTTGGAGAAAATAAGAGGGATTGCGAGCAACTGAGGATATCTGCTGGGGTGGACTGACCTGTTGCACAGCACACGTGTGGCCACAAATTGAAGGTAAGCAGTTTATTTTCTGCTCAATTTGTGTGACTGCGTGCAGGTCTCCACCCGGGTAAGACCAACTCAGATAGAAGCTTGCCCCTAAAAAACCTGGCTGAAAGTGATTAATATAGTCGAGTTAAAAATTATTGACAGAGTGAAACTAAGACAGAGCTTGGTGTAGGCTGTATGTTTTGTTTGTGTGTCCGGTGTCTGTCTGAGCTATGTTTGTGTGTCCGGTGTCTGTCTGAGCTATGTCCGTGTGTCCGGTGTCTGTCTGAGCTATGTCCGTGTGTCCGGTGTCTGTGTGAGCTGTGTCCCTGTAAGCGGCGCTTGTGTGTGCGATGTCCGCGAACGCTGTGTGCGTTCGAGGTGCGAGGTGTGCGCTGGTTTGAAGATAAGCTAGTGCATGAGATAAGGAGAAAACCATGAGTCTGAGCAAAGGAGTGAGACAATCCTAAAAGCGTTGATAGGTCTGTGGGGGTTAGTGTGTTGCGTTCTTAGGGGGATTATTGTGAAAGGTTCGGCATGGTATGGAGAAAATTTACGATTAATCGTTAGGTTTTCCCAACAAAAAACAAGATAAAAAGATCAAAAAAAAAAAAAAAATTAATTAGAAAACTTTTTATGGAAAACCTTTGAGAAAATAGCTATAAATTCTCAAAAGCTAGAAAGCATTATAAAAGCAACCTAATGAGTACCCTAGAAAATGTGAAATAAGAGCTATAGAGAGAGGAATGGTGGACCTCAAAAGTTAAAATAAAGCTTATTAGAAGATAGAATTAACCTATGGACGGACTACTCCAACAGAGCCACTAAAGAATTAAACTGACGAGTTTTTCTTAGAGGCCGTGAGTAGCTGAAAGTTTTGATCAGCTTTGACATCTATGCTATCTACGCTATGAATTTGTCAAGCTATGAGAAAAAGCCAGTACAGATTGATGAGTAACTGGTATGCCGGCCCCGACTCCTGTGGATGCCGCTCCCGAGAGAGGGAGGACTGCGCGATCGGGGGTCTAAGAGATTACCTCTGATGGTACCGCTCCAAATGGTTGTAATGATTCAGCTGAATGCTGAATCCTTTCAGTGATATGGGAGGTCTGATTACCAGGGGAACTAGAGAGAGAAATATCTGTAGAACTCTCCGAGAGGGAGAGGTGATGACTGCAGATCAATGCGCATGAGGTGAGACACTGTAAAACATTAATACGCATAGTAAAATTGGCCAGATTTGTGCGTTAAATTGTAAAATAGCCCACCCGTATATATACATATGTTGCAACAATAGTTAGAGTGTGAGTGGTGATATAGAGCATAGTATTGTGTGAATCTGTGTGTGTGTGTGTGTGTGTGTGAAGTACTTCTAAATGTATATATATGTACATAGAAAATAGATAGAATATAGAAAATGGTACCTTATTAATCCTGTGTAATAAAATTGTAAATACATATATATATATATATATATATTTATATATATATATATATATATATATGCATGCAGAAAATATAGAATCATTAGAGAATTTGTGTGATCAAACTGAACTAGGACATGTTGTTTTAGGAACTCTAACTGTTCTAGCTTTTATATTTTATTGCTGGAGTAATTTGGACAATGACTAAAGTGTATTGACCCTTTGATGCCTGCCTTATCAAATTATATTCACACATACTTAATTTTCATTCGTATCACATATGATATATCCAGCATTTTTAAAATATAATTGGGCAAAATTTATGTATTAAAAATTTAAATTGTATACATAGTATTTTTAACAGGGAAAATATGGATAAACACATCAAATATTTAAATCAAACAAAATAGAGAACTTGCATGAACAAACAGTATGCTTCTGTATGAATACTAAATTTTAGTGTTCCTTACTGGAGTGATTTGGAGGATGTGTAAAATGTATTAGTATGAGTGGAGGAGAGAAGTAGTGGTGAATATGAGGCTTTAAAATCAGAATACCTATGTTGACGAGATGTAGACAATATTAAAAATAAGAACAACAGTTTCGAAGAGAATACCCAGATAAAGATAAAACAGGGGAAGAATAATCAACAGTATAATTAAGAAATAAATCAAAAAACTATGGCATCTAACATGATTTGTTAGTCTGACACAGTCACAGGAGGAGTTTCCCTGAAGCGCCGTGAAAGCAGACCAGCAGTGGCCTTAGAGCACCAGAGCATTGGGGGAGTGCTGGAGCCGTGTCAGAGGGGTATGTAAAACAAAGATAACACAGAAACATAGTAGATCCAGGCCTCTGTGTGACTGCCATTCCTGTAAAAATATGGATTATGGATTAATTCTTCTTTCTTAATAAGGATTATTTGCTCCTCTGTCCTTACTGATCCATAAATTGTGTTGCCTTTGTCATTCTTAGGAGTGGAAGAGGGGACCTTCTATAATCTACATTGTGTATAATCTAAATGCTCCAGACAGCACACAGTATGTGGATAAAATCTTGCATTGCTGGAATCTATTTTAAAGAGTTAAACTATTTTACTTTGATGCGAATTACAGATCTCATAATTGTTGTCAGAAGTGCTTCCTAAACATGGACAATTTAAATGACATAGGCACTGACATCCTAATGGTGGAGTGACCTGCAGCTTTTGTCAGACCCAGATCTTTAAAGATCCATCTCACCAGACTTCTACTTTTAATAGCATATGGTTTCAATCAACTTTAATTTACCATCCTCAAGCTATAGGAATGCATTTTGTTTATTATTTTGCATTGCAGAAAAAAAGGTCCATACTTGGTTTATATAGAGTGACAGAAGTCCACTGTTGGCCGGTACATAATGACAAGTTCCCACTGAGTTAGCATGAAGTGACATGCGCACTCCAGCATGGGTGAATAGATATTATAAAGAAATAATAATGTAGGTGGATAACAAAAGAAGATAATTATAATCTTAATATAATCCAGTGTTATTTCTCTTAGCAAAGTGGCAATATTGACATTGAAATGTAGCATATATTGGAATACAATAAGGAGAGCAATATTTTACTGTCATAGCAGAGGACTGATTAACCCTACAAAGCCCACTGTTAAATTACAGCAATAACTCTACAATACACATCTACACACACACACACACCACTCATCATGAGAGCAAGACTGAGGAAAGAAGATTGTGGGACGTTAACTCAAATTGAAGAAGTACAAAACCAGCACCTAAAACATGTGATGCAAGTACAGAAGTGTATGGAAGAAAGCAATAGGAGAACAGCTGGAGAGGCACACTGGCCTACAACTGGAACCTTCAGTGAGAAATCTTGCGATGAAGTGCTATTTAACATCTAACTGTGCAAAACAAAAGACTCCAGTGACAGAAGAGAAGACAAGCAATCAAAGGAGACAGAAGTGGTACAGTGGTTCAGACAAGAAGGACAGTGACGACAACAGACCCTGAAACCACACCTGTTGACATCACCGATGAGAAAGAATTTCCCTGATGGAGTTGAAACACAGGCTGGGGGTATCAGAGCAAAAGAAGAAGAACAAAAGATGATCCCTATGGCTCCCATGTGGCCAATAAAAACATCACCACCGCCATATGGCCCTGAAGAACCAGTCATCAGCAGCACCTTGAGAACCCGCTCCCCTGAACCAAAGCCTACTCCAAAACGGCTGAAACAAGACTACAGCCTGGCTCAGCTGGAAAGGCAGAGGGAGAGGGCCATGGGGCAGAGGAGACAAACCACTTCATGTGAACACAGTGATGAACCAGAACACCAACAGAAGTTAAAAGTACAACCAGAAGGAATACTGATGTCTCAAGCTGATGCAAGCAGGAAGATACAGCAGCTGAATGAAGAAAAAGAACTTAAATCAGTTATACGAAAGTTACTGAAGAAAGAGGAAGAGGCGGATGCAAAGGAGTTGAATACAAGGCAACTGATGAGCGAACTATTGCAGCCTCAAAATGGAAAAAGACTCGGCCTCCGAGACTTTTGGACTCCAAATGAACAGGAGGATGAAGAAGAAGCAGCCTCAGTGTGTCCAATAGAAACAAGAGCCAGTGGACAAACTCAGCATGAACCATGGTCCTTTAAGTATATGGTTGAACTGGCTGGCAGACTGCCAGACCTCACTGAAGAAGCACACAAGTGGATTACGAAGCTAGAGGAAGGCACAGCAGGTGTGAAGATGGTACTGGGGAATATGGAAGCCCTATTAATCCATGTGATTGGAAAGCAAATGGCAGAAGAAATGAATCGGCAGCTAGTGAACAGACTAGCCCAGCTGCAGCTTGGTGAATCTACCAAGCAGAAGAAGGATCAAGAAGAAACAAAAGTTCCAGTGGTGACAGTGACCCAACCAAGGCCACCACAGCCAACAGGAACAGAACCACACCTGCCTGTAACACAAGCCCTAGCTCAAGTCACCAACTCTCCAATGTCAAATCCAGTGACAACAGGGAGACCAGTCAGTGCACCAGTACCATCCATACATGTGCATGACACAACACCATGTGGAGGATATCAGAATCCTCCAGGAAGATGGCAACCAGCACCAAGAGGAGCCCCAAAGAAAAACCAAAGAAGATCATATACGCATGCTCAGTCTTATGAAGGAGTCAGTGACAGACCATCGACTGATGCACCATGTTGGGGATGTGGGCAAGGAGGACACCAACGCAGGAACTGTCCCACAAACCCGTGGACATGCCCAGCTCCAACTTAACAATAGGGGAACCAAGAGGAGCCAGGAGGGTGACTATAGTGCCACCGCTGTCCACTCCACTACAGGATAAGTGTACTATACCAGTGGCAACTCAAGAAAAACAAGTCCCCGAGATTACTCAAGCAGTAAATGTTTAAAGAAAGAAGAGGAAATGACAAAGAAAATTCTACTGGACGAAAATGACAACTCCACACATGACATTTACTACAGAGACTGAACATCAACACAAAACTGATGTGAGAAATGTGAAGTTGGCTCAACCAACATGCATCAAGAAAAGCCTAGAGCTGCCTTCCATACCAAAGACAAAGTCCACTGAAGGTATTAAGCCAACAGTCAAAGAGCTGTTAAAAGCTGGAGTGTTGGTAAAAACAAAGAGAAATGTAGAACACAGTTTTTCCAATCTGAAAATCACAGTCTAATGATTATAGATTATAGACTATAGACTAGTGCATGATTTAAAAGCTGTCAACTTTATTGTCTGACACTCCCATTGTCCCAGATTCTCACACCCTACTTTCACATATACCACCTGTTGCTGAATGGTTTATAGTAATTAACCTATGTTCAGCCTGTTTCAGTGCTCCCATTCACCCAGATTTGCAACACATGTGCGCATTCACCTACGTAGGACAACAACACACATACACCATACTATCACAAGGTTATGTAGAGAATCCATCAGTAATTAACAAAATACTGACAAAGCACCTACAACATTTAACTCTGGACTACACGATCTTTTAGTATGTAGATAACTTTGTTGGTTTGCAATCCCATAAAATACATTTTGAAAGAAACTGCAAATTTGTTAAATGCTTTAAGTTAATGAGAACACAAAGTCATTAAAACTGTGCAGAAGTATCTTCCTCTCTGGGAATGGCAAGATACAGTTGTTCATGGATTAGTGACTGTGCAAAAAACGTCACTGCTTGCTCTTACTAGAGCAAAAGGTCAAAATGATATCAACATAATTCTACAATGGAATTATGTGACTGAAACAGCTTTCCAAATGTTAAAAGGGGATCTGGGCACTGCTTCAGCACTCAGTAATCCAAACTATTCTAAGGAAAAATATAGTTCACCTGTATGAGGCAGAAACCATTGGGCTTTGCAAATATTAATTGAGGCATAACAGGTAAACAACTACTTAAAGCACAAAGCTAGACTACATTGAAACAGGACTGCCACCTTGTTACCAGGGCTTGGCAGCCACAGAATTTGCTTCTAAGATAAATTAAATTGATAAATTAAAGCCTGTGATACTATAAATATCACACCAATTACATATGTTGTTAATTAACCAAGATTTCTGTTAACTCCAGCCGGAAAAGAAAAAGAAAGAAAAACCTGCCTATGAAGTTATCCTTTCAGCTCCTGAACAGGCCATCCAGCGATGCAGCACAGTAAATCCAGCAATCAGGATGGCTTTACCAGTGGATGACACTCCTTGTGACTGTGTACAGGTTACAGATAATTTCATGTGTGTTCAATGTGACTTGTATAGCCAACCCATTCTAGCAGACCTCACATTGTTTGTAGATGATTCCACCCTTAGTGGCAGCAGACTGTGAACTCTTAACAACTCTCCCTTCTCTCATCCAAGCACAGGATAGTACCTTACCACAGAAAATATCATGTGGATCAAAAGAGGCACGATTACGAAAACAACTGACGGACCAGACAAGAGTTTTGGTGAAATGCAGGTCGTTTTGTTCCTTCTCTGGTTTTGCTTATAAGTTTCGTTAGAATGGCGCATGGTTAGGACCATTGCACCAGGGGGGAAGTGATCAGACGCGTACAGGTGGTCTGATGGTCCCCATTTTTGGCAGCAACAGCGAATGCATACCATACCATCCCCCAATGCTCTGTTTTGTCATCTAAGGGTAGGGTTTGTTGACAGGATTGAAAGAGGGAAGAGAAGGAGCTGAATATTGGTAGTTATGAGTCATTTCGGCAGTTTTTGTAGCTAAAACACCAAGAGCACCAGATCATAAGTCAGTAACTAAGCTCTTGTGTAGAGAAGTGGTTCTAAAAGTTTGGTATGCCAAATACAATCAGTTCAAGCCTAATCACTTGTTCAGCTAACTGAAACTGAATTGAAAACAAAAAGCAAACTGAAACACTAAATAAAAGCAAAATTGATGAAAATTTCAAAACTATAATAACCTTGGTTCAGACAAAAGTATACATTTTAAGATAGACAGGACTTCCTTGAAGGCAAAATTAATTGTCCAGTAGCCTACCATAAAAACCAGAAACAACAGCCTCACCTCCACTCACCCTCAGGAGAATAAATAAATATAAAACATAAACATCTCAGAGGAATTACATGAAATAATTTCAAATAAGTGCAAAAGCAGAGCTTAAATTGAAATTAAAATTAATATTAGTGAGTAAAATAAAAGTGAACATTGGCTAATATAATAGTTGACAATAAAAGCAAGTTCGATTGGAAAGATGCTCTGTATTTGGCACTAATACCAAGAATCCACAAAGCTGTATGCAACTACAGGAAGGGGACAGTAACACCTCCCCATAAAATATGTCAGCTTTCAAACTCTAACCTTAGGCCCTAAAGGCATATGGTTGATTTGATTTGTAAATATTATGTTAAAGCGTAGGCCCCTAAGTTCAGCAATGTTGACTTAGGAGTAGATATTAGGGGTGGGCGAAAAATAGATTCATGTAAGAATCGAGATTCTTATTCTCTACGATTTTGGATCGATTCATAAGATTCGAAAAATGTATTTTTGTTAACGTTTCCGTACACAGCGTCGCAGCTGCTAAATATCACTGAAGGCATGTGGAAGTTTGCACATGTCGACACGCCTCCAGTTGAACTAGGCGTTTCAGTTATTGACACTGAAAAATGAAAAAAAAAAAAAAAAAGTTTATTTGAATCAATGTCACCTTTTTATCCGAAGTTTACCTTTGTGTGTTTACATCATTAGAACCATTTGATATAACCTTTTAAATTTAAAAATCACATTACAACCTGTATTCTGTTTTAATGCCATAATTTGCATCATTAACACATTTTATCAATTTTTGACAAAGAGGAATGGTTATGAATCAGAAATCTGTTTTAATTGAATCGTGACCCTAAGAATCGGAATTGGATCGAATCGTGAGACACCCAAAGATTCCCACCCCTAAACAGATTTATATTACTTTTAGGTTTTTAGTGTGCATTAGTGATATTTCTGCTTGCCTTACTTATGGTTACATCATAGCAGACCACTACAAGACATAACAAGTGCTAGCTATAATTCAGCTCAACCTCAAGATGTAGAAAGGACAGCGAACCAGCTCATGGTGCCTCCAAGGCCAGGGTGATCCCTTGCTGTGGACGTACATGGTCCGACCAGCCCGAAGACAGGAGAAGGTGATGTCAACTCCACCCCCATCGACATGCATGGAGCAGCTGACGTGCGCAACCTACAACACCTGAAGTTGAAGGGCAACTTCTACAGGAGGAGACAACATCTCATATTGACTGTGCTAATAGCACTGAGCTGTGGAAAGAAAATCCAAGCAGCCAGAATCAATTATCTGATGAAGAACAGAGTGGCATTCTTGAAGGAGAATCGTGCATTGTGGATGAAGATCAGAATGCTGGAGGAGGACAGACAACATCTACCCTCCACTGCCTGGGACTTGTCACAGTCTGTGAATGGTTACCATACTCTGAGAAGGGGTTTCACAGCTGGTAGTAGGCATTGCCTTGTCTGCATAAGATTTCCCATTACAAGCCCTGTCATCATGCTTATGCTCATCACATGACATGAGTTTTATTTTCTTATTTTATTGTATTATTAAACTTGTTAGTACACTATATTTATCCATAGTTTAAAACCTACTTTTGTTTTGATCTACTGAGTGCCATTACAAGTAACCGGTTATACCACCAACCATATTCTGTATGAGTGATGTTTGATATACCTGTGTGATGGTTAAGACTTATTTGTGTTTCAAATACATTAATAATTGAGCATTTATCAATGGTTTTATATTTTGAGATGAGACACTACAGTAGGCACAAACATTTACTTTAAACGTATGTTCCTTTCCAAATTCTGAGGGATTTTTACAAGAGAGTTTGTTAGTGTATCGTCAACCTGATTTATACAACATTTTATTCCTAAAGACATGGCAAAATTTGATTTTTGGGAGACTGGTAACAGTATTTCTCATTTACAGAGTGATAAAAAGCAATATTCAAACTCCCCACTGTGGAAACTTTTGATTCTAATATGTAAACAACTAAAACAAGAATTTTGAGAGTAGCTTTATCTGTTCAGATCTCTGTTCTGGGAAAGTATACAAATTGGCACATATTCACTGAAAAATTGGCTCATTTATATATTCAGACATAAAATTTGTGAAAACTTGAAATAAAATATTTGTGGTAATGAAAATGATGAACTTGGGAAGGTTTCATGGGGATACCTGTTAGTTTGAAGTTTTACCCCATCCATCTACACTGCCCCACCATAATGCAACCACTACCATATTATGGGCTGAAAGTAACTACTGTGACACAAATGTTACTGATTTTTGTTTTATTTTTATTATTTTTAGGTTTCACATATATTTGACTTTTAACCATACTACTGTGTAATCTATTCACTTATAATTTTTTACATGGTACTGAATCCATTTATTACTATATTATATATTATATGTTTTATGTTTTACTGCTAGAATTAGTATAAGAACTATGTGTAACTTATTAAGAGTTTTACCTGCTGACAGTTGTATAATTCTTTATCTTCTGTTATCATGCATCATATATTTTTATTTTTCCTTTTTTGGTTTAATGATGCTTTGAAAAGTCTCACAGAGGGGAATGTTGTGTAAAAAACAAAAAAAAGGAAAATGCATCGAGCTCCGAGAAGTAGAGGGAGCGAAGGGGGGGTGAGTGTAGATGGAAAAAAACCAAAACAGAGCCCTGGGAAGAGAGAGGTGGAGAGAGAGAGGGGGAGGAGTGAGTGTCGGTAGGAGGAACCAGGGCTTAGCTCTAGGCCAGGAATGTCCAAACTACGGGCCGCGGGCCAACTGCGGCCCGCGGTCCATTTTTAATTGGCCCGCAAGAATTCTTTTAAATAGAATAGAATATGGCCCACACTTCAACTTTTGCCGGAGTGTATTGCACTTCTCCATTTTAACACCAGGGGGAGCTACTGTTAATCAAGGCAGTTGCTCCAGCACACATGCAACAAATATCAATAATGCACATCAATTCTGTCGCTACCCTGCTTTTGCGCACCACTTTCTTATATGCGTTTTTCTTGTTAACACACAGAGTACACACCGCTATGCACAGCGCACACACTGCACACGCAAAGTCAGCTGATCTCATCTGATGAAGATTTGCTCCTTGATCAAAAGAGTTTGTCCGGATTTTTGGCACGAGTGGCGTCGGATCAGCACCGCAGCTGGATGGCCCGATTTACATACCCAGCGCAGCTGATACTCACCAGAATAATTTACTAAAATTATATGAACTCCTGTTATTAAGTCCAGTTCAGTCTGTTAATGTTGATAACCGTTTCAAACGAACGTTAATAGGTGTGTTGCTAACCCTAATAACTTAAATAACAAGCTTGAAATTTAGCCGTTCCATTTTCCACTTTATTGTTTTTTCTCTGTACTGTCAATCTTCTGTCTAAATCTGAGGCTGCTCTTCTGAGAATGAGCTACCAAAGCTTTTTCTGAATAAATCAGTACAGATCCATGTATGGAAAGCTGTGATGAAGGCAGTTTTGTTTTTAATCATATTTAACATATAACATATTTGTCCACTTTTAATTGGTTTTTCTAACTTTAATACACTAAAGTTAAGGCTATATACCTAATTTCTAGTAAGTGGCCCAGCCCCTTTTATATTTTTATGCATGTGGCCCTCAGTGAAAAAAGTTTGGACACCCCTGCTCTAGGCAAACGAGAGAGGGGGGGGGGGAGCTAGTGTAGGAGGAAGGCCTAAAGAACTCAACCCTGTGTGTAGGAGAGAGAGCGAGGGAGGAGCGAGTTTAGGGAGGAAGGACTTAAAAACTTAACCCTGTGTAAAAGAGAGAAAGAGAGGGAGGAGCTAGTGTATGTGGGAAGGACCAAAACTTAACCCTGTGCAGAAGGAGAGAGAATAAGGGGGAGGGGTAAGTGTCCACTGCGGGGAAAGTTCTAGAAAGCCTAAGACCACAGGTGCGAACACCAGGTGCAGGGGTGAAGTGTGCCAACTATGACAACATAAGTGTGGAAAAAACATGCACGGGTAGAGAAAACGTGATAATAAGAGATAGCCGCGCCTGTTTAGGGCAGGGGCTAAGGTGTAAAAAGTGACACCATGATTGTTTGGACAAATAAAATTTGGTTTAAGGAAAATAAAGGTGGAAACCTCCCTAGATTTAAATAAAAAGGTTGTGCACTTTGGGGGGTATAAAAATGAGTGCAAAGCCCTCCAAGTCAGTCTGATTCGGATCTGACTCGGGTTTCTAACCTCGCCGTCGCGTGGGTTAAACTCTACTGCACCAAGCTCTGTCGAATTTTCAAAGGGAGCACCTCCACACTTTGTTGATTTTTTGTGACCTTGGTGGACTCCCTTCAAGACTTTGATTTTTGTATCATCAAATGTTGGAGAAAATAAACGGTCTTTGATCACAACTGGCCCATTTTCAGACGTTTATTTTTTACCCAACAGTTTAAAACAGGTCGGTGACGCTAGTATTGAATATCCATCCATCCATCCATCCATCTTCCTCCGCTTATCCGGGGCCGGGTCGCGGGGGCAGCAGCCTGAGCAGGGACCCCCAGACTTCCCTCTCCCCAGACACTTCCTCCAGCTCTTCCGGAGGGACCCCAAGGCGTTCCCAGGCCAGCCGGGTGACATAGTCACTCCAGCGTGTCCTGGGTCTTCCCCGGGGCCTCCTTCCGGTGGGACATGCCCGGAACACCTCCCGAGGGAGGCGCCCAGGGGGCATCCGGTACAGATGCCCGAGCCACCTCAACTGGCTCCTCTCGATGTGGAGGAGCAGCGGCTCTACTCCGAGCTCCTCCCGGGTGACAGAGCTTCTAACCCTATCTCTAAGGGAGTGCCCCGCCACCCTGCGGAGGAAACTCATTTCGGCCGCTTGTATCCGGGATCTCGTTCTTTCGGTCATGACCCAGAGTTCATGACCATAGGTGAGGGTAGGAACGTAGATCGACCGGTAAATCGAGAGCTTTGCCTTTCGGCTCAGCTCTCTCTTCACCACGACGGACCGATACAACGACCGCATTACTGCGGCCGCTGCACCGATCCGCCTGTCGATCTCACGCTCCATCCTTCCCCCACTCGTGAACCGGACCCCGAGATACTTAAACTCCTCCACTTGAGGCAGGAACTCTCCCCCGACCCGGAGAGGGCAAACCACCTTTTTCCGGTCGAGAACCATGGCCTCAGACTTGGAGGTGCTGATTCTCATCCCAGCTGCTTCACACTCAGCTGCGAACCGCCCCAGCGCATGCTGAAGGTCCTGGCTCGAGGGAGCCAACAAGACAACATCATCTGCAAAAAGCAGAGATGAAATCCGGTGACTCCCGAACCGGACCCCCTCCGGACCCTGGCTGCGCCTAGAAATTCTGTCCATAAAAATAATGAACAGAACCGGTGACAAAGGGCAGCCCTGTCGGAGGCCAACATGCACTGGGAACAAGTCTGACTTGCTGCCGGCAATGCGAACCAAGCTCCTGCTCCGGTCGTACAGAGACCTTACAGCCCTCAGCAGAGGGCCTCCGACCCCATATTCTTGGAGCCCCTCCCACAGAATGCCACGGGGGACACGGTCGAATGCCTTCTCCAAGTCCACAAAGCACATGTGGACTGGTTGGGCAAACTCCCATGAACCCTCGAGCACCCTGTGGAGGGTATAGAGCTGGTCCAGTGTTCCACGACCAGGACGAAAACCGCATTGTTCCTCCTGAATCTGAGGTTCGACTATTGGTCGAATTCTCCTCTCCAGCACCCTGGAATAGACTTTCCCCGGAGGCTGAGGAGTGTGATCCCCCGGTAGTTGGAACACATCCTCCGGTCCCCCTTTTTAAAAAGAGGGACCACCACCCCGGTCTGCCAGTCCAGAGGCACTGTCCCCGACTGCCACGCGATGTTGCAGAGGCGTGTCAGCCAAGACAGCCCCACAACATCCAGAGACTTGAGATACTCAGGGCGAATCTCATCCACCCCCGCTGCCTTGCCACCGGGGAGCTTCCGAACTACCTCGGTGACTTCAGCTTGGGTGATGAATGAATCAACCTCTGAGTCCTCTGCCTCTGCTTCCTCCATGGAAGACATGGCAGTGGGATTGAGGAGATCCTCGAAGTACTCCTTCCACCGCCCGACAATATCCCCAGTCGAGGTCAACAGCTCCCCACCTCCACTGTAAACAGTGTTGGCAGAGCACTGCCTCCCCCTCCTGAGGCGCCGGATGGTTTGCCAGAATTTCTTCGAGGCCGATCGGTAGTCCTCCTCCATGGCCTCCCTGAACTTTTCCCATACCCGAGTTTTTGCTTCTGCGACTGACCGGGCCGCCGCACGCTTGGCCTGCCGGTACCCATCAGCTGCCTCGGGGTCCCCCGAGCCAACCAGGCTCGGTAGGACTCCTTCTTCAGCTTGACGGCATCCCTTACTTCCGGTGTCCACCACCGAGTTCGGGGATTGCCGCCATGACAGGCACCGGAGACCTTGCGGCCACAGCTCCGACAGCCGCATCAACAATGGAGGTGGAGAACATGGTCCACTCGGACTCAATGTCTCCAGCCTCCCTCGGGATCTGGTCAAAGCTCTCCCGGAGGTGGGAATTGAAGACCTCAATGACAGAGGATTCTGCCAGACGTTCCCAACAGACCCTCACAGTACGTTTGGGTCTGCCGGGTCTGTCCAGCTTCCTCCCCCGCCACCAGATCCAACTCACCACCAGGTAGTGATCAGTTGACAGCTCAGCCCCTCTCTTCACCCGAGTGTCCAAGACATACGGCCGGAGATCAGATGACACGACCACAAAGTCGATCATTGATCTCCGGCCTAGGGTGTCCTGGTGCCACGTGCACTTATGGACACCCTTATGCTCGAACATGGTGTTCGTTATGGACAAACTGTGACTAGCACAGAAGTCCAACAACAGAACACCACTCGGGTTCAGATCGGGGAGGCCGTTCCTCCCAATCACGCCCCCCCAGGTGTCACTGTCGTTGCCCACGTGAGCGTTGAAGTCCCCCAACAGAACAATGGAGTCCCCAGTCGGGGCACTTTCCAGTACCCCTTCCAGGGACCCCAAGAAGGCCGGGTACTCAACACTGCCGTTTGGCCCATAAGCCGAAACGACTGTGAGAGACCTATCCCCGACCCGAAGGCGCAGGGAAACGACCCTCTCGTTCAGCGGGGAGAACTCCAACACATGGCGGTTGAGATGGGGGGCTATGAGCAAGCCCACACCAGCCCGCCGCCTCTCACCATGGGCAACTCCAGAGTAGAAGAGAGTCCAGCCTCTCTCAAGGAGTTGGGTTCCAGAGCCCAGACTGTGCGTAGAGGCGAGCCCGACTATCTCTAGCCGGTACCGCTCAGCCTCCCGCACTAGCTCGGGCTCTTTCCCCCCCAGTGAGGTAACGTTCCATGTCCCTAAAGCCAGAGTCGTTGTCCAGGGATTGGGCCGCCGGGGCCCCCGCCCACGACCGCCACCCAAACCACAAAGGACCGGCCCCATCTGAACCCTCCCGCGGGTGGTGGGCCTACGGGAGGGCGGGCCCACGTTGCTCCTTCGGGCTGTGCCCGGCCGGGTCCCGTGGGCTAAGACCCGGCCACCAGGCGCTCGCCTGCGAGCCCCAACCCCAGGCCTGGCTCCAGGGTGGGGCCCCGTAATGCCATTCCGGGCGACGTACGCTTCCTCGTTGTAGCTTTCTTCATGTGGGGCTTTGGAACCGCTCTTGGTCTGACCTGTCACCTAGGACCTGTTTGCCTTGGGAGACCCTACCAGGGGCATTAAGCCCCGGACAACATAGCTCCTAGGATCACTCAGGTACTCAAACCCCTCCACCACGATAAGGTGGCGGTTCAAGGAGGGGTAGTATATATATATAGTATATATATATATATATATATATATATATATATATATATATATATATATATATATATATATAGTACTCCTCCTGCCACTTCTCATTTTTGTACGGTGTGTGTTCCAGTTTGTGGGGGCGTGGCTTGGATGTGCACACTGACGGGAGGGGGAGGAGGGGGGTGGAACTCAGAGGAGGTGCAATTTTCAAATCTTGTTCGCTCTCCAGGATTACCAACCCCATCTTTAACTACACAGACTATATGGAGAAGTGAAATTCTTCCCTAACAGACATACAGACATAATTTTTACCATATCCCGGGTTTTCAACACAAACTTCACTATATCCCACGTGTCAACACAAACTTCACAATAGCCAAATCACATATGACTCTCTCACCCTAACCTTACCATTGTTTACAATTGTAAATCACACATGACTATCGTTCCCTACCCTTACCATTGGTTACAGCAAAAATCACACACTTAAGCAAAAACACATATGGATTATAACGCCCTAGGCTGCTCTTTGTGCTCTCCTCCTGGAGGCCAAGCCCCAGAACCTCAACCTTACTTGACAGTCCAGGACTTTAATGGCTTCCAGGAAAAAAACTGTTCGTCAGTCTTGTGGTCCTTTCAGGCCCCTGAAGCACCTCCCTGAGGGAAGCAGTGTGAACAGGTGTTATTGTCCTTGGTGATATAGTGGGCCCTCCTGATGACCCTGCTGGTATAAATGTCCTAGGAGGGCTGCTCCAGAGATGTAATGGGCAGTTTTTATGACATGCTGAGCTTTGCTGTCCTGCATAGTGCAGTTTCTGTGCCACGCTGTGATGGAGCTGGTGGTGACACTTTGTACTTCGAACTTCTGTAGAAGTTGCTGAGGGTTTTGACATACCAAACTTCAGTCCTGACTGTGATATATCATCAGTAAATTTAATAATTGCGGTGTCATTTTGAGGATACACACAGTCATATGTAAAGAGGGTGTAAAGTAATACATCTACCAGTGTTCTAACAGTAAAAATGAAACACTCAATGCTCAGTGCTCCAGGTGAGATCCTTGGTGATGTAGGTTCTGAGGAATTTAAAAGTTTTCACCCTCCCCACCTCAACCCTTCTGTGATGTGAACAGGTGTGTGCTGTACCTTCCTCTTCCTTGGATCAGTAATCATCTGGTGATCAGTCCTGACTGTAGTGTCATCAGCAAATTTAATAATTTTAGGGTCATTTTGAGTGGACACAGCTATATGTGAAGAGGGTGTAAAGTAATACATCTACCAGCGTTCTAACAGTAAAACCTTTGTTCCATCTTATTTTTATGTTCAATGTTTTGTCATGACCCAGCTCTTATGGCATGACGAAAATAATGAACCAGGAAAAGTATGTTTATTAAACTAAGAGTACAAGTTATAAGACTTAAACAATGAGGTGTGAAGGTCAGTAAAGTCAGTAATATCTGTGTATATGAATACGAATTACTTTATTGATCCCCAAAGGGAAATTCATTTGTCTGTCAGCTCATCAACCATTTGCAGAAGAATGAAGAAGCCTGATGGCTGAAGATACAAAGGATCTTCTATATTCCTCCGTCCTGCAGTGAAGAGAGAGGAGCCATCCACTCCTCTTTTCTTGGTCCATCAAGGTGTTATGAAGAGGATGATCTGAGTTGTTCAGAATGGCCTCCACCAGCGTGTATCTCTGATCTCTCTTAAGTCAAGTGGCTCAGAATGCTTAGTCCATATCCTAGCAACGACTTCATGGAGACCTTCACATGGAACTTCAGCAGTAGCCATTGGTGGGATGTACACAAGTATTGTTCTGATTTGAAAAAAATGTCTACTTCCTGAGTCTTCATCTGTATCTCCAGCTCCTCATCACTCTTGTTGAGCAGAGAGTTGATATTTTGCATGATGACTGACGGCAGAAACGACTCATTAGTATATCTCCACTTCCAAGCCTGTAACCTCGGCACCACCAGCACAGCAACCACAAAAGCACCTCCTCATCCAGTTGGAACAGGGTGGCATCCTCCAGACTTGCTCCATTTTTAATGACAGAAGCTCCTCTCCTGAAGAATCTCCTCTCCCACAGAAGTATCCATCAGTAGTTAACAAAATACAACAAAAACATACAAAAACACAACAAAATAAAGCAAAGGTTGACTAAAACTCAGAGCTACCAGACTTTGCTGCTCCCAGCTGAAGCGCATGTTCAGCTTGGATGTGTGGGAGATCAGGTGTATGCGTGTGTGTAGGGTGCCGAATGAATAAAGGAAAAGAACACGGGGATGCCCAGGAGGATGTTGGAAGAGAGAGAGAGAGAGGGAGCAAGCCGGGGAAAACTGCTGGGCTTTATAACAGCAAGGGAGCACCGGGCCCAGGTGCTTCCAACTATAGGCAACTCCCAGCTCCGCCTGCCAGCTTTCTGTTGCAGAAGAGCACATGGCACAGACAGCACAGAAGCTAAAAACGGACCAGAGGACCATCACAGTTTCAACTAAAAGATGACATCTCTCTTACTGCTATTGATGTAAGAAGGGGTCATACGGATGGGCCAAACAGAAAAGCCCTTTTTTTAGTCTTAAGGGGAAGAATGTTGATATTATTTTTCAACAACAAGCCCAATCCAACAATCCAATAGTCCAATAGAGACAGTTTGTTTTGGTCCAAAGAGAGAGACAAAGTCTACTGTAGCCATGGTACCTTTAGGTCAGTAGGGGTCATGAAAAATTTCACAGGCCAAGTCATGTCTCAGAAAGCTGATGAAAGAAAACACTGGCTGAAGCCAGTCCTAGGTGACATAGGACAGGCATGGGGTCGTCACCAGTCTATCACAGTGCCAACATATAGATAGAATTTCACACACTACTGTAAACTGGCCTTTGGTGAGAAAATATTAGTGTGTATTTTGCAAGTGTTAACGGTGCATTTCTGAAAGTGCATCAGTTTACAAAAACTACAGTCAGCTGTGTGCAAATTAACTCATAGAGGAAGACAAGTAATGTGATGAAAGCTGTGATTTTCATTATATTAATTACATCTGACATCCATGTTTTGTTAATCTGTAAAGTGTAAAGTGAATCCTGTGTGTTTGTGAATGTTGTCCAGTGTCACTGTTGTTGTCATTGCATGTAAGACACTTCATACTTATGTGTGCAGAACCTATGAAAATGAATTTCCCAAAAGGGACAATAAACAAACTAACTAACTACCAAACTAACTAACTTTCATGTGTACAAAATGATGATGACATCTGTCTGTTTCATGATTTTATTTTATAAGGAATACAGGAGGTGGAATCTGGAACAACATAAATAGAAAGTGGAGAAACAGGTTGATCCCATGGACAGAATCTGCACAAGACAAGAATCACAAGGAATATTTTTTTATTAGTTCATTCGTACTGGGTGACAGTTGTAATAAAATATGTAAATTCTGCATTAAGTTTACTTCAGTGTAATTAAAATGATCATGGAGTTCCATACCTGTGTGCTAGATTATTCCAGACTATTCCTCACTTTGTACTCATGTACATGTGTGCTGTGCTGCCTGAAGAGCTGCAGGTGGACAATAACAACACCATAGATTTTTAAATGTGCCCACCGGTTATATCACAACATCCTTCATATGCTGTGCTTCAGCTATCACTCACTACTGACTGTCAGAGTAGAGAAGTCTGAAACAACTGGTTAATGAGTAACTTCAGATTTTCTTTGGCAACTTTGTCTTGTTATGTTATCCTAACATGATTTATTTAAAATAAATGATGTTAAATCTTTCCAGATGGAAGATAGAAAGCAAACAAACTTAATGCAAGAGCGAAGAGCAGCTGATCATTTCAAGGCAGAGTATTTTCAGACATAGATAAGAAAATAAACACTCAATGCTAAACTCTTCCCAATGTCTCTTTTGTTGCTGTTGATTCATAGATTTTGATTTATAAGTTGCCAGTGTATATGTTAGTAACAGACCAATGTGTTTTATCCAGTGACGATACAATGAGGTGACATTCTCCAACATTTTGGCAATGGCATTTTCCCACAATAGAACCCTTATACTTTTAAAATAGCATGCTCCACTTATGACTACATTTCTTAATAATGTGAAACCATTTAAACCTTCCAGAGCAAGGAAGTTGTAGCTGCAGCTGCTGTTTGGTGCTACCAGGTATTAAAGAAAACAACTGTTTTACGACAAAAAGAACAAACTGTGAGAAAATACAAGACTTTGAGTAAAGAATTTCATATTAAGACCATTAAAATATTTGGCGTTCAAACATGGGTTTGCCTCTCAAAGATGCATATTGTGATGATGGAAGACCAATTTCATTGTTCGGCTTAATATTTAGCAATTAGCATCATCAACCAACTAACTTGAAAATCAGAATTCAAATTTAATATTTAACATGAAGATTTGCTGCTCTGGGTTAAACAATGGCAGACACTGAGGTACAGTACTTGTTGTGCTGCACTCAAACCTTTATATTACAAATTTCATGTGGCCTGAATTCTTCACACAAATAACTCAAACAACACAATGTATCGGAATGAAATTATGTGGTTATTTACCAGGCCCCAAATGAAAGCAGATGTTCCAAAGGCAAGGCCCACTCGCAACCAGTTGGGATTGGCATTGTCTGGCTTGGAACTCGTAAATACAAAACGGGATCCAACTGAGAACAACAAAAACACAGATCACAAGGTTTTAATGAGAAATATACACTGCCTTGCCCTTGACGGTCATGAGAGGAAATAACACCAGTGAGCAATGAGATGGATCAGTCACAGTAAATCTCATGGGGAAAAGTCACATTAGACTGTTTACTGAACTGGTAGTTTCCCATCTCATATAGCCTACAGAAGGAAATCGGGCTGGCTGACTGACTGTCCCTCCATGTAAAATCTGTAATTCCATTAGAATGCGTATGTTGAGGGAACACTAAGCGGTGCCATAAAATTCACTTCATGAGAAAATCTCTTGTGACTTCGATGCCACAAGAATGCTAAGCTAAGGTCAGACTACAGAATAAACACGGCGCTCACGTTGTAAAAAGGAAACAAAACGCTGCTAATTGAAAACCAAATAACAGATTGAATTCAATTTTGTCGTCTTACTTTTGCTGTCGATAACAGCCCTGAATAAAAACCGACGGGAGATCATTGTAGCTGAAGATCCAAGCGTCCGACTCTCGATCCGGTTGCCCTGTGCTTGATTAAATTTCCTGGCAGGACTAACTTAAGAGACCACCGATAAATCGGTCGGCTGCTCAGAGAGACCATGAATCTGGAAAAAGAGCACAGCATCGATCGCCAAAGACCAAAGTGTTAACTGCTAAATTTTCAATTTCTTTTACCGTGTTTTCAAAACACAAAACCTTATGTTCTCAAGCGAACCTAAAGGCTAAGGCTTAAGTGCACAGCATCTCACGAAGATTATACAAATTTATGTCTTGTATTTTATTCATTTGCTTTTGAGGAAAACTCCCGAAAAGTGTCTTCACTTGCATATGGTATTTAATAAGAGCTGCAACGTTTCGGTCGCTGGGATCTTCATCAGGTAATGTTATGTTGTGGACGGAGACTGCGGTCAAACCAGCCGTCTCTTGTTTTCGCGTAGTCAAGCCAGCTGTTCCAACATAAATGCGCCCGTATTGCAGACTTTATGGCAAATACACGGAGATGGCTGAGAACAGCGTGGACCAACTACCGGTTTTCAAAATAAAATGTGAGTGATTGAAAGGCAATAAAAAAGAGAGCTATTGAGCTAAAATGCTAATATTTACATTAAAAAATTAGTTAAAAACATGAGTAAAAATGAATGAAGAGGTGTATCCTGATAAGCAAAGTGTAGTCCTGCACTGATTTTGAGTCTTTAAGTCACATGACCTGGAAGCTATTGAGCTAAAATGCTAATAATGATATTAAAAAAATAATAATAATTAAAGCTGCAAGCAGCTGTAACGGGCCCTTGCGACCCCGCGGCCACGCCCCACTGCCCAGCAGTCCGCGCGGCCCCAGGGCACCTGTTCCCTGCGGCCCCCGCGGCCCCCAAATTTCCTGAGACCCCGAGGCACCCATGCCCTACGGCCCCTGAGTCCCCTGCAACTCCTCAGAAGCAATATATAGGTGAAATGAAGCTTAGAGTCTCACCAAATTCACCAAATTTGTCCCCCCTAGCAGCCACGCCCTTTGACATACAGACATTCTTTAATAACTTTTCAGCATCATTGGCACTAGATGGTCTCTACCAAATTTGAAGTCAATTTGGCGAAATTTCTAGGAGTAGGACTTCAAATACGAAAAAAAATCAATTAAAAATGGTGGACTTCCTGTTGACATTTCACCATGACATAGGTGGGCTTTTTTGTGCGTCTCACTCACGTACAAATGTGTACCAAGTTTAAAGCTGCTAGGATCAAGTATGTGGGCGTGAGAGCAGTTTGAAGAGCAGCCTGTAGTGAGAGCGTGAGGCTGAAGGAGATAGGGATGGGCATTTCAAACAAAAGCACTATTCGACAATCCCAACCCCAAACACACACACACACACACACACACACATATACAATGACAATGACGAAGAGAAGGAGCGACACTGTGTCACTGAAGTCCTCCTCGCTGAATGAGAGCAAAGTCTTCTCTCGCTAATTCAGTATTGAAGGATATGTTTTGCTGTTGCTATGTGTTTTTAGTCTTCCTATGCTATCCTTGCAGTCATCATCGTTGACGTATAAGTATTCTTGGTATTGTGTTATGACTGTGTTGATTAAGACAGGGAATGTAGTGCAGGGCTGAGGGAGAGGAGACAAGGACAGTGAGTGTAGAGAAGACAGGCCGTCGCCACCTGCAGAGAAGTAGATTGGGGAAAGTATCTTTAGGTCAAGGGGTGGGGTGGAACTGTACAAAAATGATCTGTGTAAACAGGGAAGACACACTTTGCTTAGGAAGAGGCGGTGGAAGCATTGTGGTCCAGAGCTCTGTAAGCAATCTCAAACTTTAATTCTCTGCTGTATTAATTTAATAAATTAGATGCAAATTGAACTTTAACTTTGTGTCCTACATACTTCATCAAACGAACACGCGAGTCCTTGGTTTATAAGTGGAAGGACTCAACAGTATCAACTTTATTTTATTTCTCATTTATTTTGCACGAGAGCATAATCGTCTTATAAATAGTTTTTTCCCCTGTTTCGGGAGACGTTCCCTCGGTTTTATTTCGAAGTTAGAGGATGAAAGAGTGTTGATATTACCAGCTTCCGAAAGGTCACGGAGGGTGCTGGACATGGATGCCGTATAATGGACAGTGTAAATAAATATTTAACCGATTCAATCATAAATGTGTACAAGATGAAGAAGAAGACTCGTAAATGTAAGTGCGTGGATCTGCGCCGTCATGGTGTAGGCTTCTTCTTTGAGCACACGCGGGCGCGCGCACACACACACACACACACATACAAAATATACTGTTACTACCACTACTGTGGTGATATATTCAGTATTTTTGCACATGATCTGACTGAGTGATTTGATTCACAATAAATTGACTCGGATTCAGATATATTTTTGTATTGTTTGGTTATTGCACAGTGCATGAGAAAAACACATGGTGTCTCAATATACCATTTGGTTATCATGTGTCCATTTGGACTCTCATCTCCGTCTGGATCTTATCATGAAAATCTTTGCAGCGCAAAGTATTATGATTCTGATCATACTTTGTGCTGTCTTCTTCAAATTTGAACCAGGTATTCATTGATATTGTGCTTACAGACCCATGCTGTCATTTACCTTTATGGTATATTATAAAGCCACACAGACCATTTTTCATTTTTATTAATTTATTTTTAAGCGGGCAAAAAATCTGACTTTTTGCTCACTTACTCGCCCAAGTGTTTCTGACACTTTCACAAGAAACTCTATAGCGTCCCCTTTCTGGCAAACCCTCATTCATTCATATAGTGAAATTGGTTCAGAAGCTACAGCCATTATAATTTTTTGAGAATGGAATTTTAAGCGTTTTTGCTTCAAAATAGGGTGGGAGTGGAAGAGGTTAAAGTAATTCATCCTGTCCATTTCAAGGGCTGCAACTGCTGTAGAGCTTGCAGCAGTGGGGGAGATGCAAATGCTGCAAGTGCCTCGGAAGCTGCAGGTGCCTCTAGGGCCACAGGGGCTATGAAGCAACAGGGCATGGGTATGGTGGGGCGTGGGCACGGCAGGGCGGCGGGGTCACGAGGGCCCGTTAATAGGAATAGGAATAGGAGTTACTTTATTAATCCCCAAAGGGAAATTCATTTGTCTGTCAGCTCATCAACCATTTGCAGAAGAATGAAGAAGGCTGAAGGTACAAAGGATCTTCTATATTTCTCCGTCCTGCAGTGAAGAGAGAGGAGCCGTCCACCACCGCTCTTTTCTTGCTCCATCAAGGTGTTATGAAGAGGATGATCTGAGTTGTTCAGAATGGCCTCCATCAGCACATATCTCTCCACCACATCCTCAGTGAGTCCAGCCGGGAGACAAGACTGAAGTCAAGTGCCTCAGGATGTTTAGTCTGTATCCTAGCAAGGACTTCATGGAGACCTTCACATGGAACTTCAGCTCAGCCATTGGTGGGATGTACACAAGTATTGTTTTGATTTGAAAAAATGTCTACTTCCTGAGTCTTCATCTATATCTCCAGCTTCTCATCACTCTTGTTGGGCAGAGAGTTGGCGGCAGAAAGGACCCACAGTACATCTCCACTTCCAAGGCTTTAACTTTTGCACCACCAGCACAGCAACCATGAAAGCACCTCCTCATCCAGCTGGAACAGGGTGGCATCCTCCAGACTTGCTTTATTTTCAGTGACAGAAGCTCCTCTCCTGAAGAATCTCTTCTCCCCACAGAAGTGTCCATCAGTAGTTGACAAAATACGAGAAAAACATACAAAAACACAACAAAATAAAGCAAAGGTTGAGTAAAAACTCAGAGCTACCAGACTTTGCTGCTCCCAGTTCAAGCGCATGTTCTGGAATTAACGCCACTTGCGGATTTAATTTTTTTTTTTTTTTCACATTTATTTATCCAAGAAGTTCCACTGAGATCAGAATGTCTTTTGCAAGGGAGACCTGGCCATGGAAGCAGTCATGTAAAAACAGCACATACAATACACAATAAGCAATAGATACTCAGCCACTGGCCACTCCAGAAAAACAATGACCTTCCAGCCTCACTGCATTCTTTAGAATAGAAAAGAATAGAATAGAATAGAAAATACTTTATTGATCCCAAAGGGAAATTCATTTGTCTAATAGCTCATCTTGCATTTGTATAATAATTAAAGAGTCTGATGGCTGTGGGTATGAAGGATCTTCGGTATCTTTCTGTCCTGCACCGAAGAGATAGGAGCTGTCCACCACTTCTGCTTCTTTGATCCATCAAGGTGTTATGAAGTGGATGATCTGTGTTGTTCAGGATGGCCTCCACCATTCTCATTGTGTATCTCTCCACCACCACCTGCAGCATAAAATAAAGCACTTGCCACCACAGACTGATAAAACATCTGCAGCATCTTATTACAGATGTTTAGAGATCTGAGCTTTCTTAGCTTTCTTATGACACACTTACCATTAATAGATATATACAGTACAGGCCAAAAGTTTGGACACACCACAGTCACCAGACTTGAACCCAATCGAGATGGTTTGGGGTGAGCTGGACCGCAGAGTGATGGCAAAAGGGCCAACAAGTGCTAAGCATCTCTGGAAACTCCTTCAAGAGTGTTGGAAAACCATTTCAGGTGACTACCTCTTGAAGCTCATCAAGAGAATGCCAAGAGTGTGCATAGCAGTAATCAGAGCAAAGGGTGGCTACTTTGAAGAAACTAGAATATAAGACATGTTTTCAGTTATTTCAGACTTTTTTGTTAAGTACATAATTCCACATGTGTTCATTCATGGTTTTGATGCCTTTTGGCCTGTACTGTATGTTTTTAATTTAAGAACTTTTTGAATATTATTCCACAGCCATGGTGCATGGTAGGAAAAAGATGTTTTACTAAGGTCTGTCCTCCTGGCCCAAGGTACATTCAAAAGCAACCACTTCAATAAGTACCAGTGCTACTGTCTATGAATAGTCAATGAGGTCCAGCCAACTAAATCATATAGGATACAGTGATGAGTGAGAGATTTTGCATTAGTAATTAAACATAGAGAAGCGTGATACACTGAGTCGAGGCTCTTGAGAGTGGACGAGGCTGCATGCATGTACAGTATATCACCATAATCAATTCCAGACATATAGGTGGCTTCCACAAGTTTTTTCTTTACAGGAAATGTGAAACAGGATTTATTTCTAAAATAGAAGCCAATCTTTAGTTTGAGTTTCTTCATTAGTTGGAAATATGTATATTGAATGAGAGCTTTGCATCAATCCATATTCCTAAATACTTATATGAGGCCACTCTTTCAAATGATGTACCAGATGTAAAAATTTTTAGATTGGTTTTGCAAGCGAGCTTTTGATAAAATCATAAACTTAGTTTTCTGGGCATTTAGAACAAATTTTAGACCCTTTGTAATGACTGAAATGCAGTCTGAAGCTTGTCTATTGCCTGTGCTGCAGAGGGAGGAGATGTATATATGATTGTGTCATCTGCATACAAATGCAAATTACCTTGAATATCTTTACCTAAATAATTTATTAAATTGAAAATAATATAGGAGCCAAAATGGAACCTTGGGGTGTTAGAGTCGGTTCTTTTATTGGAAGCCCAAGAACAAACCGGAGAAGTCTTCAGTCCACAGACGAAGAATTTATTCAGGTCACAGGTAAAGTACAGCAGCGCTGGGTGCGTAGTGACAGAGCTCACTCAGGATCTCAGCCAAAACAAACACAGCTTTGAGAAAACAGTTCACATTTATAATTCACAGTTATCTTCTTGGGCTGGTCCTGCCCAATGGAGAGGTTTGACAGAGTATGATGAGTCAGATGATGCTGTCCATTCTCGGTTGTGTGTGCGCAGAATATGTGTTAAGTATGTGTGTGAATCTGCTGTGAGTCAGGCGTGTATCTATTGTAACAGACCTAGCTGACAGAGAGAGAAGACACTACAGTTACATCTTGTACTTGCTTATCAGGTGAGAGTCACCGCTATCTGGTGTCGTAGGGACACTCATCAGGTTATGTGCGTTCAAGCACAGGACAGAGCACACAGTGTCAGATCATCTATTTGTAACAGAACAGTGCATACATGATGTCAAATCACAGTCAATCGTAACATTACACATTAAATAGTGCATATAGTGTCAAATCATAGCTTAAATATAGCATCAGGTTATAACTTATTCATAACAATCCCCCTTTTGACATGATTTTATCATGTCAATCAAATGAGGTAGGTCCTCTATCTCCGTATTGTATCACATCTTCCAGTGGTGACCATCCTAACAGGCCCCCAAACTACAGGTGACCACAACACTGTAGGATGCAACACAATTAGACATGAGGTCTCAAAACTTTAAGCGATAATCCATAATCAACAGAATCTCTAAATCATTGATCAAAAGCAGTTTCTTCACTGCATCCTATATGTGAGCGACTATGTGTAAGCTGTTCTTCATTGCATTTACCAGCAGCAAGCAATTCTTCTTTGCACAAGCAGGTGGAAATCTCTAAACATTCATTTGATTGGACAATAGAACATTCTCTAAAACATTGATTAAACATTCATTCATAAACTATCGAATAACTTTTCATTCAATAACCATTTAATAACTAAAAACAGAATACTATAAGTATCACGCCTCTACGTGAATGCGAGAACTATACGTAGAAATGTATTAGACCTTAGCAGTTGCTGTGTGTATGTAATGATTCAAATGTACAAACAAGGGTTTTCTTCATCCTCCGTTTTGGGATCCACTTCAGTCTCACCAACATTCCAGAGTTTGTCTAGAAGTAATTTATGATTGACGGAATCAAATGCTTTTGAAAGATCAACAAATAAGGCAGCTTGTTTATTGTGCTGTTTATCAGGGCTTGACTGGACTCAGGTAGTGGAGGTTGGGAAAACAGGTTTCAGGGAAGGAATAGGTTTCCAAAAATGAACACTAATTTATTTTATGAAAAATCAACAAAAAACAATAGCATGGGGTGCCTTTTGGCTTGGTGGGTTGGGCAGGCACCCTATGTGTGGAGGCTGTGAATCTTGAATCTGATAGCCCTTTGCTGTGTGTCATTCCCCCTCTCTATGCCTCCCCATTTCCTGTCTGTCTCAGCTGTCCTATCAATTAAAGGCAAAATGCCCCCGAAAAAATGTGGAAAAAAAACTAGCATGAACCACCAGTTTGGTTTAGCTGAGCCCAACAGTACACGGTAAATGCAGAGCATAGTGACAACATGGCCTCACACCAGGCCAGAGTACTGACTCTCCAACTTCCAGGGAGCTAAATGAAGCTCACTTAAATAGGGCCAAGATTTAGCCCAAGTTGGCCCAAACAGGGCTAGTTGGATTATTATTATGGGGGAGCATCAAAACCATAATGGTCTAGAAAACAAATATAAACATTTTAGCTCAATAGCTTCCAGGTCATGTGACCTGATGACTCAAAATCAGTGCAGGACCTCTTTTTATTCCATTTGAATCTCATATTTTGAATCAATTTTTTTAACGTAAATATTAGCATTTTAGCTCAATAGCTCTCTTTTTATTGCATTCAATCACATTTTATTTTGAAAACCAGAAGTTGGTACGTGAATGGACAAGGAAATAAATAGAATTCATCAAAATAACTGTATGTAAAGGACATGTAGGCAAACAGAGTATAAAAACAAGGGAATTAGAATACCTAGCCGTTGTAAGTGTTCTAAGTGTTTTATTTTATGCTGCAGTCTGCTGGGTAGGAAGTTTGGGATAAAAGCAGGCAAAGACGCTGGATAAGCTTGTCAAGAAGGCTGGCTCTGTCACTGGAGTAAAGATGGACTCTCTCATAACACCTTGATGGATCAAAGAAGAAGCAGTGGTGGATGGCTCCTCTCTCTTCATTGCAGGACAGAGAGATACAGAAGATCTTTTATACCCACAGCCATCAGGCCTTTAATTCTTCTCCAAATGGTAGATGAGCTGGCAGACGAATGAATTTCCCTTTGGGGATTAATAAAGTTCGTATTCGTAGCTGCAAATTAAATCGGTACAAAAACCCATTTTTTCCATCTCCATTAAGTTACTGAATGGAAACAAAAGCAACAGCACTTTATGATTTCGTTTTCTTTGATTCTTTTTTTAAACCTTGAGCAGCACTCTGATATTCATATTGTTGTATATTTTGATTACTTTTGATTACTTGAATCATGAGCTGCTATATTAAGATTGCCATGGGTTCTTCTTACTCACTGAGATGTTCTATGTATTATGATGGATTTGAACTGTATTATAACTGCGATAGATGTGTGCAATGCAGCGGCCTGGCGCCCAAGACGAGTTTCACTTCACAGGACAATAAAGTATACCTTTATGTAGCCCTGTGGAAATTGATCAATATTAAAATGACACAAGTTAAAACAAACAAGTTAATTGCATGATAAATAACAGTTAAAATAAATATGTTTATTGAAAAATAAATAGCATAAGGTTAAGAAACAGTCTAAGTTCATGGTAAATAAGTTCATAGATAATAAATGTCCTTTAAGATTAAAACAGTGAGTTAAAAGTAATGCAGTAACCTAGAGTGAGTACTGGGTAATGTTATGTATGTATTTGAAGATGCATATAATATGTTAATTATCTGTGTTCATGAGTGTTTGTGAAAATGTTTAATTATGCCTGAAAGAACCAGAAGAAATAGACCGACATGTGGTTTGTGAGTGTATTTTATTTTGAAGGATTTGTGTGTGAGCTGGTGACCTGTAAGGAGCAGGAAGTGGGGGGAGAAAAAAGAGAGAGCACGCGAGAGGGAAGCGTGGTGTAAGGGGGAAGTAAATAGACTGTTAAAGCTGGAGTTGGTAATCTTGGAGAGTGAGCAAGAGAGCTAGCAAGATTTGAAAATAGCACCTCCTCTGAGTTCCACCCCCTCCTCCCCCACCCTATAATCTATTCAATACTAGCGTCACCGACCTGTTTTGAACCCACAAAGAAGCTAATATTAGCATTAGGCTAATACAAGCTACAAAAGTAGCTACGTTAGCAAAAGTTACACATTTCATAAAAATAACAAATCCTCCCCAAAGCGAAACATATAATTAATTACCTGTGCAACAGAAAGAGAGCAACCTCAGCATCACTTTTCAGGCCGTTCAAATCCCTCAGTTGTCTCTACTGCTCAAAAGCAACACAGATGTTTACTCTGGTTTGACGTCTGGCTTTATCCAGAGCCTTTTTGTTAGCAGCCTTTTCAGCCTCCGGCTTTCTCTTCCTTGCCTTTTCTCGGGGCGAGCCGTTACAAGTAACGCTGGAAGTAGTAACTGGGGCTGCATTTTCTCAGCCATTGCTCATAAATGAGCATGAAATCCGTTCTGCTGTAACTCTGTACGCTGATTTCTTCTGGCAACAGCGACATGTGAAGATTGTGCACACGCGTAGGAGGCAGGGATAGAGGGGGAGCGGATACAGAACTAGATATGAAGGCATCTGATTGGTTTTTGCCCTTCGGTGCAAAGAGCGTGGATTGGTTGGAGTTTTGTCAGTCCTGCAGCTGCCACAGAGGACTGATTTTTTTCATTCCTTTTCCTGAATACATAATGTATTGATTACTCAGAAGGTAGAAGGACCATTTCACCCAGTGTAACAAAACATGTTTCTGAACAGGATTACCAACCCCAGCTTTAAGTAACCAATTAGAGACCAGAATGAAGTCACATGGAAGCCAAAAGTTTAAGAACATACATACACACTCATTTGGCCAGTGCCCCTCGCCATTGAAACGTATGTATTTAGGCTACTGATTTACTATATGCCTTTATGGTCACATAAACTTTGTAATTAGTGTTACAGTAACACTCGCACTCGTCAAAGCTCAAATGCAAATTTATTGACTCAAAAGCATGAATGTGTTTATTAGAAAATGGAGGTATAATGAATTTCATCTTAATCAGTGTAACATAAAGTTAAGAAGTTGAAGGTGATACTGGAGCCAGAAGAGCGGAATTTGTATTCAAACCCTCGGCACTGGTATCAAAGGATTTGAGCATAAACCAAAAAAGTACTTTCATTCTCAAGTCATCTGAATTAGCAATTAGTAATTATTTATAATAGTAATTAGTAATATAGTAGGGCATGTAAACTATGTCATCATCTATAGACTCATCTGTAGAGCAGAGTGCACAAAGTTATCTTCCACATGCACTGCTACAGTTTGGGATGGAACTTATGTGTGTTGAGAACCTGCAACTGTGCAGTGGCCTGGTAGCTGAGAAAGGTATGCTCCTGATTCATGTAGGTAGTGATAAACTCTGGGAAATCTCTCTTTAGGACCACCTCCAGGAACACGTCTGCTGCTGTGTGTAAGATCTGTTTGGCCCTATGGAAGACAGACACACATATACAAAAGCTGAGAACCTGTTCCACGAAGACAGTATACGGTAGGAGGGGAGTGCAAGTTCAGAGGAGGCAAGGCAATTTTATTTGTATAGCCTGTTTTTTACAAACAGTTTGTCTCAAAGGGCTTTACACAGCATTATGACAACATCCTCTGCCCTTAGACCCTCACATCAACTGAGGAAAAACTCCCAAGAAAACACTTTAACAGGGAAAAAATGGAGAAAAGGGGGTTATCAAGAACTGTAGTTTTAATTGATCCAATCCACAGAGCTCACTGACAACATTTCAAATGAAAATGTTCAAGCATGGTATCTCTTTCCCCATTTATGCTGACGACAGTCAGGTTTATATGCTGCTGAAGAAGAAAGATGCCTTCTCTCTTAAACCACTTCTGTTATGTCTTGAAGATATAAAAGCCTGGATGTCCCTGAACTTTCTAAAATTTAATGAAGAGAAAACAAACTTGGGTTTTAAGATGGACAGTGATTTAAATTGGATCGGCAAATTGGTGCAATAGTTAAGTCCAGCTTTTTTCACCTTAGGCAGCTGGCAAGGGTTAAGCCCTTTCTTGCACAAAAGTAATCGACACATTTATCACATCTCGGCTGGATTACTGCAACGCACTTTACTCTCAGCCAGCCAGTCCTCCCTCACACGTCTTCAGTTAATCCAAAACGCTGCTGCTCACCTTTTAACTTGAGCACGTATAAGGGAGCCCATTCTTGCCTCCCCCCACTGGCTGCCTGTGCACTTTAGAATCCATTTTAAGATTCTTTTATTTGTTTTTAAATCTTTAAATCTTTTCTTCTCCCTTCTTACCTCTCTGAGCCCCAGGTCAGCTGATCAGCTGCTCCTGGAGGTACTGAGGTGCAAGTGAAAGCTCAGAAGGGATAGAGCCTTTTCTGCTGCCAGTCTCAAATTATGGAACGACCTCCCACTGCACATCAGACAAGCCCCCTCACTGTCCATTTTTAAAACTCCTCTTAAAACCCATTTTTACTCCTTGGCTTTCAACCCAGCACGAGACTGTTATATATTGTTTTTATGTTTTATGTTTTCTGTTCTATTCTATTTATGTACAGCACTTTGTTCCAGCTATGGCTGCTTTAAAGTGCTTTATAAATAAAGCTGACTTTAGGTTTGGTCCAACTTTGACAATGAAGTTGTTAAAACCTTCCACCGCATCTTTCATATTGGTAATTTCATTTTCATTTTCAATGAAACACTCTATACTCTGAAACACTCTATAACTAGAGTGGGTTCTACTATTTCTGATAATCCTGTTTATTATATATTATTTTTGTTATTTTCTAATAGGTTATTACAATAACTTGTCTTACTATTCCTAATAATATCTGTTAGTTTATTTTTTATATCTTTTATATTTCATTTCTTTCCCTCTAGATTTATACTTTTTAAACTCTTTTTATAGAGTATTCTTTTCTAAATGTAAATGACTTTCCTGGTCTTCTGAAATTATGCCCAAGTATGATCGTGTCCTGTTAAGAGCTTGTTTTTTTTTACAAGCTCTTAACTCTTAACCTGGATAATCCAGGGTTTATCCCGGTTAGATTTCTGTCTGCATTGTTGTAATGGACAGCATTTATCATATAATGCCATGAAAGTATTTAAAAAAGAATCATAGGCCAAGTAAATGCCCTCTAATTCCCGCTTCAATTCACTTCTAAAAGCGTTTATGTTGTCCTCTGTTCTCACCCTTTTATATTTAGCTGTATTAATATCTTTCCTCATTTGACAAACACATAAGTCACAAAAACTGGCAAATGGTCACTTATATCATTCATTAGTAATCCACTTATCATATTATCACATATTTTTCAAATTATTAGTAAATATATTATCAATTAGGGTAGCAGAATGATAAATTATTCTACTATGCTTAGTTATCACTGGGTAAAGACTCATGCTATACATGGCAGCTGTAAAATCATCAGTTCATGAGTGCTTACTAGGACTTAATAAGTTTATATTGAAATCACCACAAATGAACCTGACCTTTTGCTCAGTCTTTGCAATCAGGTCCTCCATTACTTCTCTGAATGTATCAACATTGGAGCTGGGGGCTCTATAAACTCTACTGGTGCAGTGGAGTGGTGTACAGTGTAGTGTAGTATGGTGTAGTACAATGTAGTGTAGTGCTGTTTAGTACAACCTAGTACAGTTTAATGCAGTGCAGCGTAGTGTAGAGCAGTGTTGTGTAGGTGTAGGTAGTGTAGTGCCTGTTTACCTGACAGACGAACACGGACTGCTGAGCTCATCCATCATCTCCTCAATGAGCTCAGTCACCAGTCGCCGACTCACCACCCTACTGTCATCCTCCAGCTGAATCTGATGATGGATCCACTGCCAAACCTGAGGGATAAACACAACACACACATGCTTGTGCAATTCTTCCTGAAGGTAACACTATTCAGAAATATGGATTTAGGACTGAGTTGATGTCTAAGTGTTCCCTGGTGTGGACCACTATGTAACTTACGTACAATATATGAGGTTTTGTTGAGTATGGGGTGTTACAAAATGGCTCTGGCCATGGTTTGCTGGAGTCCCAAAGCTTTAGAAATGGCTTTGTAACTCTTTCCAGACTGATGTCAGTGATTTTGTTTTTTCATCTGTTCTTGAAATTCTTTAGATCACAGCATGGGTTGCTGTTTGAGATCTTTGAACCTGTGTGTATGTGTATGTATGTATATGAATGTATGTGTGTGTATATATATATTTTTCCCTTTGTTTAGAAGAAATGGATATTATTCCATCAACATCTCATTCTGTGATAAGTTTATTTCAATTAAAGTTCATTCTGAAAGTATAAAGCAGAAGATGTAAAATTAGTTGGCTGATGAAATCTTTAAAGAAGGAGGGTCATTTGATATTAAGTTTAATAGACAGGCAGGGTTTTTCCTTCTTTCCTTCCTTCTTTTTAGATTTGGGGAAGAATGTATGTGGTTGTGGTTTTGTGTGAGTGTGAAGGTGTGTGCTAGGGTTTTTCTTTCTTTTTCCTTTTGTGTATGTCCTAAGATGCTTTTTTCAGAGTTTGAGTTGGGTTCCCATGTTAAAAGTCAGTGGAATTTGTGGCTCTAGTCTTAAAGCTTCTACCTTGGTATTCAATATTAATTATGGCATAGAAAAACCCAGCAAAAACTCTTCCTATCACATTTCAAGTTGCACATTTCAAGTTGCAACCTGGAATCTGAATGGTTTACAGGAAAATGTATATATATATATATATATATATATATAGCCAGGTGAATAGGGGTGACAGTGTTTTCTGTCTCTGTAGTGTGTTCTATTAAGCGTGTTCTGTCACTTTAAGAGCTGCGTATAGGAAAGCCCGCGAGAGAACGAAGTAACGCAAGACGCGAATACTGCGAGTTGCAGTAGCAGAACAGAAATAATGGCGGCAGCGTGTGCATGTCACCTGTGTGAATAACTCGGAAAAGTGAGTAAAATGTGAGCCACCGCAAGATTAGGTTATACAATCCACGGTGGAGAGGCTGTAGGAGCTAACAGGCTGACATTCGTGACTGGAGAGTGTACCTGTTTGTTCGTTGCCGAGGACTGGTTAAGAGTGTGTTTTTAATTTTTTTTCCTGTGCTGAGAGCCGACCTGATACGGCGTCGGGACAGCATAAGTCGCTGTAAAAACGCAATTCGAATCCTGTTTAGGACCGTTAGGTCGTCAGATATTGTTTATTTTATGAAACTGTGTTATGTTGTGTTGATGTACCTCACAGAGGGGAGAGAGAACCGAGTCTGAGCGGCGTCAGGAGTGACGTGAGGCTCTCATACTGCACGTGAGCAGCGAGTGAATTCCTTTTTACTCTGAGTTGGAAGATGATAAAAATGCACTTTGTTTACAGATATTTACATATGCATTTGACTTATTGTGATGGTGTTTATGGTAAAATGGTGGTATCCAGAGTGGCTGGAAATGTGTATTTTATTCATTTATTTTTTTGTGTGTGTTTATTTTCTGTTTACAGAAAGAGATAGCCAAGACTGTTGTCTGTATTAGTAGTTAACATTCACAAAACTGAAACTAGCCTACACAAGAGGGAAAGTAGGAAATTATTTTTGTTTTGGTTTTCTGGTAACTGTAATTTTTCACTCTCAGAATTATAAAGTTAATGCTCTGCGTTTTCATTTAGAGTACGGTCTGGGAATAAACAAACCCACAAATAAGAAATTATTTTGTTGTGTCCATTTCACTTATGGTCTGGTCAGGCACGCACACACACACACACACACACACACACACACATATACATATATATATATATATATATATATATATATACACACACACACACACATATATATATATATATATATATATATATATATATATATATATATATATATATAAACATAGAGTTTTATACCATTTAGGGAAGCTTTCCACTGACATTGCTTTTTTGCAAGAACTTAATTTTAAAGCTGGGCAAATTCAATACCTTAAGAGGCAATGGGTGGGGGAGGTCTTTGAAGCTACATTTTCTTCCAGGAGCAGAGGAGTGGAAATACAAATTAACAATTTAAATTAGTCTCCAACCATGCAGCTATCTATGGTAGACTTTCAATTAGTAAATGTGAAATGTTTTGGAATTTCTATACCCTTATTAACCCTTATTAGTATTTACAGAACCTCCTATTTTATGCTGCAGTCTGCTGGGGAGGAAGTTTAGGAAAAAAGCAGGCAAAGAGGCTGGCTAAGCTTGTCAAGAAGGCTGGCTCTGTCATCGGAGTAAAAATCGACTCTCTGGGGAAGTGGTGGAGAGATACACAATGAGGATGATGGAGGCCATCCTGAACAACACAGATCATCCACTTCATAACACCTTGATGGATCAAAGAAGCTGTGGTGGTGGATGGGTCCTCTCTCTTCGTTGCAGGACAGAGAGATACAGAAGATCTTTTATACCCACAGCCATCAGACCCTTTAATTCTTCTGCAAATGGTAAATGAGCTAGTGGACAAATGAATTTCCCTTTGGGGATCAATAAAGTATTTTCTATTCTATTTCAGATATGACATTTTTAAACAAAGTACAAAATGTGCGAGACAGCTCACTAACAGATGTGATTATATTGGGGTAGATTTGAAAAACATAATTAGCCCAAATGATAGCTCATCCAAGAATAGTTAAATTAACCCACCAAAAAAACTTTTAAACTTACGTTCAGCAAATGAATTGCAGGATATTTGGAGAACTTTACACCCCAATACATTATATATATTTTTGCCACCCACAAAACAGTTATAGTCGAATAGATTATTTATTTATATCCAAAACCGGATTAGATTGGGTATTATCAAGCACAATTAATAACATTATTATATCGGATCATGCTATTGTAACATGCATTTTGTCCTCGAAACAAGGTAGTCTCTCTATCAGTAAGTCTCATAGAATATGGAGAATGAGTAGGAAATATCTAATGGAAACTGAATTTCTACAACATGTGTAAGACAGTTTGACCCCCACCCTGAAACATTGTCTCTAAAATAAAGAAAATCTTTCCCAGACTGGATGTAATAATTTTGTGTATTATACCTTTTGGTTAGTGTCTCCTTAACACCTCCTTTCTACCTGACTTCCTCTTGAAATGTTACATGTCTGATGGTCTCAGTGCAAGAAGTACAAAGGTCTAGGTAGTTCATTGTCATGTGAAAAGACCCCCTGATGGTCAAAGGTCCCCAGATGTGAATAGCGCCCCCATGTAAATTTCTATTTGATATGTGATTTAGAAGTGTCTCTGTTCTGGTTGGGTATTTAAGGGAAAGAGCAAGAACCTCTCTCTTTTGAGTTGATCTGCTTACCAGAGCCCCCACACATCAGGTGTGTTACAATACTTGTTGGCTGTATTTTTACTTTGGACATCACGATAAACTGGTATGTTAACCATTCATTCCTAATATTGCCTTGTTGAGACTTTTGTTCTAAGTAGTGAAGGATCTGTTATCAGATACCTGTTGGGTCTTTAGTTATATGGTAAGTTTCACTGGGTAACACTCACACCCTTAACCTCTGAGCTGAATAGAAAAGATTGAGTATCATGTTCTGTAATTATTTAGATATGTTCTATAACCTCTGAATATGTCAACCCAAGTGTCAGGGCTGTTTCTCTATGTTAAGAAGGTCACTGAATAGTTTGGGTCTTTATCTGCCATCCCTGAACTAAGAAAGGGACTAGTTAAAAACTGTATCCCAAAGACCTTAGTTATATGGTAAGTTTCATTGGACGCTATTCACACCCTTAACTTCTGAGTTGGACAGACAAGATTGAGTATCATGTTCTAATACCTCTGAATGCTCCAACCCAGACATCAGGGCTATTCTTCCATATTAAGAAGGTCACTGAGTGGTTTGTTAACCTATATCTGCCATCCCTGAACTAAGACAGATGTCAGATCTCTTAATAGCAGAATTGAATTCTTAAAAGGCTTATATTCTTAATTACTGGTTAACTATTAATTCTCACCAATATTTAATGGTGAAGTTGTCTTTAAGTAAATGGAGTCAGATTGAATAAATTAATTACTTTACTTTGATAAAACCTCATCTTAACACCGGAAAGACAGAATACGTATTGGGGAGACAATAGATAAATGTCTCTAAATATTTCCTCCCCTACACATGTTAAAAGCCATATGGATTTATTTATTCAAACTAACGTAAAGAATGGTGACCCTCAGGAGTATCGAGGAATTGGAATAATTTGGGATACGTTCATCTAATAGTTTATTTTGTAAGAAAGCTAATGATTACAGGCATAATTCAAATAAACTTAACTATTTTTCTTCTAATAAATCAGATAAACATCTAACATCATTAGTTAAAAGAGTCTTAAAAAGACAACCCATATCTCTAAAAAATGAAACAGACACAGTATATAGAAATAATCAGATTGTTAATGATAAATTTAAATTATATTATGAGAATCTATATACCTCAGAGTCAAGTAATTATGATCCTCTTCCCTTTCTTAAATCACTTAATCACTTGAAAAGTTTATCAACAGAGCAAAATAGAAGAACTTAATAAAGACTTTACCTTTACAGAAATTCAATTAATCATTTTCCTAAAAAAAAAAAAAAAGGCTCCTGGAATGGATGGCCTCCCTATAGAATTTTATTCAACATTCTGGTCAAGTATATCTACCTTGTTGATGTAAGTTGTAACCTTAGCTCAAAAGAGTCAGACCCTTCCACAAACAGCGTACCTTGCAACCAAAACACCATTGTGATGGAAAATGAACTATTCATAACTGTACACTATTTACACACCCAGGCCAACAAGTACTGCCAGATGCAGAGTACTGCCACCTCAAGCCCTGGTGCCAGACGCTGCCAGGACCTGTGAGCCCCACAAGATGCCAAGGCCCAAGGACTGGAGTGGAGAGGCCACTCAGGCCAGCCCACTCCAGGCTGGCTGACAGGGTAAAAATCCCAGTCCTACCAGTGGGCTACACCAAGCACCTGCTCACTAAAGGATGCACTCGCAGCCACATTAAGCTGGTAGAACCGGACAAATGTGGAAGGGACTGAACAAGTGGCAGCTGCACAAAAAGACTTTGGACAGTGGCTAGTCGTTCCAAATTAAAACAGACAAAAAACTGGTCAGTCTTTCTCTGTGTTCATGTCTGCTGAATGTACATACTGACCGCCCTAACTGGGCACACCAGAGAATGTTTGCACTCCCCATTTTCTATCTGGCCAGAGTAGAGAGCCTGAAGTTCAAATTCCTGACTCAGCTGAGAGTCGGAAAGAACCTTGGTGAGAAATGTGGGATTCGGCTGCAGGACCACCCCTGCCCCTTCAGGCAGGAACCTGCACAGATCCTCATGTGATGACAGTGCCTGTAGCTCCCAACTCTCTTGGCAGAAGCCAACACTAGTGGCAGAGCGGTCTTCAAGGATAGCCATTTCAAGTCTGCTGACTCCAGGGGCCCAAATGGAGTTCCTTCCAGGGCTTTCAGAACTACCTCCAAATCCCAGGGGGGAGAGATGGTCTACTGGGAAGGCCAAAATGCCTCCTAGCCCCCATGAGGTATCGGGACACCAGGCTGTACATATCCCCAGACAACTGGTATCTGCCCACTCGAGCTGCCTTGACTGCAGCCACCATTCCTCTAAAGGTGCAGACACACCAACTCCGGCGACGACGGATCTTGACGCAACGGATCGATGAACGCACCGAAGAGTGGGGGGAGCTTTACTTTTGCTCTGCCGTTTTCAACATGGTGGCCGGGTCACATACGATCTCATTTTACAGCTAAACAACACACTAAAATATGTTTCTGAAAACATTTGAGGTGGGAAATATGCAGTGCAGTAACAGAATCTTGATTCATATTTGATCAACACTGCCTAGTTTGATAGCTTGAACGAAGTTTCGGAAGCCGGCCGCATTGTGTTGGATGGACGTCATTTGCATAAAGTACAGGCCTAGTCTACTTTATGCAAATTCACATACGGCGACCCGTCCATCAACTCAACATGCCATATCCATCATGCACCGCGTGATGGGATCCATCGACTTGACGTCCGTTGCCAGAGTTGGTGTGTCTGCACCATAGGGTGGAGGATGATTTTCCCGCATCAATAGCTCCAGCAGGAAATGCAGAAGTACAGGGACCAAATACGTAAGAGGGTCTGCTTGATGTTCTCTCCACCATGCCACAAAACCCCCTCCCCCTGTGGACATAAAGCACTTGTGTCGATGGTGCGCGAGCTCCCTGCAATGTTTGAACCACAGACTGTGACAGTCCCATACCTACCTGTGACAGCAAGTTTGAACACACCGGGAGTTCCCACAGAGCCCTGTCCAACAGCGACGGGATGTCCGAAAACCACAGAATGTGGGGCCAGCATGAGGCCACCAGGATGACTCTGGGGGACAGTGGGTGGACTCCTGGGATGCAAACAGGTCGACTGCTGCTCGCCCATAATGGTCCCAAATGGCTGCAACCTGAGAGTGTAGTCTCCACCCTCCTGAGTCCGGACCTCCCCTGGACATCCGATCTGCTGCCTGATTCTCCAGGCGTACCGCCCTTAGGGATCGAAACCTGGGGTACGCCCACAGCCATAACTGGTGAGCCACTCTGCAGAGGTGAGTGGAGCCCAAGCCGCCCTGCCTGTTGATGTATGTCGCTGCAGCAACACTCTCCGTCCTCTCCAGGACGTGCTGGCCTCGAATTTATTGGAGGAAATGGCTGAAGGCAAGATAGACTGCCCTCAGCTCCAGAAGGTTGATGTGCTGGGCTCTGTAATGGCCATGCCAGCGACCAGTGATGCCGTTGCCCTTGAGCACTACACTCCAGCCGGTCAGTTACGCATTTGTAGCTACCAGATGACAATACATCAGTGGGCCCAGCACACTCCCCCTGCCTATGTTCCTCTTGCTCTCCCACCAACAAAGGGCTAACCGTAATCTCCTATTGATGATCACTGTGGACTGCAGGTGACTCTTGCTGATCAATCCAAGGCCAAGGAGACACATCTGCACTGGGCGCATGTGCAAGAAGGCCAAAGGAACAGCCTAGACTGATGCTGCCATGAGTCCCAGGAGGCGAAGACTCTTGCCCCCAGCCTGAAATGTGAGAGGCAAGCCTCTAGAGACAGTTCCCTTTCTTGTGTCAACATCAATAGTGCAGCCTGGGAATCTACTACTAGGCCTTGGAACTGCATCCTCTGTGAAGGCTCGAGTCTGCCCGTGTCTCAATTGAGATGTAGGCCTAAGTGCTGATGGTGTTCCAGGAGGAGGGACAGATGAGCCCGACACTGGTCCTCCAAGTGTGCACACAGGAGCCACTCATCCAAATAATTCAGGATCCTGATCCCTCTCTGCTGCAGAGATGACAGGACTGCCTCCATGCACCTCGTGAAGATGTGGGGTGCTAGGTAGATTCCAAACGGTAGGACTTTGAATTCATAGGTCTTGCCACTCAAGACAAACCTGAGGAATCCCCAGTGCCCTTCCCAAATGGGAATTTGGAAGTAGGCGCCTTTCAGATCTACCATGACAAACCAATCCCCTCTGCAGACTGATTGCCTCACCCTCAGGACTGTCAGTATCCTGCATGGCAGATGACGGAGATACTGGGAATACCGGGAATAGAACCTAGTCTGCCTGTTGCTTTGAGGCACCTCTCTGTTGTCCCCTTTTTCCAAAAGATTGGCAGCCTCGGTCTGGAGCACTGTCTTGCACTTGGCATCCACTACCGTGACCACTGTCGGGGTGCTGGAGATAGGAGGTCAATGAGCAAACTGTATACAATACCCCAGAGTCACAGTTGAAAACACCCAAGGGCCACCTGGTGTGTTCCAAGCTGCAAGATATGTCGGATCCAGGTGAAGACAGAAGCCAGGCGGGGGCTTGTGCTGCCTCTTTGCCTGAGCCCCCTCACTCTGTTTGCCTTTGCCTTGCCTTGGTCTCTGACAGCTGAGCATCTATGGTAGCCCTCAGGACCCCAGAGCCCCATCTTGAACCCTGCATCAGTGCGGGGGTCTTGGACGACTATCCAGTTCCCTGCCACCTGCGGCACCTGACCAGAGTGCCAGAAACTTCCCAGGCACAGCAGCGTACCTCCTGGGCCTGCTGCAACATGGCATTAGCCCCAGGACCAAACATGGCTGAGGGATCAACTGGTAGCCTCAACAGGCTGCTCTGATTCTCTGGCTGCAACCCTGACTGGGATAACCATAATTGGTGCCTTGTCACCCAGAGAGACGCTATACCCTTGCCTGCAGCTGCTGCCTGCTCTTTCATCGGTTGTGCCATGACAGATGAGACAAGCTGTAACTCAGAGACAAGATCTGCACTGTGTCTGAAATCAAGCTCACGTGCCAGCCGCTTATGATACAGTGCAAGTTGAGCTGGAATAGGATATGTGCCATACAGGAGATTGATGCTGCCCTTGAACTCTTTACAGACATGGTACTGAAAGTAATTAATGTACATGCTCAGAAAGTTTACTGTAAGAGGCAACTCTGGTCCTTGGATTGATGACAAATTGAGGGGCACTATGACTGAGAGAGATAATACTAAGACGGCAGCTACAAATTCCAATGACCCTACGGATTGGATAAAGTATAAGAAATTAAGACACTATGTAACTAAAATGAATAGACCAAAGACAGCATATTTTCAAGATTAACTATCTGAATATAAGAACAATGGGGAAAACTCTGGGCCACTTGTAATACCATACTAGGCGGGTGTAAAAATAATTCCTCCTCATTTGTAAAGGCCGATGGTGTCAATCTGACCAAACCTTCTGAAATTTCTAACTGCTTCAACACTTTTTTCAATGATAAGGTGACTAATCTAAGGAGCAAAACGAGCTGTACTGCAGATGATATGAGAAATTCTACTTATTTAATCACAGATACTATTGTGAATGATAAAAAAAATGCACATTTACATTGAAGTCTGTATTAGTTGAAGATGTAAAACAGCTTCTGATGTCAGTGAAAAAATGACAACAACACAGTTTGGTCTTGATAACATTGATGGTAGATTAAAAAAATGGCTGAACATATCTCTATACCTGTATGTCACATCTTTAACTGTAGTCTCAGGAACGCAATCTTTCCTTGGGCATGGTGAGTGCCCAAAGTAATTCCAATCATACAGAGAACAAAAAGAATGCCTTTAATGGGTCCAATTGTAGACCAATCAGCATCCTTCCTGTGCTCACTAAGATACTGGAGAAAATTGTATTTAATCAAATATTGACATTTTTCACCTCCAATAGATTAGATTCAATTTATCAACATGCTTATAAAACAGGCCACTCGATGGTAACAGCACTTTCACAAATGACTGGGGAATGGTTCAGTCATATGGATAATAGGAAAATTATTGGTGCTGTATTGATTGATTTCAGTGCGGCTTTTGATGTTATTTATCATAAGCTTCTACTAGCAAAACTATGTGCTTATGGGTTCAATATCAATGCCATGGGCTGGGTTAAGAGCTACCTACATTCTAGAATGCAATATGTATATTTTAATGGTAACTTTTCCTCCCTTAGACATCTTGAGTGTGGAATTCCACAGGGGAGTTGCCTCAGTCCGTTATTATTTCCTATTTTTTACTAATGATTTGCCATTGGTTTTGAATAGGGCAACCATGACCATGTATGCAGATGATTCCACTAGAATCTGCAGAAGCAACCATATATGAACTTAATAGTCTCCTTCAGAAGGAACTTGACTCTGAATGGGTAGAAAGCAATAGACTTACTCTTAATATAACAAAAAACAGATGTATTGCCTTCAGCTCTAACTCCATGCTTAAGAGGAATCATTATCTCTCTTTATACATCAAGAACAAATGGGTAGAGCTGTTTCAGTAATTAAAAGATGCTCCTTGTACTTGAATAATCACACTATGAAACCTGTAACTCAGACACTGGTACTTACTCACCTTGACTACTGCTCAATTGTATGGTCTTGTGCTTCAAATAAAGACATATACAAGCTTCATCTTGTGCAAAACAGAGCTGCACTTCTGGTCTTAGGTTGCCCTTTCAGAGCCAATGTCAGAGGCATGCATTCCAAGCTCCTGTGGCTGACTGTGGATAACAGGCTGTCTTGCAATCTTCTTTCTTTTTTTCACAAAGTTTGTACCTTAAATAAGCCCACATGTTTCTTTTCTAGAAACTGACATATTCACGATGTTCATAACCATCACACAAGACAGGTTGCAAAGGGCTTATGCAAAAAATGCAAAAAAAAAAACTGTCCTAGAACCAAGTTACCCGATAATGCTAGAGGCATTGATTCGATAACTGTTTTTAAAAATGTCTTAAAAGCCAAAGACTGCTCAAGTCTGCTTTGATTGCTGATCTGTCTAGGGTTATTTTAAAGCTTAACATGTCTTGTGTTATGGCTGCTGTCAGGGGTTGTTTTTTTGTTGGACTGTGTGCTCTTGTTTTTTTCCTATCTTTGTTAGTACTTCTGTTATTTGTTTTTGTCATTATCTTTCCTTAGTTATAAATAAATATCGTTTTTTTTTTTTTTTTTTTTGATAAAATGGTACTCCTGGCTGCTTGGGACTTGGGGAAGTTGGGGCCTACTTCAGGTTATGCCTCAGCACCCCTAGGCTGGGCATAACACTTGTTATAATTGATTTTGTCATAATTGTTATTGTTGTTGTATGTTATTGTTGTATTGATTTTGGTGTTGCTTTGTTTGTTATTATTTTTTAAAGTTATTTTTTATAATTATTTATGTTATGGGTACCATGCAGCTTTTTATGTTATCTGGTAGTTTAGCTTTATTTCATGTGTATTTGACTATTTTATGTGGCTTCTATTGACCCCAGAAAGAGTAGCTGCTACCAGGTGTAGCAGCTAATAGGGATCTTCGTTAACTGACTGATTCCATTTCCATGTTTTCCATATTCCATGTTGTAAATTGTTTTCTTGTCTGTATACAACATCTATTGCACGTCTGCCCATCCTGGGTGAGCGATCCCTCCTCTGTTTCTCCCTTTTTCCCTGTTAAAGGGGTTTTCTTTGGAGTTTTTCCTCAGTCAGTGTGAGGGCCTAAGGGCAGAGGATGTTGTCATAATGCTGTGTAAAGCCCTTTGAGACAAACTGTTTGTAAAATCGGGCTATACAAATAAAATTGCCTTGCCTTGCTTTGTCAGCGTAATATGCCAGGTAACATGTGGGATTTAAGTGACTGACCACCGCAGACCTCTGTTTTACCAGAAGCTCCATCAAGCCTTTGGAGAAAACAGCCACCCCGAGAGGCAACTTCACACTCTTTTTTACACACGAGGTAAATGGCAAAGACTGTCTCCTCAAGTACACCGCTACACACATCAACCTGCTCTTGTGGAATCAAAATGATCAGTGATAGTGTGGCGCACAGGTGCTCTTATACCATGATCGGCCACCTCACAGGTGGGTTGTCTTAAATAAATAAGACAGAAGACAGGATTTGTACAAAACAGGGGCTTAAAAACTAATACCAGAACATGTCTATCATTAGTACACTATACAAAGAAGTATGACAAAGATTTAACACTAATGGCGGTCGACGCAGAAAAAGCTTTTGATCAACTTGAAAGATCTTACCTCTATCAATTACTAGAGGTATATGATTTCCCAGTGAATTTTATTAATATGATCAAAACTATCTACAAATCACGAAAAGCACAGGTTGTACAATTGAAATTCTCTCTGAGCCTTTTGCATTAAGCAGAGGTACTGCTCAAAGGTGCACTCTATCGCCTACTTTATTTGCAATAACAATTGGACCTTTGGCTCAGAAAATTCGGCAAACAGAAAAAATAAGCGGTATTGCAATTGGCAAAAAAGATTTTAAAATTAATCTATTTGCAGATGATTTATTACTTTATTTAAGGGATACAAACACTTTCATACCATGTGTAATTGAAATTAGAAGGATTTTTCTAAGTTTTCAGCATACAAAATGAATGAGGAAAAAACAGAATCAATGGTGTCAATGTGTCGGAAAACACGAACACACGAACACAAACTACTTTATTGATCCCCAAAGGGAACTTTAACCCCTTAAAATTCCTGCAGTTTTTAACTGGCCTAAGAAAGGCATACCCGAAATAAATTTAAAGCTGTGCTTGAACTGTTTGGAGGATATGCATCACCTTGCCTCTTTTGAAAGATAGCACTACATTTTTCACCCCAACAATCGGAATGTCTCTATGTTCTACTGGCACTGAGTAATATGAGATTGAAAAATAAGGATTTTATGTCTTCCTGATTTTTTTTCAATAATATTTGCCTTCAAAATCACTTTGGCTTGAGGCTAGGGACTGGGACAAAAAATAGAAAAATAGCTCGAAGTCTTATGCCTGGTTCACACATTAAGATTTTCTAAATCTTAAAAGATTTTTTTTTATCTGTGAGAGACCACACACATAAACATAAAAAATCTTTGAACAGTTTTGATCATTATTTGTGATGTGCTCCAATATTCCAAACACAGCACACCACACACATAACGATTTTACACTAGAATCACACTTAATACAATAATAATAATAACAATAATAATAATAATAATAGCAATATATAATCAGTCATCTGGGGGTGACGGACTCCCCGCTGTGATTTGTTTTCTCTTTCTTTAAAGCTTGTGGACCACTGGGTCCACAAGCAACAGTTAAAACAACTGGAAGTGCTAGATCACCAGAGCTTGACTACCTGTTGGTATATCGATTGCGGTTGCTGTTTCTTTCCAACACTTGTCTTTGTCGTTCCTGTTGTGGTAGGATTTGGATGACACGTTGTATAAACACTCGTGTGTTTGCCATTGCTCCACAAGTTGGTCCTCCATCTCTAAAGTCCATTGGACATTGAGTTTCACCATATCGTTGGTAGTCCTGGAGATGGTTTGTTACACTTCCGTGTTCTACACTCAGCTCGCTTCTTTATTGGTGACATTCCACACACATGACGGTTTGTGAGCAAAACGATCATGGCCGATGATCGTAAATATTGAACATGTTTAATATTTACGATCGTCGGCCCTGACCGTTTTCCGAGCCAATTGTTGGGAGAATTTGACTCTTAACACATCACACACCAAAGGATTATCTCATAGGATAATTTTAAGAGCCTAAAATAATCGGCCGATTTTTGTCCTTGGTTGGAAGGGGGAAAATTGGGGCAAAATCAGCCCCATTATTGTTACCTAGGCTTTACCTAGTCCCATTCCAAATTTGACAATGATACTACAAAATAATAAATATTTTAAAATTGTTTGACTAAGGCTAGTACCAGGTGGCCAAAAGTGTGCAAAAAGTGTGCTGTTTGGAGACCCTTGGTAATCAGTCACATACTTTGAAAAAGAGGATGCTATTCTTTAACACTTTAACCCACAGTCATGGTCTTGGGCTCTAATTAAAGGCTACACTTTGTCATGTCCAAGAAAGCACGTTAAGTTATGTTTAGTTTTTGTCTTGTGTCTATGTTGTCTTGTGACTTCCTGTTTTATTTTGAAATCTAACTCCTCTTGTTTCAGGTAGCTTGCCCCTTCCCCTGTGTGTTTCCCTCCTGTCTGATTGTTTGCCTTGCCCTGATTGCTGTCACCTGTTCCCCATTACCCTGTGTGTATGTATATTGTATGTTTCCCTTTGTTCTGTGCCAGTTCATCTTGTCTGTTGAGTCATTGAACAAGGTCCCATGCCAAGCCACTTGTCAAGTCCGGTTCTGTATTTCTTTGTTACTTTGTATCCTTGCCTCAGTCGTGCTTTGTGTTATTTTGATACTTTGTCTTACCCGTATAGTTTTCCTCTTTGTGAGTGATTTTTGGTTATTTGGTATTTTGAGAGTTTTCCTCCTTGTGAGTGATTTTTTGTTATCTGGTATTTTGAGAGTTTCCTCTGTTGAGTGATTTTCTGTTACTTTTCTCATTAAAAGAGTCGTGCATCTGGGTTCAAGTCCATGTTCGGTCGTGACACACTTGGGTCTATCCTATCCCACATCCAGATCCCCCCTCAGTATTATAGACAAAAAGTAATTAAATCATAAACATGTTTTTATAAAAAAAAAGCATTGTGCATACAATAAAAAAGTACAACTGGTATGTTAAAAAAAATGCAATTTTATATGAACCACACCACACAAAAAACAACAGATCACACTATTAACAAAAGTTACTGTAACATTTACAAGTTATTGGCAACATGCCACTCATTGTAGCAGTCTCGAGTTGGCACAAAGCTCACTTATCTTGTCTTAGTGTGGCAGTGCCTACACTGCACTGTGTCCTGAAATGTGCACAAGTCTGTGATGCAGCATGTGGGGCATGAGAAGGTCCAGGCCCTGCTGTGGTGAAAGATGGCTGCTGGTGCTGTCTCTGCCCCGTCCCCTTCCTCTTCTTTTACCTCTACCTCTTGCTTTTCTTTTACCTGAGGTGCCTCTCAGATGAGGTGGGGTTTTGGGCTCCTCGTCCACTCTTGGCTCTGTAAAAAAAAGAGGTGTAATTTACAAAACTAGGAAACATTTTTCTGATAACAGCATATTTTACTCAGTGAAACTAGGAGGGAGATACACCCAGCCCTACACAGAAAATACAATAAACAATATAAACTGCAGTCACTCAAACACACATCACCTTACTGCAGACATGTCCAAACTATTCCTCCAAGGGCCCATAAGAGCACATAATTTGATAAATCGTCTGTCTGAAGACTGAGATCAGTTGATTAAATGATTCAGGTCTGGTGTGATGCTTGGTACAAAAACCTGTAGCCACACTGGCCCTTTTTTGGAATAGTTGGACTTGCCTGCTTTCCCCCACAGCTCAGGTGAGTTAACGGTAAAAGGCTGAGTGAGGAGCATACACATGCACAAAGGGTTCACATATAATTTGAAAACTATAGTTTATTTACATTGAACTGTAGCAGAATAACATAAATCCCATTGTAACTGATTAGATAGTGAAACACCAAAAATGAAACATACAAAATAAACAATGTTGCACACAGCCCCCCCACACACACACACACACAAAAAAAAACAACAAAACTCATGACTAAAAACCATCAACTAAAAGCTAATTTATTAGTTCATGAGTTATGAGTTATGATTCCAACTACAAAGAAAATAGGAAAACTTACTTATCGAGAGCAATGTCTGCTCGGTCCCTCTTCACCAAAGGAAACATCACTGTCACACTTGGTCTTCGTCGTCACTTTTTCCGACACAAACATCTCTCCAGTGCTTCCCCAGCTGTGCATTTTGTCTTGGAAAGTCCTTTTTCCATGTTTTCTGCCATGCACACGTTCTACGTATAACACACGTTCTACATCTTGGAGGCGAAATCTTTACACATGCCTTCACCTTTAAAACGAGGCAGAGTGGGAAACAGTACAGCCCAAGGGGAACCGGGGTCTGGGAGAAGCAGGTCCATGGAGCTGTGCGCCACGGACATGCACGAAATACAAGCGTGCCACCTGTGTGGACAACACATGCTTCCGAGCCACAGCAGTTCAAGTGACGCACATGCACCACTCACGCCATGCTTGCAGTGTGTCCGTACCATAATGGGTTTGAGCGCGCAAAAGACCCTTCATCTGAACAGGCCCCCATGCACCAACACACACTTTAACCAAGGCAGTGGGCAAAATCATGCAGGTGGCCTGTTTTAGCTTTAGATAGACATGGAAAAACCTGACATGTAGCTGATACGTCAACAACACAACAGTTGTTCAGTGCTCACTGGCTACATGCCAACATGGTGGGCAGATTGATATTTTCACCCACCAATTGCAAAATTTACCCACATTTGGCATCTGATTGGGTGTTAATTTCATGCCCTGTCCTGCAGTGATGAATGTATTTGAGCCCTTCTCACCCAATAAAAAAATAATTTAAAAAAAAAAAAAAAAAAGAGAGAGATCTTTGAACCCACTTCACTTTGTCAGACAGGTTCTATTGGAATTATTTCTCGATTCAACAGTGATCTTGATTCTTGCAGTGATCAGGCCTGGGTGTGGTTAGTGAAATTGAACTCAGCTTTCCAAAATATTTGGTTTATCACAGTTAGTACATGAACAGTGGGGGTGGGGGCAATTATTTTTTCACCTTGGGCCAGGTAGGTTTGGATAGCTTTTTTGAAATCATCATTTACTTGGGTTATCTTTGTCTAACATTAACATTTGTTCGATGATCTGTCTGATATTAGACTGATTCATTAATTGTTTATTTATTACTGTAGTGCAGGCTTGGTGATGCTTTATATGGATTGTTTAAGACACAACAAACCTGTGATCTGGAGATCTCTGCTGTGGCTGAATCTTCCACTTGACCTCTGTAGAAGAAGTGGCCTTTACCTACAAAACAGGACATGAGTTAACAGCCTGTCAGTCCACACAGTAAGAGTTCCAGTAACTAAAGCCTGAATTTGCTTACCTGACAGCCAAGCATTAATAAAGAGGACACCAACTTTAATGTTATACTTTAAACCATAAAGAGTGACTCCTCCCTGAGGGAACAAAAAATACATCACATTATTTAATTGCTACCAATGCTTCATATCCCATAAGTATTTCATTTATCATCTTGAATCAATTCAGTGAATATCTCTTCATCATCACATCAGAATTAATATCTTCCCACCATCATTGCATCAAAGTGAATATTTCTCCATCATCACATCATATCACTTATATAGTGATATCCATTCTGCAGTTCAGATACTTGAGTATCTGTGACAAGAAGCAGAACACCAGAACAAGATCTTCTGTGGTGGTTTGTGTGTCACCCATTTGTATGCTGTATGAGGGCATTTTCATTTCCTTTAATTAATTAATTACATGAATTAAAACCTTCTGACCCAGACTTGTGCACTCTAAGACAGGTAGTGGACTGACCGAAGGCATGGACAGGAGGTCATTGGGAGTCACAGTGACATCATCGCGAAGCTGGTGAAGTTGATTATCACCAGCAGTGTGGAGCTCAAAGAGCTGACGGAAGTGAAGAATTAATCAGAAAAGAGAAGACTTCAATGGCTACTCTTTATTTATTGTAAACTACTTACTTTCTGCATGGGCTCAATCAAGCCCAAGTCATACACCATGAAACCATCCACACCTGCTCTGATCTCCAGTAACTTCAGTCTTAGAGAACAAAACAGTGTCACAGGAATCAGTTTAGGAGTAAATTATGAATAGAACTGTCCATCAGAGCACACAATAACAGGACTGTATGCTGAGGACAACAATGTAGTCTGTGGTTAAGCCACAGTGAGTAATAACTGAGTAACAGACAGATAAAATGTTTCAGTTCAGTTCAGTTCAGTGTGACAAGCATGGGACACTCCGCCCTCAAAATCCCCTGTCTCCTGCACATTCACAGGAGTATTCGTATCTGTTTCTTAAGTAAAAGTACCAATACAATGTAAAATGTAAATATTCATTTACTACTATAAGTCTTACAATCAAAATGCTCCTTCAGTTAAAGTGCAGACACAGACATTTCCAATAAACATTTCCAATGCTAACTTCTTATCCTGTGATGGAGTGGGTAGGGGGTTGAGTTGTCAGTGGCTGAGACCAGGATTACATCACTGTTTCATGAACGTGTGGACAGCTCTTACCTTGTGACAGTGGCCAACACTGTCCTGTAAGATTCATTGCTCTGGTCCTGTGGTAGCAGCAGAGCAGCCATCCCTCCTGTGGCCAGAGCTCCCCTCCGATGACACGTCTGAACCAGCAGGTCCATGTAGCTGCGCAGGAAACATTTCTCCATGTTAACATACTTACTACGGTCTGGTAGCAGGAAGGCCTGTCGGTGTCCTGCAGGAGACACACAAGACACAGACAGTTATTTTTCACAATCACTGTCTGTGGCTATTAGTATTCTGCAGTGTTTTCAGTGTCTGTCCCTGTGTGGTTGTTCTCAGTATGGGAGTGTTTTGTCAGTGGCTTCTCAGCAGGAGTGTGGTACAATGCTGACCACCTGGCACTTGTCTCTAGTCACAATCTATCTGTGAACAAGAATTTTGGCACTTCAGTCACTTGTTGCAAGATTGTTCCACATCCCATGTGGTCATTCTTCAGGCCACCTCAGTTCCTTGTGAGATTCCTTATTTGCTTGGAAGCCACTGTGTTTTTTTTTTTTTGTTTGTTTGTTTTCAAATGCTCATCAGTATCTCCCCTCATGTCAGCTTTGCCTGATCCAGTTTTATGTCCATTCCTGCTACAATTTAACCACCTGAACAACTGCTTCCAATCAACAGCCACCATCACACCATAGATCCACCAGCACCTGTTGGTTTTTCAGTTCCAGTCTTCCCCAGCCTTCACATTTCCACCTGTATTTCCTAGTAATAACCGTACCCTCTGCCAGTAAAGAACTTTTGTCACGTCTTTACATCTTTCAGATTAATAACAGATTACCATGACGATGATGACGACAACAACAACAACAACAACAACAACAATGATGATGATGATAATGATGATGAAAATACCATTGATGTGATCATCACCTTTGAATTGTTACAGTAACTGTTCATACAGTAACTGATTTAACTGATTGGACAGTACGAACACAGAGTAATGAGTGGTGTTTAAAAAAAAAAAGAAAAAACTCTCACCAAACTTGTTGATGAAGGAGGCTGAATAATCCCAGATGCCACAGTTGAGTCCTGCTGAATGGTCTTTCAGCTCGTACAGAATCTCCTCCATCTCAAATGCTGCTAATACATTTTCAATCAGCACTGTAGCCTTAATGCTGCCCAGTGGAAGGCCAAGCTACACACACACACAGATACATGAACTGTATACTGTTTACTTTTTAAAATATGTATATACTGCTCATATGGTTCAATAAAGATGACTGATTTCTAACAAACACTGATAAATGTGAGACCTTCTGTTGGGTCCAAAGGAATATCTTGTTCCACAGTCTGGCCTCCATGAAGCTCTCCATCTGACAAACAACAGACCTTTTTTTTTTTTTTTTTTTTTTTTTTTTTGTGTGTGTGTGTGTGTGTGTGTGTGTGTGTGTACTTTGGACAGGTAGAAGAAGGGTCCACTCTTGTTTTCAAACAGAGTCTTTCCACAGTGAAACATGAGGAGTCCAAAGTCAAAGAGAGGACCAGGAGCCTCCCTCCCCTTCACCTGGACAACAAACAGACTGATGGAATATTGCAGTGCTCAGGCACATCAGTCAGAATGAAATGGAAAATTCTATACTAAAAAACTTTTTTTTTTTTTTTTTGCTTTAATTCTTTATTGCCACATGTGGTCCCATAGTCCTATTTAACTCTCAGAGTCTGGGACCACATTTTGCTGCTGCTCTTGTGTTCTTGAAGCATTTTCTAAACTGGTGTTTACTCCTGAACCCAGCACTTGCCTATCCTTGGACCTGCAGCCAGTCGTAAGACCTTCAGTGCTAAATATTATTAATTTATTGCTGATGAATAGAGTTGCCCTGAATAGTCAGGTCTGGTTAAACTTTCACTGAAATATCTTACTTTGCTCCAGAGTCCTTCATCAATTATCAGCCAGTCTCAAACCTTTCTTTTTTCTATTGTTGTGCATTGTGACCTTTCATCTCACATTTCATTTTGATTCATTCCACTGAGACTGCCCTCCCTATAACCTTCTGCTTTCTACACACCAATTGTAATTATAGGCCAATTTCTTCCCTTAATGATGTCAAAATTACTTGAAAGAGCTGTTGCCAATCAACTAATCACCTACCTAAATAAAAAACAATATCTCTATAATCTGGCTTCCGGTCCTGCCACTCTGCTGAAACTGCTTTGATCAGAGTAGTAAAACGACCTACTTATCACTGCTGACTCTGGCTCAACATCATTATTACTGCTTCTTGATCTGAGTGCACCTTCTGATAAGGTGGACCACAATATACAATTAAATCACCTGGACAGGACTATCAGTATTTACGGGACAGCATTATCATGGTTTCATTTATACCTATCCAACAGAAGCCAATGTGTCAAATATAACAACAAAATCCCCAAATTCGCAGATGTAAAATTTGGTGTGCCGCAGGGATCTGTCCTTGGCCATATGCTCTTTTCCATCTACAGGCTTCCATATGATGAAATTCGGCAATATGGCATTCATTTCCATTGTTATGCTGATGACATGCAGTTATATGTACCCATAAAACCAAATGACAAACTAAAAATCTAGAATACTACCCATTAGATATTAAACAATGGCTGAACTTAAATTTCTTACTGCTGAACACAGACAAAACAGAACTGTTGGCTGCTGGACCAACAAATCACAGCCACCATCATGAGAAACTTAACATTAATATTGATGGCTGTACTATCTCAGGAAGTCAAAAACCTTAGAGTAATTTTTGACCTTCATCTTACCTTTCAGTCACATATCAAGGCTATCACCAAGTCAGCACTTTTTCATCTCAGGAATATTGGAAAGATCCACCCCATTTTATCACTGATTCTTTTGTATCTACCAGACTAGATTACTGCAATGGTCTTTTTCTCCGGTCTTCCTAAATTTGCCACTAGAGGTCTCCTGCTTGACCAAAATGCGGCAGAGTACTGACTAAATCCAGGAAATTCACACACATAACACCCATCCTGGACTCTTTCCATTGGCTACAGGCCAGAGCTGATTTTAAAGTACTCCATTTACCAGCACCAGCACATCCTCATTGCTCACTCAATGCTGGTCACCTGGCCTTTCCGCCTGTTAAAACATTAATTGCTGACTATAAAGCATTCGCCTACCGTGCCCCTTTTCATTGGAATGGCCTCCCATCACATGTCAAAGAAGCCCACTCAGTATACATTTTTAAATAGACTGAAGACCTTTATTCATCTTATTACAACCAATCTTTGATCGCCTTTTTTTCTTCTAATATCTATTATCATCTTCAGAGTTCCTTTCACTGGAACTAAGGGGCCAAGCCCAGCTCCTGAAAAACAACCCCACAGAATTGTGGGGTTGACAGAAAGTTGGTGACCTCTGTGCACTATGCGCCTCATTTTTATTAAATAAAAAAATAATTGTGCATTTTCAGTGCCTTGTGTTTCATTAAATTCATCACAATGAATTTCTCCTCTCCTCTGAAGGGCTGGGGGCTCCCCCCTCAGTCTTCTCTCAAGAAACACACAAGTGCACTCAGACAGTGGAGAAGAAGAGAGAAGACGAGGAGTGTTGTCGTCAATATCGCTGTTTTTTAAACGCACCGTATGAGTGTCTGAGCCGGAGCCGTGAGGCAGCACATCTGCAGCCAGTGGAAGCACACACACTGACTAGAAGTGAAATGTATCTGCTCCGCTACTGTGCCGGAGCAGATACGCACATGCATCGCACGAGTGTGCACTCCTGACAGACCTTATGGGGGCGTGCAGACTCTGCTAACTACAAAGATGTCTCTCCCATCACTGTGAAAACTCCGTGAATCAGCACCCAAAGAGTAGCAAAAATAAGCATCACAAAATCATAAAGTCTCCTTTTATGTGTCCATGAATAAATTAATTTCAATGTTAGTGTTGCCCAAATGCAAGTCTTGAATAGGTCTAAGCTACTTTCACAGTTAAAATGGTCTTTGTTGTACAGAGACAATATGAGATTTGCTTGTACAGCACCTATAAAAACTCACTGTATATTCATACTCACACCCAGCTTTGCTTTCAATAAAACACAGACGCATTCTATTGGCAATCAGTAAAATATATGAAAACAATATTAAACATCATTTAACAGTGACATATGTTGTTGCTCTTTTTTTGCTTAAATGGATAAAGGTTAATATTTAAAAGTTGCACAATGTCCAGCTGTCTGAAATTAAAAACCAGCCTCCTCTTGTCATATTTACAGCAGCAATGATACTTCAGGCTATGATCACTCTTTGTATTCCTCACAGCTCTCCATTAAAACAACCTGCTCCTCTTGGCTAAAATCAGCAGCTTGCGATCGGTCCATTTTGTATGGAAGTAGGATCATACGATGCCAAATGCCTCCTTTTGTTGTAAACACAAAGCCTGGCTGCTGTATGTTGAGCCGTCTTCGCAGTACAGCCCTCAGGAAGTTTGTTTTTTCTTACTTTGACATCACAAACATACATCTGCTCCTAGTTATTGCAAATTTGGGTTTATGTTATGCTTGGTTATTCATTTTGTTTATATATTTCAAATTTCTATGTATATTTTTTATTAGTAAAATATCTGCCCCAGTTGGAGTCAAACTTAATTTCTGTTGTATGGTCTTATATGAATGGGAAAATGTGAAGAGGTCTGGGTGAAATCATAATGGGCCAAAAGGTGCCCCTGGTGCCTTGTTGTCACGCGCATGTACCATTTTAGTAATGGGCTTATGAAATGACTGGAAATATTTACTTATCATCTTGGAAATAAATTAATAAATGTTTCCACATACCCCCTGTAATGTGCTCCTGTACCCATGGCTGGGAATCACTTGGCGTACACCACCTCTTTTTCCCCGTTTCCTCGTATAGCGAGGTTTGTCAAAATTGCTTAAGCCCTCGATAAATATTTCCCAATTAGGGGGGAGATTTAATGAGGAGTGGGTAGGTTCGTCTATGACTTGGTTCTGTCATTGCAGACTGAGGAGAAACTCACACAAATACATGATTGTTTGCACATGCTGGTAGGTCAAGGAAAAGTGCGCAGTGCATGTGAAAAATATCCATTCTTGCATGAATGGGAATGGGATGAGACAGGTGAGTTTAAGACAAAATTAAAACAAAATTTAGAACAAACAGCGGGTAGTGAAACACTTGCTGATTGTCACCTACAAGAGCAGCGCCCTACTGCAGGTAAAAACTGAGAACCACAGTGCTGTTGATCCATCCCTCCCTCCGACTCTCAGCAGTAATGATTTCCTGGCTTTCTTTCCTAAAAAGATTGTAAATATTAGAACAAGGATTGGCAATAGTGGACCACCAGTGTTGGGCCCGTTACTTTTAAAAAGTAATAAGTTATAGTTACTAGTTACTTTCCCCCACAAGTAACTGAGTTATTACATTAAGTAAAGTAACAAATTACCAGGAAAAGAGAGGAGCAGAGAAACTGGACTGGAGCATAAAACAGCCACCCTGCTTTCACCCGCGGGGTGTTTGCAGCTTGGAGCCGATCAGGAAGGGCCGAGGCTCGGTTGGACAGTGGGTCAGCCAGCCTGGTCTCTAGGTTTTGAGGAAAACCATGTCATGCCACAGCCACCCGCGTGTGAGGTGAGAGTGCGAGGTCCGTCGGCCGAGGCAGAGTCTCGCAGTCCTGGTGCACCACAGGTCAGTGAGTCTCAATCTTGCTGACCTGTCGTACACCAAGACTGCTGAAGACAGCAAGACTGAGATGCCCCGTCTGCCTTGGCTGTCTTTTATGGGGCAGACACACCGACTCCGGCAAGTCGACGGATCCCATTCATTTTCTATGGAGAGCAGGAGATCCAGCCGCGCGGTGCATGATGGTTACGACACGTCAAGTTGATGGACCAGTTGCCATATGTGAATTTGCATAAAGCAGACTAGGCCTGTACTTTATGCAAATGACGTCCATCCAGCTTCTGTGTTGTTTAGCTGTGAAATGAGATCGTATGTTGAAAATGGCAAAGAAAAATTAAAGCTCCGCCCACTCGCCGGTGCGTTCATCGATCTGTTGCGTCGAGATCCGTCGTCGTCGAAGTTGGTGTGTCTGCACCTTTATGACAGTTCTTCCTCCGCTGTCAGGCATTGATTGGCCTGATCTGCAAACACCCCACCCCTTGATTCTCCCTGACCGCCACACATACCTAAATAAACGGAAACATGCCCACAATGTGTCGCTGCTGTAAACAGGAAGAAGTACACTGCAGCTAGCCAAAACTGAATTAATTTTCCAAGTAACAGACAAATGCACCATATTGTAGCGGTAACTGAGTTAATTTATTTAAAAAGTAATGCGTTAGAGTATTAGTTACTGCCAAAAATATAGGTGTTATACTAACGCGTTATTGCCCAACACTGTGGACCACAGATTACAGTCCCAACAAAAGCACCTCCCAGACTTAGTGCATACTGTGGTGTTTGAGAGGTAAAGCACAGCAAAGTTGTGAGGTTCAATGGTATGTTACACAGCACCCTGCTATTCAAGGTGTTATACCATGTATGTCCCATAGAGGGCACAGTGAGTATGTGTTAAAACAGAGTTATGGGGTTTCCTGGTCAAGCAGACAGAGGAGGAGGTGTTCGTTGAGTCCACCTGCATGCATGAATAAACGGCTGCTGCCATGCTAGCTCGAACTGTCGTCGTTTTTCACCACCTTTCCCACACAGTCTGATATACGACAGACTTTCGGCGACGAGGATGGGATTTCCTGTCGGTGAAAAGAGTTTTTGTCAGTAAAACTCTGTCGAGACGAGAGGACGCATAGTGAAAATGGTGGCCGCATTCGGAAAAAGTGAAGACCTTCACTTTGACAAAAATGAAGAAGGTTTCAAGGCCTATGTGGAAAGGTTGGAACAGTTCTTCATGGCAAACGGACTATCCATGGGAGAAGTCCAAGGCCATATTCCTAACAGTGGTGGGTAAAAAGAACCACATGTTGCTTATGGACTTGTGTGCACCAAGAAAGCCATCTGAGAAAAAGTTGCCAAAGCTCATTCAGCTAATGCGAGCTCACTTTGTGCCAAAGACAAATTTAATTGCTGAGAGATACAAGTGTAATATAAGAAACCAGAGAGAAGACGAATCCATGAGTGAGTACATGGCTAGCCTGAGGAAGCTAGCGGCGTCGTGCCACTTTGGGACTTTTCTAGATGACAGGTTTGTGTGCGGGGTTAAAAGCGCGGAGCTACGAGACCACATGGTGACTGCGGCTCACTCGAAAGACTTGACGTTGTCTGCAGCTTATGATATGGGACTGGCACATGAGGTAATGCAGCAAAATGCACAGCAGTGGTCACACAAAGCTTTCAGGCTAACGCCATTACAAAAGGGGCCATGTCAAAAAAGGAAAAACGCGGGAAGCCGTGTTACAGATGCACTGGTAAAGGGCACGCGCTGGAGGACCCGACATGGACTGTCGGGTGTGTAAGAAGAAAGGACACATCGCCAAGGCATGCAGATCCCGACCAGAGGGGAGAAAAGATAAATCAACCAAGTGGACCAAGCGCCTGGATGCTACAGCCCAAGTAGATGACTGCAACGAAGACGTTGCTTCAGAAGAGAGGGCGATGACATCATCGCCGGTCGAGCCGGGGGAATGGAAAGCTGGGACAGCAGAGACTACACCGGAGCCTAGCTTTGTCACACAGTACCGGGCAGTGTTGAGTGTAACGCATTACAGTAACGTAACTACTTTTTCCAGGTAAAAAGTAGTGTAACGCGTTAATACAGAAAATATGGTAACGAAATGTAGTTCCTTTTTCAGTTGGGCACAACGTTACGTTTCCCAGGGACAGATTTGACTGTGACACTGCCTCAGCTGCGCGTGCACGCTTGCGCTGTAGTCGCGGGCTCTCATTCCACAAGGCAGCAAGTAGCAGCAAGCGCAGAGCAACCACAACCAACGGTGACTTTTGAGGGATAGAGGTGTTCCCATTATTTCAAACTGATTGAAAATAAGGGGAAGAATTTGAGTGTGAAGTGTACACTGTGCCCTGGCTCAAAACTTTTGTCCACTGCCGTAAACTCAACAGCTAACCTCAATTTCGGTGAAGCCTGTTTAATGTAAGAGTTATGTATTTATGTGTTTTGTGTTCAGTTACTGTAAGATGCATGGAGGCTATGCTACAATATTTGGTATTACTGTTTGTATTGTTGTTCTCGTGTCAAGTGCTCTGCGGCATTTTTTATAATAAAGAGCACAAAAGAAACACCTGTTATGTCCTCCATAGTAGATCTTTATGTAGGCCATACAGTTTAAGGAAATGAGATCAGGTTTTGCCCAAAGTCGAGCACTATAAAAGTAACATAAAAGTAACGAGTGACATAAATAGTTACTTTTCACAGAGGGTAACTAAGTAAAGTAAGGGATTACTTTTTGTAAGAAGTAACGAGTAAGAAGCAAACGCTATTTTTTAAAAGTAACTTCCCCAACACTGGTACCAGGCAGGTAACATCAGAGATGTAGAACTGTTTTCAGTGGTGACTGAAAGTGAGGACACTGCGTCTGAAGTAGGTACAGAGATTGTAAACCCATATTATGTGTATGTAAGAGTAAATGAGAAACAATTAAAAATGGAAATAGACACAGGTGCAGCCAAGTCGGTGATTTCTGAAAAACTATACAGAACAAGGTTTAAGAAAGAGAAACTAATGCCTTCAAATTGTGTGCTGAAAACATACAGCAAGCAGTCACTCAGACTGATGGGGAGGATTTCCGTTAAAGTCAAGTGTAATGGAAACACATGCACACTCACCCCTCTGGTGGTAAAAGGTAATGGTCCAGCATTGTTGAGAAGAGACTGGATCCAGCCACTGAAACTAGATTGGTCAGTGGTAAACAGAGTAGCACCTGATAGCTTTGAGGAGCTATGTGACAGATACCCAGAGGTATTTCAGTCCAGCTTAGGAAAAATGACAAGCATTAAAGCTAAACTACATGTGATGTCAGGGGTCATTCCCAAGTTTTGTAAACCGAGGCCTGTGCCTTATGCACTTAGAGACGCAGTGGAAGCCCAGTTAAACAAAATGGAGGCTGGTGGGGTTATCACACCTGTAAATTTCAGTGAATGGGCCGTGCCAACTGTCAGCATTCCAAAAGTTGATCAGACAGTGAGAATCTGTGGGGACTATAAAGTGTCTATCAATCCTTGGCTTGAGGTAGATCAGTACCCCATACCTAAGCCACAAGACTTGTTCACAAAACTGGCAGGAAGGAAGAGATTTACCAAGCTTGATTTGTCACAAGCTTATCAACAAGTAGAGCTAGATGAAAGTTCTAAACATTATTTAACCATAAATACACATAAAGGGCTCTACCAAGTAAACAGACTTCCATACGGTGTAGCCAGTGCACCTTCTATATTTCAAAAGTTAATGGATCAGGTTTTGCAGGGCGTAGATGATGTCATTTGTTATTTAGACGACATACTGATCACGGGACAGGACACAGAAACGCACATGAGACACCTGGAAGAGGTTTTGAAAAGACTAAAAAACCACAACCTCAGGGTTAACAGAAAAATGTGCTTTTTTTCAACATAGTCTTCAACACATCTTATTTAGGACATGTCATTGATGCAGAGGGGATTCATCCCATGCAAGAGAAATGTGAGGCTATTGCTATTCCTACTACAGTTACAGAGCTAAAATCATTCTTGTCACCGTTAAGTTGTTGTGGAAAGTTTATTCCGAACCTTTCTACACTGATCGCACCTATGACAGAGCTGTTACAGAAAGATAAAAAGTGGGAGTGGTCTCCATCATGTCAGAGTTTAGGAGTTAGAACAGCTTCTCTCTAACAGAGTTCTTGTGCATTATAATCTAGAACTGCCACTCATACTTGCTTGTGATGCATCACCAGTGGGTGTAGGTGCAGTGATTTCACACGAAATGCGAGATGGTAGTGAAAAACTAGTAGCTTTTGTTTCTCGTATGCTTACCAAAGCTGAGAAAAACTACTCTCAAATAGAAAAAGAAGCATTAGGCCTAGTTTTTGGAGTGATAAAGTTTCATGAGTATTTGTTTGGTCGTAGGTTTACATTGATAACAGACCACACAAACCATTACTGAAAATCCAAAAACAGGAGTACCACCGTTAGCTGCAGCTAGAATGCAACGACGGGCCCTAATATTAGCTGCATATACCCATCTTAACAACATGGAAATGCGGACGCATTATCCAGACTTCCAATAGAAGATGACAGTTTTCCCAGGTCAAACCCTGTGTTCAGAGTGTCTTATTTGGACAGTCTGCCCTTAACAGCAGAAGATGTTGCTCAAGAGACTCAGAAAGATCCAGTACTGGCAAAAGTGAAACATCATATTCTGTCAGGTTGGCCAAAACATGTTCCAGATGAGACTTTACAACCATATGTAAAACGCAAATTTGAACTCACAGTGGAAAATGACTGTGTACATTGGGGTTTTAGAGTGGTCATTCCAGACAAACTGTCCGAGTTACATGAAAGTCACTGGGGAATGGTAAAAATGAAGTCTCTGTCCAGAAGTTTGTTTTGGTGGCCTACATTGGATGAAGACATTGAAAATGTGGTGAATTCTTGTGACATATGTAAACAGCAGCGCAGCATGCCAGCCACAGCACCTGTGCATACATGGAAATGGGCTTCATGTCCATGGGAGAGAATTCATTTGGATTTTGCAGAGGTTAATAGGCAGACGTTTCTTGTGGTTATGGATGCATATGCTCATTGGCCTGAAATTGTCCACATGCCATCTACCACATCCAGCAAGACCATGGAGACACTTAGAGGTTTGTTTGCAGCATATGGATTACCAAAAGAAGTAGTGACAGACAATGGACCTCAGTTCATTTCAGGTGAATTTGAGACATTCCTCAAAATGAATGCTGTAAAACACATTAAAACTCCAGCTTATCATCCAGCCTCAAACGGATTGGCTGAACAATTGGTCCAAAACTTCAAAAGATCTTTAGCCAAGAACAAAGCTGCAGGTGGCATGACATTGCAACATTGTATTGCTAATTTCTTATTTAGCTATCGAAACATGCCACACTCAACCACCAAGAAAACGCCAGCAGAGTTGTTTCTGGGGAGGAAGGTCCACACGAGACTTTCTCTAGTCAGGCCAGACTTGTCTTAGTCTTTTCTTACTGGGAGTCTTCCAAATCAGTCAGCCAGGGAGAGAAAACTCAGGTCTTTCTCTGTAGGCCAGGCTGTGCTTGTGAAAAACTACAGGGGAGGGGAGAAGTGGTTGAATGGTGTAATAACTGTTTTGGGTCCTGTAACATACATGGTGTCTGTAAATGGGGCATGTGTAAAAAGACAGTAAATCAGAAGCTGGATGCAAAGAGAGAGAAAGGAGAACGGACTGCGATTAACACTGATGGATACTCGGATTGCCATGTTGATCCTGGAGAGGACTTGAGAGACATTGAGACTGTTACTGGAAACACTGGTGAAAGACCAGAGGAGGCGCCTGGAGAACACCAGAGCTCAGAGAAGTTGAACAGTGCTCTGGAGGAGTCATCAGGTTCATCAGGATGCAGGGAGCGCCCTAGGAGAAGTGTGCACCCTCCTCAGCGTTTGGACTTATAATGTATCTCAAAAAGAGATTGTGTCAAATCAATATTGATTCTCTTTTTGTTGATAAGCACCATTTTGTACTAAAGCAAGTGAAAGAGTTACATTGTACTTTTTTGTTGTTGTTATTTGGTGCTGTAGTAAATATTCATTTATGAATAAGAAAGAAGGAAATATGTAAGTTGAAAGCTACAGGGGAGGAGCTGTGGTGTTTGAGAGGTACAGCACAGCAAAGTTATGAGGTTCAATGGTATGTTACACAGCGCCCTGCTACTCAAGGTGTTATACCATGTATGTCCCATAGAGGGCACAGTGAGTATGTGTTAAAACAGAGTTACAAGGTTTCCTGGTCAAGCAGAGAGAGGAGGAGGTGTTTGCTGAGTCCACCTGCACGCATGAATAAACAGCTGCTGCCATGCTAGCTCAAACTGTCATCGTTTTTCACTGCCTTTCCCACACAGTCTGATATACGACACATACTTGGACAGCTTCTCCCGCATCGACCTGTCAGACTTAACCTCTGCAATTACATCTTCCAAATCAGCTACATGTCTGCTTGACCCAGTCCCAACAAGATTGCTAAAGAATGTCTTTCCCTTGGTTAACGTTTCTATACTGAACCAGATCAGTTTTTCCTTAGTCACAGGCTATGTGCCACAGGCCTTTAAGGTGGCTGTCATTAACCCATTACTTAAAAAACTTTCTCTTGACCCAGACATGTTAGCCGACTATAGACCTATATCCAACCTCCCCTACATCTCTAAGATCCTTGAGAAGGTTGTCCTAGAGCAGCTATATGAACATCTGCACAGTAATGAGCTTTTTGAAGCTTAACAATCTGGATTTAGAGAACATCATAGCACTGAAACAGCACTGGTCAAAAAATCTTACAATCTTCTTATAGCTTCCGACAGAGGTCTTGTCGCTGTACTTGTACATCTGGACCGCAGTGCTGCATTTGATACCATTGATCACAGCATTTTGCTGCAGAGACTAGACTAGACCATGAAATTGAGATTAAAGGATCTGCCCTGAAATGGTTTTATCATCCTATCTGACAGGTTTCAATTAGGTAATGTTAACAACGACCGTTCAGAATACAGTAGAGTTACATATGGTGTACCACAGGGTTCAGTTTTAGGGCCAATTCTCTTCATTCTTTGCATGCTTCCATTAGGGGATAAAATCTGGAAGCACTCCATCAATTTTCATTCTTATGCTGATGATACTCAGCTCTATTTATCGATAGAGCCAGATGATAGAAGCCACCTCATCAATTTGCATGACATTGCTTGACAGACATCAAATCCTGGATGTCATCTAACTTCCTGCTTCTGAATTCAGATAAAAGAGAGGTTATTGTGTTCTCAGGTACACATTTTCTTATCAGATTGCTACTCTGGATGGCATCACCCTGAACTCAAGCACTACTGCAAGGAACCTTGGAACCATTTTTGACCAGGATCTTTCCTTCAGCTCCCACATAAAGCATGTGACTAGGACTGCCTTCTTTCACCTGTGCAGCATAGCTAAGTTCAGGAATATCCTCTCTCAAAGTGATGCTGAGAAACTGGTTCATGCATTTATTACCTCTAAGATGGACTAATGTAACCCTCTCTCTAGCTTGTCTCCTTTGGCTTCTTATAGCATATAGAATAGACGTCAAAATCCTTCTGCTGACTTATAACGCTTATAATGACAAAGCTCCATCTTATCTGTCCAAGATCTCATCATTCCATACTGCCCTGCAAGAGCACTTTGCTCCCAGAATGCAGAATGCTGTTAGTGACCCCCAGTATCTCTAAAAACAGACTGGGAGGTAGAGCCTTCAGTTACCCAGCTCCTCTATTATGGAACCAGCTCTCTCCATGGGCCAGAGAGGCAGACACTCTCTCTACATTTAAGTCCAGGTTTAAATCCTTCCTCTATGACAGAGCTTTTGGTTAGGGCTGGCTCAGGTAGCCCTGATCCATTTATATTTATAGCTATGCTGCCATAGGTGTAGTCTGCCAGGGGACACACCAGGTTACATGGAGCCCTCTCATCTCATCTCCTCTCCTCTCCTCTCGCACATGAACTGGCAGTGTCTGTTGCATCTTGTAGTTTGGCCTTGCATAGATATCTCCAGAGCTCCATGCCTCTGCACCAACCACCGCCTACATCACCTCCTTTCCCCTGCTGTTAAAGTGGCCTGCACTCCCTGCCCATGAACCAGTCTGCCTTCTAGTACTCCCATTAAGCTGGCCTGCTCTCCCTGCCTTTCCTGCCCACCAGAAGCTGCCTTCATCAGATCTTGTTACACTCAAAAAACAAACCTTTGGGGACTGTAAAATATATCAGATTAACCAGCATATATTCTACATTGTAATTATAAATTTTACTGGGCACTAGAATTTCCAGGCACAAGGGTCGAACCAGTTAAGCACCAGCACTAGCACCAGATTCTTTTTGGTGGAAAAGGGGTAATACAGACCCGTATATCATCACAAATGTAGAGAGACAATACCTTACATTAGATTAAGTTATCCAGCCATGAAGCACTTCCTTGAAACCCCTTAAGTGAAGCAGCAGAAGCACCTGCAGTCAGTCACCGTCTCCTTCTACTGCTGTGACTCTCTGAAGTCTGAGAGTTAAAATCGCGTCTTGTTTGATTCAAATGTGATGAGTGTCTATATTAATTAAAATTTACTTACCATTTTTAGGTTTATCTGCAGTCATTGTAAAACATGTGAACACTATTAGAAATTATGTGGTAAAACTTACTCTTCCCACAGAGTTAATTTATTGTATGATTAAAATAAGTAAACATATATGTTTTTACTTAAGAAATTCTAGTACTCAGTGACACTTATTATTACAATATAGAATATATGCTGCTTAATCTGGTGTATTTTACAATCCCCAAAAGTTTGTTTTTTGAGTGTAATCTGTGTTGTAAACTGTTTTCTTGTCTGTATACAACATCTATTGCGCATCTGCCCATCCTGTGAGGGATCCCTCCTCTATTATTCACCCTGATGTTTCTCCAACCTTTTCCCTGTTAAAATGGTTTTCTTGGGAGTTTTTCCTCAGTCGATGTGAGGGTCTAAGGGCAGAGGATGTTGTTATGATGCTGTGTAAAGCCTTTTGAGACAATCTGTTTGTAAAACTGGCTATACAAATAAAATTGCCTTGCTTTGACTTAAAGAGTGGTTTGCATCTCTAAGTGAACTGGTTTGCAGTGCATAATTGACACCATCTGCGTGATTTCTGCACTAATATGTGGCCACCACACTGACATCCAGGCCCATCCCGATACCTTGTTAGTCCCTAACATCGTTTATGCAGTTGGTCCAGCATGTAGGGCTATAGTGCAGCAGAAATCACAATCCTATCCTGGTAAAGAATAGCCTATCTGCCTCCAAAAGGTGTAATCTGATCCTTTGCTGCTCTCCATCCATTTATTGGCGAAGGTTAACTGCGGTGACATTTTCACCATTTGCCACATCAACATTTGGCCTCTTGAAAGGTAAGACTGGAAATTATAAATACATGAATTTTGTTATCCTGAAAGTACTTACTATGTGGAGGAAACCAGCTGCTGTGTTTATTTTGACCAACAAGGTTGGCATTGTTGTGACATTATAATAAAGTATTGAAATATTGGGACATTAATCTTAGTGATAGTATTGCTAGTCTATCCAGAAATTACCCTGTCTTGTCTATTTTCCAGTTATAAGATTTACTATAACAATTCCCATCTGTAGGTGAAAACAATAGGATCTCAGAGTATTAGAGTCAAGGCAATGATGAAGGTAAATTTCAAATAAACCACTTGTGCTTGCTCACTAAGTTAAGTGAGTGAGGAGAGGAGTGAAACATGCTGTACTACCATCATATTGTGCTCCACCATGTTCCAAGCACGGGGGCGCAGCATCAGCAAAGGTGCCTGAGATATGTGAGGAACATCTGTTAACATACAGAGGTAGGGAGACGAACAATGAGACTGTATCCACATCTGGAACACTTTTGGAACCACATATTTTTATCCATGTTAATATGAATGTAGCAGTATCTGAATTAAAGTGACACACTCACTGGGAAACTGGTGGTGCACCACCTTCAGAACATTGGAAATGCCTTTGATCTGGTTGGTAAATGTGGGACAATTTCCATCATCAAAGTCAACCTGTCAGAAGAAACAAAGGATTTCAGATGACACAGTAGTCTCCTGTAAATGAACTATTTGGTGTGATATTTAATGAATGACGGAGGTTGTATTGTATTATTTCTGTATTTTATGTAATTATACATTTTTAAAGTTATTTTTTGGGGGCATTTTGTGCCTTTATTTGAGAGGACAGTGAAGAGACAAAGAAAAGCAGGGGGAGAGACTGGGGGAACGACACTCAACAAAGATTGTCTTGGTTGGGAGTCAAACTGACGGTCATCTACGTTTGGGCAGACCTTGTCCACATCTGACATGCTCCTACCCCCCACAAGCAACAGTCTAAAGATGGCTTGGTTGTAGTAGTGTGATCAGTTGGATTTGCTGCCAATGCCTTGACTGGTACATGGGACTAGAGGGCTGCATTGGGATTGGGTCCCGCCAATGCAAATCTTACTGACCCATCGGGCGGTTTGAACTTTGCAGAGGGCGGGAATGGGTTGCTAAAATAAAACACTGTGGGGGTCAACAAATGAAGTAAAAAAAACTAAATGAAAACAACAAAATTGGAGCGCTATCCCTGACCAGTGCATCAAAAGACATGCAGGCCAGGGAAACGAAACAAACAACCCCATAATAGTCTATAAAATGATGTGTTTTCTCCTGTGGGACAGAAGAAGACACAAAATCAATACATCTCTATTATTGTGTGGGCATAAATTCTTAGAGTTTTGCAGGTGCGGGCAGGAGTGAACATACACATTGTGGGAGTGGGCGGTAATGGTCAGAAATTCAGCGAGAGCAGGCAGGAGCAGGATGAAAACAGGGCTCTACATGGGAGCTTGGCCTTTCCAGTGTTGTCAACTTGTGACCAACAGCAATATATATATATATATATATATATATATGTATATGCTGTTCTGTTGGTTATTAAATATATATTTGTTGGTTAGTGACCAAGCAACAAATTAGTACCAATAAACCAATAAATGTTTCTGGTTTTACCTGTATGCCCTGTGCTGGTGACTGAAGAGCTTTGATGAAGCGCTGGGTATTACAGGGAGCTAGATCCCCAATATCCACATGCCTTTTCTTGAGCCTTGGGGGTATGGGTAGCACCTTCCAAGCAGGATCTCTTCTGATGTGTGTGGTGTGCTCCAGGAAGTTTGGGAGGTCACCTGACAGGTCCAGATTGGCCTTCCTGGACACTCGCATCCACAGGACCTGAAGAGAGAAGAGCATCCCAAAATAAATATGTCCTCTGTTCAGTAAATGAACCTTTACTGCTGTCTCACCTTGTTAACCTCTTGATCAAATGTAGAGACCAGCTCATGGAGGAAGTGGAGGGAGTCAGCAGTGAAAAGTGTCTCATACTCGGCTTCTAGGCCAGAGGGAGAAGGGGACACCTCCATGATATCTGAGCCCTGTGGACAAAAGTTTTACTTCCATATATTGGAGTCTGTACAATATCAGATTTCCAGAGATAGAGATTACAAAATACAATTCAAAAGGATCATTATGTATATTGTGGATTTATCTGTGACAAAAATCCAAAGACTTGTTTAGGTGATGGCCTGTCTGAAGTTAGCATTTTACCACCAACAGGACTCTACAGCTAAAGACACTGACCTGAAATTCAAACTCATGTTTCCTCTCTGCAACCTAATGTAGTATTCTGTACTGTCCAATCTGTTCAACTAACAAAGAGAATAATGTTGTGATACTTACAGACGTGCTAACGATAGTCCCTTACTCACTCAACTGAAGTGGACTTTGGTTTCACTGTTTGAACAGGAAGGTATTTGTTTAAATAGGGAATGAGTTTAAAGTCCTGTAGATTCCTGCAGGGCTATTTTAGTAACACATGCTCCATGTTAGCAGTGTGGTATCTCTACACAATATCTTTCAGTGGCTATAGCTACAGAATATGCAGCCTAGAATATTAGAGTTAGTTTTGAGGCTCACACACAAACCACAGGAGAGGAGGCTGGTATCTGAAGGCCCTGCCTCCCATTCTACTCTTAGAAACTCTAGGAAACAGTAATAGATCTGAGTTTTGAGAGCAGAGTATTCTGTCTGTATTGTAGGTAACAAGGAGCAATGGTGCCTGGCCATTAATGGCTTGGTGGGTAAAGAGGAGGATTTTATATTCTATTCTGTGTTGTACTAATATATATAAAAGCCAATGCAGCACACATTCTTTTAGCACAACAAGCATCTAAATTTCAAAACTTTGAAAATGCCTAACAAACCAACTATACATGCTACAGTTTTGCAACTTTAACCAAAATGTAGCCCCAATATTGAAACTTTTGTACTTCAAACTCAGTGCAAATTATGAAGTCCATCATTCAGTTTTTTTCAAAACTGTAAAACTTATTAAACCTTTCTTGTCCCACAATTTTTGCTCAATTAACACCAAATTTGCTGTACTGCATCTTCAGACCATCCTCCATAAAGGTAACACCCGGATTTTTGATCTGAAAAATTGAGCCTACAGTGCATGAAAATGTTTGACTGTAAACAGTACTGTAAACATATACCAGCTGATTTTTGTTAAATACATTTTCAATCTTCGTGAAAAAAATTGACAATATTTTGGAGTGATGCTTGATGAAGTTTGGCAAATATCAGAACTTTATCTTAAAAAACAGAATTTTTGAAAACATTTTGAATTCTGCTCTCAAGGGGAACAATCGGAGTCAATGTAAGAATGGCATTTTTAAACATCAGATTTTCCCTTATGAAGCAAAACACTTATCATTAAAAACAAAGCACAAACATTTTCATGCTGTCAAGATACACTTCATGTATTATCAGATTTTTGTCTTGATAACAGAATTTTTGACATGTTGACAATTTTTGAAATCTGCCTTGACAACTGCTGCCTGGCTGGTGACTGCCTGAGTCCATGTGTTACACCATACACCAGGTTTCATGTCCAGTCAGTTAGCTCAGTGATTTAGAGGTTGGTGCATCTGGTGCTTCTTCTTCCTCAGAAATCCTACTTCCCATACATGAAAAACACCAAACTTTACACAAAGGTCTCAAAAACTGAATTTTTGAAAACATTTTGAATTCTGCTCTCATGGGAACAATTGCAGTCAATGTAATGTAAGAATGGCATTTTTAAACATCAGATTTTCTCTTATGAAGCAAAGCACTTATCATTAAAGACAAATCACCAACATTTCCATGCTGTCAAGATACAGTTTATGTATTCTCTGATTTTTGTCCTGATAACTGAATTTTTGACATTTTGACAATCTTTGAAATCTGCCTTGACTGCTGCTACTGCTACACACCGCTACCTGGCTGGTGACTGCCACCACCAGGTCTCACTTCCAGCCAATTAGTCTGTGAGTTAGAGGCTGGTTTATGGTGTCAGAGATTGTAAAGCCTGGCTCTGACCACTGCAGCAAAGCACCTTTAATCTTCTTCTTCCTAAGAAATGTAATTTAGGGTCTTATGTACAAATTTTAAACATGTAAAATAATTAGAAATCAGTTTCCATCCAAATTCGTAATATTTTTCTTTTAAGTTTTTGTCCATTTTTTAAATTGGTTTTGAGCTGGGTTTGGTTGTCTCTTAGATTTATTACACAATAAATCGAAAACAATCACAAATCATCCATGTCAGTTGTCCCACCCCCCAGTGGCAGCACAACAAAACCTTTCTGCTCCCACTGGCTGCTGCCTCTTTGAATCTGAGCCAGCTCGTCTCTACTTATAGCCTTTTGCAAACTCCCAGCGTAAAGGTAGAGCTTGCTGGTGTGTGTGTTGCAGTTGGTAAACACAACATTCAAACTGGGCCCCTCATCTCGGGCTGAATAGTGCACGCCTCTTGACCCTGACAGCAGTGGTAGTTGACAGGAATGCAAAGTACAGTCCAAGTGAAGGTTGCTGGCCATTGCCATTAACAAGCGCTTCCAAGGCTATGCTGCCTGAAGCTGCTACTAGTGGTGGATGCTAGCCACCACCGCTAGCGGGTGGTAACGACGAGCTAGTGGTGCTAGTTGCCATTGCTAGTGGGTACTGGTGACGAGCTTGTGGGTGCTAGTGTTACGCCTGTGATAAGGCAGAGAGATACAGTAAAACAACCGTTGTTGTTGTTGTCCTTGCACAGCTCTAGTTACTGAGGCCTACAATGCCTCACGCCCCACAGGAAACTCAAAATAAGTATTCAAAGTAAGAGTACAACAATAATATAATATTTAACCACTAAAGTACAAAAAAAATGAACACACTAACACCAATGTAATAAAACAAAATGTTTCTTTTTTTTGTTTTATATATTGTATACACCTCCTCACAAAAGTTAATGTCGTCTCGACATTAAACCAAGACAATTATCCACATTTTTTTTTCTGAGTCTCTTTTGAACTTGACACTGACAATCTTCTGTGATGCACAAGTAAAGGTCAAAGGTCACAGTTTGGTTACAATCCCTATTCACAGAACCACTGTCAATGTATTGTGACTGACCGCTGTATAAACAGTCCATGAGTTGTCCATGTTATTAGTCTATGTAAACAGTCCATGAGTTGTCCATGGTAACCGTCATACTTGTCAAGCCTGTAGATTCACATTTCCCTAAGTCCATACATAGGAGGGGACTGGAGATAGTATGGCTGTGGCAGTGGCAGACATGGGACCAGTCCAGTTGCGTGGTACACAGGTAACATCGGAGGTGGTGGCGGCACACTGTAGCAGGAAGGGATGCGAAGCTGGTCATAGGTCATACGCGGCGGGTGTCTCCTCAGGTCCCGCAGCAGCACTTGATGTTTCCCGGAGGTGAGTCTGTTTCCTCACCAGGCCAGTTTTCAGCAGGTGTACTTAACTCTTCCAGCAGCTCCCCTCTGGAAGACTGCACTGACGATGGAGATGGAGATGGTGGTCCAACTCTGTCCTCTTATAATGGGTGCTCATGCTCAATCCCAGATTCAACCACTTTCTCATTCCTTTTCTGTTGGCAGTATGGGATTCTGAAGTGGCTTGTAATTAAGTTCATACTCATTGTCACTTTCCTCATCAGATTCCTGAGCTTTAGATACAGGCTGGAGTTCCCTTTTCTGTTTCTCTTTGACATCTTTAACAAGCTTTGGTTGTTTTTCAAATGGTAAGTAATCACAGGGCATTAACAGATTTCTGTGCTGAACTCTGGAGCGGGTTTTACATTTTTCTGGTCTCACTTCATATAGGCCTATTGGCAGGTCAGGACCCATTTGTCTCACCATTGTATGAACTCAGTAGTTTCTGAGTTTACCTGGTCCTCCCCTGGGTGTGAAGTTTTTGATCAAGTCATGATCTCCAGGTTGTAGCACTGAACTCCTTACTTTTGTGTCATAATACCGTATACTTCTTTCAGCAGCCTTTTGAGCATTTTCGTTGATGATGGCGTATGCTTCCTCCATACCTTTTTTCCATTTCTCCACATATTCTCTGTGATCACTGGAGTCTGACTCTGCATGCAGCCCAAAGAACATGTTGACTAGAAGTCTTGGCGACCTTCCATACAAAAGGTAAAATGGTGTGTAGTCAGTCACTTCACACTGTGTACAATTATAAGTATACAGTATACAATGATGCTTGAACGAAACATGTGAAATGGTCAGCAATAACAAGGATATATTCATATCCACAACAGTCAAAATGGAGGAAGTCAATACATACCAACTCAAAGGGCTGTGTTGTCACAATATTTGTTAGAGGAGCTCTGGTGTTGTGACAAAGGTTCTTCTGTTTGAGACACACGCATTTCCTCATGACATAATCATGTACCTCTTTTTGCATATAGGGCCAGTAGAACCAGTCCCATATGAGTGACACTGTCCTGTCGACACCTTGGTGGCCCATTTTATCGTGCAATTTCTTCAGCATTGTATTTTTGTGTATTTCTGGCAGGACAAGCTGTTTTCTATTTACTGTTTTTCTGTACAACACTACATCTGTGCTAATCTCTAATCTGTCTCACTCTCTGAGAAGACGAGAGGAGAGTTGTTTCAGCTCTGGATCCGATGGCTTTGGTTCTGTTAGTTTATACTGAATCACCAGCCCAATAGTCAAATCACTTTGCTGATCCTCTTTTATCTGCTCTGCTGTCAGTGCAGTGACAGATGTTTTTAGACCATGACCATGACATGCTAGTTTCGTCCTGGTTTTCAACTGCACGTGAAGCTGCGCGAGTTGCCTCATGTGACATCTCCTCTGAGCACTCTTTCATGAATGTCTCCATATCTATGGGCAACCTATACAGGCTATCAGTGTCAATATTTTCTTTACCAGGGTGATACTTAATTGTGAAATGGAAATCTGCCAGTTCTGATACCCATCTACACCCTGTTGCATTCAGTTTAGCAGTAAACAGCACATATGTAAGAAGATTATTATCATAATAGACTTGAAAGATGGTGCATAGTAGAGGTAATCACGAAACTTTTCTGTAATTGCCTATTTGAGGGCAAGAACCTCTAATTTGCCTAAATGCAAGTGATAATTTTTCTCAGCAACAGTCAAAGTACGAGCCATAAGCAATTATGCACAGCTTTCCATTCTTTTGGTATAATACTGTACTTAACCCCAGACTGGAGGCATCAGTATGGAGGACAAATGGCTGTGAAAATTCTGGGAAACCCAGAACAGGAGGCTGAGTTAAACAGTCTATCAACTGCTTCAATGTTGACTGATGCACATCTATCCACTCGATAGGTGTGCTGGATGGAACTCCTCTATTGTTTTGCTTTGCTTGCCACTTCTTCCTTTTATCTTGCAGATTTTCAGTTTCTGTGGGTCCTTTGAGCAAGTCATACATAGAGCTAGCAATCAGTGAAAAGTCTTTACTATACTGCCTGTAATAACTCAACAGTCCCAGCGCTGCTCTTAACTCACCAACAGTTCATGGATGTTTTGTTTTTCTTATTTATATAGTTCAGTATATCAGAACATGGAATAACTGTATAAAACACATTGATTTCTGATCAGCAACTCCACAGATAAGACAACAGAATCAACTAAGCCTGGCATTTAGCCTGGTCTAGAGCAGGCTAACTGTGGAGAATAAATCACCATGGTAACTGGACCAGGATGAAGTTATCCAGCTTTCAAACAACCAACTGCAGGCTAAATTAAGACAGAATAACCAACATATCCCAGCTTGATCCCATATCTAGGTTTCGAACAATGGGCCCCAGGTCTCTCTTCCAGCCAGTCAGCTCAGTGAGTTAGAGGTTGGTTCTTATTGTCAGAGGTTGAAAGTTCAAGCCTCAGCTAAGGCAGTATTGACATTGAAATGCTGATATTCTTGTTGTTTCCCTATTTTGTCTCTGTCTACTCAAAATTGCCTAAATTTGTCCAAAATTGCCTGGCCCGACCACTGATGCAAAGCAGCTTTAATCTTATATATTGATCACATATAAGCAAGCAGATTAAAAAAACAAACAAACAAAACAAAACAAAACAAAAAACGGCATTACAGGCAGTAAAATCATAACCTGATGTGTTGTTTTCTTAAACAATATGTTGATTTTCTCATTTTTACAACAAGATAACATGTATGAAATGTACATTTCAAATCAATAACAGCAACATAACACAAAAGACAAAAAGTAAAAGGGACACATCCGAGAAAAAAACAAAAACTAAACGACAACAAAAAAACAAAAACAAAAAACCTATCAGGCTCTGTAGGCTACCTGAAATAAGGTTCCCAAATCGGTCTGTCTTTACATGTGACATGTAAAATAATCCAGCGACACTAAACCAAGTAGGTCTGTCGTAGCATGTAATGATGAGGATTAGAAATTAGTACACAACTACAATGTGCACTGCTGGACAAACGGAACAAGTTTGGTGGTGGAATTGATGGAGTCCAGAAGATGGCAGTAATGTAACAACTGTAGTTAAAGTGCAGAAGAAGAAGTTTTGCATACTTCCGGTTCCGCTCGTACTGACTGCAGCCTCTCTCCTCTGTACATCGGTTCTACCAGTTGGATGGACGTTTGAACATTAGTAGACAAATTACTGTAAATCCATGGAGGACAAGCTACAGATACAAGAAGCAATTAAAATTCAGGGCGAAGTTGTCCGGAAGTTGAAGTCAGAAAAGGCAAGCAAAGACCAGGTCAGTCCTCTTTCAAATCTTTAATGGCAGGTCCACGGCAGGCAGGGAACAGCATGTTACCAGAGGAGAGCTAGCCACTTTGCTCCCAGACCCGGACATGAGCCTCATGCAACACAGCTAAGCGAACCGACCAAGCTAATGAGAAGATTGTGTAATGGACAGGATATTAGTAAATCGACTGAAAAAGCCGACATAGAATATTATAATATCAGAGGAGAGGTTTTGGTGGATACGATGTTTTTCAATATTTAACTTAAGCCTGTCACTTTAACGTAGACAGATGATGCAATAAGTCTGCTTATTGTCACAGACGGTGTTCGATAGAGCAGTTGCTAGTTTCTTGCCAGTAGTAGTAGTAATAACAATAATAATAATGATGATAACAAAAAGGATACTATTAATAATAGTGTTAGTGGGGTTATTATATAAGATCTGAGATACCACTTGCGTGCCACCAGGTCCTAAATATATTCTAAATATATAACATCAGAATATTACTAATTCATTTTAATATTGGTGCGGTTCTGTTTAGTAGCAGGACTGACTAATGTTATTTGAACAGAACTCAGGTGTAATTATCTTCACTGCATTTTAATTAGAATTACCTATGCTGGACACTGATAAAGTTAATAAAAACATGCACTACCTACACACACAAGCAGGCCTATGGACAGACTGAAAAAGACCCTGCTCTGACCCTAAGTGTCCTATGTTTTGTTGTTTCTGCCATTTGTGTGTTTGCAATAGCTGCATTGGGATAACCCCTTTGATTGACTTGGTACATCTCATATTCTATCCTCCATGCTGTGATGATGATGATCATGATGATGATCATGATGATGCATCATGCTCCGCCCTCCACTAGTGCTAGGGTTGCTCATCAATTTTCTCCTGTTCTTCCTGCCTGGCTGTGGATGACTCTTCATCCTCTCCCTCATATCTGTCTGTGAATTCAACCCTCCTGGATGATACTGCACAACTCTCCTTCAACTGACTGTGTCCGGGTGCTCTGGCCATTGCCATTACTGTGGATATTACAATTGACCAATGGTGTTCCCATGATGCCCTCCTGAATTTTTGATCCATACATTTTTGGATTTTTTTCACCATATCTTTATATGCCCTGTACTGTGGATTGAAATGCTGGGCACACTTTGTGTTCGTGCCTGCTCTGTTCTGATGGGCTTTTGTGCCACAACACGTGTCCGATCTTTGCAATCTTTTTCTGGGATCACTGTGGCTCAGGTAAGTCTATGTTCTGTGAACATAGATGTATTTTTAAATTGATGTGATTTTTAAAGTGATGACCAGTGCAGTGTTCACATGTCAACATGTTCTATGTACTGTGTTCACAAAGTTATTATCTTGTCTGTGTATGTATGTGTGTGTTGAAGATTGATGAAGAAGTAGCCAAACTGCTGGAGCTGAAGGCTCAGTTAGGAGGAGATGATGGCAAACATCAGTTTGTCCTGAAGACAGCAAAGGTGAAGCTCATTTATTCACACACAAACTCTACACATAGAGCACCTTCTGAATAGAATGTTAAAATCTGTTTTCATAAACTTCTTCCTGCTTTTAAATCTCAGTATTTACATGGTTAAACATGTTAATCCAAACGAAATGTCAATACTTAGTGTAGTTTTGATAAAACAGGAACTTGTACACCATCCCCGTCTCAAATACATAAAAGTTTAGTTTCAGAGATGCAAAACCAATTTAAGACTGTTAGTAAATAAGAACAGTGAATATTCACACAAACATCTAATTATTGAGAACAAAAAGACATAGATTCAATGAGAATCTCAGGAGTTACAGTTTGTCTTCTGTTACAGCAGAACCTTTCCTCAGATCTCAGATGAATACATGAGCTGCCCAAACAGAGACTCCATCACCTCTGTTCACAGTGTCTGCAGGGGGTATACAGTGTAAATTTGCTAGTTAGATTTGCCTGCCCACACTAGTGATGGCTGAATAACCCTGGTTACATACAAATCCTTCATCTCAGTGTTCACAGTTGGATCTTCAGTTAATATAAAGAGGAAGTGACACTCTCCATCATTGTATTTTAATGGAATAAATTATCTCATTTTGACTTTGAAGAAGAAATCACTTAAATTTGAACAGCTTTTTAAAAAAGAGGCATGACAAAGGGAAATGTCTTTCTCTGTCAGGGAACCAGGGACTACAACCCCAAACAGATGGCCATCAGAGAGAAGGTGTTCAACACCATCATCACATGCTTCAAACGCCATGGAGCCGAGACCATCGACACACCTGTGTTTGAGCTTAAGGTACATTTTCAATAGTTCTCTGTCTCATCACGTGGTAGCTGGTCATGAAAAGAAAGATAGATAGATAGATAGATAGATAGATACTTTTTTTCATCTCCAAGAGAAATTCACGGTTCCAGCAGCTTGCAAATGTGGGAACATGGGGGCATGCAGGGTTCTAGAAAATATAAAGGAATAGTACTAGATTTCACAGTACCGTTCTACAAATATAATAAGAGTGCAAAATAGCAAGGTAATAAGATAAGAGTGCAAATATCAAAAACTAAAATAAGAGTACAAAATAACAAAGTGATAAAATATAACAAACTAGTAACATCGCAAATTAAAATAAGAGTGCAAAATTGCAAAAATACAGTAAATAATCTCCACTCTCTTATGCTTATGAAAAGGTTACTATCTTATGTTGGTTTGCAGGAGACATTGACGGGGAAGTATGGAGAAGACTCAAAGCTCATCTACGACTTAAAAGACCAAGGAGGAGAGCTGCTGTCCCTCAGATATGACCTAACTGTATCCTTGATAAGCTTAATTAATACCTTGTACCAAGAAACAGGGAGAGAGTGGGGGAACAAACACACAGAACAAACACACATTAAGTCAAATAGGCAATCTCTGCACAAGGGCCTGAACGCATATGGATGTGCTCTCTAACCACCCCAAATCCACAGGAATCAATAATGGAAATGATAAATTAGAGTGATCAGCAGAATTGATAATGCCATTGGTATCAGTAAAATCTTATCAAATTCCATCCCGAAAAAATCCCACTGGTGTTTGATTCTGAGTTTCCTTCCAAAGTGCTTTGTTGTCCTTGACCTGCCATCTTTCAGGTTCCCTTTGCCCGTTATCTTGCAATGAATAAAATAACCAACATCAAGCGCTACCACATCGCTAAGGTCTATCGTCGTGACAACCCAGCCATGACCCGTGGACGCTACCGAGAGTTTTACCAATGTGTGAGTCACTGACACATATTTCTCCCTATAATGGAAAATGTTAGTGTGGTTATAGTGTAACCTGTCCTTTTCTTGTAATGGTTATCATGTGTGGTCTTGTACAACTTGATTTTAATTCCTTTGCAGTTTTTGCACTTTTTTTTAGAAATGATTAATCCCTAGGTACTAAATTTGCAACTGTTATGTTTGAATGAAACTCAAAAAGACAGACATTAGTCTGATTCTTACATCAGATTTCACAAACACTCTCCTGTGGGGACCAAGGATAGTTTAGTATTGGATCTTAAGGAACATGGCTTGGCTTAGTACAAACAACACAATACTACTACTTCTTTACTTAAGTTATTTTCTGTGTCTGTGACAGGATTTTGACATTGCAGGGCAGTATGATGCCATGATTCCAGATGCTGAGTGTCTGAAAATAGTCCATGAGATCCTCAGTGAGCTGGACCTTGGAGACTTCCGTATCAAGGTTTGTCACATGACTTTAAAATCATATAAAACAAATTTGTTGTTTTGTTTTTTTGTTGTTTACAAAAAACATCATATATATTACAGTCCTATTCCTGGACACATGTAAAAAAAAACAAACAAACAAACAACAACAACAACAACAACAACAAAAACATAACTGTAACAAAACAATTCTCGACTCTTCTGAGTCGAGAATTGTTGACAGGTCCCAAAACAGTGGAGAGATGCTTGGTACTCTACTGTCATGCAAGCTCTTGAGTTACTGCTAGTTAACTGTCAAATCACTAGTCAGTTGTGCTGTCCTTTACAGTGCATTTTTCCTGGAAGTGACAGCACTAACATTGTTGTTATTCAAATTTCTCATGGTGATGACAAGAGGAAGGAGCAGATTGCTTTTGTAAAATGCCAAGAAATGGAGAAAATGAAGCTTATGACAAAAGGCTGCCTCTGCAGCTGGCATTTTTCAACAGTTTTTTTTAAACAGCCTCCAAAAACAACTGTGAATCACTGATAATACACTGAAAAACAGAACCAAGCCGACCCTCTCCCATCCAAACTTTCTACCTGAACTGTGCCTAGCAGGAGAAACTGACCTGTTGGAGACTGGGAGATATTAGGTTACTGGTTATCTTCTGGCTTAGGATATGATGCAGGTTCTGGGGGCTTGAGCATCAAAATCGGTTGCATTTTGCCAATATGACAACTGGATGAAGTCATATCTCCCTTTAACATAAAGTTAACTAGGATGCGGAACCATTCCAGATGCCAGGAATGGTTTCAGTCCCTTCAGTCGACATGCCCCTTGTTCTCCAAGGGGAGATTGCTGGTTATTATTATTATTGTTATTATTATGATCATTATGAACACTATAATAATTTATGTTTGGCAGTATTTTTATTTATTATTTATTTATTTTTTCTGTGTCGAGACATAGAATTATGCTCTGCAGAATCTTTAAGATGAATATGAAGACGAGAGCTGAGTGAGATCCTTACCTCTGTGACACCCTCCACCATCTGCAGGTGAATGACAGACGCATTCTTGACGGGATGTTTGCTGTGTGTGGAGTCCCTGATGACAAGTTCCGTACAATCTGTTCCACAGTTGATAAACTGGACAAGGTGTGAAGACTCATCCTGGAATTTCAGTTCCACATTTAAGTAACCCCTTTTTTTTTTTTTTTTTTAAAGAGACAGCTTTTGGTACAGTGCTTATTTAAAGTTGACATACTCTGTCAAAACCTTTCCCTTTGGTTACATTATACCCCAGAATTAGAAAGCATTCAATCCAGTGTTTTTGAGCTGTATGTACACAATTGAACCCTCCTCATTAAAGTGGCAATAACATTCTGGACAATTAAAAAAATCTATGAAATATCTGGTTTGGTGAGGTCCATTGGAAAATACCTTTATAAACTTGCTTAGGTACATTTAATCAGCTTTCAAACACCAGGATAATTTGCCCCCATCTGACATTACCTCTGTGCATGTGACAACAATCTCAAAAGCTTTATACAAAGAGAAATAGAATAGAAATAGAAAATACTTTATTGATCCCAAAGGGAAATTCATTTGTCTAATCTAGCTCATCTTAAATTTGCATAATAATTATTAAAAAGTCTGATGGCTGTGGGTATGAAAGATCTTTGGTATCTTTCTGTCCTGCACCGAAGAGAGAGGAGCCGTCCACCACTGCTGCTTCTTTGATCCATCAAGGTGTTATGAAGTGGATGATCCATGTTGTTCAGTATGCTCAAATGCTTGTTCAGTATGTTGTTCAAAGCTCGTGATTACAGCAGGGTGGTAAGAAATAATCCTCTTCTGAAAAAGTGCCACACTCTCTTTGTGTTATGTGTGTTATGTTACATATTATGCAAGCAAAAGCACAATTCAATAATCAACAGGAACTATTTGACCCCCCCCCAGTCTGTCATTTTAAATAACAAGCAGTACTGGAGAAGTGGTACCACCTCTCATCACAGTCCAGGGAACAAGTCTCCTTCCCTGCAGTAAAAACAAGGAACATTTACATTTTTTCAGACAAGACAATAGTCCCCTAAACTTTACATTTTTTTTTTTTATAATTTAATGACTATTCCAATATTTGAAAATCAGGGTCCATCTCAGGTTGTCATGTGAACAAAGACTTTAAGGTCAGATGAGAGTAAGTGCAGTGTTTGGCAAAAACCAAAGAGAGCACACCATCCATAACACACCTTACCTACTGTAAAGCATGGTGGTGGCAACATTTTTCATTGTACATTATCCATTTTTTCATTGGTTTGATGTCGTAAGGGTAAATTCGTAAAATATCGCTCGAGATTGTTTATTTTCACTGTTTTTTTAAATATTTTTAAAATTTTGATTTGAGGCTGTATGACCAATAATCTAGCCATTTCAAGGGGGTATGATGGTATTTGACCCCCCCCCAGTCTGTCATTTTAAATAACAAGCAGTACTGGAGAAGTGGTACCACCTCTCATCACAGTCCAGGGAACAAGTCTCCTTCCCTGCAGTAAAAACAAGGAACATTTACATTTTTTCAGACAAGACAATAGTCCCCTAAACTTTACATTTTTTTTTTTTATAATTTAATGACTATTCCAATATTTGAAAATCAGGGTCCATCTCAGGTTGTCATGTGAACAAAGACTTTAAGGTCAGATGAGAGTAAGTGCAGTGTTTGGCAAAAACCAAAGAGAGCACACCATCCATAACACACCTTACCTACTGTAAAGCATGGTGGTGGCAACATTTTTCATTGTACATTATCCATTTTTTCATTGGTTTGATGTCGTAAGGGTAAATTCGTAAAATATCGCTCGAGATTGTTTATTTTCACTGTTTTTTTAAATATTTTTAAAATTTTGATTTGAGGCTGTATGACCAATAATCTAGCCATTTCAAGGGGGTATGATGGTTTTCTATAGGCACTGTACATCTGTAAAAAGTGCTCTGTCAACTGTTTGCATGAGGTCAAGGCTTTGGTCAGTGTTTATGTCAGTGTTTTCCACTTTATCAGTGGTTGCTGTCTGCCTGACCCTTTTCTTCCTCCTATAGATGGCCTGGGAGGATGTGAAGAAGGAGATGGTGAATGAGAAGGGCTTGTCAGAGGAAGCTGCTAACCAGATTGGGGAGTATGTCAGTATGCAGGGTGAGATCCTCCTCTTATTCACACTAGACAGAGATGTCAGCAGGATGTTGGTGCTTGTTTGATCTTGACAAACTCCAACCTCCAGTTGTACCACCACTGCCCTCAGAAGCAGCTGTTAATGTTCCTCTCAGCAGCTCAGACATTTGGCTGACTAAATCTGTTACTCTATACTTCAGAGGAAATATTTTTATAATGAACCTATTTATCCAACAGCTACAGTTACCACTTGTGTATCTATAGTGTAACTATACATCGATCTGCACCAGACCTGGACATATTACAGCCTGCAGGCTCTGGCCTGTGAGATCAAAGACAAACCAGACAAATTTACAGATGAGGCTAATTTTATAGCTGCATGGAATTACCTTAAATTGCTTTTATTTTGAAACAGCTATGTTGTGTGACTATGATTCCTTCTGTCACAGGTGGTTGAGGTGATGGGATCATTATTATTATTATCATTTTCACATATTACACGGTTGTGTAATAATAAAATAATTGTTCTTAATAAGATGGTGTTTGGGCTAATTTTTGATGCAATAATGAGAATAAGAGTGAGTGCACTGTTTATTTTCTATATTTAATCTTCATGGCAAAATTAAGGTACAAGGTATGTTTTTACAGAATAAGAAAATTAAAATGAAGCCTTCATTAAAATGAAGTCTTACACTGGAGTTTTAGAGGCTGAAAGGAAAGCTAATTAACATAGTGGTGTGCATCTCACTGGCCTCACAATTCAATTAGATTGCGATTCACCAGTCTATGATTTGGTTTAAATATTTGATTCATTTTAATGCAAAACATCCTCAATTTACTCTGTTGCCACACAGGACATGTCTGTTCTGATGATACAAGTCAACAGTGTAAAACTCAAGGATGTGGGTATTGAAACATCCCTGGATGCTAATGACCAAAAACAGACAGTCATTTAACAGCTGTGTAGTTGGTTGCAGCACCATCGCCATGTGTGTTTGTTGACAACAGAACATCCTGTAGTGAGTACTCGAGCACTGAAGGAGAGGAGATTATAAACTAAAAAGGACACCAGTGAAGTAGTGGCAGGCCACTCACATCACTGAAACACTCGATGGAATCTCTGATTAAATACGCTGAGCCATGAGCATCGTTCATCTCACTTGGTAGAGCACGCCCACTGCAGCAACCCTAGGTTTGATTCCACCCGGCGGCCCCTTTGCTGCATGTCAATCTCCCCCTCCCTGTCTCTCTCCAGCTCCTTTCAAAATAAATGCATAAAAAACCTGAGGGAAAAAAAACAACAGACTTTTGAGCTGGTTCTGGTGACAAATTTAGCCACCAAATTCTCCATGCAGGAAAATGGTATTGTGCTTTAAAATAAAATAAATCACTGTCACTGTATGTGAACAACATCATGAAATTTGAATGAATTATTTTAATTTAAAAATCGATAATGTGACATAACTGCATCGATTCAGAATCGTCCCATCAAGAATCTCGATGCATCTTCAAAACTATTATTTTCGGCAGCCCAAGACTGGAGCAGATAGCCGATGATGTAATTGAATATAGCAGAGTAGTTAAGGTTAGGTAGGTGTTTCCCTGAGGAACTGGTGGAAAGAAAAACAAGGGTGAGTAAACAAGTCCATCTGCTGGATGTGTAAATGGGCACCTGTCTGTGTGTTGAAGGTGGGATGGACTTGGCAGAACAACTCCTACAGGACCAGAAGATGTCTCAGAGTAAGCAGGCATGTGCTGGTCTCAATGACATCAAGCTACTCTTCAGTTACCTACAGCTCTTCCAGGTTACCGACAAGGTGAGAGGTGGTGTCACATATACCTCCAAATTTCTCCCTCTGTTCTCTTCCCCTCTTTACCCTGTTTCTGGTCATCAATTTGACTGTTACACTCTGGTATCTTGAACTGTCTTCACTTATGCTGTCATCCCCAGGTGGTTTTTGATCTCAGTCTGGCTCGTGGTCTGGACTATTACACAGGAGTTATTTATGAAGCGGTGCTGACTCAGTCAAGTGTTGACCCAGTCTCCACTGAAGCTCCACCAGCGGCTCCTGTAGAGGAGAGTGTCAGCGTGGGCAGCGTGGCTGGCGGGGGCCGCTATGATGGCCTGGTGGGCATGTTTGACCCTAAAGGCAGGAAAGTACCATGTGTGGGCGTTAGCATTGGCATTGAGAGGGTCTTTTCCATCATGGAGCAGAAGGCTGAGGTGATGATGATTTATGATTCACATCATGTGAATCATGTTTGCCTAGTGTTCAAATGGGGTGGTAATAATTAGTGTGTAAGTGCTAAGTCAGACTATGATAATGTGTTCAGGCCTCAGCAGAGAAGGTCCGTACCACAGAGGTTCAGGTCATGGTCGCGTCAGCTCAGAAGAACCTGCTGGAGGAGAGACTCAAACTGGTCACTGAGCTCTGGAATGCTAATATTAAGGTGTGTGAGTATTTTTAATGATAACTTTAAGTTCAATCTCTGCTCTTCCTTCTTTGGCACACTGATAACTTTAAAGTTATGAATTCTACCCAATGTGGTCCTCTGCTTTAGTAGTCCATCCACTGAAATCTTGGATGTGTTGGTCACTGTGAAGTTTTGCTGCTTCATAACAAAAATAAAATATCCTCACATAACTAAAGTCAGTACAGTTCATTAGAGATCTATGCTCTTATATGTTGACACCAGAACACTGTTTCAAACCAGCAGGCTTAGTTTAAACTCACTAGTTTAAAAGAGAACTCACTGGTTCTCTTTTGTGTGAAGACTGCCTCTGCACCTTGCATCTGCCTGTGTACGAGGCTGATGTTGCTTCTCTTTAAGACACATCATCAGTCATGGCCATGCACTGAGTGACAACCGAGGGGGCTGTGATTGTAGCAGGGGACTTAAACCATGCAGATCTGAAGGCAGTGACGCCCAGGCTCCAGAAAAATGTCAGCTTCCAGACCAGGGACAGCACTTTCACTGTGTCTACCTATTCTTATTTGGCAGCTGCATTGGGTCAAATAACAAAGAATGGGGGTGTGATAATAGTCAGCTCATACCTCTGGGCACACCCATCAGGAAAGTGCCGTCCCCTGTAGCAGCCCCATCTACTGCACTTGCAGCTCTACCATACCCAAATGGGCTTGCATCAAAATTAATGGACTGACAATTTAAATCACCTAGGACCTACATTTGCTTCTCTGTTCAGAAATATTAACTTGTCTTTAAAGACAATTGTTTTAACATACTTTAAAATGTGAAAAACAGAACTAAAGGTCATTACATGTGAGGGTTAGGGTTACCCCTAACCATGTTTTATGCAAATGTAGGGGTTTTTGCACTGTCAATTGAGAGCCATACCTGTTAAGGCTGACTGTGTGTGTGCGTGCGTGCGTGCGTGCGTGCCTGCGTGTGTGTGTGTGTGTGTGTGTGTGGCAGAGATGATGTACAAGAAGAACCCCAAACTGCTTAGTCAGCTGCAGCACTGTGAGGAGTCAGGGATCCCCCTGGTGGCCATACTGGGAGAGCAGGAACTGAAAGATGGAGTTGTCAAACTTCGTGTGGTGTCTACCAGAGAGGAGGTACACACAGTGATGCACACAAGAAGCATGCTCTCACAGACACTGACACACTATAGATCCATGAACCTCTGCATTAGAATGACTAATGATGGTCCAGCTCTGGGCACTATCTATCTATCTAGCTATCTATCTATCTATCTATCTATCTATCTATCTATCAATCTATCTATCAATCTATCTATCTATCATTGCAATCAAAATTATTCAATCCCCATTGCATTATTAGGTTTTATGGTAAAATTTAAAAAAAATCAGCTGTTTGCAATCATCAGTTTACAGTTTAAATGGTAAAATAAAACTAATATTACCAGGGTTTTATCCAAACTCTACACAAAATTCTGCTTTTAATGACTACCGCAATCTCTAAGTTATTCACCCTCTGAAGAAAATTTCTCATCATCATCCTCCTCCTAGAATTAACCATCCATCCATCCCTCCATCCCTCCATCCATCCCTCAATCCTTTATCATCCATCCAAAAGTAGTCCAGGACTGTGATCAGATGTAAACAAATATCAAACACAACAGCTGGAGATATAATAAGTTGGACAGGTCAGATAACGGTTAAAGGCTTAACCATACTGCCTCTTCTTCATGTTCTCTCTCCTCAGTTTGACATCTGCAGAGCTGATCTTGTGGCTGAAATCAGGAAGAGGACCTCTGAGGCCTAATTCTTCCTGTCTGTGACTCTGCCTCATTTCCTTGATTGAAGCAAACAAAAACAGAATCTTATAGAGAAGTTCTTGTTCCATCCTCTATACAGCATGTCATGAACATATCTGTCTCATTTTCACACAGATAGCAGGTGTATCTTCAGGTTTATAACATGCTCTTGTTAATGAGAACAGTCATTAGAGAACATCCAGGGAATAGGGTGTAATTACTACATTTGAACTTTGTGTCTGAGAGACAAGTAAAAATGAACACTGATGTTACTCAGTCTCCTCACATTAAGTCAGTCCTCCAAGCTCCATTAAGCTGCCGCAGGAAAGCTTGAATCTTGATCACATACTTATAAACACATGCATACATATAACATATAAACACAGGTGTTTTACCTACTCAGGTGAGAATCTGTTCTGGCTCATGTTATCAAACAACTTCCTCTGATCAATTTCTGAAATAAAATCATTCACATCATCATTGTGGTCAGTGCTCAGATTCATGTCTTGACTGCAATATGAACTTGTTACTTGGTCAGTGTTAAAACTTTATAGTAAAATTACAAACATTCAATTGAATGTGAATTTAAAGGAATCTGATTTTCTTGAATGTTATTATCTTATTATATATTAAGTCCACCTTCTTAATGAATGCACAGAAATTTTTGTGCTTGAAAAAGATCCAGAAACTAAGCCATGTTCCCTATAATGATGTAAGCCTTTATAATGTAATGAAACAAATGGAAAGTAAACCTTAAACACTTATCACACTAAAAATAAACAGAAGCATTATCACTGGATGTACAGTGCCACAGGGCAATTGAATCGTATTATTTCACCGGTGTCTGATTTAAGATAAGATATACTAAGATTGTCCTATACAGGGAAATCTGACATGGATGTGAAGTGCATGGTACATAGGTAGACATTAAAACCACAGAACTGACAACATTACAGAAGTCACAGTTAAATACAGCAGCAAGAAACAACAACAGGCATACACCAGTGCATTATTGTGCAAATCATCATTAGTAAGGTAAGGAAAGAGAGCAACAATGTAGACTACCACTGTTTACTTTTTGTTCAGTAGCGACACAGGTAGGGATGAAGGAGACGGATGCCTTTACATCTAATGGCTCTAAAACGCCTTCCTGAAGTCAACAACTCGTAACTCCTCAGAAAATAAAACATGGAAGCACTTACTGACATTACCATATTCAACAGGGAGAGGGCGGCACCATAAATTATCTGAACATTGATAGAGTGATAGTTTTTGTGAGCATAATCATTGGTGGTTGGAGGCTTCAGACAGACGCATGTAGCCTATGTCTAGCATCAGTTGCACTATTAACATTAGGAAACCCAGCGATCTCATGAAATCATATTTTGATTTAATATTTTTTCTGACATATTTTGACACAGTTTACTTAACATCAGTAATCTTTTTGGGAAATGATAATTACTGCCGTAAACATGACTTTATAACCGCGTCAGCACTGATGATATGGTTCCGCTTACCGAGGGTTGTGAAATACCAGCACGATCCCAATCTCCCGCTGACAGGTCCTGGTGGCCAAAAACTCCGCTGTGGAGAGCACCTGCACCTGAACAGGTATCAAACCGAAGTGGCTCATCTCCCTCCTCCATCAGAGCTCCGATGTCTGGCAGAGAAAGTGACTGAGCAGCCGATCATTACCGTCCTCCAGGAGACCTCCTACCTGGACTGTGATGTGCACTGCTCTTAACAGACGGAGCTGAACAGATGAAAGTCCTGATGGGTGTAAACAAACAACTGTGAAAACAACAATCACCACACCCCCTGCAGCTTCAACAAGAACTCCCTCCTGATGCTTCCTTATCATCATTTCAAATTTAATATCTCAATTTCTTGACAAGAGGCCCATTTTGGTAATTTGAGAAGAGACGTGTGCACTATTGTTATTCGAATCTTTATAGTTATTAGGGTGAATGCTGAAAGCATTCACACTATTGTTATTCAAATCATTATTAGGTCCACGGGGCAATGCAACGAGGCACTATTGTTATACTGCGTGATTTTTCTTTTTCTTCTTGTTATTATTATTATTATTTTTCATCTTCCTCCAAAATTTCGTCCCTTAACTCGTCCTACAGTTTGAGGAATTGTAGGACAAATTATATATCAAAACGTGCGGTTCGATCGGGATCGATGTGCTACGATTACGATTACGATTACGAATTACTTTATTAATCCCCAAAGGGAAATTCATGTGTCTGTCAGCTCATCAACCATTTTCAGAAGAATGAAGAAGCCTGATGGCTGAAGGTACAAAGGATCTTCTATATTTCTCCGTCCTGCAGTGAAGAGAGAGGATCCATCCACCACTGCTCTTTTCTTGGTCCATCAAGGTGTTATGAAGATCTGAGTTGTTCAGAATGGCCTCCACCAGCGTGTATCTCTGATCTCTCTGAAGTCAGTCAGTCTGCTATTACCTTTCTCTACGAAAAACTGCGAAAAATTCTCTATAGGAATGAATGGGAGTTTTTCAAACGTCTACAGCTCAGGCATAGTTTCACCTAGGAGACTTCATTTAAACTTTAAACTGTAGACACAAGTCTTGTGTGTTGGTGTATCAATCCACGTTTTGATAGGTCATATAGTTTTTGATCAATCACTGTTCAATGACCATGATCATTTTTAGAGAAATTTTAAAATTATAAAGGGTGCGTATTCCACGGAATGTTCGTGTTAGAGTGGGTGACATCATCAGTTAGAGTGGGAGAAGTTGTCTGAAACTTTTCTCTTTCTCTCGTCCTCCTGGCCACAAATTACACTCTACACACATGATTTTTTCCACAGTTGTAGACAAACTTGTTCTGTTTCTGAAAATGTGCTCATCAAAGCAGAGAGACTTACAGAATTTAAATTCTGAGCCTCTCAGTGCGGTCACGTCTCTCTCTGCCCCTCATTTACTCTAATAGAAAGATTTTCCGAGAGAAGCAGAAGGGACCCCTGTTTGAAACTTGCCCGCATCTCTAAAATATTTACTGTAGAAACACCAAAAGCATATCAAAGTGTTCAGGAAGTCCTTACGCCGCCCAGGGTCTGGTGTTTTTTCAGTTAGGAGCTACCGTTTTGTCGCTATAAGCCCAAATGTGGGACCAGCACAGAGGGAGAAAATCGCCCTTTTTCTCCACGTTTTTGTCTCTCTCTGGCTAGGGTGCCTCTGTCATCATTGGCAACCACCAGTTGGTTGCAGGTGGAGCTTGTTAAGATCAGACTGACACATGCAGCTCATTATAGATCTCTGAGTATCAAGTCAGCCACACGCACACACAGACACAGACACACAGACCTATCTATCTATCAATTTCTTACAATGTTCTTCTGCTGTCTGTTTCCAATGTATTTGAGTAGACTTAAATTTTTTCTTCAAACTATTACACTTAAATTTACAATTTTTACTACATGTTATTCTGCCTCTATAACACACGCACACACACACACACACACACACGTTTAAGCACACACAATCCTCACCCATACACAACACAGGTAACTTTATGTGATTACGGTTACACACACACACACACAGGTAACTTTAGGTGATTACAGCTACAGATACAGACACGCCAAAACACACACATGCCTCTCCTCTCACACAAACACACAGGTAAGTTTTTATGATTACAGTTACACACATGCGCGCGCATGCACGCACACACAGACACACACACACACACACACACACAGTGACTTAATGTGATTACAGCTCCTAAATATCAGTGCTCAGTACAAGATGATTATGTGTCTGTCTGATTAGTTTGGTCGTGGGTTTGATTCCCATGTTGACAGAGATGGTACCCCCAGCAGTAGCCCCCTGTGGCCCTTTCAAAATTTCCCAGAGGGAATTTTCTAGTTATTAATAGTTTGAAGGCGGAAAGCATTCACACTATTGTTATTCGAATCATTATACTTATTATTATTATCATCATTATTATTATTATTATTGTTATTATTATTATTATTATTATTATTATTATTATTATTATTAATTTTATTATTATTATAACAATAGTGTGAATGCTGAAAGCATTCACACTATTGTTCTTCGGGGTCGGCCATTTTTTCTCTTTATTACTTATTCTGTCAGATTCTTCCCTTTTTCAGAAACAAACTACTCCTTCATACTTCATACTGCTATTTCAACAATTCATATATCAAAACGTGTATCTTTTTTTTTTTGGACAGGTGTGCCATTATTTTTCCTCTTTAATACTCTTTATACTTTTTAAAATATTTAACTTTTTCTTTTTTCGTAGAAATGCAATGAAACGGTCTTCAAACTCTTCTGCTGCTTCTGCTTTTTTGAACTTCAACTATTTCAACAAACTTTCAGCTACACACTTCATTCAACCTTTAAAACGTTCAAAAAATTTCAACTATTCATCTGTTATTCAGCTTATTGATATCTTCAGCAGTTTCTGATGTATGAACTGAAAATTTCCTCTTCCTTTTTAACATTTCTATTGCTTTTAGTCCTTTAAAAGGCATTCATCTCTCAACTTACATGTTATACCTTTCAGCTTTGGCATCAGCCTTTTTAACATTGCTTGAGCAGTTTCTTCAGCAAATTCAGCATTGTTTCAACAATTTCTTCAGCTCATTCAGCATTGCTTCAACTAACTATTATTGGGGTGAATACTGAAAGCATTCACACTATTCAAATCTTTATTATTATTGTTATAAGGGTGAATGCTGCACACACACTCTCCCTCTCTCTGTGTCACACACACGTACATATACACACACACACACACACACACACTCTGGCTCTCTCTCACACTCCCTCTCTCTCTCTCACACACACATTTTTCTCTCTCTCTCTCTCACTCACTCACACACACACATACTCTCTCTCTCTCTCTCTCTCTCTTTCTCTCTCTCTAATCAGCCTCTCAATGATTTTTGTGGGGAGTGTTTAAACATCTCCAACAGTTTATTTCTCTTACTTACATTTCAGTTTGTTCTCCTAATGGAGATTTCAGGATTTGGAGCTTCTTCTTGTCCTAACTTTTGGTCTTCCACCTCTTCAACCCTTACATTTTATTTTGAAGGATTTAAAATTTTTCTCATTATTTTCAACAATTCAGCCCATTCCTCAACCATTTTAAGAGTTTCACATTTTTCCACTTATATATGTTTATATACTTTCACACATTATTTTACATTTACCTTAAACAGTTCAGGTATTTTCCCAACATGTTATGTCATTCATCCTCCTACATACACGTTCTATTTTTACCTTTCAGATTCACCTTTGATCTCTTCTCATCCATTGTTTCAGCTGTGTTATTGCCAGTTTATCAACTTTCCATACTATCAACCTTTAAAACATTCACAAAAGTTTCAACTGTTCATCTATTATTCAGCTTATTGATATCTCCAACAGTTTCTGATTGATGACAGTTTAAAAATCATTCAAATTTTGGACAAAAATTTAAATTTATAATGGGTGTGTATTGCACAGAGTGTTCAGGGCTAGAGTGGGTGACATCATCAGAGTGGGAGAGTGTTTAAAAATCGTCTGAAACTTTTCTCTTTCTCTTGTCCTCCTGGCCACAAATTAAAGTGTACACACATGATTTTCTCCACAGTTGTAGTCAAACTTGTTCTCTTTCTCACAATGTTTGGAAAAAAGCAGAGAGACTTACAGAATTTGAATTGTGAGCCTCTCAGTGCAGCCCGATGCCTCCCTGCTGCTCATCCACTCCCATACAACAGTAGAAGCTGATTTTTGGAGAAAAGCATAAATGTTCTGTGTTTCTAACTTGCAACAGTGTCAACAATTTTTTTTCTAGAAACACCAGACATGGATGCATTCAGGAAGGTCTTATGGTTCCAACCATGTATAGTTTTTGCTCGTATTGGGTACACATTTCTCTGAAATTGGAGGTGTTTGAGGGGTTAATGGACCCCTTGTCATGTCCTTGTGAATTCATGTTGTCTTGTCACTTCCTGTTTTATTTTGAAGTTTAACTCTCCCTCTCATTTCAGGTCCCTTGCCCTTCCTCCTGTGTTTCCGCCACTGTGATTGTCTTTCCCTGCCCTGATTGTTTCCACCTGTTCCCCATTACCTTGTGTATATATTGTCTGCATCTCCCTTGTTCTGTGCCAGTTTGTCTTGTCCCATCACTAAGATAACCAGTACCTAACCCAAGCCAAGTAGAGACCCTTGTCCCTGTATTGCCAGGTTTTCGTGTTCCTGTTTATTCAAGTCCTTTGTTCTATGTCCCTTCTTTGCCCAGCTTTGTTTCCTTTGTTACTTTGTTTAGTTTAGTCATAGTCAGGTTTTCCTGAGAGTGATTTTTTGTTAGTTAGTCTCAGTTTTATTTCAGTCGTGTTTTTCCTCCATTGGAGTGATTTTCAGTTGTACTTTGTGAAAATAAAAGATTTGTTTTTTGAACTTGAGTCGTGCGTTTGAGTCCTAGTCCTAGTTCGGCACTGACACCCCTTTCTAATCAAGTAGTTAAAGTCACCATGGCAACCTCTGCACTGCAAAAACGGTTGCCTAGATCTAACTCAAAAAAAAATAAGGCAACATTTTCCAACCACTTTTTGTAAGTTTCATAAACTAATTGATATTTTGAGTAAGGAAAACTTAATAATGCATTTCGATGTATGCAAAAAGATTAAGTTGCATTTGCAGAAAAAGCCAAGAAATTGAGTAAAATCAATGTAAAAAAAACATCAGCATATTAAACACACTAGACTTAAAGCTGGGGTTGGTAATCCTGTTCAGAAACATGTTTTGTTATACCGGGTGAAATGGTCCTTCTACCTTCTGAGTAATCAATACATTATGTATTCAGAAAAAGGAACGAAAATAATCAGTCCTCTGTGGCAGCTGCAGGACTGACAAAACTCCAACCAATCCACACTCTTCGCACCGAAGGGCAAAAACCAATCAGATGCCTTCATGTCTAGTTCTGTATCTGCCCCCCTCTATCCCTGCCTCGTACACGTGTGCACAATCTTCACGTGTCCCTGTTGCCGGAAGAAATCAGCGTACAGAGTTACAGCAGAACTCATTTATGAGCAATGGCTGAGAAAATGCAGCCCCAGTTACTACTTCCACCATTACTTGTAACGGCTTGCCCCGAGAAAAAGGCAAGGAAGAGAAAGCCGGAGGCTGAAAAGTCTGCTAACAAAAAGGCTCTGGATAAAGCCAGAGGTCAAACCAGAGTAAACATCGGTGTTGCTTTTGTGGGGACAACTGAGGGATTTGAAGTGCCTGAAAAGTGATGCTGAGGTTGCTCTCTTTTGTTGGATAGGTAATTATATGTTTTGTTATTTTTATGAAATGTGTAACTTTTGTTAATGTAGCTGCTTTGTAGCTTGTATTAGCGTAATACTAATATTAGCTTCTGTGGGTTTAAAACGGGTTGGTGACATTAGTATTGAATAGATTATGCCGCTTCTCATTTTCATGCGGTGTGCTTTCCAGTTTGTGGGGGCATGGCTTGGACGTACACACTGATGGGAAGGGAGGACAGGGGTGGAACTCAGAGCAGGTGCTATTTTCAAATCTTGCTAGCTCTCCAAGATTACCAACCCCAGCTTTAAATAAATAAGTAACATTTAAATGAAAACATGATTTATTTATGCTATTGTATTAATTTTGACCAATTCACCCTTTCTTTATTTTGAAAATGGAAACTGCTTAAAATAATTAGTTAGCATAATAATAATAAAACAATCATCAATTAAATCATTACCATATCCAAAGAGTGGCAATGAGCTGGACAGTATGAAAATCAAGAACATCCATATTTAGTGCATAGAAGAATGCATGACCTCAACTTTTTAAAGTGCTGCGTAGAACACCCTCACAGTACTGTTTTTTTTTTTTTAACCATATACATAATATTAAAACATTTTCACAAGCCACATCCAAACCGTGGCAAAAAGCTGGACAGTATCAACAGTCAAGAACATCAGTATTTAGTGCATAAAAGAATGCATGACCTCAGCTTCTCAAGTTTTGCTTAGTAGAACATTCAGAGTACAGTTTCTTACTAAAACAATTCACAAGCAGAACACCTTGACGTGTCTTTTAGTGTGTATATTGTGAAACATTTTACTCAAACAACTCACAGCTCCCCCTTTCTGACCAGCTGGAGTTTCATAGTGGGGCATTTTAGTGTGTATAAAACATGAATTTTTTTTTTTTTTTTTTTTTTTTTTTTTTTTACCGTGTACATAATATTAAAACATCTTCACAAGCCATGTTCAAACAGTGGCAATGAGCTGCACCATATAAACAGTCAAGAACATCTGTATTTAGTTCATAAAAGAAAGCATGACCTCAGCTTATTAAATGCTGCTTAGTAAAACATTCAGAGTACAGTTTTTTACTGTGTACATAATATTAAAGCATCTTAACTTAAACAACACAGATCCCACCTTCTGGCCAGCTGCAGCTTCACAGTGGGGCAATTTAGTGTGTATAAAACATAAAAGACTTAAAAACAATTTACACACCAAAAAAGTTAACCTGCAGCTTTGTATAAAACCTGAGCAGAACAAACCATTACAACATTCTGAAGAATTCCACTCAGTGTCCAATGTATAATGATCTTGAACAGACACAAGAAAACAGCTGTTCATAAGTGCAAGCTGACAGTCATGTCTGACTGCCTAGGCTAGAAGCTTGTTTTTGAGAGTCATGAACTTGGGGGTTGGTTTTGGGCGCAGTGTGTCGAGTCCCACAAAAAGTCTTTGAAACACCTTGAACATGCGCTTCAGCTGGGAGCAGCAAAGAGTGGTAGCTCTAAGTTTTACTCAACGTTTGCTTTATTTTGTTGTGTTCTTGTATGTTATTGTCGTATTTTGTCAACTACTGATGGACACCTCTGTGGGGAGAGGAGATTCTTCAGGAGAGGAGCTTCTGTCACTGAAAATGGAGCAAGTCTGGAGGATGCCACCCTGTTCCAACTGAGATGAGGAGGTGCTTTCATGGTTGCTGTGCTGGTGGTGCAGAGGTTCAAGGCTTGGAAGTGGAGATGTACTGTAGGTCCTTTCTGCTGTCTGCAAAATATCAACTCTCTGCCCAACAAGAGTGATGGGGAGCTGGAGATATAGGTGAAGACTCAGGAAGTAGACAGTTTTTCAAATCAAAACAATACTTGTGTATATCCCACCAATGGCTACTGCTGAAGTTAGATCTGAATTTCTCCATGGAGTTGTTGCTAGGATACAGAATAAACATCCTGAGGCACTTGACTTCAGTCATGTCTCCCTGATGGACTCACTGAGGATGTGGTGGAGAGATACACGCTGGTGGAGGCCATTCTGAACAACTCAGATCATCCTCTTCATAACACTTTGATGGACCAAGAAAAGAGCAGTGGTGGACGGCTCCTCTCTCTTCACTGCAGGACGGAGAAATATAGAAGCCTTCAGCCATCAGGCTTCTTAATTCTTCTGCAAATGGTTGATGAGCTGACAGACACATGAATTTCCCTTCGGGGATTAATAAAGTAATTCGTATTCGTATATCACACATACACACTCACTAACATGCAACCATGTCACAGATACACACTCTCTCCTCTGGTGGAAATGACATGGCTGGTACACAATGGTCATGTGTGTGTGTGTCTACTCTTGTGGCAATAAAAAGTGTTGATGTAAACTGGTGACATTAACTTAGCAACAACATGAAGAGGACAGGAATTAAATGCCACACACACAGATCTCACCTCTATATTAACTCCATGGGGACTGCAATGGTCAATAAAGTGCCCTGAGACCTTGATGCAGATCTGATTGTCCTAAAAGCAGCATGTACTGCTTAGCTGCTGTGCGGAGGCTACAGTAATTCACTAAGAACCAGATCTTTCAGATAAACTCCTCTGCTGGGAACACAACAACAGCAAAGACATGACAGGAGGAAATGGAGAAGTCCCAACTCAATATCCTCCCACACAAACCTCCTCTTCTTCCTCACCCTTCCTCACTTCATTTTTTGTCTATCTGACCATCTAAGACCCTGCCCCCTGTCCAGTATCCTGCAGAAATGGAGATTAGAAAACATATCAGTTTGTTCTCTCACACACAGGTCCATGTGAATTAGTTTACATGGACCACACCTCTTTTGACAGATAGGACTGAAGAGCTCATCTGCAAATTGCAAAGACGCAATCCCGAGGCTCCAAAACAGACACACTCCTCTCCTTGACTGTGCTTTGAGATCCTCAGCACTACTGAAAGGATAAAGAGCTGGTCCACTGTTCCCAGGACAGAATTCATATTATATCCTCAACCTAAAGTTCGGTCAGAGATTCCTTTCCAGCACTCTGGCGTAAACTTTCCAAGGTAGACTGAACAATGTGATTGTTTGTCCCCTTTCAGGAAGATGAGATGGGATCAACCACACACTACCTGACCTCCACAGTCGACAGCCCTGCAATGTCTAGATAGGATGCTTGAATCACCCTTATGACCTATTTTGTAATTTAAACATCATTTTTTGCTGAGGTGGTGACAAATTTGCATCCATGAACATATGGGTGAAGTACCCCATCACATATTATAGGCTTCCCAAGAATCCTGTCCTAAAAGCCACCTCAAAAATGGGCGTATACAAGCAAAAGTCCAGCTCATATTATGACACACCATTGCTTCTCCTGATAGGCTTTATGTTACCCTGTCAAGCATCATGTTTTATGCTGATCTCTCTGGTCTGTTTGGGCTGAGATATAACATTCTTCATTCTTCTTCTGTAACTACTTGGTGAACCCTGTGCTCAACCCAGCAACACCAGTGGAGAAGAAGTTTAATCAGTCCCATGAACACCGGGACCCATGTTAAACGGGAGTTAGGAAAGTGGAAATCCCAGTTTCGATGTATTCATTGCTTGTTGGGGGGGGCTGCGCTTGTCACTGTGTGTGACTTATGCGCTGATTAAGTGGTGGGTGATATAACAATTGATTGATTTAGTTTCAGTACTGTGGTGGGAGACAGCTCCTGTTAAGAGCTTCTTAAAGAGCTTCTTTGGCAGGATCTTATGGTTCTTCTAAGAAGGCAGTTAAGAACACATCTGGGAAACATCCATATCTCAGCGCTCATTCTTTAGCGGTGCCTATCTTAAGAATGCTCTTAAGTCCTTCAGAATGATCTTATCTGGGAAACGCAGCCATTAATTGTACATTCACTATGCAGTGTTGTTGCTGGCAGCAGGTGCAGCTGCCATGATATCGGTCCTGCTGTTGATACTGGGACAGCAAGATTTGACAATGTGTGGCTTTTCAGCACGTGCACTGAAGTGAAATTCGTGTTCACCTTCATGAGACTGGAAATGCAATCCTGGGAAAATGACCAAAAAATACCAAATTCCGGCCCTAGGTGGGAGATCATGGTTTGGTTGCTGACGCCTAATTTCTGGGTCAGCTGGGAACCGATGGAGGACAGTTCAACACCACCCTGAACTCTCATCCCTGAAAGAATGTAAGTTTCCTCCAGACTGGAAGAAATTACTTTGTATGTATTGTGTCTTTGATTATTTGAGTAATAAGGTCTGAGTAATAAGCCATTGGCAATAAAGTGAAGGTGCAGGGGGGAGTGGCTAACCCTAGGCCTAACCCTACTGCAGGTGCAAACAAATTCTAGGGAAGGTGATGATGATTTTTTTTCTCCAAAACTGTGGAAGAGCAACTGCAACAACCAGCCATTCATGCTTTGTTTATAATATCCATCCATCACCTGTACTGCTTATCTATGCAGGGTTTGCTGGGGAACTGGAGCCAATCCCAGCTGACACAAGGTGAAGGCAGGGTACACCCTGACAGGGCTGACATATGCAAATGAACAATGCACACACACTCACATTCACACCTAAAGCAAGTTAGAGTGGCCAGTCCAGCAAGTGTGCCATCCTGGCTCCTCCAAATAGGTGTAAACCTGGTGCAGCATATGAAGAGCCACGCCCTCCCTCGAGTGTGCTCCAGATAGGCAAACTGGAGGGGGTCAAGTGCATAACAGTCTGACCTAATGGGCCAGATGCTCAAGGTCTTCATCATACACGGCTTTGAAAAAGCATTTGCCCCCTTCCTGATTTCTTTCTTTGTTTTTTGCATGTGTCACACTTAAATGTTTGAAATAATCAAATTCATGTTAATATTATACAAAGATAACCCAAATAAACATAATTATTCCTGTAAAGCAACTTTGAGTGCCTTGAAAAGTGCTTTATAAATACAATGTATTATTATTACTATTATATATATATATATATATATATATATATATATTTATTTTTATTTATTTATTTATTTATTTTTTTTAATGATTTCACTTATTAAAACTCTTACCTTTCTTACTTTTCTGGCAATTTTACACTTTTCCTTGTTCAACTTAAAATGCTATTAATAAGCTGGTGTCACATTAAAATGAAAGAGAAATTCACCAGGGATAAAAACTCATCATTATTCCATTTTCATGTGGTTCTGAGAAAAGTCTGACCAATCATATAATTCAGTCTGATTGATGTGATTGGATGAGTGACCTGAACGTACTTATGTAGCAGCTTGTGCACTCTCTACCCTAACCAGGAAGAATGCTCTTTTAAAAAAATGTGATTGACAACAATCTAAATTGAAAAACAAAGTTTATGGTTTTAAGGTCCCCAATACTGTTATGTGAAGCATGGAGTGACTTCTTCATGATTTCAACTTGCTTATTCCACAAAAAAACTAAAATCACATTTTTTGTTTTTTTGTTTTTTTAAATCAATTTTTCTTTGGTTACACAACTTGTGCTGGGCTGACTTTCTGGTAGCTGGTTGCATATGTGAAAAAGTAACTCATTAACTGTGATAAACAAAATATATTGGAAAGTTGAATTCAGTTTCACTATCCACACCCTGGCAGTTTCAGCCCTCTGCATCTAAATTGGGAATTATGAATTATGATGTTTCAGCATTAATTTCACCTAATAAGATGGGTGGGCACAGCAAGTCCATTCTAGGATTAATTTTGGAGAAGTGTCTATACGTGAGGAAGATAATTTATTTGCATGGTTTTATTTTAAAGACCAGGTAAAGCAAAGATAAATTAAATATAAATAAATGTGTTTTGGGTTTATAATTCCACAGAAAAACACATTATTAACCACCCTGTCAAATGTGAAGGACAAAAACAGTTGCTATGTATATAAAATAATACTTCAAAGTTCTGAAGAAATGAGCAGCATGCTCTGCCTAAGGATGGTAGGGGTGTGTCCGCTGAAGGCATGCCCCATCCTGGGAGAGGTCGAGCCCCTCTCAAGTTCAGACTACTGCATTCATCTTAATGGTACTGTACAACCTAAAATTGACATTTTATCCGTAAAGTGCAGGGCAGTCCTACATGTTTGAGCCACCAGAAGACTGGGACTAAAAACGGTCTGGCATTTATGCAGTCCAATTATGAGCACACACTTAGAATAGAATAGAATAGAATAGAAAAGACTTTATTGATCCCAAAGGGAAATTCATTTGTCTAATACCTCATCTTGCATTTGCATGATAATTAAAGAGTCTGATGGCTGTGGGTATGAAAGATCTTCTGTATCTTTCTGTCCTGCACCGAAGAGAGAGGACCCATCCACCACTGCTGCTTCTTTGATCCATCAAGGTGTTATGAAGTGGATGATCCGTGTTGTTCAGGATGGCCTCCACCATTCTCATTGTGTATCTCTCCACCACCTCCTCCAGAGAGTCCACCTTTACTCCAATGACAGAGCCAGCCTTCCTTACAAGCTTATCCAGCCTCTTTGCCTGCCTTTTTCCTAAACTTCCTCCCCAGCAGACTGCAGCATAAAATACAACATTTGCCACCACAGACTGATAAAACATCTGCAGCATCTTACTACAGATGTTTAGAGATCTGAGCTTTCTTAGGAAAAAGAGGCGGCTCTGCCCTTTTTTGTAGAGTGCATCTGTGTTAACAGACCAGTCCAACTTGTTATCAAGGTGAACACCTAGATATTTATAGGTTGTCACCACCTCAATGTCCACTCCACAAGTGTTCACTGGCTGAAGAGAGGGCTTTGACCTACGGAAATCCATGATCATTTCCTTTGTCTTTGAGGTGTTCAGTATGAGGCAGTTTTTGTAACTCCAGTCACTGAAGGCTTTTATCAAATCCCTATATTCAGATTCCTATCCATGTCTGATACATGCCACAATAGCAGTGTCATCTGAGTATTTCTGGATGTGGCAGGACTCAGAGTTGTATTTAAAGTCTGCTGTATACAATGTGAACAGGAATGGAGCCAGGACAGTCCCCTGTGGAGCCCCCGTGCTGCTCATTAATGTCCCAGAAAAACAGTTCCCCAACCTGACAAACTGTGGTCTTTCTGTCAGGTAATCTGTGATCCAGAAGAGAAAGGAAGAATCCACTCCCAAACACTCCAGCCAGATTCCTCCAGATTGGAGCATGTAGGGGCATCATCCTCCAATGTATCAAACCATGAGTTGTCTTAGTGTAGTTAGTGCAGGTATCTGCCATGACCTTCTGTGAGTAGGTGAACCGTGAGCCCTTTGAACACTCCAGTGTTAGGGGTTCTTATCCCATTGAGGGTTGCCTCCAGCGAAAGGTCAGATCCCGGGGTCACATGTTAGATAGGCGGACATGTTATATAAGAGCGGTGTGACTCACTGTTTGACTCAAATGATTCTATTTGTTTAAATGTGATTTTATTTTACAACACCATCTTGATTGCTATTGAAGCATTTACTTGTTTGTTATGTTTACATATATTGTGATTACATTTTTGCGTTTGATCTCTTTGATGCTCTTGTATTACGTGATGTTCTTTGATTCTGATGGCTTGACTTTAACTCACCCTTAAAGTGCTAAAATGTAGACTATTGATCTTATGATCAATAAGAGGGGATCGTTAGGGAAGAATTTCACTTCTCCGTATAGTTTGTGTAGTTAAAGGTCAATCCCTCTTCATTTATAGGAGAAAGTTGAGAATTAGATGTTTTCTTTTAGATATATTGCTAGAGACAGTTTATCTGACCTGTACTCTCTCCTAGGGCATGCCAAGGCCATGTTCATTCCCCTGGCGCCTTCGCCAGATAACACTCTGAGTGAGAGAGAGACCATTGTTGTTCTCCCGTCACCTAGATGATGTGAGTCTTTATCTTAATGTTTATGCCCAATAGCCAATGGAATGTTAGCACATCTCCTTTGTGGGCTCGGTCCACCTTCCTAGTATATGAATCTGAACTGTGCAGCTTGGCCCTCAGAATTGAGGTGGCATCACGCACTCATGTTGTGTCGATGACTCTTTTGTTCTCCTTGATCAAGCCTATTAAACTTCTTCAGTATAAGACATCCAAGACTCTCTTCTTCCTGCATCACCTCAGAATTTCTCCCTAACAAGCAGGATCACTGTATTAAAACACATAAAATAGTAATAAACAGTTTACAAATACTGCCGGCTTTTAAATAATGTTTCTTTTGAATGTCTTTTAACTGGGTGCACCCTTTCTAAAAATAAAATGTCTCTCTTCATCAAAAATGAAAAAAACAGTTAGCTCCAATTGTTTCTGTAAGTCTTCCCCACAGTCCTACCACGTCGATGGGAAGGCTGATGAAGAATGGAGAAAGTTCTCTTTTATCCAGATGGTTTGGCTCGCCACTCCCCCTCATCAGGGGGAGAATTCACTTCAATCCAGAATCCAGGTTATCAAAACCCAGCCTGTATAATATAACAGGGCTTAAATAAATCAAGTCAAGTCTGAAAAGATAACTGTTGTATTTTAGTGTTAACTTATGAAATGTTACACTTATTGATTCTTCAATAATACAATACTGTGAGTTTATGCTCCGGATCGGTGGCTACATCGCCATGAAGCTGTGCTAACTCACAGAGCTATCTGCTAGTGCATCACCATACTCACCAAGAAAGGAAAAGTTTAAGACACAGGTCAGGTTCCCAGGGTCGATCACAGTGGTTCACAGGACCTGAACAGTTTCCCTTTTTGACAGTGTGGCACAATATCAAATATTTTTAACAATATTTATCCATAACCCTGTCTTGTTGCTGCTCTCAGTTTTCTTCTCACAGCACATCTCCCTAGCCTGCACTAAGGGTGAACTACTTCACACCAATAATGATTCAGCTACATTAGAATGAACCAGTAACATTAGATCATCTTCACAGGACCACTCTATGGAGTAAACTCAGACCTCTGGGATGAAATTAATTAACAAATTAAATATGAAATGAAACAAGGAACGTGATTATGAATTAATAGAAAATAAACTGGACACATCAGCTGATGTTAGTGTTTGTGGTGGCACATCCTGATCATAGTTCGTGACAGAGCTGTCATGTCAGGGAAACAATTCAACTCAAAGGAGAAAACTCCTCTGTCATCACAGTGGTCATAAGCATCTCTACAGCTCCTGCAATCTCTGTCCTTCTCAGTGTGCCAATGTGTGAACTATCATTATCATTGTCATCATCAGTGCTGCAGTAGCAGCAGCATTTCCATTGGCAGGATGTGAAAAGTTTCATGAGAGACTCATGTTGTCTCCTCAGTCAAATTAGTTTGTGAAAATCTGTCAGTCTGTTGCTATTAAGTGTCAGCTGCTTAGCGACAGCAGATCTCAGCCGCAGGTCATTGTTTGACATACACACAACCATGTACGACCACACATACACATGCAACCATGCATGTGCGCGTGCACACACACACACATACACACACACACACTTCAGCTTGTGTATATGTACGTGTCCATGCTTGTTCTGCACGCTCATTCTCTCTCACTCTCACACACGCACACTCAAACACACTCACACATACACAGCTGTGCTCTCTGCCTTCCTCATCTAAAAATCAGTGGGGGTAATCTGTCTTCCCCAGTCTCACCTAAGGCTGAGCTGCAAGCATCAGCAATCTGTCGGCTGTCACTCTCCATCACTTTTCAATCCTGATTCCCCCCTGAAACACACAAGCCAGAGACTGGCTGGAACAACTCTTTAAAGACTTTGAAATCAACTTGAATCATCTGACTGCAGTGCAGAGACCTTGATGTTGGGAGCCCAAGCCCTGTACACTCTCCATCATTCCTGTTCCTCTTTATTCTGTAAAGGATCTCTTCCCTTTCAAAAAAGAAAGAAAGAAAGAAAAGAAGAAAGGATAAACTTTGTGCTGCATCCAGCTGTGCTGGATGAGTTGAAATAGCATCTGACACTCCTTATAATATGATGTATGTCTATGTGAAACAGACTGAGGAAAAAAAAGATTGGTATTTATTTATTTTTACCTCCATCATATCTCTCTCACCTTCCCTTTATAGGACATACAGTAGCTGAGAGCCAAGTTCATTAATTAGGGCCATACGTTTGTTTAAAGGTTGTTTGGTTTCCCCAATATATAGGTCCCTGCATTCCTCACTGCATTTGACCGCATATATCAGGTTGCTTTTTTGATTCTGTGGTGTTTTGTCTTTGGGATGTACCAGTTTCTGCCTGAGTGTGTTGCTGGGTTTGAAACATACAGGGATTTGATGTTTGTTAAAAATCCTCCTGAGTTTCTCTGAGACCCCAGACACGTATGGAATGACGATGTTCCTGCGTTTATCTTTTATTTCCTCAGCATCCTCCGTGTTGGTATTCTTTCTGGAGCGTGTTGCTGTTTTGCCAAATGTCCAACTCGGATAGCCAACATCCCTACTGAGAAATCTTCCTGTGGGAGGGTGGTCACAGGTACATTACTCACAGCCACGATGGTGGTTGATCCACCAAAAGCAGAACTGGGGAGGAGAGAGGACGCTTCTCCAGGTACAGGACAGGGTCCTCGCCTCACTACACAACAGAATAAAAAGAGCGTTAAGTGTGTAAAGAGTGAGAAACAGAAAAATGAAAGTGTATGATCATTATATAAATCATTTTTAGATTAAATGATCAGGTTGCAACCAATGACTCAAGCACTCTTAAATTAAATTCACGTTTAAAAACTCATACTGATTTATCATCAGACTTGAAGACATGAACATGAATTACCGTATTTTTGGCACTATAAGGTGCACCGGATTATAAGGCGCACCTTCAATGAATGGCCTATTTTAGAACTTTTTTCATATATAGGGCACACTGGATTATAAGGCACATAGAATAGAAGATACTGCAGTCAAACGTTTGACTGGGGTTGCGCTATGCATCCACTAGATGGAGCTGTGCTGTGGGTGTGGGACTGTGAGTAAGCACAGTACCGGTGTTTACTGACTACGGTAGCCGTAATGCTGCAAGCGGTGCGGCCTTGTAGTTTACCAGTCGTACTTGTTGGTGAGATTAGAGATTCACCAAGTGTGAATGATAAGATTTCGTGTATGAGGATCGTTAGCCTTTTATCGCTAATCCGGCAGATAGTCTAGCAAAAGGCTTAGAAAAATAAAGGGATCGGTGTTTTGGAAACATTAATTTTTGTTGAGGTTTAACATTAAGATTTGAGATTGAGTATTTGATTGAATAAAACAGAGAAAATACATTTGTTTAAAAAACATTTGTTTGACTGATCAAGGTGTAGGAATTTAGGATGGATTAAAAGCTGATACAAACTGATGCAAGGTGGTGTGTTTTTAATGTTTCTGGAATGAATGAAAGGTTTTGAAACATTTTTCGGTATTCCTTTCTATGAACATCATTTGAGGGACACTTCTGTTTTCTCGTTTTTTGCATAATCTAGGTCATATCTGTGACTGTGAACTTAGGTGTATTGTTAAATGTGAACATGCACAACAATGTGAGAAAATAAAAGACACTTCAATTTCCAAGCTTCTTTGGTGGTGAAGTTGGTGAGGGGAAAAGGGATGGGAGTGCATTGAAGAAGGCGAGAGTGAAATCCACTAAAGAATAGAAAGATGAACAGAAGGGTCTGAATATGGTATTAATTAGACATCTGAATATGGAACAGCAACTTACCACCACGGACACAGTTATTCAACCACTGATAATGCACTGACATTTAGAACACAGATGAATACACAGTAATTCAAGTGCAAGTAGTAATAAAAAAAGCATACATTTCAAACATCTTTGAAGCATGGATATGCCTCAAAGACTTTTGCATCTGTATCAATGAAAGCCCGTCTGGCCTCAAACTCAAGGTGCAAAATTTGAGCAACATTGTTTTGATTGGGTTTTGCATTGGGCTTATTATACATGTTGCTCAAGGTTCTGTAGTGCCTAGCCTGCATCTTCAGACTGCCCTGGCCCACTAAAATGACAAAAACAGAGCTACATTTCAATGTAAACGTTCCAACAACAATACAGGGGAAGTGTGGTTAAAATACAATATTATTTTTTGGGGAAACTTACTGTAGCAGTAAAAAAATGTTTAGAAGATTATGTTTGAATACAAGGGGGAAAATGGAGGAATGGAAATAAAATAAGCCATTATCATAGATAACAGGCTGAGAGGGGGCTTACCCCCTGTGCAGATGTGGTTGGTGAAGCGTTCACAGTCCTGGGTGAGGAGCCTGATCCTGAATCTGAATTTTTTTGTTTGTGTCTGTCCAATCTGTGTCCATGTCTTGGTTGTCTGCACTTAATGCAAGTCACAGTTGCAGCCCGGATTTTTGGGTTTACTGTGGTATTAATGGATGTGAACAGGACTTCAGTTTTCAACTCTTCCCTTCGCCACATTAAACGGACGCACCTTCGGTATTTCAGGACTGGATGCCCACCAAGTGGATGGAGTACGACGCCTTCGTCTCGCTCTTTGGGACAGGAAGCATTTGGCGTGTCAGTTTTTGCCAGCTGTAGCACTCCCGCAGCAACCAGCACTGTGGCTCTCCCACCCGATGCCTCGCTACCTGAACCATTACCACAGCCTCAAGCTGTCGACCGCCTTCAGTCAGTAAGTTTACACAATTCCATTTATTGTGACCTCTGAGGGCGCATCATGCCAACTAGTTATTTCTCTGTGTGATGCTGACTTGTGTAATGGTACATTCAAAGCGTGGCCTCCTTGAATCCACATCGAGAGTGCAGGTTTGAGTATAGTATTATGTACACTTTCTCTTTCATATAATTATCTCCAGTGAATGCTAAGTTATTTATCTCTGTAATACGACGTTATCCCAGTTAAAATAGGCAACAAGATTTGCACTACATGTCCAGTTAGATGAATTAATCGTGTGCGCTATGGGCACAGCTAGAGTTATCCGAACGAACTAACACACAAAAAGATTTAACAATGCTTCCTCTTACCTTGCCAAGAGCTTGATAGAGCTGCTCAGGCCCCAGACAAGTGAAGCAAATGTTGGATTAAAATTAAGTTTTTCCCCCCTCGTGTGTCCTGTTCCTCATCCCTGTGTCTGTCCTGCATTATGGCACGCTTAGTCCTATTCCTCCATAAGGAGGAATGAGACATAAATGTTTTCAACTATACAGAGAGTAGTAAACATTCTGTGTGGAAACATTTTCTCATAGAATGTATTGTTTATGTAATTTGGTTATCAACTTAGTTTATTTTCTAAAGTAGTACCCAGTATAGTTAAAGTTACCTCTGTAAATATGAGCTGGCTACTCTATTGCTGAATAACGATGCTAATTTGTCAGTTTTACACATGAACCTCTTTGTATATATTGTATTGTCTTGAAATGTATTTTTCACTTTAAGAAAAAAAACATTTAAAATCAATAACAACCCTGATTGTGTCCATCTACCCACTCTTAAAAATATGTATACTTCTCATTTTCTAAAGGAAGAAGCTGTTGCTGTGACATCCAGAACCAGACCTGATATTGCAAGATCTGCAGTGACATTTCCCATCAGTGTCGGGGAACAGTGCCACTTGTCATGGGTAAACTGTCTTAATGGGCCAGTGCTTTAATGGTACGATTAATATCATATGTATGAATCACATAGTTGAGGTGGCTCGGGCATCTGTACCGGATGCCCCCTGGGTGCCTCCCTCGGGAGGTGTTCCGGGCATGTCCCACCGGAAGGAGGCCCCGGGGAAGACCCAGGACACGCTGGAGTGACTATGTCACCCGGCTGGCCTGGGAACGCCTTGGGGTCCCTCCGGAAGAGCTGGAGGAAGTGTCTGGGGAGAGGGAAGTCTGGGGTCCCTGCTCAGGCTGCTGCCCCCGCGACCCGGCCCCAGATAAGCGGAGGAAGATGGATGGATGGATGGATGAATCATTCCTTGAAACAGTATTTATAAAAATGATAAATAAAAATATAAATAATACATTCCTTTCAATATTTGAAGGTAAACTATGGTCCTATTAGCAATAATTATATGGGGAAAAATGAATTTAAATTTCAAAATTTTTCACAGAGAACTGTCAACAGTGTCATCTCGGGGGAGCAACAATACCAAGCTGCTCTCCTTGACACGTTAAGGGAGAGAATCAGAAGGGTGTTTGAACAGAATCCTGAGACAACTGCTCAGCTTCAAGATGAGGCTTTGGCTGCATTTGATATGTTCATGGATCCTTTCTCAACCACAGCATATGGACAGAATAAAACCATCCGGGAACTATTCAATCCAGTCAACCCAGAGGAAATTGTAGTGTCCCAGAAGATTTGTTGGGTAAAGCGTGGTCTTTCAAGGGTCATGGCCTTAAGAAACAAAAGTTTTTACTATGTACCACTAATCTCTGTACCACTCTTAAGCAGTTACTCACCAATTCCAGAATCTTCACCATGTTGAACAATGTACTACAAAGAAGTAGAGAGGGATTCTTGTATGATTTTACTGATGGAGCCCTTTTTACGTCACATCCATTATATTCTCAAAGGCCAAATGCATTGGAAATACTATTATACACTGATGAAATTGAAATATGTAACCCTTTAGGCCCCCATGCTTCTGCAAATAAATTACTGCTGTTTTATTATAGTTTAGGGAATACTGATCCAAAATTTAGGTCCAAGTTGGCTGCAATAAGACTCCTTGCAATTGCCAAGGCAAATGATATATCTCAGTGCGGTGTTGATGTTATACTAAAAAGAATCGAACACTTCTTTACAATGGTGTTAGGAATGAAACCCCAAATGGTGAAACTGAGTTGTTTGGTGCTGTGATAGCCATATGTGGAGACACACTTGCCCAACATGAGCTTGCTGGGTTTAAACAAGGTGTCGGTTTTGCTTATGGCAAATGTAGACATTGTGAATGCACTTTTGAGGATATGCAAAGTATTTTTGAGGAGAATAAATTTGCTGAAAGAACGTTGGACAAGCACATCAGGCAGTGTCATGAAATAGACAAAGCAAGCACAGAAACATTGAACACATCCCTCAAAAGCACTTATGGGATTAACAGAAGAAGCAGACTAGTTGATGTTCCAGCATTTGACCTGATCAAACAAACTCCACAGGATATAATGCACGTAATTTTTGAAGGTGTTGCACCAGTGGAAATAAAGCTTGTATAAAAAACCAGATTCTGTCAGGAAAGATAGAATTAGATGAGATCAACTTGGCTATTCTAAATTTTCCTTACTCACCTCTAGATATACAGGATAAACCATGCCCTGTTAGTGTCAGCACTTTAGCTGCTAATCACAATAAATTAAAACAGTCATGTGGACAAATGTTAATACTTTTAAAATATACTACCTTTTCTTTTGAATGATATGGACAGTATGACAAATTTATTCTCAAGTTAATTGAGATTGTTCAAATTGTCCTTGCTCCTGTTATTTCTTTGGGAACTGTATTTCGGCTCAGATGCATGATTGAGCAACATCTGCATCAGTTCAAAGAACTTTTTTCTTAAGTCAATGTAATACCCAAGCAGCATTACATTTTGCATCTACCTAGCCAAATCATATCTCTTGGTCCTATAATTAGAAGTATGGGTATGCGATTTGAAGCTAAGCACAATTATTTTAAGCAGTGGGCTTCTAAGTTAAATTTCAGAAATGTCGGTAAATTGCTTGCAAACCATAATCAGTTTCTTGAATTCTGTCAAAATGAAATAGGCATTAAGCATCCAATTTTGCTAGTGAAAGAGAATCGGGGCCTGTCTCAGCTGTCAAAAATATTGATTATGTTAAGAGACAGTCAAGTCAAAGATTTTTTAGGCATAGAGGTCATGCAAATCTGCCGTCTCAGTAAAATGGTACATCCTCAATGGCAATAAGTACATTAGTGGGAAATCTATGATTGTTGTAGATGTACAACTGATGATTGATGCTTTCGTAGTGTTTGGACTGTTTCCTGTGCCTGTTTTGTGAACAAATGTTGGTCATCAAAAAAATCCCATGGACCTGCTTGAAGTCAGAGCAATAATAAACTCTTGAATGTGTAACTCTTGAATCAAGCAACTGGAGTTTGTTACTGAATCTTAAAATAAGATTTATTTTGATGAGATTTTGTGGGGAGATGTAATATCTTATTTAAACAGTTATTTACCTCATTTTAAGATTTCCTGCCTATTTGAGACAAAAAAGATAAGATTGTGTTTGATTTAAGATTAAGAACCAAGTAATTTGCAGTGCAGTAGAGGGGCAGTAGAGAGCAGGGGGTTCAGTTAAAGAGGCAGTGAGATTGACAATCTTGCAGCATTTAGAAAGAAGCTGGCCTTCAGCAGCACTGTCTTTGTTTTGATGTCGTTTGTCTCTCTCCCCTCAAACAGTCGGGGGAGTCCTTCGCATTGAAGGAAGTTCTCCCATCTGCTGATGTAAATGTCTTCGATGGATGGGAAACTGCAATGAGAGAAGGAGGTGTACCTCAGCCAGCCAGCTCTTGAGCACAATGGGCCTCATTCACGAACCGTACTTAAGAAGAAATGTCATCTTAAAACAGTTTTTCACGAAGATTTTTGACATTCATCATTGTTTTCCTATTTGGAATTTGTTCTAAGAACAAATCTACACACAATAGCATACATACGTACATACATTTGAAAACTGACACTTGTGCAAAATAAGTGGTTATTGGATTTTCTTCTGTTCTGCAGTTGTATAATATTACATTATTTGGATTCAAATCAGGTCCCGGAAGACTGAGAGTGTTCTGTTCCGGCCAGGTCAGAGGGAGAGAGGTTCTGGGTCAGGAAGGAGTTGCCTGTTGCCTGTTTCTGTCTCTGTCTGTCGCTGTCTCTCTCTCCTCACTTCATGTCGTTTCCCTTCGATGGAGGGAAAATTGAATTTGGGCTGAAATTTTTATTTGCAAAATCAAACTGAGTGAGTGTTCTCTGTCTATTGATTGCACAGCACCTATACACACACATAAATGCATCGGCTATATGCATATATCATGCCCACACGATAGGACTTACAAGTTTTCATCCTCCATACACACTCATTAATTTACAGCACAAAACATACTCGTCATTGCTACACCATCCCCAAAAGAGACAGTGATGAAGCATGTCATGTACATCGCACACCAACTGAAGAATGAAATTTGTTTATTAGTGGTTTAGCTCTTCTCTGCAGAGTGGAAAAAGACACAAATGAGATCATGAATCAATAAGGGAAAAAACAACATGATTCAGTGTTTAGTCAACTAAAGGCAAAATCAAATTAAACAATGAAAATTTTTAGTCAGTGACCCCCCAGATTTTCTTATCATTTTCTTATCATGTTTTAATAATTATTTAAAATATTTTACAAAGCATTGTGTACTCTTAAAACAAACTATGGATATTGAATTCACGTAATTTATGTTTACTGTGAACAACAGCATCCAGTAGCAATTAAGTGACTGATCATATGTTATATGATATGATGATATCTATGATGGAACACCTGGGAGTGCGGGCTCTCTGATGATGGCCCTCCAGTGCTCTGCATCTTTCTTCTTTGTTCGGCAATACTTTTTAAACCTCAGGTTTGAGATCAAACCATTTCTTCTTTAATTTGTCAGTAGTGCACTCTTCTCCAGATACAACATCCAGTGAAAAACTGACAGCATCCCTTTTTTTCTGTTACTTTGCATCCACCCCTGATGCTACTAAATATATGAGTTTAAGTTCACTTCCTACAGCAGTGCCTCCACTTCAGCACTACTAAGGTTTTTTTTTTTTTTTCCAGAGTCCTCCCTCTTTTGTGTTTGAATAATTGTTACCAACTGAAGCTTTAAAATGTTCAGTCATATTTTCTGGATCTAACACTATATTCTGATAGTAGTACATGAAATGGGTAATTTAGGACCAAATCTAACTCCTCTGGCTCCACCTACAGCCTGCAATCATATTTGCAAAAATCCAACACTCCCAGTCCTGTTCCTCTAGTTAGGTAGATGGGGCAGGAGTAGCAGCCAATCAGTGAAGTGGAAGTGCCTCTTTTGTGTGAAAAGAAACCTGTTCCTCCTCCTACTGAGAGCTACCAAATGTTAAAATGCATAGTTTTGTTTTTGTTTTGTTTTTTTTTGTACCAATAAAGGCATTTTTTTTTCAGCTCCCCCTGCTCAAATTACTTCCAGTGGCCCTGTGTGTGTGTGTGTGTGGGGGGGGGGGGGGGGGGGGGGGGGGGGCACTTGGCAGAGGTTCAGAGAGGGACGTAACGCTGTATCGTCTTGATATTTCCAAACAAGTGGAAAAAAATAATTGCCAGGTAAATTAGGCGGTGGGTGGTGGGTACCAGCAGATCGTTAAGTGATACATTCAAACATGATGCAGGTTTTTTTTCCACAAAGAGTTTTAACAATTATTTTCTTGTTAAAATCCATCTATGAATAATATATGAAGACAAATGAATCAAGGTTGTCATTTGAAGTTAACCCACTTCATAGAAGCTGTCTCTATCCTACTGAAAAGTCCTTTTCAGTGTTTGTGCACTTGAATACTGGCCCAAGGGAGGTCTTCAGAGGGGGTCCTCAAGTAGCTTGCACTGAAGGAGGCTCATGAAGAAGGGAACTTGAACTGGCACTATATTCCCTGTGGACACACACATCAGCACATAGATAAAATGTGGAGACATGGAGAAAATTAAGCTATGCACTTGACATGTACAACTTAACTGGGCAATACACATATTTAGGAGGACCAACAACATTGATATTATTGTGTAGAAGATGTTCATATACTTTCAGAAATGCAAACAGTGTATTCTGGGGTTAAACAGAAATGTCAGGGTTTGGACTGCAGAGCACCACAGCTCATGTCACTGGAGGGATCTACTGGACAGGGGGTTTATGAGCAAGGCAACTCCAGCTGGTACTGAATCAAACGTAACTTTCAGTTGCGATTCGCGTTGATGTGACGTTCCTCTTCACGTCCTTTTCAGCAGACTTGACTCCATGAGACCTCCTTGCCAGTGAATGTTTTGCGAGTAAAAGGACAGGCGTACTAGCGCACAGTGGGTAATGTAGTATAGCCATAGGAATATAAATCAATAAGAGAGAAAGATAACAGGACAGTGTACTATGGCTCATGAGAAGTCCCGGTACACCATAAAAAGTCCTGGTATGCCAGGGGCCAAAATCTAGAAGTGCCAGTATTCCGTACCGGTGCATACCGGCCCACTTAAAGCACTGTGCATTACGATTTATCAAGCCTGTAAGTAATTGTGGTGATTATGATTGCATCTAAATATAATATGTTGGAAGGGCAGGTGCAAATCAGCCACGCTTTACGCACAACCGTAAAGCGTGTCATTTTTTGCCAGGAGGAGACACAGGAACAATGGATGCATATGCAAGGCAAGGCAAGGCAAGGCAATTTTATTTATATAGCCCGTTTTTACGAACAGTTTGTTTCAAAGGGCTTTACACAGCATTATGACAACATCCTCTGCCCTTAGACCCTCACATCGACTGAGGAAAAACTCCCAAGAAAACCCTTTAACAGGGAAAAAGAAAATGGAGAAACCTCAGGGTGAGCAACAGAGGAGGGATCCCTCACCCAGGACGGGCAGACGTGCAATAGATGTTGTATACAGACAAAGAAAACAATTTACAACATGAAATACGGAAATCATGGAGATGGAATCAGTCAGTTAACGAGAAACGAAAATGATGAAGGCAGCTCCTGGTGGGCAGGGAGGGAAGGCCAGCTTAATGGGACCAGTGGACGGCAGACTGGGTCATGAGCAGGGAGTGCAGGCCGGTTTAACAGCAGGAGAAAGGAGGTGATGGAGGCGGCGGTTGGTTGGTTGGTGCAGGGGGATGGAGCTCTGAAGAGATCTGTGGAAATACAGAGAGAGTGCGAGACACCAAGGCCAGACTACAAAGTGCAGCAAATAATGGCAGTTCAAAATGTGAGGGGAGAGGAGAGGAGAGGAGAGGAGAGGAAGGAGAAGGCTCCATGTAACCTGATGTGTCCCCCAGCAGTTTAAGCCTATAGCAGCGTAGCTATGGAATGGATCAGGGCTACCTGACCCAGCCCTAACTAAAAGCTCTCTCATAGAGGAAGGTCTTAAGCCTAGCCTTAAATGTAGATAGAGTGTCTGCCTCTCTGACCCATGGAGAGAGCTGGTTCCATAATAGAGGAGCCCGGTAACTGAAGGCTCTACCTCCCAGTCTGTTTTTAGAAATACTGGGGGTCACTAACAGACCTGCATTCTGGGAGCGAAGTGCTCTGGTAGGACAGTATGGAATGACGAGGTCTTTCAAATAAGTTGGAGCTTTGTTATTAAGAGCCTTGTAGGTAAGTAGAAGGATCTTGAAGTCTATTCTATATCCTACAGGAAGCCAATGGAGAGAAGCTAGAATGGGAGAGATGTGCTCTCTCTTATTAACTCTTGTCAAAACCCTCGCTGCAGCATTCTGGACCAGCTGGAGACTCTTCAGAGAGGTTTTTGGGCATCCTGACAAGAGAGAGTTACAGTAGTCCAGCCTAGAAGTAATAAATGCGTGGACCAGTTTCTCAGCATCACTCTGAGAGAGGATATTTCTGATTTTAGACATATTGCGCAGGTGAAAGAAGGCAGTCCTAGTCACATGCTTTATGTGAGAGCTGAAGGAAAGATCCTGGTCAAAAATGACTCCAAGGTTCCTCGCTGTTGAACTGGAGTTAAGGGTGATGCCATCCAGAGTAGCAATCTGAGTGGAGAATGTATCCCTGAGATGCTTGGGTCCGATCACAATAACCTCTGTTTTGTCAGAGTTCAGTAGAAGGAAGTTAGAAGACATCCAGGATTTGATGTCTTTCAAGCAATCTTGCAGATTGATGAGGCAGCTTCTATCATCTGGCTCTATTGATAGGTAGAGCTGGGTGTCGTCAGCGTAGCAGTGGAAATTGATGGAGTGCTTACGGATTATATCCCCTAATGGGAGCATGTAAAGAGTGAAGAGAACTGGCCCTAAAACTGAGCCCTGCGGCACACCATACATAACTCTGCTGTACTTTGAATGGACATTATTAACATTAACAAATTGAAATCGGTCAGATAAGTACGAAGCAAACCATTTTAGAGCAGATCCTTTGATCCCGATTTCGTGTTCAAGTCTATACAATAAGATGCTGTGATCGACGGTATCAAATGCAGCACTGAGGTCCAGAAGTACAAGTACGGAGACAAGACCTCTGTCGGAAGCTATAAGAAGATCGTTGGAAACTTTGACCAGTGCTGTTTCAGTGCTATGGTGTTCCCTAAATCCAGATTGGAAAGCTTCAAAGAGCTCGTTACTGTGCAGGTGTTCATGAAGCTGCATTAGGACAACCTTCTCAAGGATCTGAGAGATGTAGGGAAGGTTGGATATAGGCCTATAGTTGGCTAATGCATCCGGATCAAGAGAGGGTTTTTTAAGTAGAGGATTAATGACAGCCACCTTAAAGGCCTGTGGCACATAGCCTGTGAGTAAGGAAAGGTTGATCTGGTTCAGTATAGCAGCGTTAACTAAGGGGAAGACATCCTTGAGCAGTCTTGTTGGGACTGGGTCAAGCAGACATGTAGCTGATTTGGAGGAGGTGATTACAGAAGTTAAGTCTGACAGGTCGATGGGGACGAAGCTGTTCAAGTATGCACCAAGTCTGGGAGGTGCTTTCGTAGAGGCTGTAATCTGTGGTCCACTACTGCCGATCCTTGTTCTGATATTTACGATCTTTTCAGTAAAGAAATTTAGGAAATCGTTGCTGCTGAGAGTCGGAGGGATGCATGGCTCAACAGCACTGTGGTTCTTAGTCAGCCTGGCCACAGTGTTAAAAAGGAACCTGGGATTGTTTTTATTCTCTTCAATTAAAGATGAAAAGTATGTACTCCTGGTGCTGCGAAGCTCTTTTTTATATATTAATAAACTATCTTTCCAGGCTCGACGGTCTTCCTCGCGCTGGCTGGAGTGTGTTTTCCTTTCCAGCTGTCTGGTCTTCTGCTTCAAGATGTGCAGATTTGAATTGTATCAGGGAGCTATTCTCTTCTGGTTGATGACTTTCTTTCTCAGAGGGGCTACAGCATCAAGTGCCCCAAGGAGTGTTGCTGCAGTGTTGTCCACAAGATAATCTACCTGCGAGGGAGTAAGATCAGCATAGCTGCTCATCGTATTACCAGAAGGTGTGGCAGCAAGCGCTGCTGGAATGAGCTCTTTAAATCTAGAAACAGCAGTGTCAGATAAACACCTACTGTAGTGGTATTTTTTCCCAGGCGAGGTGTAATTTGTTAAAGTAAATCCAAAGATTATTACAGAATGGTCAGACAAGACCGGGTTCTGAGGGGAAACTGTGATGTGATCCACTTCTATTCCATAAGTAAGTACCAGATCAAGGATGTGATTAAAAGAGTGAGTGGGCTCATGCACCCTCTGGGAGAAGCCAATTGAATCTAAAAGCAACTTGAATGCTGAGGCCAGACAGTCGTCATCGACGTCCACGACGCCCACTATAATGACTTTGTCTGAGTTCATTGCTAAATTTGACAGAAAGTCAGGGAATTCTTCTAAGAACTCAGAGTAAGGAGCAGGAGGACGATACACCACAGCAAGTAAGAGTGGTTTCTCTGCTCTCCAGTCTGGGTGAGAGAAGCTGAGCGTAAGGCTTTCAAATGAGTTATATGAAGCATTAGGTCGAGGGTTAATAGGCAGATCTGACTGATAGACTGCAGCCACTCCTCCTCCTCTACCAGTGTTACGAGGCACATGGTAGTTAATGTAGCTGGGAGGGGTAGATTCATTTAAACTGACATATTCATCCTGTTGCAACCAAGTTTCAGTAAGAGTTAGTAAGTCGATTTGGTGATTGGTGATCAAATCATTTACTAGCAGAGACTTGGATGAGAGAGATCGAATATTTAGCAAACCACATTTAATAGTTTTATTTGTTTGGTTTGCTGATGTAGCGGTTTTGATTTTAACTAAATTGCCATAATTGGCTCCTCTAGCTTTGGGTTTAGGCTTATACAGCCTCGAGGCAGACACAGTTTTTATGGGGTATAAGCAGGGTTGGGTGGGTGGCAGCACATAAGAACCTGCAGAGGGGCGTGTAAGACTGCGGCTCTGCTTGCTGGTCTGAACTCTGGGTGATTGTCAGGGGTTAGAATGACTAACACAACGTGCTATGTTTCTCGATAAGAGAGATGCACCATCCAAAGTAGGATGGACGCCATCTCTCCTAATCAGACCAGGCTTTCCCCAGAAACTCTTCCAATTATCTATATAGGCCACGTTGTTTGCTAAGCACCACCTAGACATCCAGCGATGGAACCACCACATGCGGCTAAACATGTCGTCACTAGACAAATTGGGCAGCGGGCCAGAGAAAACTACGGAGTCCGACATTGTTTTTGCGTAGTTACACACCGATTCTATATTAACCTTAGTCAACTCCGACTGGCGAAGTCGGGTGTCATTAGCGCCGACATGGATTACAATTTTACTGTATTTGCGTTTACTTTTTGTCAGCAGCTTCAAATTTGCCTCAACGTCGCCCGCTCTGGCCCCTGGGATGCACCTAACTATGCTCGCCGGAGTCTCTACCTTCACGTTCCGGAGAACAGAGTCGCCAATGACTAATGTCGGCTTCCCGGCGGCGGTGCCGCTGAGAGCAACAGAGCCAACATGCCGAGTTTGGGTCTCAGCGGGTGTGTCGCTGAGTGGGGAAAATCTGTTGGACACATGAAGGGGTTGGTGGTGCAACACGGGCCGTGTGGGCTTGTGCTTCCTGCGTGCTGTCACCCAGCGAGCCTGGCTTCCCGGCTGCTCGGGAGCTGCGGGGGAGCTGTTAGCGGCTGCTAGGCTAGGTGGCTCCGCAGTGGCTAAGGGGACCTGGGACGCTACCTGAGCTACAGGGCTAGCTTCCATGGTGCGGAGCCGGGACTCTAGCTCACTAAGCCTCGCCTCCAGGACTGCAAACAGGCTACACTTGTTACATGTACCATTCTCATTAAAGGAGGCAGAGGAATAACTAAACATCAGGCACATGGAGCAGGAGAGAGAAGGAGAAGTGGAGGGAGAAGCAGAGGGAGAGAGAGAGGCCATAGCTATGCTAGGTAAGTTTGGGTTTCGAGGACGTTGAGTGCAGCAGTACAGATAGGGTCCTGTGATAGACCTGAGTTATAAAGACTTGTGTAATGAACTAAGCGTAGCGTGCAGTGGTGCTTAAAGTGATTAAGTTAGCAGAAAGCTAGACGAAGGATTGAGGGAGAGCGTCTAACTCAACAGGCACACAGGCACACACAACAGGAAATGACGCAATGACGTAATACGCTCACCGTAGCAGGAAGGCGGCAGCAGTAAGAGGAGGAAATCCCTCACTGAAGAATGCAGAGAATGAATTTTTCTCGTTCGCATCGCCTAACCGGCCATGCCATCTTGGAACTGCAAGCACAATTTAAAAGCTGATCTCGAGCCAACCACAAGGAGGAGTCACGCAATACCTGCCATGACCAAACTTCTGGCATCTCTCCATTTCTTTGCATCTGGTTCATTCCAGTGCACGGTTGCCATTTCCGCTGGGGTCTCACAAAGCAGTTTGTCAGGTATGCTCTCAGATGTATTAAATGCTATGCAGAATGGGCAGGTACATAAATTTTCCATCCACACGGGAAGCACTGAATGAAACCAAACACAGGTTTTATGTGGTTGACTGTACTCATGTGCAAATTGTTCCCCCCTCTAACACTGAGCATGTATACAGGAATCGCAAACACAGCCACTCATTAAATGTGCAAGTCATTTGTGACTCCACAGGAGTCGTAACTAATGTTGTAGTAGAATATCCCGGTCAGTGCACAACTCATTTATCGTGAGAAATAGCAGTATATTTTCAAAGTTGGGAGATGGCTGTTGGGTGAGTAGTTTCTATATGCTATATAAATCATTTCTATCATTAAACAAAATTAAACCATGTATTAACATAAGATGAGCCTTTATTGTCTCCTAAAGTGGAGAAATTCATCTTGGGGATTCGAGAGATACAGATACATACAATCAATACATGAAGCCAAAGCACAGATACATAAAAATACATAAAAAAGGGGATGTCCCCTGCTACACACTTACATCTCCACCTCACACACACACATCCCTTGGCTGTCCCGACCACACTGTCACTATCACTCCCTCACTTACACTCTCTATTCACATCACCCACACACACTGCTAACTCCCACTGTGGTTTCACCTCTTACTATTAAGTAAGTGGATAGATAAGGGGACCAGAGAGAATTGAATGCCCTGTTTACACGTACGCGGTTATTTTGAAAAACAAAGACATTTCCCTTAGTGTATACCCTCGGTTACACACAAACAGAGAATTTGCATTTGAAAACAATTCTTTCCAAAAACTCAGGCCAGAGTGGAGATTTAGGAAAACTTTGTTTGCATGTTTGCATGTAAACTGAGAAAAACTAAGTTTTAGGCAGCTGACGTCACATTGTGTGCCAGAAGTCACACTGCGTCAAAAGGGCGATATATGCTTACATTTTCATGGTGATCATGGAGGCATTCAAGTCACTCACTATATCTTCAAATAAGTCTTGTAGTGAAGAGGGAGGTGGCATGCCCATTATTTTCCCTTTAGTGGAGGTTTGCAGTTGGGCTTTAAGTTTGACAGACTGATGATGGATTCAGTGGCAGCTTGATAAAAAGTAATCATAATGTCCTTTTGTATGCCAAAAACCCTAAGCCTTCTCAAAAGATGAAGGGACTGGCTGACACAAGAGCAAACTCAACATGCTTGTCCCATTTGAAATGAGAATCAAACATTACACTTAAATATTTGTAAGTGGTGACCTGTTCCACTGACTCACTGTTGATTGACCCTAGATCTGTTGGTGACCATTACTCAGTTACAAAGATAATTTCTTTAGAATTTAAGAACATTTAAAATCAGATTATTTGTCTAACACCATAGCACCACCTTCTCAATCTCTGACTGATAGACTAAAATGTCTGAGTCCCATGTTAAAAGACTTAAGATGGCTGTATCGTCAGAATACTTAATATAATTGTATAGTGGTTCCTGCATTCCTTTGTATACAATGTAAAAAGGAAAGGCGAGCTGACACAGCCTTCGGGGACACCAGTATTAATGGTTAGTGTGTTAGAGTGTTGAATTAACTCTTACCTGTTGTGTCCTATACCATTTAACTAAGTATGGATTCACCTCCATCTGTTGTAGCTTTGTTAAAAGGGTTTGAGGCAAAATTGTATTAAAAGCTGGACTAAAATCCATAAAAAGTAATCTAGCAAAGTGCTTCAGTATGAGATGGGAAATGGTGCATAATGCATTGCTGGAACAAAAATAGTTTTGATCATGGACCATTTATTTAACCAGCATTTTAATGATGCAAATCAAAGTCCCATATGATACAAAATTAATTGTAAAAATGCTAAACAAATTATCAGAACAACACCTTTAAAATGATCAGAATTGTCAGAGCTGGATGTAGTAGAGTTTATCCCTCTGTGCATGAGCATAAACCTGAGTCAGATCCGGATCAGACTGAGTGGTAACCTTCAGAGCCTTCCGTATATCTTCTTTACAGAAAGCCACTACCTCTTATTCAAATTATGGGAGGTTTCCTCCCACTTTTCCTTAAAATCTAACATGATTGGTTTGAAAATAATGGTGTCATCTTCTTTTTCATAAAGGCCCTGCCCCGAATCAGTGTGACCCTCCTTTGATTCTAATTGTGTCATAATTTTCTTCTTCATGGGGGCTTGTACAAGTTTATCCATTTGTTCTGACACCATTATCTTTGAGTCAAGGTTGTATTTTTAAAATTAAATACAATCTCAAACAAATTTATTAGTCAATGTTCTTTGGTATTTCTTGTTGTGTTCAACCTTGATGTTCTGGGTACTTCCCAAACAACCTTTGAGTGTTTCCTAACCACCCTACACACATCTGACTCATGACAACTATACACCTTAGAAAATTTTCAACATAACATAACATAACATCACAGGGGGAACTCTGTGATACTTGCAAAGTATCATGAAAACAATTAAGATTTACTCTTTAAAACATAATAGTGCAATTCAATTACAGTGTATTACCGTATTTTCCGCACTATAAGGCACACTTAAAAGCCTTTAATTTTCTCAAAAAACGACAGTGCGCCTTATAATCCGGAGCGCCTTATATATGGATCAATTGGTTAATTGGTTGATCCATACTGGTTGTACACGGTGCTCAAGGCGCTCTGTCAAAATATTTCAGTATGAAAAACCAATAAAAACAATTTAATAATTATAAAATGTTTCAGTACGGTTGGGAAATACACGGCGGGGTTTTTCTGTCATAGTATTTTCTCTGTTTTATTCAATCAAATACTCAATCTCAAATCTTAATGTTAAAACTCAACAAAAAATGAATGTTTCCAAAACACCGATCCCTTTATTTTTCTAAGCTTTTTGCTAGACTATCCGCCGGATTAGCGATAAAAGGCTAACGATCCTCATACACGAAATCTTATCATTCACACTTGGTGAATCTCTAATCTCACCAACAAGTACGACTGGCAAACTACAAGGCCGCACCGCTTGCAGCATTACGGCTACCGTAGTCAGTAACCACCGGTACTGTGCTTACTCACAGTCCCACACCCACAGCACAGCTCCATCTAGTGGATGCATAGCGCAGCCCCAGTCAAACATTTGACTGCAGTATCTTCTATTCTATGCGCCTTATAATCCGGTGCGCCCTACATATGAAAAAAGTTCTAAAATAGGCCATTCATTGAAGGTGCGCCTTATAATCCGGTGCGCCTTATAGTGCCGGAAATACAGTGATCATCAAACCATAGTATAATTTTAATCACAATTGTGAAAATTATCAAACCATTTTAACATACTGTAACCCAGTAGTGCTTAATCAATGTCATAGATTTTCTTAGTGTCATATAATATGGTAATGACACACAATCGAAAGTAATCAACAATCATATTAGCAGTCATATTTATTGCGTACATGGAAGAATCATCATGGGTGGCAGTGGCACTCGTGGCATCCAATTTCATTTTGGCAAAGGTGACATCCTTGTTGGTTGTCCTGGTCCCCATGGATCTGGTCCTGGCGTTGATCATGGTGGTGACGTCCCTTGACTGCGTGGAGTTGGCAAAAGGGCTCTCCATGGCACTCCACTTCCCTGTGGTTGAACTGGTAGGGCCAAGTATGGTCTGGTGGGAGCTGGAAACATCCTTCCCACAGAGGGTGTCACTAGATGAGAATACCTTGCTCCTTGGCTGCCTATGCGAGGTGACTGAATGAGTCCTGGTCTGGGAATGTTGTAATTTGCCATGATGTAACTATCGTTAATCAAATATATCATTAATGCACACTAAAACAAATATTTAAACTGCCTAGTTTAAATATAACACACAGCCACCAGTTTGTTCTCAAACAGAAAAGGATTATCATACTGTAATGACTGAATGGCATTATCAGTTCTGTCTGCCATAAATACATAATCTGTATCTTCTTCAACATCAGAGGTGGTAGTGTTGGTCAATGAGTCACCCTGAACTAGAGTTGAGTTAATCTGACTTAAGTCAACGTTCACAGTGTTGACAGTTCAAACAAGAATCTGTCCTGTAACAGTACTCACCATTTTCTTAATTAAGACATGTACCAAAGGTAAAATGCAACACATTACTGTGATGACTATTAGGAGGAAAATACCTAAAATCATACCAATCATCTTCAAAATTTTCACAAGCGATTATTCAGCCAGTCCCATAAATTTGTAAGTTTTGTATTCCAATTGGAATTTGCCACATGTTCATCTCTAAGTTGTCTCATCCTATTTAGAATCTTAGTTAAGTTACCATCTTCACCAGTATGCACTGGTATGACTGCAGCAATTATCACCAAAATAGGAACATATGCCTTGTAGAGTTCTCAACGGGTTTTTAAGGCTGGACCTGACGCAGCCCGACACACAGCATTAAATATCCATCTTCTCCAGACAAAGCATGAGTATGCACGCAGCAGCGTCAGGTATGGCCCCACCCCTCCCCATGAAGCCGGCAGCCAGACTTTCTTTTTGCCACATGTGAACAGTCAGCAATGATTCACAACAAAAAACAAACAACCGAACCCGGCCCGACCCATCAGGCTTACTCGGCTCTGGCTCAGGTTGAAATTGAGAATTCTAATGCCTTGCTCCTTAGCCATCCAAGTGTCTACGGCAAATTTTACTTGCATGCCCATTATCGATGTAGCATGTAATTGGTCTTTTACCACCTCTATAGCAGTTATTGTACAGTTCATAAAATGCTGTTGATTGCACCATATGTTGTTTACCCATCTGCTATTTCTTGCAATGTATTGGGCATTCACCATTTGACCAGTTATGGGTATTGTTCCTACTATCTGCCCTGAGATGATCCAATCCTCCCCTCTTGCCTTATGCTCATCTGGAATACCACATGGTTCTTGGTTCCATGCTATGTATACATTACTGTCTGGTACCCATGCTGAGCTAGGATTTACATCTCTTTTGGTTCTACTGATTGTCTGTTGGAGGACTTGTACCTGTCCAGTTATCATAACAGGCGTACACATTGGCCTATTAGGATTGCCACTTGCTCCTTGTCTTTTTTGGTAACACTACCTTCAACTGAACATCATCATCACATAGCCAAAAAATATCTGCCAATGGTTTGATTGCATTACGAATCTGTACCTTTATTTTAATTCTATTTGCAGCTATTGAACCATTCCATAATCGTAGCCATCCATTAAGATACACTACTTGTTTGCATTGCAGCTTTGTTTGTCTAGTAGTGTTACAGAGGGCCATATTTACTTCTCTTGTGCCAATTTCTGTTTCCACTTTCCTTGCTCACACTGTATTCTTATATCTGATAACGCTCTATCTGAGCCATTCTTCCATCTATCTGCCACAATTACAGAAAATGGAACAATCAAACCTTCTGGCTTTTCTACTTTGAAAGGAATCCATGACTCTAGCTCATGGTCCAATGCCTTTGGGCTGACTAATGCTGACCAATTCCAGCTACTAGCGGTCATTTCTAAAACACATTTCACAAAACAATCATCAGTATCAAATTTCTCCACAGTCTGTAATTGTATATCCAGGTAAGGGCCGAATATGTGGGACTCTTTTCACATTATGACATGTTATACATGTTTGGTTACTTACCTGATTGCTGTGTGAACTTCATCCACTGATTGAACATGTTACGTTCTAAACCTTCTGTCTTAAGTTCTCTTCTCAACGTAGTTTCTTTTTGCACATGTTTTAGGTGTTAGTCTAGTCAGGTCAGCTGCTTCTTGGTGAGTCATCTGTTGATTAGAATTTTTATTAGTGCACTGTTTATTCTGACATTTCACCAGTATAGTGGCTACACCTTCTGCGTCACAATTACTGTTTTGATGTTCACTTCTTATTTTTATACCATTAGGGCCAAAGATTATTGTTTTATATAAGTGAGTTCAACTACTTTGTTTTCAGAGATCTCTCCTTGCTCTGCTGCAAGGACTGCTGTGGCCAAAGCAATTGCTTCTGTTCTTCAACTATCCTAGCAGCATTTTTATGATATCCTGTACCTGCCACTATTGTTAACTAGTAGCAGTATGACCACCCAGAACTTTCTATGTCCCAGAAGGCCCCTCCTCAGGGTACCCATGTTCTAAATCTGGGCTTTGTTCTGGAGAAGTTTCTAATTCACCCTCCTGTCTCTCTTCTAATGACCCACTACTCTGTGTTTCTCCGCTTTCTCTTCTGCCAATCTCTTGGATCGTCTTATTCCTTGTGGGCTGGAAGAATGTTCAGTTACTGTCGGGGAGACATCACCATCCCATTCTGACTCAGGAATGTAAATTCTCCCTCTGCAATCCTCCCTCTGGAGCCCTCTACTGTCCTTGAAGGATCTTCTGCTTTACAGCAATGGTTGAGATGAAACCAAACAGTCTTACCCTCAACTTTCCGCGCTGTTGGCATGCCCAAAACAACCTTTAGTGGTCGCTCTCGTCTGGGTTGATTCCAGTTTCTTTTGAACACTTTAACATACACCCAGTCACCTGGTTGTATCCTCTGATTCGTTTCTGGAATAGAGGGTTCTCTGTCCTCTGTGGCTCCTTTGACCTGTTGAAACACAAGTTTGTGTATACAGGTTAACTGCTGGACATAGCTAGATAGTTCACTCTCCAGTTGTTCAAGTGAGGGGCCCTTGTAGGGTCCACTAAGATAAGGTATTGGTATTGGGTGTCCTGTGCACATTTCATGCGGTGTTAGATGAGTTATTCTGTTCTACCCAGCATCTACCCAGTTCAACTTACATTTTCTATCTGCTCTTATCTTAGCTATTTTGGATTTTAAAGTTCCATTTGCTCTTTCAACTGCACCTTGGGACGGAGGGTTGTACAACCAAACTTTTGTTTTATCCCTAGCATCTGCATTATAGCTTTGATTATGTTATTCACAAAATGTGAACCATTGTCTGAACTGATGGTATCTGGCATACCAGATCGTGCAAAAATTTCTCTACATAGAAATTTAGCTACTCTCTTATGGTCTGGAGTTCTGGTTGGTACTGTTGGTACCCATCTAATGTAACGACACACTACAACCAAAATATATTGCATATTTTGCACTCTTTCAACCATATCAACGAAATCCATCATCAGATGATGAAAAGGCCCATCTGGCGGCGGTATGTGGGCAATGGGCACTGAAAAAGATTTCCGCTTGTTGTACTGCACAGAAACATCACACTCATGAAGTGTTCTATCTACCATTGCCGCTAATTGTGGAGACCACCAGACCGCTTGTAAGTGTCTGATCGCTTCCCCCCGCAATGGTCCTGACCATGCGCCATTCTAATCGCAAATCTTAGCAGTGATACAGGATGAACAAAATGTCCTGCATGACTGCACCACAGACCCTTGTCTGGTCCCTCAGTGGTTTTCTTGATGGCACCTCTTTTGAGCTTTTCCTGCGGTAATGCTCTTTCCTGTGCTTGGATGAGAGAAAAGAGTGTTCACAATCAGCAGCCACTAAAAGTGGTGCTACACAAGTCCTAATGGCCACTGTCTTAGCAGCTTCATCAGCCAAATGGTTTTCTTTAGCTATGAGTGTGGTACGTTTCTGATGGGCAGGACATTTAACAATTGCCAGAGCAGTTGGAAGTAACATAGCTTTGAATAAGGCTGCAACTGCTTCACCATGAGCAGGCGAGCCATCAGCCCTCAGAAGACCTCTCTGTTTCCAAATGTTACCATGCACATGGCATACACCATAGGCATATGCAGAGTCAGTATACATAATGAGATCTTTGCTTTGAGCTACTCGGCCTTGCAATGCATGCAATTGATGTGAAGTGTAAAGAGTCACTTGGTGATCCATTGTGAGAACAGAAGCTTTTTTAAATGCAAACGCTACTGTGGCCAAACCCTGATAACAAGGTAGCAGTCCTGTTTCAATATTATCTAATTTTGTGCTGTAATATGCAAGAGGTTGTTTAGCTGTTGGAGTGTCTTGCATTAAAACAGCATTTGCATTGCCTGCTCTCTCTGCAACATACAAATGAAAAGGCTTGGAATAGTCTGGATTACCAAGTGCTGGAGCTGTGCGCAGATCACCTTTTATCATTTGGAAAACTGCCTCTGCCTCGTCATTCCATTGCAACTTTATGTTGTTATCACCATATCCTGCTGCTCTAATAAGAGCCCGCAGGGGTGATGTTTTCTCTGCATAATCACCGATCCAAGATGGACTGTATCCTGCCATTCCCAGAAATAAAAGCATTTGACCCACTGTCTGTGGGTGTGCGGCTGTGATTATTGCTTCTATTTGTGAGGGAGCAATCTTGTGTCTTTTCCTTTAGTCAGTCGTCTGCCTAAGTACTCTACCTGTTGTTGGCAGAATTGCAATTTAGTTTTACTGACTTTGTGCCCTCCTTTTGTTAATGCATTTAACAACTTTACTGAATCTTTTTCATATTGCTCTTTGGTGAGACTACACACCAACAAATCATCAACATGCTGAAGGATTGTACTGTCCATATCTAAAGGTTATAAATCTTAACACTTTGTTAAACAAGGAGGGACTTTCCACATACCCTTGTGGTAATCTGGTTCAAGTATACTGATGCCCTTTATATGTAAAAGCAATCAAATATTGTGAGTTTGGATGGATTGGGACACCGAAAAAGGCTGAACACAGATCAATTTCTGTAAACCATTCAGCCTCTGCTGGGATGTTAGAGAGCAAGGTTAGAGGATCAGGGACAATTTGAGTTTCTGCTTCAACAACAGCATTGCCAGCCCTAAGATCATGCACCATTTTGTAATCATCAGATTGTGTTTTTTTAATTGGAAAAATCTGGGGGGGGGGGGGTACATCTACTCTTCTCTACTACATCCACATCTACTCTAACCCTGGGCTTAATACCTTCAATAGCATGTTGCTTCAGTGGGTATTGTTTCTGGTAAGACGGGCTCTAGGTTTTGTCCTAATGAACATTGGATGAGCTGACTTTACTTTTCCCACATCAGTTCTTTGTTAAGACCAAACTTCTTCTGATACTTGACTCAGGAGTTTCTCCTGTTCTGTTGTTAGTGTCATTTGTAAAGCACTTTGGTCCAAAAGAACCTTCTCAGTTATCCCTTCTTCATATTGCTTTTGTGATATTCTGGGAAACTGCTTGTCTGATGAAACATGGATGTATTGATTCTGTGTGGGATGCCATTCTCTCACCTGTGTTGCAGTCTTCACCATTGGGCCAAATTCATGGGCTCGGTGGCTTGGTGATTTTCAGCCACTAGAAGAGTGACATGAGGTGTGGAATTTGGGACTTGAAACCACTCTTGTAGATTAGGTGAGAGCTACTACTCCCTGAGGCCCAATGTAGATGTCTTGGCTTGTAAACTACCATGGTCTGTGGTTTACCAATTCATCCCATGAATCTTCATAGTCTTGATGTGTCTGCTTCTCATCATACATGAGTGTACAACGCAGTGGTAATGTGGGTTCTTTAGCTTTTGATCCAAACTACATTTGTACCCATGTTCTCCATGATCTCCAAACCGTAAGAAGATTGCATTCTGTTGATAGTTTTAGCTAATTGACTTTTGGCTGAACATCATGTAGCCATTAGACCAGGGGTCACCAAACTTTTTTCTCTGGGGGCCACATTGTCGTTCCTGACTGTGATGGGGGCCGGGGTCGGGTCAGCTATATAACATAGAATTGTATGACCCAGACAGATATGACCACCAGCAGGCCTCATTGTGTAGTAGAGATTACTAGCCTGGCACAGCCATCCCCACTACTATATCCACACTACTATATAAACACTTGTTTCCTGGCACATATTTGTTTATCTTTTCTAGTGGTTTGCAAAAGTAGTAATCAAGTCTTCACACTTTGTTTTAATTTGAAATACCACAGATATTCCATTTATTTATTTAGGTAAGAAACATCTGCCTAGTTAAGGGGATTGACACTGGCAAAGGTGATTGAAAAATTATAAATTGTAGGTAGGCCTGTTGATATTATTAATAATATTAATAATAATTGTGTGCAGCACTTAATAAAGGTCAAATAAATAGGCCTATAAAGGGTTATAAATAAAATAACAGCAAAATTATAATAATATGAGTAATAGATCAACTAGCCAGCTCTTATGCCTATCCATTTGAACGTGTTTTTCGAGCATGATGTTCGCCAAAGCAAAAAACTCGAATTCTGACGCTTTCTCATTCACTGGTCATACACGTTGTCCCCCAAATCTTCAGTTCGCCTGGTCATAGTAGGTGCGGAGAGACTCACCGCGTTGAGCGCATCCTTCTTGTCGGGACACACCTCCTCGGCCACAGCAAGCATGCATACTTTAACGAAGTCCCCATCAGTAAACGGCTTTCCATGTGTAGCTAGTAGGTGAGCTACCTTATAGCTAGCTCGGACAGCAGCCTGGTTGATCTGGGTTTGGCGAAGGAATGCATTCTGTTGTGCAGCCAGTCCGCATTTCATCCTCCGAATTCTGTCTTCTCTTGTTTGCCCTTGCAAACTAGCATACTCTTTGTGGCGGGTTTCGTAGTGACAACACAGATTATATTCTTTGAAAACCAACAAACTTTCTTTACATACAAGACAACTGCACGGTCCTTACACTGAACGCAAAAATAATCCGTGGTCCACTGTTCTTTAAAAACTCTGCACTCTCTGTCAACTTTTCGTCATTTTGCTGTCCTGAACACTGACAGTTCTCTGTGTGTGCGCTACCTGTCACTGCTTGATCACGAGCATATGACGAAAATATGAATATTTCATTTCATAACTAAATATCAATTTTAATTGATAAAATCAACAAAATACAAGATGCATATGTTATTATTTGCCAAAAAGCAATTTTAAAAAATAGGCCATGACGACTTTTGGGGACTGCCTCATAGGGCCGATTCTAATGGTGGGGGGCAGTGGGGCTGGGGAGCCGGTCAAAGGGGCGTGGCGGGCCGGAGTCGGCCCGCGGGCCGTAGTTTGATGACCCCTGCATTAGACTTTTGGCTGAACATCATGGCCAGCAGTATGTTGTTTTATGACTGGCATCACCCTTTGTGGAACTTCTTCAGGAAAGTCAACATAAAGCCCATCTTGGGTCCGCATGAGATTGTCATGAACTTAGCACAGAGAAGGCAGGACTCAAATGCACAACTTCAGACCAGTTTAAAAGCAGCATAACATGGTTTATTCCAGGCAGAGGTCGGTACACAAGAAGGCAGTCACACCAGGCAAAAGTATCCATGATGTGAGGCAAAAAGGCAAGGTCAAAAAAGAGGCAAGGTTCATACGCAATAACGCTATGACTGAGACTGTGAAAAAGGCTGGTATGTGAGCTGTGAACATCAACAAACTGGCAACGAGACAAGACACAAGAGGGGAATATATACAGGACTGATGGGGAGTGATTGGACACAGGTGCGGGAGACACAATCAGGGATCATGTGCACACAGACGGGGAGGGGGCAGGGCAGACAGGAACCTGGAACAGAGACAAGGGTGAGTGATCACAAAATAAAACAGGAAGACAAGACATGAAACATGAGGAAGAAAATAAAATACTTAACAGACAGCAGAGCATGACAGAGATTGGCTTTCATGGGGCAAGAATGTCTCTTCCCAGCAGATTGATGGGCGTGTCTACTGAATAGAGTACGAATACCAATACGAATAAGAATTACTTTATTAATCCCCAAAGGGAAATTCATTTGTCTGTCAGCTCATCAGCCATTTGTGCAGAAGAATGAAGAAGCCTGACGGCTGAAGGTACAAAGGATCTTCTATATCTCTCCATCCTGCAGTGAAGAGAGAGGAGCTGTCCACCACCAACCTTTTCTTTGTCCATCAAGGTGTTATGAAGAGGATGATCTGAGTTGTTCAGATATATAGAAGAAATATACAAAAACTTGATCCAACTGCATTATCAGTTTATTTGGCCTCCACCAGCATGTATCTCTCATCCTCAGTGAGTCCAGCAGGGAGACATAACTGAAGTCAAGTGCCTCAGGATGTTTAGTCTGTATCCTAGCAACGACTTCATGGAGAACTTAACATGGAACTTCAGCAGTAACCATTGGTAGGATGTACAAAAATATTGTTTTGATTTGAAAAAATGTCTACTATTGAGTCTTCATCTATATCTCCAGCTCCTCATCACTCTTGCTGGGCAGAGAGTTGATATTTTGCATGATGACAAACGGCAGAAAGGACCTACAGCACATCTCCACTTCCAAGCCTTTAACCTCTGCACCAACAGCACAGCAACCATGAAAGCACCTCCTCATCCCAGCTGGAACAGGGTGGCATCCTCCAGACTTGCTCCATTTTCAGTGACAGAAGCTCCTCTCCTGAAGAATCTCTTCTCCCCACAGAAGTATCCATCATTATTTGACAAAATACAACAAAAACACACAAAAACACAACAAAATAAAGCAAAGGTTGTGTAAAAACTCAGAGCTGCCAGACTTTGCTGCTCCCACTTGAAGCGCATTGTTCTGGAATAGTTATAGTAGAGTAGAGTTAGAGTAGTGGTGCTGTCACATCTTTGCTGAGATTAACATAGGAACCTTATAGGGCTCTAGTTTCACAGACCTGGCGGAAGCCAACAGGGCGTGTCCAGGAGCATTTTGCAAGTTTCGTGCACTGCGCACCCTGAGCGCACCAGCGCAAGTGGGAAAAAAGGAGGGGAGAAGACGTGGAGTGGGTTTAGGGCAAGGCAAGGCAAGGCAATTTTATTTATATAGCCCGTTTTTACAAACAGTTTGTTTCAAAGGGCTTTACACAGCATTATGACAACATCCTCTGCCCTTAGACCCTCACATCGACTGAGGAAAAACTCCCAAGAAAACCCTTTAACAGGAAAAAGAAAATGGAGAAACCTCAGGGTGAGCAACAGAGGAGGGATCCCTCACCCAGGACGGGCAGACGTGCAATAGATGTTGTATACAGACAAAGAAAACAATTTACAACATGAAATACGGAAATCATGGAGATGGAATCAGTCAGTTAACGAGAAACGAAAATGATGAAGGCAGCTCCTGGTGGGCAGGGAGGGAAGGCCAGCTTAATGGGACCAGTGGACGGCAGACTGGGTCATGAGCAGGGAGTGCAGGCCGGTTTAACAGCAGGAGAAAGGAGGTGATGGAGGCGGCGGTTGGTTGGTTGGTGCAGGGGGATGGAGCTCTGAAGAGATCTGTGGAAATACAGAGAGAGTGCGAGACACCAAGGCCAGACTACAAAGTGCAACAGTTAATGACAGTTCAAAATGTGAGGGGAGAGGAGAGGAGAGGAGAGGAGAGGAAGGAGAAGGCTCCATGTAACCTGATGTGTCCCCCAGCAGTTTAAGCCTATAGCAGCGTAGCTATGGAATGGATCAGGGCTACCTGAGCCAGCCCTAACTAAAAGCTCTCTCATAGAGGAAGGTCTTAAGCCTAGCCTTAAATGTAGAAAGAGTGTCTGCCTCTCTGACCCATGGAGAGAGCTGGTTCCATAATAGAGGAGCCCGGTAACTGAAGGCTCTACCTCCCAGTCTGTTTTTAGAAATACTGGGGGTCACTCACAGACCTGCATTCTGGGAGCGAAGTGCTCTGGTAGGACAGTATGGAATGACGAGGTCTTTCAAATAAGTTGGAGCTTTGTTATTAAGAGCCTTGTAGGTAAGTAGAAGGATCTTGAAGTCTATTCTATATCCTACAGGAAGCCAATGGAGAGAAGCTAGAATGGGAGAGATGTGCTCTCTCTTATTAACTCTTGTCAAAACCCTCGCTGCAGCATTCTGGACCAGCTGGAGACTCTTCAGAGAGGTTTTTGGGCATCCTGACAAGAGAGAGTTACAGTAGTCCAGCCTAGAGGTAATAAATGCGTGGACCAGTTTCTCAGCATCACTCTGAGAGAGGATATTTCTGATTTTAGACATATTGCGCAGGTGAAAGAAGGCAGTCCTAGTCACATGCTTTATGTGAGAGCTGAAGGAAAGAGAAAGAGAAAAAAGGTTTAACACAGCCGATTCAGATCTTCACCAGTCAAATGAGTTTGTCTCATCACCTTTAAATCCGCTGTGGGTGGGGCGCACTGCAATTTTGTCATTTTATATTTCGACATGGACAGAGGGAGACAGTGACCTCAGACGACCAGACTTCTCCCAGGAGGAAACTGATGTTTTTGTCCGGGAGGTCCAAACTCTATGTTATCTATGGTAACACGAACAGACCTCCACTGACTGATGAAACAAAAGTAGTCTGGAGGAGGTTATTAATATTGTTAATCAGGTTTGTCTTGATACACTGAGAACCATTACCCATCCATGCATCGATCCATCCATCTTCTCCCGCTTATCCGGGGCCGGGTCGCGGGGGCAGCAGCCTGAGCAGGGACACCCAAAAAAAAACAAAAAAACACATTAGATACTAAAAGCCATTCACATTTAGAAACCTATATTTAAACCCATGTAACAAAGGTGAGGAGTGTGCACAGATTACAACATAAACAAATACCATGCGTAACAGGGATGAAATCTGCAGCACCTGTGCGTAAAAGAGGCATCACCAACCTCCGTGGCCTGTTCCTTGTCAGCGAGCGTCTCTCTCTTTCTCTTTTCTTTTGAATTCTCTGAGATGAGAGATCTTGAATATACACTCACTACCTGATGCTGAGGCTGTTTGTGGCTTAGAGAAATGTGAACTTGTTAATTTGCATCACAGTTTCAGCTGTGTTCATTCAGTCAGGTTGAGTTTCCATGACGTGTGCCAACTGCCTTTGATCTGACATCTGATGTGACAGGACAATCGATATAGATATAAATTTACGTGCTGATTCAGATAGTTATATTGAATAGTGGTTGTTGTGACTATTTATTACATTGAAATGTGCTTGACATTCTGGAAACTTGCCTGTACCATTTTGGTGACATGTGTGCACTGTGCACTGGTCAGCCAAAATACCACTCGACCAGCCATGCTCCGTTGGTACCAAGAGTAGACCAGGTTGGAGCTGGCGAGCTTTCAGCACACCTTCAGCGCAGCCTTTTCGCATGAAACTGTCACTGCGCCAAGCTGAATCTGCCGACACCTCCCCCTACTGTGCCGCCACACCCATCTTGGCGCACCTCAGTCTGCCAAACTGACCACGCGCTGTGTTGCACTGCACGAAACTAGCACTGCGCGGGGTTCGCCACCCTGCACCACCTTGTGCTGCGCCGGGAAACTAGAGCATTTATTCTTGATTGGTGAGCTACAGAGAGGGGAATCTTCAAACCGGTTCTTCCTCTGCAGGAATAAGTGGCACCAGTGTCTACCATAAAAGGAATATTTTGGTTTTGGAGGTGGGTGGGTTCTTCTTGTGGTTGGTCAGACAAGGCTGGTGCTATAGTCTCCCCCTTGGGTTCCTCTGGGCACTCCTATTGCCAATTTGAGATTGGATCCTCCCATGGGTTTGTGGGACACTCACTGCGTCAATGTCCAGGCTGCTGACATCCCCAGCTCATATCCCCTGTTTGTCATTCACTTAGTCAATCAAATAATCAAATGATTGAGGTTGTTGATATGGTATCCCTCTGACTCTCCATTGCCCTTGATGACTTGGACCACGTCTGAACATGGGTCGCCCTCTGCTTGGAAAGGTTAACCTGCTTTTTTCTCCTGTGTTCACATGGACATGTATGGGTGGCAATGGTGCCCCTGCAGCTGCTGGTCTAGATGGCAGCAAGCTTGTGGCTTGGTTTGAAACTTGTACTTGAGCTGGAGCTTGTGAAATAGGTATCTGTGGTTCTGTTGTCACTGGTGGTGGTGGAATGGGCTGGTTTACTGTTACTACTGGAGCTTGTGTCTTTGTCTTGTCTGTCTTGTTCTTGATATGCTCTCCAAGCTGAAGCTGGGCGAGTTTTGTCACCAGTTGTTTGTTCATATCTTCTTCTTCTCGCTTCTCCTTCCTGTATTGTTCAACATGATGAACTATGTGTTCTGTGAACACTGACCAGTCCATCTTCAGCAATTACACCACATTGTCGAGCCTTTTTTGCCCTTCCACTGGCATTGCCTTTTTCACCATTATTTGGAACCAACTCTCCGTAGTTCGGTTTGCACTCTATGCACTTCCTGTTTCATCTCTCCACTTTCTTTGAAACTCTCAAGAATTTTTCCTGGGCATTCTGTGTCATTCAGAATTTCCCCTTCCAGTTTTGTTGGGTCTAACCTTTCTGGATATTGTTTTCTAAGTTCTCTCCACACATAATTATGGTGACCTCCAAATCCCACATGGTCTGCTTTGTTGTCATCCGTTACACCCTTAAGTCCTGATGCATGAAAGACTTCTTCTGTCATTTGTTTTCCAATCACATGCATCAATAGAGCTTTGATGTCTCCCAGCACCAGCTTCACACCAGCCGTGTTTTCTTCTAGCTTTGTTATCCACTTATTAGCTCCTTCTGTGAGATCTGGCAGTCTATCTGCCAATCCCACCATGTCCATGAATGACCATGGATCATACTGACTTTTTCCACCAGCTTTTGTTCCAATTGGGCACATCAAGTCTCCAAAGTTGTTTAAGATCTAATATTGGCACACCATCTTCGTGAACCTGAAGTTTTTCCCACTTCTCAGTTGCATGCCTTCCTGCGTCACCTATTGTATAGTGCCTGGTTGTGCACGTGTTCCTTCTCCATATAAGTGTCTCATTTTTTTCCTTAATTTATCAAGTGCTTCTTTTTCTTCTTTCAGACTTTTTTGCATCTCATCTTTCCCATCCTCTCTTAAAATCATTTCCCTGTCAGGTATAGTCTTACTCTTTGTTGTTTTTCCCCTTCACATTCATAGTTATACGGAGCTGTTACAGCTGCAGTGTGCTTGTGTGTGTGTCTCTTCCACCTTGTGTGTGTCTCTTCCGCCGTCCGGGATTGGTGCGGCTCCTGGCCCGATAACCCCGCCTTCATCTCGCTCCGCCGTCCAGGATTGGTGCGGTACCTGGACCGATGGCTGCGCCTCCTCCACCTCCACGGCTGTAAAAGCTCAGCTCGTCAGAAGCGCGGTGCGCCTCTTCGATTGCTTTGTTGTGGTGAAAGAGATACATTGTGCTACCTGTGAACCTATGGAAACTGTTACTACTGTTACACTTTGGTGCTTCCCTTTTGTGGGTTTTTTTGTTGGTCGTATTCAATTGTGTGTGTACGCCATTTGAAGAAGTGTGGCCTGGTTTAAACTACCTACCTGCCTAAGTTCGTTTTCCCGTAGGGTTTTTTTTTTTCTTTTCCATTTATAGTTATACCAGGTGCAGGGGGTGCCGGTCCTTTTGTAGTTTTTGGTAGAAGCTGTTGTGTTCTTTCTTTGTTAGTAGCTCTTAAAGAGCCCTCTTTTTGTTTTATTACTTTTTTGATTTAACCAGCACCCTTGGCCCTCTCCCTCAGTTTGTTTTGTTTATTCTTATCTTACATTTATTCTGACGGAACTGCAATAAACCCTTTTGTTTGCCACGTTCCATCTGGCTCTTTTTGTGTTGCTTCCCTTTCCCTAGGCAGGGTCGTAACAGGAGCATATCTCTCACAATCATATGGATCCCTTTTTTCTTTTGATTCAGTGTCTTCACTAGATGGATTATTTCTACTTCTTTGCCCACTCATAGTGGCTTCAGGTATTAGAGTCTGGAGTTTTAGGGTACCTCTGTTACCTGATAATCTTTCATTTGGTCTCTCTTCATTCATAGCTTCTTGATATGTTTTCAGACACTCATAATCTGTCTTATCACTGTCTAGCGCTTTTCTGTAGTCTCTTACATCTGTATTTACTTATGTCATCCTTCTCCTGTGCTCTGTCATTATTTCCTTACTTCTGAATTTGTTGACACTACCTGTTGATGCTCCACTTTTTGTTCCCACTAGTTCCTCCAAATATAAACTTTCTTCTTTCTCTTGTCCATCTGCTTTTTCCCATTTAACAACAAATTTTCCTGTCATTTTTCCCACTACTCTCTCCTCTTTAAGAGCACTTAATGGATACTGTCCCATCACTCTGGGTTCTACGTTGTAGAGGTGGTGAGGGTTCTAGTACCCATGTCTGGACTGTGGGTGCTGCTCCCTGTTGTTCTTTTATGTCTTTCTAACTTGTTTGTGCTTCCTGCTCTTTTGGTACATGCTTTCTTTTTGGTGTAGCTGGTGGCTGTCTTCACTGTCCCTCTTCTCTGAACCATTCCAAAAACTTCCTTCTCTTTTGCTCACTTTCCTTGTCTTTTATCACTCATGTCTTTTGCTTTGCAGTGTCTGATGTTTGCTGCTACTTCATCACAGTTCTTCTCAGCAAAAGTTCCTACTTTTGGCCACTGTGCATGTCCTGGCGTTCTCTTGTGCCACTTCTCCATGCATTTCTGTATGTGTTTCTTATGGCCAGGGTGCTGCTGTTGTATCACCATCATTGGGGTTAACATAAAAATCCTCTTTTCTCAAACCTGCTCCCATGACTCCCTATTTTACTATGCCTCTGGGTACTTCTGGTATGTTCTTGTCTGGTGTTGTTCTTACCTCCTACTGTAATTGCTGTCTTATATTGTTTATCTCTGATAGGATTAAATTCTAATTAGGGTGAATGCTGAAAGCACTCGCACTATTGTTCTTCAAATCTTTATTATTATTATTATTATTATTATTATCATTATTAGGGTGCATTCTGAAAGCATTTACACTATTGTTCTTCAAATCTTTATGCTTATTATTATTATTATTATTATTATTATTATTATTAGGGTGAATGCTGAAAGCAATGCTGAACAATAGTGTGAATGCTGGACTTTTATATGGAGGATATAGATACCCTGAGGCAACCCTAAGTCCAGAGACGATCACTCCTCATTGGGTTTTTCCAGCCTGGTGAAGACTGCACTTGTAAGACCAGGTTCAAGAGGCACAAAGCCACGCAGCTTGATCAGCCCCCAGCATAAGGATCTCAGGATGTTTGTGCCCAGCCAGCCGAAGCCTGTATCCTACCCAAAAATGGTGAATGAGGTTATTATTTATTAGAGTCAGGGTTAAATTGATGAAGGCTGTGGGATTGATGGGATTTAATTGAATTCATATGCTCTGGTGCTGCTTTGTCATTGCTAAATTCCTGCAATAAAAGTTCAATCGAAAGACAAAAAGCAGTTTTATCCTCATTCCTTGTAATTGAGGCTGTGGTTTATAGGCACCTACTAGATTACCAAGGGTTAAAGTAAAATTTGAAAACAATCAGGGGAGTTCACACTGAGAAGCTGTCCATGATAGTAAAACACTAAGCATTGGTGTGCACAACATTCCTAAGGTCCTTAAAGGTTAATCTATACTTTTGTGTCCACTTAAGAGAGATTTAAACAGGTCCCAAGAGTTATTTTCCAAACATTTATTTAACCTGGCCAATAACAAGAGCCCAGATCATAAGAAGAAAGCTGCTGTTAACGGGCGTGTCAGGTGACTGTTCCTGGTTGGCAGGGCTGCTCTACCTGGAGTAGTGGCTTGGGTTAGCAGGATAGACATCCAGATGAAGGCAGTTTGAAGCTAGGCAAGTTTCCTTGTCAACAGATTAAACACTTTATAATTTCCACTCAGGTCAGAACCTGTTAGAACTAGAGAATATACCCTTTAAACGGAGAGCTGGTTCCAGTAATAAGCCTTAGTGAGGGGCTAATTACCGGGGATCTAACACAGGTGTCTGATCTTTGAATTGTCAGACAGCTCAGCAGTAAGTTAGACCTTTGTTATGGTGGAAACTATCATGCACAAGTGGATTAGTCTTCAGGCAGTGTTTGCTGTTCATCACTGCGCTGTGTGTAAGTATGTAAAATAAACACTGCCCCTTCTAATCTACAACTGTGATAAGAAATCTTCTATATCACCTGAATGTTGGAAACAATCATCTATAATCTGTTTATGTTCATTAATTTATTGGATTTCATTTGATGAATGCGTGTGTGTGTGTGTGTGTGTGGGGGGGGGGGGGGCGCACAGTGAGTTACTAGTGCCTGATATTTTTAGTTAGCAACCATACTATGCTCTGGTTCCTCTTCCTTCTTCTGGGAATATGAGGTGGAAAATAAACACTTAAAGAGGGAAATTAGTTTCCTTTAAAATGTGAAACAGACCAGATCGTAACACACACCTGCCCTTTGCAGTGTGTGTTTGTTCTTCCTCTGCCTGTGATCAGTCTGACAGACGGAGGCTAATTCATCCTGGTGATAAGCTGTGTCATTAGCTCTTTGCACTGTGACCGTCACTACTGTGCTTAATTTGACCTGGTGTATGTTGCTGAGCATGCTGGTCAATATTAGCTCTGCAGCCACTAACTCAAAGGGACATGTTTGTTCAAACTGCATCCCACCTCACCCCCATCACCTCCACCACAGAAAATAAGCACACCAACAGACAGGGTGGTGATGGCTCTGATAGATGGAATTGTCACTCACCAAGCCCCAGAGCCACAGAGAACACAGCAGCACCAGATGTCTGTTATAGGAGAATTCAGGGCTGCAGCTGGATGTCACATGTTTTTATCAGTCACCTGGGTGCTGATAGTTAGGGCCCAAGTGCACTAGAAGGTGCACTTGGGGCTTAGTTGTAATTGTAATGTTTATTATTATTATTCACGTCAATGGTAATTCACCTTTTATGAGGGTATGAGAACTCGTTAATCTTGGCACATCCATTATGCCTCCCAAATATTTACATCAAATCAGTCTTGCACATGAGTTAGTAGGTGAATGAAAATCAGTAGGCAGACAGAACATATCAAGACAGTGAGAAAACAAAATGATAGTGACCTACCAACTTACTTTTTTCTCCTGCTTGATGCCGTTTCCTATACTGAGACACAGAAATCCAGAGACTGCATTGACCCTAATGTACATGTTATCATCCATCTATCTATGTCACCTATCTAAGGGGTGGGATTTTTAAAGACTTTTATCCACTCGTCTTTGGACATAGAGAACGTGTGTTTGTCATTGTCTGTTATGGCTTGTTTCTGTTATTGTTTGTTCTTTCATGTTCAAAATTAATTTCAAAAATCAAAATTACATCAATATGTGCATAGCATAAGAGCGTACTTGATCTTTTGCTTTACTTTACGTCAACAAGACTTTTGGCAGGTTATCTCTATGGGCGCAAAGCCTGTAGGGTTTACTGAGGGAGAATAGTCTAAAAACTGAAGCTTTTTGGAAAGTCACATCAGATCATCGTACACAGATGCAAAAATGAACCATCTACATCCTATTGAATATCTGCAGGAGTTGAAGTAGTTTTAAATTCTTGCCAATACTATTACCAAAACCTTCATTGCCTCATATTGTTCTCTCTCTCGTTTCATGCATTTGCATGCATGCATGCAATAAAAACATTTCAATATTTTACTGTAGGCTACCTGTATGGAGTAGGCAGAAATTAGAAACACTTGACAATATGGTAAAGTATTTGGTAACACTTTACAATAAGGTAGGCAAAATTAGTAGTAGTAGTTACAGAGGAACTAATGAGGAAATAATGATGAACTAATGAGTATTTAGTGAGGAACCTTCACAGAGTAGCCTAGCAACTGAGGAACTAATGAGCTCATTAGTTCCTCAGTAACTACTGTAATTTTGTCTACCTTATTGTAAAGTGTTACCAAATATTTATTTTAATTGTTAAGGTGGCATGTATGGAACATTGATTGATCCAAGAACAGTTGTTGTGAGTCTGTCCCTCACACACCGTGTGCATGCTGAAAGTAAACATTAAATTATTAGTCCCAGACCAGACAGTTTCAACAACATTTTGTTGTCAAGGTAACCTGGAAGGTGCTCTTCCATTCTTGTTTGTAGCATCTGGACCCTTACAGACTCTCACAGTCACTTGTCAACTGATGTCAATTAAGTCAGTGAGGGTTCAGGGCTTGAGTCTTTAGGGGGCGCATTGGATTTGGGCCAGTCACACCCACATAAATGACAGAAGTGATGAGGAGCAATGGGCTGGTAGCCAAGACAGCAGTGCACCAGGAGGCAGCACTTACAAGTGGCAATATTGATTCCATATGAGACAGATGGCAGTTTAAATCAGATGTAGAGATATCGATTCCACTTTGGTAGTATTTGGGTTTTTTTTTTCATTCTTTTACAAGTTAAGCACTGCTTGCCTTGCTTGCCCTGACCAAACACCACTGATTTGAACAAAATAACATGAAACACAACTGCTTATTTTCCTACTGATTTTAACTGGGACATTTTGTAATGAACGGAGAGACATTAAAGCTGGGGTTGGTAATCCTGTTCAGAAACATGTTTTGTTATACTGGGTGAAATGGTCCTTCTACCTTCTGAGTAATCAATACATTATATATTCAGAAAAAGGAACGAAAATAATCAGTCCTCTGTGGCAGCTGCAGGACTGACAAAACTCCGATCAATCCAAGCTCTTCGCACTGAAGAGCAAAAACCAATCAGATGTCTTCATGTCTAGTTCTGTATCCGCCCCCCTCTATCCCTGCCTCCTACACGTGTGCCCAATCTTCACGTGTCGCTGTTGCCGGAAGAAATCAGCATACAGAGTTACAGCAGAACGGATTTCATGCTCATTTATGAGCAATGGCTGAGAAAATGCAGCCCCAGTTACCACTTCCACCATTACTTGTAACGGCTCACCCCAACAAAAAGGCGAGGAAGAGAAAGCCGGAGGCTGAAAAGGCTGCTAACAAAAAGGCTCTGGATAAAGCCAGAGGTCAAACCAGAGTAAACATTGGTGTTGCTTTTGAGCGGTGGAGATTTGAAGGGCCGGAAAAGTGATGCTGAGGTTGCTCTCTTTCTGTTGGACAGGTAATTATATGTTTTGCTTTGGGGAGGATTTGTTATTTTTATGAAATGTGTAACTTTTGCTAATGTAGCTACTTTTGTAGCTTGTATTAGCCTAATGCTAATATTAGCTTCTCTGTGGGTCGGTGATGCTAGTATTGAATAGATTATATATAGAGACACAGCACAGACAGTTCAGAAACAAATCAGAATGAGTTAGAAGCAATTTATAAACACACAAAGTAGTGTTCAAGACTGCATATTGCTAGCATTGCTGCATATTGCTGCATACCGCCACTGAATCTTTTAGTGGTATGCAGTACCAGACCGCACTGATTTACTTTCACCTCAGATGTTACTGAAAAATGCAGTCTAGAGAAGGCTGCAATCAAACCCCTTCAAACCCCTGACAGCTGGAGCAGTTTGCTGACAAGGACTGGGCCAAAATACCTGTGGACAGGTGCAGAAGTCCCATTGAGAGTTACAGAAATGGCCTGACTGCAGTGATTTCATCAAAAGGTTGTGCAACAAATATTAAGTTTCATTAGTTTATTTTTTATTAAAAAAAAAAAAATAACTCTGTTCATTTCATATGCAATTGTTGGGTCAAAAATAAAGGTCCAAAAATGGGCCAGTTGTGATCTATTATTTTCCAACATTAAATGACACAAAATCAATGCCCCAAAAGATATCCAACAGGTCGCAAAAATGATCAGCAAAGTGTGGAGATAACCCCTTCAAAATGATCAGAACAGTCGGAGTTTGGTGCAGTAGAGGCTAACCCAGGTCAAAGCCGAGTCAGATCCGCGACCAGACTGAAATGTAGGTCTCTGTACCCTCTTTTTATTCTTTTACAAAGTGCACAACCTTTTATTTAAATTAGGGGAGGTTTCCTCCCTTATTTCTCTTAAAACTAATATTATTTGCCCAAAGATCTTTCTCTTACTAGGCCCCTGCCCTAAACAGGTGAGGCCCTTTTGATTTTAATAGTGTCACATTTTTACTACTCGTGCAAGTTTACCCATTTGTGCTGACTCCATTATTTCCGAGCCAAGCTTAAGTCATATTTAAAAAAAAAATTAATATAAAAAGTACTAAAGTACTAAAAGATATATGTTGTTACATCAAACCATAAAATGTCAGCCTTCAAATATAAAATGTGGCTGTTGTCATAGTGATTATAAGGTACTCAGTAATATAACCAGGGCAAATTACCTCTACAGTTACTTGTGACAGTAACCATGTCTGAGAACAACATCAGCAGTGGTGGCGGGGTCATAGGGGTTGTGAGGATCATCCTCAGTATTGGTGATGCAGGTGATGGGCGTGGTGACATGCCTATTCTTTGTGGAACCAGGGGCATTTGTGGTGGCATGAAGGGTTGGCGTGGTGGAGGTGCGAAGCACAGTGGTGACCGAGGGAGCCGGGACAGTTACCCATCTCCCTTGTGGCAAAGGTGGCGTCATCAGTGGCATTTCCATTCCCTGTGGCACCAGCAATGGTGGTGGCATCCCTGGTCCTGGTAGCACTGGCTGTGGCATTGGTGGCATTGGCGGTGTCCCCAGGCCTGGTAGTGGTGGTAGCTCCAGTGTTGTGGCAATGGTGGCATCCCCTGTCCTGGAGGCGCAGGCTGTGGTGGCACTGGCCGTGGCTGGGACTGGTACAAGCTGGTGGGGGCTGGAAACATTGCTCCCACTGGGGATGTTAGAAGGTGGGGTCGCCAAGATCCTTGATTCCCTATGTACTGTGACTGAGCTGAATTGTCACCTAGACCTGGCCTGGGCATGTTTTTGTCTTCCAAGGTGTAACTATTAGTAAAACAAACAAATATATGATTAATGCACACTAAAACAAACAGACATATAGGTATGGTTATACTGCAACTATCTCCTGAGTTGAGTTAACTTAACATTCAGGGGTCTACACTTTAACTTTTTTCATAGTCAAATCACACATGTGAAACCTCTGGAGCATGAGGGTGACACACAGCAACTGGTCTATGACCTGGCTTTGGTGGAATATCTTATTGTGAAGACCTGGGTGTGTTATAAGTCATGTCAGCCATAGCAATATAGTCTGTGCTATACATGAAGTCTTTACCCATTATCTCATGATATTCATTTGCCTCCACCTGAATCAGATCCACATTCACATCGTTGTCTATTTTTACAAGAAACTGTCCTGTGATAGTGTTAAGCATCTTCTTTATCAGAATGCGTAGCAGTGGAATTATGCAGCACATCACACTGATGACTATCAACAAGAATATACAAATTATCATGCCAATCATCTTCAGAATTTTCTGCCACGATAGGTTAGACAGCGAGTCCCTTAAGATAGTTATTTTCGTATTCCAATTGGAGTTCTTTACATGGTCATCTCTTAGTTTTTTCCTCCTATTCAAAACTTTTATGAGATTGCCTTCTTCACCAGTGTGCATTGGAATAACAGTACAGCAATTATCTCCAAAAAGAGAACATATACCTTGATCCTCTGCCATCCATGCGTCAACTGCAAATTTAACTTGCATGGACATTACTGAAGTGGTGTGTAATTGATCTTTAACCAAATCAATAGTGGCTATTGTCCAAGTCATGAAAGGTTGTTGGTTGTACCACAAATAATTCACCCATCTACTGTTACATGCAATGTACTGAGCATTAATCATTTGACCTGTTATGGGTATTGTACCTACTATCTGTCCTGAAATAATCCAAACTTCCCCTATGGCCTTGTGTTCGTTAGAGATGCCATGTGGCTCTTGGTTCCATGCTACATACATATTACTGTCTTGTGTCCATGACAAGTTTGGGGCAGTGTGTCATTTTATTTTACCTCTTTTACACTGAAACTGTTGGAGCACTTGTATCTGTCCTGTCAAATGACTGGAGTACATAAAAGTTGGTTAAACTCCTCCAACATCTTTGGCAACACTACTCTTAGTTCATCATCATCATCACTTAACCAAAAAATGTCGGCCAGAGGTTGTGTTCTTTGATCCATGTATGTCCGTACTTTTATTCTATTTACTGCTATTGAACCATTCCATAATCATAACCATCCATTGAGATAAACCACTTGTTCACACTGTAGAGCTGGTGGCTCTAAAGAAGGTCATGTTTACCCATGTTTTGAACGTCCTCAGCGTCTGCTGCCTTACACTGTAGCCTAGGATCTTTTGGGGCTCTATCTGTGTCATTTTCCCATCTGTCTGCAATAATAATACCAAATGGAAACACCAAACCTTCTGGCTTTTCTACCCTGGGTGGTAGCCACGACTCCAGTTCATGTTTCAATGCTTTTGGGCAGAGGGGTGGGTCTGCTGACCAGTTGGAGCTGCCAGCAGCCATCTCTAAAGCACATTTCACAAAACAATCATTAGTGTCAAATTCTCTACAGTGTGCAATTGTAAATCCTGGTAGAGGCCTAATCTGAGGGATTTGTTTGGCATTTCCCACCCCTCTGTTTTAAGTTCTATGGCCTCATTGTAAGTTTTCTTAGCATAGTTTCTTTTTACACGTTGTTTTGGTGTAATTTTGATCAGGTTGGCTGCCTCCTGGTGGTTCATTTGTTGATTAGAATTTTGATCAATACAGTGCCTTTTAGAAGATTTTACCAGCATGCACTGGGGCGGTTCGCAGCTGAGTGTGAAGCAGCTGGGATGAGAATCAGCACCTCCAAGTCTGAGGCCATGGTTCTCGACCAGAAAAAGGTGGTTTGCCCCCTCCAGGTCGGGGGAGAGTCCCTGCCTCAGGTGGAGGAGTTTAAGTATCTTGGGGTCCTGTTCACGAGTGAGGGAAGGATGGAGCGTGAGATCGACAGGAGGATTGGTGCGGCGGCTGCAGTAATGCAGTCGTTGTATCGGTCCGTCGTGGTGAAGAGGGAGCTGAGCCGAAAGGCAAAGCTCTCGACTTACCCGTCGATCTACGTTCCTACCCTCACCTATGGTCATGAACTTTGGGTCATGACCGAAAAAACGAGATCCCGGATACAAGCTCCCTTAGAGATAGGGTGAGAAGCTCTGTCGCCCAGGAGGAGCTCAGAGTAGAACCGCTGCTCCTCCACATCGAGAGAACCCAGCTGAGGTGGCTCGGGCATCTGTATCGGATGCCCCCTGGACGCCTCCCTCGGGAGGTGTTCTGGGCATGTCCCACCGGAAGGAGGCCCCAGGGAAGACCCAGGACACGCTGGAGTGACCACGTCACCCGGCTGGCCTGGGAACGCCTTGGGGTCCCCCCGGAAGAGCTGGAGGAAGTGTCTGGGGAGAGAGAAGTCTGGGTGTCCCGGCTCAGGCTGCTGCCCCCGCAACCCGGCCCCGGATAAGCAGAAGAAGATAGATGGATGAATGGACCAGTACTGTGGCCACTCCCTCAACATTACAGCTAGTGTTTAGAGATTGACTTCCGGCGCCGACGCGAGTGGCAGCCTCTCTAGCAGCTCCATGCGTTCTCGCATGGAGCTTTTTCTCCTTTTTCTCATTACTTTCACCTTTCTTTGTTTCTCTGGAAACGTATTATCATTCTATCCTATGGATATGGATTCCACGCCGAGACTCGCTTACACGAGGAACTTTCTACACACTTTGAGAGCAAAGTCCCGCTTCGGTGTGATTCCGTGTTTACCTGACGACGTAAGGAAACCGTACCGGGGCTGTAGAGCTGGGGCTAAGCTAAAAGCAAAGCAGCTAGCAAAGAAGTGGAGATTCAAGCCTCCGGCACCGTCAATGATCATGGGAAACGTGAACTCACTACCGAATAAGATCGACGAACTGGCTGCGCTGACAAAGAATGTCAAGATCTTCAGGGAGTGCAGTTTACTGTGCTTCACTGAAACGTGGCTAAGAGCTAGCATCCCAGACGCTAACATGGAGCTACCGAACTTCAGCACAGTCAGAGCGGACAGAGACACAAGAGCCTGTGGTAAGCGCAAGGGAGGGGGACTAGCGCTGTACGTGAACAAACGGTGGTGTAATCCTGGACATGTGAACATCAAGATCTCCACATGCAGCAGGGACATTGAACTTCTGGCTGTAAGTTTACGTCCCTACTACCTGCCAAGGGAGTTCAGCCACGCTATTGTTGTTATTGTTTACATTCCTCCGCGCGCCGACGCGGAGGCTGCGTGTGACGTCATCCACAGCGCGACTGCTAAACTCCAAACACAGCATCCTGAGGCTCTAGTGCTAATCTCTGGGGACTTTAATCATGTCACTCTGGACAAAACACTAACTGCTTTCCACCAGTATGTGGACTGTATCACCAGGGGGAATAAAACTTTAGACCTGATGTATGCAAACGTCAAGGATGCATACAGTGCCACCCCCCTGCCTGCACTGGGGAAAGCAGACCACAATCTGGTACTGCTCAAACCTCACTATACACCAAGAGTGAGGAGACTACCAACATCCACATGCTCGTTCAGGAAGTGGTCTCCTGAAGCTGAGCAGGCTCTACAAGACTGCTTTGAAACCACAGACTGGGATGCATTGCAGGGGTCTCACAATGAGAACATGGAGGAAATGGTTGACTGCACCACGGACTATATTAACTTCTGTATGGATGTTGTTGTTCCTATAAGAACTGTACGCTGCTTTGCAAACAACAAGCCCTGGATAACCAGTAACATCAAGGCCTTATGAACCAGAAGAAGAAGGCCTTCAAGGAAGGTGACACACAGGAGCTCAAGCGGGTACAGAAGGAACTCAGAGTCCAGCTAAGGATGGTGAAGGAGCAATATGGAAGGAGATTAGAACAAAGGATGCAGAACAGCATGAGAGAGGTGTGGGAGGGGATGAGGACCATCACTGGCCACAACACAAAGAGGAGTCCCCCCATCGAGGGGGATGTGGGAAGGGCAAACCAGTTGAACCAGTTTTTTAACAGGTTTGATCAGCCCACTCCATTCACCCCTCTGAGCACAGCAATCCCCACCCACACACCTCACCCACCCCCACAAGCCATTACCAGCACAGAAGAGGAAACCTCCCCCTCCCCCCTCATACCACCCACAATCACTGCAAGCCAGGTATATGGAGAGCTGAGGAGGCTGCGCCCCAGCAAAGCTGCAGGTCCAGATGGAGTATCCCCCAGACTACTGAGGGCCTGTGCGCGCAAGCTGGGTCACCCCCTACAGCGCATCTTCAACCTGAGTTTGGGACAGGGGAGAGTTCCACAGCTGTGGAAGACATCCTGCATCATCCCAGTCCCAAAGAAACCACATCCTGGGGAGCTGAATGACTACAGGCCGGTCGCCCTGACATCACATGTGATGAAGACTATGGAACGACTGCTGCTCCATCACCTGAGGCCACAGACCCACCACGCTCTTGACCCTCTGCAGTTTGCCTACAGGGAAAAGTTGGGAGTCGAGGATGCCATCATCTTCTTGCTCCACCGATCCCTCTCTCACCTGGACAGAGGCAGCGGCGCTGTGAGGATCACATTCTTGGACTTCTCCAGCGCCTTTAACACCATCCAGCCTCTGCTCCTCAGAGACAAACTGACAGAGATGGGAGTAGAATCACATCTGGTGGCATGGATAACTGATTACCTGACTGGCAGACCTCAGTATGTACGACTGGGGGACTGCAGGTCCGACACTGTGGCCAGCAGTACTGGAGCACCGCAGGGTACTGTGCTCTCTCCAGTCCTGTTCACCCTGTACACGTCCGACTTTCAACACAACTCTGAGCTCTGTCATGTACAGAAGTTCGCGGACGACACGGCCATCGTTGGATGTATCAGGGGTGGACAAGAGGATGAGTACAGGAAACTGACCCTGGACTTCATCGCATGGTGTGACTCCAACCACCTACTCATCAACTCCAGCAAGACCAAGGAGATGGTGGTAGACTTTAGGAGGACCAGGACACAGCCCGAACCCGTTCGGATCAAGGGAGACTGTGTGGAGGTGGTTCACACATACAAATACCTGGGAGTGCAGCTGGATGACAAACTGGACTGGTCTGCCAACACGGATGCCCTGTGCAGGAAAGGACAGAGCTGTCTGTACTTCCTCAGAAGGCTGGCGTCCTTCAACATCTGCAAGAGGCTGCTACAGATCTTCTACCAGTCTGTAGTAGCGAGCGCCCTCCTGTACGCTGTAGTGTGCTGGGGGGTAGCCTCAAGAAGAAGGACACCGCACGCCTGGACAAACTAGTGAGGAAGGCAGGCTCTGTTGTCGGCTCAGAGCTGGACAGCCTAACATCTGTGGCAGAGCGACGGACACTTAACAGACTACTGTCCATCATTGACAATCCACAGCACCCACTGCACAGCACCATCTCCAGGCAGAGGAGCAGCTTCAGCGACAGACTACTGTCAATGTCCTGCTCCACTGACAGACTCAGGAAATCATTCCTCCCCCATGCAATGAGACTCTTCAACACTTCTCGGGGAAACAACAATAACAGACGCTAAGCCCTGGACTGCACACCCACACCATGCACCTCAGGACACACACACAGGCACAAGTGCACTTTACCACACACACATCAACAAGATGGACTCTTAAATATGTACTAAATCCAAATTACACAATAAATACATATGTTGTACACACCATCACCTTGCACAACTGCAAAAGAGTGGAGATCTACTATATTTTGCAATTTATACTTTATTCTACTTTGCATGCACTCTTATTATATTGCACTCTTAATATATTCTTTAAACGGTACTGTGTAATCCAGTACTATTTCCTTCATACTTTCTAAAACCCTGCATGCCCCCATGTTCCCACATCTGTAAGCTGCTGGTACTGTGAATTTCTCTTGAGAGATGAATAAAGTATCTATCTATCTATCTATCTATCTAGAGATTCACTTTGAATTTTCATGCCATTAGGACCAAAGGTTAGCGTTTGCTCATGTGTGTGAAAATTAACATAAGTGAGCTCCACTACTCCATCAGCATGAATCTTTCCTTGTTCTGCAGCAAGAACTACTGTAGCCAAAGCATAATGTGTTAGTTGCTTCTGCTCCTTCTCTGTCCTGGCTGCATTTTTGTGATGTCCAGTACATGCTGTTATGTTAACTAGCAGTAGTACCGCTACTTTGTGACTCTCTGCTTTCTTTTCTGTCTGCCAATCTTCTGGACCCCCTTACTCCTTGTGGGCTGGAGGCATGTTCAGTCTCTGATGGGGAGGTATCACCGTCCCCTTCCTGCAGACAGGTTCCCTGCAGGGTGGTGTCACCATCCCCTTCCGACTCAGGAGATGCTGCTCTCCTCTCTCTGCAGCCTTCTACTGTCCTTGAAGGATCTTCTGCTCTACAGCAATGGTTGAGATGAAACCAAACAGTCTTACCCTCAACCTTTAGCGCTGTTGGTGTTGGGCTGATTCCACTTTCTTTTGAACACCTTAACATACACCCAGTCACCTGGTTGTATCCTGTAGTTTGTCTCTGGAATAGAGACTTCTCTGTCTTCTGTGAGTCCTTTTACCTGTTGAAAAACAGATTTGTGGATACGGATTAACTGTTGGACATAACTTGCCAGTTCACTTTCCAGCTGTTCAAGTGAGGGTCCCTTGTAGGGCCCCCTAAGGTATGGTATTGGCATTGGGTGACCTGAGCACATCTCATGCATTGTTAGGTGGGTTGTTCTGTTATTTTGCGACCTCATAGCCATTAGTGCCAAAGACAAAGCATCCACCGTTACTGTCTGCTATGATTTTAGCTATTTTGGATTTCAGAGTTCCATTTGCTCTTTCAACTGCACCTTGGGACTGAGGATGGTACACACAGCCAAACTTTTGTTTTATCCCTAAATTTTGCATTGTGGCTTTGATTACATTAGCTACAAAATGTGCTCCATTGTCTGAACTGATAGTATCTGGCATGCCTAATCGTGGAAACATTTCTCTACACAGAAATTTGGACACTGGTTTATGATCTGGAGTTCTAGTTGATACTGCCTCCACCCATCTACTGAACTTACACACGACGACCAGAATGTTTCACATGTTTTGTACTCGTTTGATCATATCAACAAAATCCATCATCAAATGATGAAAAGGACTATCTGGTGGTGGTATGTGGGCAATGGGCGCTGAAAAAGATTTGCGTGTTGTACTGTGCGCAAACATCACATTCATGTAATGTTCTTTCTACTGTCGCTGCTAAAAATGGGGAACACCAAACTGCCTATAGGTGTCTGATCACTTCCTCCCTGGCGCAGTGGTCTTGACCATGCGCCATTCTGTAAGCAAATTTCAACAGTGATGCAGGAAGAACAAAGTGTCCTGCATGACTGCGCCACAAACCCTTATCCAGTCCATCAGTAGTTTTCTTAATGGCCCCACGCTTGAGCCACACAGTATTTTCTTGGGGTGCAGCTCTTTCCTGTGCTTGGATGAGAGAAGGGTGTGTTGTTAGAGGTTCACAGTCAGCTGCCACTAGAAGTGGAGCTACACAAGTTCCCACAGCAGCTCTTTTTGCAGCCTCATCAGCCACATGGTTGCCTTTAGCAATGAGTGTAGTTGCATTTTGGTGTGCTGGACATTTAATGATGGCCAAAGCATTTGGTAATAACATAACCATGCTATGCAATGCTGCCACGGCCTCACCATGAGCTACAGGTGAGCCATCAGCTGTGAGAAAACCTCTCTGTTTCCAAATATTGCCATGCATGTGACACACACAATATGCATATGCAGAGTCAGTATACACATTCAAGCATTTGCCTTGAGCTAGCTTACATGCAGCTGTTAGGGCTCGTATTTCAGTTAATTGTGCAGAGCATGGTTGTGGTATCTGAGTGGACTGTACATCTGTGAATGTGTTGTCACTGTGCAATTGTACAATAGCATAGCCAGCATGATAACCTGTGGCATCTCTGAAGCAAGGGGCTTCCACAGTGTGAGATCTGCTGGGATGGGTTGGCTATGCAAGTCTTCACATGCATACATGAAATCATTTGTCATCTGTACACCGTCATGAGGGGTCCCATCTATTGGTAAGACCATTCTGGTTGCAGGATTAACTGTACTACACCCCTGGATGGTTAACTTGGTGCAGAAATAATGACCTCATAAGCAGTTTTCCTGGCCTGAGCCAGCACAAATCTGGGGCTTGTCAATATTGCATGTAACTGATGTGAAGTGTAAAGGGTCACCTTGGTGAACCATTGTGAGAACAGAGGCTTTCTTAAATGCAAATGCTGCCGCTCCAAACCCTGGTAACAAGGTGGCAGTCCTGTTTCAATGTTATCCAATTTTGTACTGTAGTAAGCAAGAGGTTGCTTACCTGTTGGTGTGTCTTGCATGAGGACAGCATTTGCTTAGTCTGCTCTCTCTGCAACATACAAATGAAATGGTTTGGAGTAGTCTGGGTTGCCGAGTGCTGGAGCTGTGCGCAGATCACATTTTATCATTTGGAAAACTTTTTCTGCTTCATCATTCCATTGCAATTTTGTGATGTTATCATGGTGTCCTGCTGCTCTGAGAAGAGCATGCAGGGGAGATGTTTCTTCAGCATAATCACTGATCCAAGACGGACTGTACCCTGCCATTCCTAGACATGAAAGCATCTGACCCACTGTCTGTGGATGTGGAGCCTTGGTTATAGCTTCTAATTGTGAGGGTGAAATGTGTCTTTTCCCCCTAGTCAGCTGTCTACCTAAATATTCTTCCTGTTGTTGACAGAACTGCAGTTTAGTTTTACTGACTTTATGTCCCCCTTTAGCTAAGGCATTTAGTAAAGCTACTGAATCTTTTTCATATTGTTCTTTGGTGGAACTACACACCAACAAATCATCCACATACTGCAATATTGTGCTATCCACATTTAGGTGTTGTAAATCTTGTGTCAACACTGTTAAACAAAGATGGGCTTTCTACATACTCTTGTGGTAGTCTGGTATAAGTGTACTGCTGTCCTCTGTATGTAAAAGCAAATAGATGTTGTGAGTCTGGGTGGATAGGAACACTGAAAAAGGCTGAGCATAGATCAATTACTGTAAACCATTCAGCCATGCGGAATATTGGAGAGCAGAGTGTAAGGATCAGGGGCAATGGGAGTTTCTGCTTCAACAACAGCGTTAACAGGTCTTAGGTCATGCACCAGTCTGTAGTCATCAGATTGTGGTTTTCTGGGACAGATTGGAGTGTTACATCTGCTCCTTGTCTTCACCAACATTCCAGCCTTTAAAAGTCCATCAATGGTGGCTTTCAATACCATGTTGTTTCAGTGGATATTGTCACTGGTAAGGAAGGGGAGTTCCAGGTTTTGTCTTGATGAGTATTGGTTGAGCTGATTTTACCTTTCCCACATCAGTTTTGTGTTGAGACCAAACTTCTTCTGAGACTTGTCTTAAGATTTCCTCCTGCTCTGTTGTTAGCATCATGTGAAAGGCAATTTTGACCAAAATAACTTTTTCTGTTATTCCTTCTTCATATTTCTTTAGTGATATTCTGAGATACTGCTTGTCTTGTGAAACATGGATATATCAGTTTCGAGTGGGATGCCATTCTCTCACCTGTTTTGCAGTCTTCACCACTGGGCCAAGTTCATGGCTGTGGTGGTTTTCAGCCACTAGAAGTGAGACATGTGATGTGGAGTCGGGGACTTGGAACCACCCTTGTATGTTTGGTGAAAGCTCAACATCAGCTTGAGGCCCAATATAGATGTCTTGACTTATAAACCACCATCGTCTGTGGTTTATCAATCATTGCTCATCTGTCTCTTTCCATGAGACAACAAACTTTTCTGTCATTTCTCCTTCCACTTCATTCTTCTTAAGTCCTCTCGGTGAAAACTGTCCAGAAACACCAGAGGGCTGTTCCAGAAAGCGGGTTCAACAAACTCTGAGTCTATTCCTCAACTCTGAGTTAACTTACTCTGAGACGGGAAACTCTGAGTTTCCGGTTCCAGAAAAGCTGATATGAATTAGTTCAATCAACTCTGAGTAGGTTCACCTTGAGTTACGTGCATGCACAACCACTATAAAAAGCCATAGTCAATGGATCCCCAAAACCATGAGTGTCACCATGACACTAACAATCAAAAAGCGATCAAGTTACTTCAGCCCGATTGAGCTCGAGGTCCTCATGGAGGCATACGGGGACAAAGAACACATTTTTTGTCGGAAATCAAACACCGCTGCAGTGGCGAAGGAGAGAGAGGCGGCATGGGAAGACAATGCGGCCCGAGTCAATGCATACGTTTCAACTATTCAATTGAGTTAACATTTAACTGTAAGATCGTCGCTTATTTGCCTAGTTAAATAGGAATAAAGTCTGATTTTCGTTTAGGTGCAATCCAGCGGGTGAGAAAAGAACTTTGAAGCAGCTAAACATGAAATATAAAAATGTAATACAAAGCCGTAAGGCATGTTTTTTTGAAATGCCTTAGGTTGTTAAAGTAAATATAAATTCAGTGGCTACTTCAAATAGTAATGCAAATCACTAACAAAATGCTGTTTTAAGATGCCCTCCCACTTAATACCTCAGTAAATTAAAACTTGATATGTTTAGCCTATACATTTATAGTTTAGTAGGCTGCATTTCAAATATGACTGTGTACATGAACACTCAATAAAATACTGTTTGAGAAAAAAAAAAATTAACATTTGAGTTCTACTCAGCCAACAGAAAGAAGGCAGAGGCTCAAAAAACGGGTGGAGGGCCACCTCCACCCACTTTGACAGAGGCTGAGGTGATGGCCCTCAGCCAAAACTCTAACCAGCCTCTCACGGTGCAAAGCGTTTCTAATAATTTGTGCTTCAATGTCAGTCGGGTTTGGGAGGAATGGACACGCCATGTTGTCTCAAAGCGATTTTCATGCGAGAGGAGCGAAGAAACTCAGGGTTATTTCAAGATAACCTGCCAGCGAGCAGGTTATGTTCACAGAGTCTGTTACCATGGTGACTGACTCAGCGTTTCAGTTACCTCGCTTTCTGGAACAGAAAACCCAGAGTTTCCCTCATCTCAGGGTTAACTTACTCAGAGTTTTCACATAACCTGCTTTCTCGAACAGCCCTCAGGCTCAGGGTTGTAGGGTGGTGGTGGTGGTGGCGGCAGGGGCTCCATTATCCATGTAGGAGCTGTAGGAGCCATTTTCTGCTGCAGTTCACTTGTGTTGTTGTCATCAAGGTGCGTTTCTCGTTCTTTAGGTGAAGTCTTTCTATTTGGTGCAGCTGGTGGTTGTTTTAGGACAGCGTCGCTGTCCCTCCTGCCTGAACCACTTCAAAACTTCTCTTTCTTTTGCTGACTTTCCTTCTCGCCTGTCACTGGTGTCTTTTGCTTTATAATGTCTGATGTTGGCAGCCACTTCATCACAGTTTTTTCTGACAAAAGTCTCTGTTATAGGCCACTGTGCCTGTCCTGCTGTTCTCTTGTGCCACTTCTCCATACACTTCTGTATCTGTTTCTGGTGACTTGGGTGTCGCTGTTGTATCACTCCCATTGGAGTTATCATCCCAAATTCTCCTTTCCTCAATCCTGCTCCCATGACTCCCTGCATTACTATGCCTCTGGGCACTTCTGGCTCACTATCTTCAGGCTTAGTTCTTATCAACACTCTTACTCCACCCACTGTGATAGCAGTTTTGTGTGGTTTTTTTCTCTAGTGGGGTTAAATTCTACTTTCTCTGTGCCATCTTCCTGTGTTGTTTTAACTATGTATGCAAATTTTCCTGTCTCCCACTTTACTTTCCTAGGAATGACAGAAATACAAAGCTTTGGATCTGTTGCGTTTCTGTGTTGACCTTGTATTACATACCCCTTTGGGATTCCCAGTATAGGTGTTAGTGGAAGAGTTGCAATACTTTGTGGATCACTGCACAGCTGCTCCAGCACTCCGTCCAAAGCTTTAACGTTCCACAGGCTCTTGATGACGTGATCCCACGGCACCTCTGGAAACTCCCTCTGCATCTGTGACAGATTAACAACTTAAATTAGATGCCAAAATTTTTTATTTATTTCTTAATTATCCTGCCAGTATTCTACACCACTTTTATACTTATGTGCGTTCTCTCCAAAGATGTGTATTTATATCTTGTATTTCTGTGCTACCAACTTCACTCATTTGTTCTAAAGTTAGAATCTCATCTTCACTCACACTTCTCTCATCCATTCATTCATCACTATGCTTCAATCATTCTCCAAATCACTCCAGCAAAAAATATTATAAAAGCTAAAAAAGCTTTTCTTCTTAGTTCCTAGGACAACATGCCCCAGTTCTGTTTGATCACGTAGATTTTCTAATGATTCTATTTTGATTATTTTGCACACAATAATACTACAGTAATATATGTATATAAGCATTCTATGTACATGGCCAACTCTACAATACTACATATAATACATATACTCTACATATTATTTTACAGTGTCTCACCTCTTGTGCATCAATCTGCAGTCATCACCTTCCCCTCTTGGAGAGTTCTACAGATATTGTAATTCTCTTACTTCTCTAGATTCCTCTGGTAATCAGACCTCCTGTATCATTGGAAGGATTCAACACTCAGCAGAATCATTACAACAATTTGGAGCGGTACCTTCAGAGATTATCACTTCGACTCTCCTGATCGCACAGACCTCCCTCTCTCGGTAGAGGCCAGGCCGGCTTTCCACGTACTTATATGCAGTACTGGATTCTCTGCTACAAACTCATAACTTGACAAATTCAATCAGTTAGATGTCAACGTTTTATCGGAACATTTAATTACTCATAACCTCTGAGAACAACTCATCAGTTTAATTCTTCAGTGGCTCTGTTGGAGTATTTTATCCATAGGTTAATTATTTGTTAGTATACCTTCCTCATAGCTTTTGAGAGATTCATCATTTGTTTTATCACTTCTTATAGGTCAAGTTATTAATTAGGTTGCTTTAGGATTCTCTCTTTGGGAAATTTATAACGATCTCTCAAAGGTCTTATTTATATCCCTTTGGTATCTTTGTCTCAGACCCAAGGTTTTTTTTTCTGTCTTATTTTTTAGCAACTGTTAGTTGTTAGTCTTATTCAAACCATGCAGATCCATACATATTAGTCCTCCTAAAAACCCAATAGACACCGGCCCCCACAATCCTATCAACACTCTCAGGGCTGTTACATTCATTCGCTCTGCACCATGGTTTTTCTCATGCGCTAGCTTATCTCTAACACAAGACACACAGACACAGGATACACAGACACAGGGCACAGAGACACAGGACACACAGACACAGGATACACAGACACAGGACAAACAAACATAGATTACTCAACAGTTAGACACAAAACACATAACCTGCCCCAAGCTCTATTTTTAGTTTGACTATGTTAATTATTTTAGATTGACTAGGTTAATCAATTTTCAGCTAGGTTTTTTTAGGAGCAAGCTTCTATCTGAGTTAGTCTTACCTGGGCGGAGACCTGCACCCAGTCACACAAATTGAGCAGAAAATAAACTGCTTACCTTCCATTTGTGGCCACACGTGTGCTGTGCAGCAGGTCAGTCCACCCAGGCCGATCTTTTACAAAGTGCACAACCTCTTATTTAAATTAGGGGAGGTTTCCTCCCTTATTTCTCTTGAAACCAATATTATTTGTCCAAAGATAATGGTGTCATCTTTCTCTTGCTAAGCCCCTGCCTCAAACTACTGAGGCCCCTTTTGATTCTAATAGTTTCACGTTTTTACTACTTGTGCATTGTTTTTTATAAGTTTACCCATTTGCGCTGACTCCATTATTTCCGAGCCAAGCTCAAGTCCAATTTTTATAAAATGTAATATAAATGACAATTATTTGTAATACATTGGTTTACCTGACAATTAGTTTTGATAAACTGACTAATAAATTTGCTTTGGCATCTTTTAATGAAGTGTTGGCACACTGCACCTGTTGCCCTGAAGTCTGAACCTCTTGTCCTGAAGTCTGGGTACTTTCTAACTGGTGGACACTCACCCCTCCCGTCTCACTCCCGTTTTGCTTTTTTCACAACACAATGTCTATTTTTTGCCAGTTAATTTTCACAAATTTTTTATTCATTATTACTTTTGTCAGGTTCAAGTTGCTTCTGTGACCATTGTGGGTTTTTCTATCTTTAACGGAGGGGTATCAGCAATTTTGTCCACGTCCCTGTCCATTGCCTTTGAATTCAAAGCTTAAAAAAAACAAAACAAACCTTTTTGCTACCTTTTTGTCTCACAGCTTGAGTGTGTTGAACTGTCTAAATCCTAGATGAAAATTTATGGTGGGAAGGTGGGGGCAGACTGTTTCACTGTTTCAGCTCATGTCCAGTTTGTTTAGACTGTAGTTCTATGAGCAGCAAGGTGCCAGCTCACTGGGTTTGGATTGTTTGTCATTTGGCATTTCAAGTGGAACTAACAAGGCTATAAAATGGTAAAGGTGAGAGAAACCTGGAGAGGAGAGGGAGACACATTCAGAAAGGGGTGAGATAGGACGGAGAAGGGAGGAGGTGAGAAGAAGAACAGCAGGTGGATGAGCATAGACAAAGGCTATGACAAAAAAAATGAGAGCTGGACTTCATAGAAATAGGAAGAGGCCCAGTAGGAGAAATTTCAGGAGAAATTGTCAGATTTGGTAACAATATAAGTTTTTTCATGTCGATCTGCCCCTTCTCATCTAGAAGAAGTTTTTATTTTTTTTTTTTAATCTATTTTCACATATAAAATTAAAAGATGCAACATATAAGATCCTAGACAATGTGAGGGAGAAATGCCAGAAAACCCTCCAGACGCTGGTTGGGTGGCATTCTCCGACTACAGTTCTAGGCTATTGTGCATACATTTATAAGGTAAAAAAAACTCTTATACAAGGTAAAAACAAACATGGTTTAACATGGTTTAACAGAATACAATGCATTACAAGAGCAAATTAATCTTTGTGCAGAGCACAAGCATTCACACTATTGTTATTCAAATCTTTATCATTATTGGGGTGAATGCTTTCATCATTCACAGTATTGCTATTCAAATCTTTATACTTATTAAGGTGAATGCTTTCATCATTCACACTATTGTTCTTCAAATCTTTATACTTATTAGAGTGAATGCTGAAAGCATTCACACTATTGTTCTTTGAATCTTTATTATTATTAGGGTGAATGCTGAAGGCATTCACACCTCTCCCTCTTTCTCTCTCTATGATTTTCCCTCTCAATGATTTTAAACCTTTAAGGGGCATGATTAAACATATCCAACAGTTTATCTCTCCTACATTTCAGTTTGATGTCATGTCCTGACTTTTGGTTTTCCACCACTTCAACCCTTATATTTTATTTTGAAGGATTTAAAATTTTTCTCATTATTTCCAACAATTCAACCCATCCCTCAACTATTTTAAGAGTTTCACATTTTTCCATTTATATATGTCTATATACTTTCACACATTATTTTACACTTACCTTAAACAATTCAGGTATTTTCTCACTATGTTATGTCATTCAGCCTCCTGCTTACGTGTTCTACTTTTACCCTTCAGATACTGCTTCACGTATATTAGTAATGGTTCAGCAATGTTTTTAAGTTGTCAGTTTGAAATATATTTGAGTTGATTTTAACTTTTCAATTTCTTCATACTAATCTTCAACAATTCAAGTTATTTCCAGCCATTTCATACACCATCAGCCTCCTTCTTACATGTTGTACTATTTGATCTCTTCTCAGCCATTGCTTCAGCTATGTTAGTGCTAGTTCATCAGTTTTCCTTAGTATCAGGTATAGCTGCAGATTTCAACTCTTCTCATACTAATCTTCAACAATTCAAATAATTTCCAACCATCTCACACAAACTCCCATTTTAGGAGTTTCACATTTTTCATTCATATGTCTATATACTTTCACACATTATTTTACACTTATCCTTAACAACAGGTGTTTTCCACCTTTTCATGTCATTCCACCTCCTGCTTACAGGTTCTACATTTACTCCTCAGATATTGCTTCATCCTTATTTATATTTGCTCACCAATGATTTCGAGCTGTCAGTTCATTATATATATTCATATATTTGAGTAGACTTCAATGTTTCATTTTTTCTTACTAATCTTTAACAATTCAAGTAATTGCCAACCATTTCATTCAAAATCAGCCTCCTTCTTACAAGTTCTACTTTTTAATCTATTCTCACTTATTGCTTCAGCTATCTTAGCACTGGTACAAGTTTCAGCTTCAGCATCAGCCTTTTCAATATTACTTCAGCAGTTTCTTCAGCTAATTCAGCGTTGTTTCAACAATTTCATCAGCTCATTCAGCAATGTCATTCAGCTGCTTTCAGCATTCACCCAAATTCCCTTCTTGGGAATGCTTTTTCTAGTTATTCTTACTTCTTCTTCCTTTTTCGTTCTCCTACTACTTCTACATACTTTGTACTATTCAAACAATTCATACATCATAACGTTCAGTTTCTTCTGGAGATTATCAGGTACATTCAACTTTTTTGTACTATTAATACTTTTCAAAATATTCATACTTTTCTGAAATTTTACTCTCATTAGAAATGCATTGGAACAGCCTTCAAACTCTTCAAATCTTCACTTTCTCTGAACCTCTACTACTTCAGCATACTTCGAACTACAGACTTCATTCAATTTCTAAAACGTTCACAAAACTTTCAACTATTCAAATTACAGTCAGCTTATTAATATCTTCAACAGTTTCTGATTTATGACAGTTTTAAAATCATTCAAATTTCAGACAAAATTCAAATTTATAATGTGTGTGTATTGCACGGAATGTTCAGGGCAAGAGAGTCTAAAAATCGTCTGAAACTTTTCTCTTTCTCTCGTCCTCCTGGCCACAAATTACAATCTACACAGATGATTTTCTCCACAGTTGTTAGTCTTGTCGTGTCTCACACCATGTGTCCAAAAACACAGCGAGACTCACAGAATTTGAACCGTGAGCCTCTGAGTGCAGCCAGTTCCCTCCCTGCTCCTCATTGACTCCCATTCAAAAGTAGGAGCTGATTCTCTGAGAAAAGAAGAAATGTTGCCTGTTTCTAACCCATTTCTAACTCCTGCCCAGAAATTACACACATGATATGCTCCACAGTGTTACACATACTTGTCCTCTCTCTCACAATGTGCTCAACAGAGAGACTTACAGTATGGTTAAAGTGAGAGTGAGACATTTTTTTTAACTAAAGACGAGAGTAACAGGGTTAAAAATACTAATAACTAGGGCTGGGACTTTACCATGAAAAGGAAATACAGTCCAGGTGAAGCACTGGAGCCGAGGGCTGATACCTGGGTATTACTGGTAACAGGAGCCTTGATGACTATGCTGTGATGAATAGGAGGGCAGTTGTGGTGAGCTGGGACGCGGGTGCTAGTGGCAGGTGCTAGCTGCTACCACTAGCAAAAGTTAGCATCCGCTGCTAGCACCCGCTAGCATCTGGGACAGCTAGCAGTCTAGCAGCCCTCCTACTTGTGCTGCATGTAATTTCACCCTCTTTGTCATTGGCTGGAGAGAAAACACAGACTATGCGCCCAGAAACGTCCTACCCTCAGCCAGCGCTTTTTGTGCTGAGTCAATTATTTCCCACCATGTACAGACAGAATTTTTAAAAAGTTTCCATTCACATGTCAGTTTGATACATGGACCAGCATTCGGTAGATTGCACCGAGTAATCCCCTTACTTTGGTGTTATCTTATTGCTTTGGTGTTTTTACGAGGTGTTGGCAGACTTATGTGCAACTTGGCTTACAGTCACTACCAAGACTGGTGTCTTCTGGGACGCCAGATGCATGGTGCTTTGATGGAGCTGGAGCTCTGGGTAAATTCCAGGTCATGGTGCCCTTTTTCTCCCAACAGTATACTTCCCCTACTGGCAGGCTATATATTGCGAACACTGCAGTTTCTTATGCTAGTGCACACATTCACCCCTCCCCTCTGACTCTTCTACTTTTACAGAGCTCAGAGCTTTTCCTTTTTTTTTTTACTCAACATGACCCAGCTTATATTAGAGACAGGCATCTATATGGGACATGCTTTTATTTAATTTTGAACAAATCTTATGCTTAGCAAAGATGGAAAATGCTCTCAAAATCACTCTGCTCTTACTTTAGAAATAGAAGGAAAAAAACAGATCTGGAGCATGCATTCATTTAGAAGTTTAATCTGCACCAATTAAACTTGTTCTAAATAAATGCATGCTCCGGCCATAGACTGTAAACTGGCTCCCTAGTTCTCACCAGACTGGCCCGAACAAAATGACAGGACGTGCAAGGTTTGGGTGGAAACCATATACAAATAACTCAGGCTTTTTTTTTTTTTGTCGCATTTGGACTAAGACTTACTGCTCGTGAGTCTGGTTGCATCGGTCTGAGCACCAGCACCCACAGGTTGGACTGGGTTGTGTTTTAATTTTCAGGCATTCCATTGAGAATTCTAGCATGAATGAAGTATCTTAGAAACGGGTAATTGTGGGCTTTGAGAGGTTTTGTACGTTCACAAGAACTTGAACTGAAAATAGACCCGGCTTCTAATTGGGACCAGCTTTTATTTGCTCAAACCTGTAACCAGACCTGGCCAGTATACAAGACCGTTGTCGATTTGAGATTTTAGAATTTACAATAAAAGTAAGAAAAGACAGGATAAAAGAGAATTGGAGATAAAAATTTTATGGAGGAAGGAGAAAACTACAGGAAAATTCTGAGGGAGGGGTTGGTTGGTTATCCCCTCCTTGAACCGCCACCTTATCGTGGTGGAGGGGTTTGAGCACCTGAGTGATCCTAGGAGCTATGTTGTCCGGGGCTTAATGCCCCTGGTAGGGTCTCCCAAGGCAAACAGGTCCTAGGTGACAGGTCAGACCAAGAGCGGTTCCAAAGCCCCACATGAAGAAGATTACATCGAGGAAGTTTACGTCGCCTGGAATGGCATTACCAGGGCCCCACCCTGGAGCCAGGCCTGGGGTTGGGGCTCGCAGGTGAGCGCCTGGTGGCCGGGTCTTTGCCCACGGGACCTGGCCGGGCTCAGCCTGAAGGAGCGACGTGGGCCCGCCCTCCCGTAGGCCCACCACCCGCAGGAGGGTTCAAATGGGGCCGGTGCTTTGTGGTTTGGGTGGCGGTCGTGGGCGGGGGCCCCGGCGACCCAATCCCTGGACAACGACTCTGGCTTTAGGGACATGGAATGACACCTCACTGGGGGGGAAAGAGCCCGAGCTAGTGCGGGAGGCTGAGCGGTACCGGCTAGAGATAGTCGGGTTCGCCTCTACGCACAGTCTGGGCTCTGGAACCCAACTCCTTGAGAGAGGCTGGACTCTCTTCTACTCTGGAGTTGCCCATGGTGAGAGGCGGCGGGCTGGTGTGGGCTTGCTCATAGCCCCCCATCTCAGCCGCCATGTGTTGGAGTTCTCCCCACTGAATGAGAGGGTCGTTTCCCTGCGCCTTCGGGTCGGGGATAGGTCTCTCACAGTCGTTTCGGCTTATGGGCCAAACGGCAGTGCTGAGTACCCGGCCTTCTTGGGGTCCCTGGAAGGGGTACTGGAAAGTGCCCCAACTGGGGACTCCATCGTTCTGCTGGGGGACTTCAACGCTCACGTGGGCAGCGACAGTGATACCTGGAGGGGCGTGATTGGGAGGAACGGCCTCCCCGATCTGAACCCGAGTGGTGCTCTGACTTCTGTGCTAGTCACAGTTTGTCCATAACGAACACCATGTTCGAGCATAAGGGTGTCCATAAGTGTACGTGGCACCAGGACACCCTAGGCCGGAGTTCAATGATCGACTTTGTAGTCGTATCATCTGATCTCCGTATGTCTTGGACACTCGGGTGAAGAGAGGGGCTGAGCTGTCAACTGATCACTACCTGGTGGTGAGTTGGATCCGGTGGCGAGGGAGGAAGCTGGACAGACTCGGCAGACCCAAATGTACTGTGAGGGTTTGTTGGGAACGTCTGGCAGAATCCTCTGTCATTGAGGTCTTCAATTCCCACCTCCGGGAGAGCTTTGACCAGATCCCGAGGGAGGCTGGAGACATTGAGTCTGAGTGGACCATGTTCTCCGCCTCCATTGTTGATGCGGCTGTTCGGAGCTGTGGCTGCAAGGTCTCCGGTGCCTGTCGTGGTGGCAATCCCCAAGCCCGGTGGTGGACACCGGAAGTAAGGGATGCCGTGAAGCTGAAGAAGGAGTCCTACCGAGCCTGGTTGGCTTGGGGGACCCCTGAGGCAGCTGATGGGTACCGACAGGCCAAGCGTGCGGCAGCCCGGTCAGTCGCGGAAGCAAAAACTCGGGTATGGGAAAAGTTCGGGGAGGCCATGGAGGAGGACTACCGATCGGCCTCGAAGAAATTCTGGTAAACCATCCGGCGCCTCAGGAGGGGGAAGCAGTGCTCTGCCAACACTGTTTACAGTGGAGGTGGGGAGCTGTTGACCTCGACTGGGGATATTGTCGGGCGGTGGAAGGAGTACTTTGAGGATCTTCTCAATCCCACTGCCATGTCCTCCATGGAGGAAGCAGAGGCGGAGGACTCAGAGATTGATTCATTCATCGCCCAAGCTGAAGTCACTGAGGTAGTTCGGAAGCTCCCCAGTGGCAAGGCAGCGGGGGTGGATGAGATCCACCCTGAGTATCTCAAGTCTCTGGATGTTGTGGGGCTGTCTTGGCTGACACGCCTCTGCAACATCGCATGGCAGTCGGGGACAGTGCCTCTGGACTGGCAGACCGGAGTGGTGGTCCCTCATTTTAAAAAGGGGGACCGGAGGATGTGTTCCAACTACTGGGGGATCACACTCCTCAGCCTCCTGGGGAAAGTCTATTCCAGGGTGCTGGAGAGGAGAATTCGACCGATAGTCGAACCCCAGATTCAGGAGGAACAATGCGGTTTTTGTCCTGGTCGTGGAACACTGGACCAGCTCTATACCCTCCACAGGGTGCTCGAGGGCTCATGGGAGTTTGCCCAACCAGTCCACATGTGCTTTGTGGACTAGGAGAAGGCATTTGACCGCGTCCCTCGTGGCATTCTGTGGGAGGTGCTCCGAGAATATGGGGTCGGAGGCCCTCTGCTGAGGGCTGTAAGGTCTCTGTACGACCGGAGCAGGAGCTTGGTTCGCATTGCCGGCAGTAAGTCGGACTTGTTCCCGGTGCATGTTGGCCTCCGACAGGGCTGCCCTTTGTCACCGGTTCTGTTCATTATTTTTATGGACAGAATTTCTAGGCGCAGCCAGGGTCCGGAGGGGGTCCGGTTCGGGAGTCAACGGATTTCATCTCTGCTTTTTGCAGATGATGTTGTCTTGTTGGCTCCCTCGAGCCAGGACCTTCAGCAGGCGCTGGGGCGGTTCGCAGCTGAGTGTGAAGCAGCTGGGATGAGAATCAGCACCTCCAAGTCTGAGGCCATGGTTCTCGACCGGAAAAAGGTGGTTTGCCCTCTCCGGGTCGGGGGAGAGTTCCTGCCTCAAGTGGAGGAGTTTAAGTATCTCGGGGTCCGGTTCACGAGTGAGGGAAGGATGGAACGTGAGATTGACAGGTGGATCGGTGCGGCGGCCGCAGTAATGCGGTCGTTGTATCGGTCCGTCGTGGTGAAGAGAGAGCTGAGCCGAAAGGCAAAGCTCTCGATTTACCAGTCGATCTATGTTCCTACCCTCACCTATGGTCATGAACTTTGGGTCATGACCGAAAGAACGAGATCCCGGATACAAGCGGCCGAAATGAGTTTCCTCCGCAGGGTGGCGGGGCGCTCCCTTAGAGATAGGGTGAGAAGCTCTGTCACCCGGGAGGAGCTCGGAGTAGAGCCGCTACTCCTCCACATCGAGAGGAGCCAGTTGAGGTGGCTCGGGCATCTGTACCGGATGCCCCCTGGGCGCCTCCCTCGGGAGGTGTTCCGGGCATGTCCCACCGGAAGGAGGCCCCGGGAAGACCCAGGACACGCTGGAGTGACTATGTCACCCGGCTGGCCTGGGAACGCCTTGGGGTCCCTCCGGAAGAGCTAGAGGAAGCGTCTGGGGAGAGGGAAGTCTGGGGGTCCCTGCTCAGGCTGCTGCCCCCGCGACCCGGCCCCGGATAAGCGGAGGAAGATGGATGGATGGATGGATGGATGGGTTGGTTGGGTTAAAAGAAAAACAAATGAGGCATCACAAAAAATGCAACATGACGACAACAACAACAACAATGAACCCCAAGCAGGGACTAGCAGGGGTGTATTGATCCCTGGCTGGAGTGGTCAATTTCTTGAGTGACTTAGAGCTGATGCCACAGCAAAACTCCCAAGAAAACTCTTTTAGCAGGGAAAAAATGGAGAAACCTCAGGGTGAGCAACAGAGGAGGGATCCCTCACCCAGAACGGGCAGACGTGCAATAGTTGTTGTATACAGAGAAGAAAACAATTTACAACATGGAATATGGAGAACATGGAAATGGAATCAGTCAGTTCATGAAAAATGATGGCGGAAGCTCCTGGTGGGCAGGGAGGGAAGGCCAGCTTAATGGGACTACTGGACGGCACACAGGTTCGTGAGCGGGGAGTGCAGGCCGGTTTAACAGCAGGAGAAAGGAGGTGATGGAGGCGGCGGTTGGTTGGTTGGTGCAGGGGGATGGAGCTCTGAAGAGATCTCTGGAAATACAGAGAGAGTACGAGACACCTAGGCCAGACAACAAAGTGCAACAAATAATGACAGTTCATAATGTGTGGGGGGAGGGGAGAGGAGAGGAGCGGAGAGGAAGGATAGGGCTCTGTGTAACCTGATGTGTCCCCCAGCAGTCTAAACCTATAGCAGCATAGCTGGTGTGCAACATTGTTTATTCTGCTACAGTTTCTAGTGTCTATGGGGGATCTGGATGTAGGATAGGATCGCCCCAAGTGTAACCTTTCATTAGAGCCGTGTTCAAGAATAGCATCCTCTTTTCCAAAATATGTGACTTAGGTAACCATGGGTCTCCAAATGGCACACTTTTGGCCACCTGGAACTACAATTTCAAATATTCATTATTTGTAATATCATTGCCAAATTTGGAATGAGACTAGGTAAGACTTATAGCTATATTTAGGGCCCGAGCGACGATAAGCGTAGGCAAAGGCCTTATTGTTATTGCTTTGTTTATTATTAGGGCCTGAGCGACAACAAAGTCGTCCCCGAGGGACCTATTGTAATTGCTATGTTTATTATTAGGACCCAAGCGATGACTGCAAGTCATCCGGCGAAGGCTCTATTGTTATTGCTCTGTTTATTAGGGCCTGAGCAACGACTAAGTCGTCCCGAGGGACCTATTGTAATTTTTGCTATGTTTATTAGGGCCAGAGCGGGACGAAGTCATTCCCAGGGACCTATTGTTATTGCTCTGCATTATTATTCCAACAAAACAATCCCCGATTTGACCCCTTTACCATGCTCGAAAACTCACAGATTTTTCTATTTTCAAACGTTCACGCGAAAAATTTGATATTTTGGTGGTGTTGCACATGGGCGTGGCAGAATGGCGAAATAGCGCCCCCCTTGAATATTTTCAAAACGTCTATAGGCAAGTTGGCGTAGGTGAACGAAAATCAGTACATGTATGTATATCATAGAGATCTAAAAAAAAGTCCATTGGAGACCCGTCCGAAACCCACAGGAAGTCGGCCATTTTGATGTGAATTTTTGATGCTCAAAACGATTGATTTCACCCGATTGACTTCAAATTTGGTACAGATCATCGGCTGAGTATCCAAATTGACAGTTATCAAAAGAATGTCGGTAGGTCAAAGGGCGTGGCCGTTAGGGGGCGACAAATTAAGCTTATTTGCTACAATATTTCAAACTGCTCTCAGGCCCACAAACTTCATCCTAGCAGCTTTAAACTTGGTACACATGTGTACGTGAGTGAGACATACAAAAAAGCCCACCTATGTCATTGTGAAATGTCAACAGGAAGTCCGCCATTTTGAATTGAATTTTTTCGTATTTGAAGTCCTACTCGTAGAAATTTCGCCAAATTGACCTCAAATTTGGTACAGACCATCTGGTGCCAATGATGATCAAAAGTTATTACAAGAATGGTCAAAGGGCGTGGCTGCTAGGGGGTGACAAAATTTGGTGAATTTCGATTTCTCGCTATCAAACTTCGAACGGCTTTCACGCGCACATACTTGATCCTAGCAGCTTCAAACTTGCTGGATGTGATGAGGGATTCGCCCTGAACGTCCTGACATATCAACTTCCCACCTTACTCATAGCGCCCCCTGTTGGCAACAGGAAATGTCCAGCTTTTACTCCAACATGTATAAATACTACATAGTTAACCCCATCAATTCATTCCACTTCCAGTACATGCAGGTGAAGCTACATTATCAATGGTGTGAAGCTACGACTAATGGCGTCCATGTGGCAGCGCAACAACTATCGACCCTTCGTCATGAAATTACGTTTGGCTTTTTGATGGCTTCAACGAACTCGTATCCACATGAAATTTGATACACAGGTCAAGAGTGGCAAGCTCTTACATCTGATAGGGGGGGGTTGCCTGTGGGCGGGGCCAAATGCCTCAACAGCGACACCTTGAAATTTTCAAAAACCCCTCCCCATAGGGGTTCTTTTGGAATACGAAGATGAAAATTGGTACACGTGTAGGTTGTCCAAACACACAGAAAAGTCTCTTGCACCAATGGTCAGAACCAAACAAGAAGTCAACCATTTTGATTTTTATGGTCTAGTTTTGGCAATTTCCATGCCTCCTATTTGAACAAACTCCTCCTAGGGTTTTAATCCCATCGACTTCATGCTGTATGAACATCATCTCAAGCCCTTTGTGATCAAAAGTTATTAAAAGCTTTGCTCTATTTTAAGGGGCGTGGCCACTATGGCACCGCCATTTCTGATGCCTCGCCATGGAACATCAAGTCCTTGTAACTCCATCATGCATTGTCCCATTGGCTTTAAACTTCACATGTGATGAAGGCCCGCCCCCGAATGAACCTGCCCATGTCTGGTTGCGCTCGTAGTGCCACCTGGTGAATAGACCATCAACTTGTTATAACTCCTTCATGCATTGTCCGATTTGCTCCAAACTTCACGTGTGTGATGAGGGTCTGCCCTTGAACAAACCTGCCCACGTCTGGGAACGGTCATAGCGCCATCTTCTGGATGAACGGAACATTGCATTTTTCCACTTTCTCCAGGTTTTTGGTTCTTCTCATGTCGCGCCACAGCCCCCACCTGCCAGGGTCACTTGCGGCGAGGGCTGCTTGCGGCTTTAATTCTATTTTGTTTTTCAGTCCCTAGCCCCAAGCTACAGTGATTTTGAAGGCAGATATTATTGAAAGAAATTCAGGAAGACATAAAATCCTGCTTTGTTAGTGTACTCAAACTCCTATTACTCAGTATCAGTAGCACTTAGAGACATTCTGACTGTTGGGGTGAAAAATCTAGAGAGTCACCTTTGAAAAGAGGCCAAAGTGATGCATGTCCCAAGCTGTTCAAGCACAGCTTCAAATTTACTGACAACCACAGATTACTCTGCTCATAAAAGAAAACTTTAAAGATAAAGATTTGGGACCAATGAAGAAAACTGCTTCTACACAGAAATGGTAAAGAATTGTGAAATGTTGGCAAAACCCAGGAAGTGATACTCATGTCATCCCAAGCAGTTCAAACAACCAGTGACACAGAACAGGAAAATGTAGAGTTGATTGAGGACATGTTAGGACAGGTTCCAGATGCACTGTGGTCAAAACATGATATTGACGTTGGTCTTGTGAAATCTGCTCACCCTGTACAGGTAGAGTTAAAACCAGGTGTGCAACGTCCTTGCTGTGCTCAATACCCATTGAAACCAGAAGCAGAACAAGGAGTGAGTACAACAGTCGAAAGGTTAATTGAGGCAGGGGTGTTGGTCAAAACACGTAGTTTGTGCAATACTCCTATTTTTCCAGTGTTTAAGGCGTGGATAGGATTAAGGATAAATTAAGATATTTGTGACGGTTCGTGTGCAGGCAGGGAGGACCCAAAAGGCAGGAGACCAGGGAGCATTGTAACAGAGGTTTATTCAAAACAAAACCAAAACTCAAAGAGCCGCTGGAAGCAGCGGTATTGGGGGGTCAGGCTGGGCTTCCTCACGGGGGAACAAACAACTCGAAAAAAGGGGCTTCAGGCGGCGGTGCAGGCAGCGGTGGCTGGAGGCTTGAGGCCGGCTGACAGCGAGGCTTGGTAGCTGAATCTTCTGGCAGTGGTGTGGAGGCGAACCAGGCTTTTCTGGAGGTGTGATAATTGCTGGATAGAGTCCAGGTGTGTTCCTTGCTCCTCTGGAAGGTAGGTCAGCGCCGCCCCTGAGCCACCACCTGTCCTGCTGGAGAGACAGGAAAAAAGGAACCAACACAAACACAGCCATAACCTATATGAAAACAGAACTAAACAGACCCCAGTCCACAACAATATTGGATGGTTCAAGGTTCAAATGGTGAATGAAGTAGTGAAAAATCTATCAGCAGAAGTGCCTAACCCTCACACACTACTCACGAACGTGCCACCAGAGGCCAAATTTTTCACAATAATTGAATTGCTCTGCATTCTTTAGTATACCACTGTCAGAAGATCCACGTTATCTGTTTGCTTTCACCTATAAAAGTAAGCAGTACACCTATACTCACCTCCCACAAGGTTTTGCATGGTCACCACATATGTTCAACTTAGTGTTAAAAAATGATCTTGAAGGTTAAATAGTACACTGTTACAATATGTAGATGACCTGTTGATCTGTGCAACCACTCTGGAAGAATGCCATTGTGACCCTGTGAAGGTTCTACAGAGGTTGGCTGAAGTGTCCAAAACAAAACTCCAGTAATGACAAACACAGGTGGAATACCTAGGGAGAATTGTCTCCCTTGGTACGGTTGCAATCTCATCATCCCAGTTAGAAGGTGTAAGCAAAGCTCCATGGCCCCAGACTGTTGGACAAATGATGACATTTTTGGCGATGACAGGATACAACACTGAGTGGATAGAAGATTATGCAGAAAAGGTGGCTCCGCTCAGAGACATAATTAAACAATTTGATAACGCTACAATGACAGCTCCACTGACATGGACAACTGATGCTATGATTGCATTTGAGACATTGAAACAAAACATGCAAACAGCACCAACATTAGCTACACCAAATTACACCAAAAAGTTTTATCTGTACGTAGCTAATAGAAGTGACAAATATGTGTCTGCAGTGCTGATTCAAGAAACATGTGAAAAAACAGCATATGAGAAGGCATCAGTCATAACGATGGGGCATCCAATTATCATAGTGGCACCACACAAAATAGCCAAGCTGATCAATCAAGGATGATTTGTAGTAACTCAATCACATTGTTTGCAGTATGCACCACTCCTCACATATCCAGATGTGACCATCAAAAGGTGCTCAGCTCTAAACCCTGCGATGACTGTTCAATTTGAATTTGAAGGTAAACCCCATGAGTGTGTAGCTGAAACTATGAGATAAACCAAGCTCAGACCCCAATATGGAATGCAGATGTTATCTGTTTTTGTAGATGGTTTGTACTATCATGATTATGCGGGAAATAATGCAGGTTATGCAGGTGTGAGCCAAGAAAGCGATGTTTGGGTGACAGAAAAAGTAGAGCAATGTGAGCAGCCATGTTTGGCTCAGCTAGCAGAATTAAAAGCGTTAACTGAGGCATGTAAATTGCCTAAGGGAAAGGCAGCAAATATCTACACAGACTCCGCCTATGCTCATGGTTTTTGTTTTTGTTTGGAGCACTCTGGAAGCAAAGAGGCTATAAGAGAGGTGATGGGACCCCGGTGCAACATGGCGACCAGATTAAGCAATTACTTAACTTCTGCAATCACCTCCTCCAAATTAGCTACATGTCTGCTTGACTCAATCCAAACAAGACTGCTCAAGGATGTCTTCCCCTTAGTTAACGCTGCTATACCGAACCAGACCAACCTTTCCTCAGTCATAGGCTATGTGCCACAGGCCTTTAAGGTGGCTGTCATTAATCATCTACTTGAAAAACCCTCTCTTGATCCAGATGTACTATGTCTTTAAGATCCTTGAGAAGGTTGTTCTAGTGCAGCTACATGTACATCTGCACAGTAACAAGCTTTTTGAAGCTTTCCAATCTGGATTTAGAGAACACCATAGCACTAAAACAGCACTGGTCAAAGTCTCTAACGATCTTCTTATAGCTTCCAACAGAAGTCTTTTCTCTGTACTTGTACTTCTGGACCTCAGTGCTGCATTTGATACCATCGATCACAGCATTTTGCTGCAGAGACTAGAACATGAAGTTGAGATTAAAGGATCTGCTCTAAAATGGTTTGACTCATATCTATCTGACAGGTTTCAATTTGTCATTGTTAACAATGACCATTCGGAGTGCAGCGGAGTTACATATGGTGTGCCACAGGGTTCAGTTTTAGGGCCAATTCTCTTCACTCTTTACATGCTTCCATTAGGGGATATAATCCGGAAGCACTCCATCAATTTCCATTGTTACGCTGATGATACTCATCTCTACTTATCAATAGAGCCAGATAATGGAAGCCGCCTCATCAATCTGCAAGATTGCTTGAAAGACATCAAGGCCTGGATGTATTCTAACTTCCTACTACTGAACTCTGACAAAACAGAGGTTATTGTGTTTGGACCTAAGAATCTCAGGGACACATTCTCCAATCAGATTGCTACTCTGGATGGCATCACCCTGAACTTCGGTCCAACCGCGAGGAACCATTTTTGACCAGGATCTTTCCTTCAGCTCCCACATAAAGCATGTGACTAAGACTGTCTTCTTTCACCTGCGCAGTATAGCTAAGATCAGGAATATCCTCTCTCAGAGTGATGCTGAGAAACTGGTCCACTCATTTATCACTTCTAGGCTGGACTACTGTAACTCTCTCCTGTCAGGATGTCCAAAAACTCTCTTAAAAGGCTCCAGCTGGTCCACAACGCTGCAGCGAGGGTATTGACAAGAGTTAGTAAGAGAGAGCACATTCTAGCTTCTCTCCATTGGCTTCCTGTAGGATATCGAATAGACTTCAAGATCCTTCTACTTACTTACAAGGCTCTAAATGACAAAGCTCCATCTTATCTGAAAGACCTCATTATTCCATGCTGTCCTACCAGAGCACTTTGCTCCCAGAATGCAGGTCTGTTAGTGACTCTAAAAACAGACTGGGAGATAGAGCGTTCAGTTACGGGGCTCCTGTATTGTGGAACCAGCTCTCTCCATGGGTCAGAATGGCAGACACTCTTGCTACATGTAAGTCTAGGGTTAAGACCTTTCTCTATTACAGAGCTTTTAAATAGGGCATTTTATAGCTACGCTGCTATAGGCTTAGACTGCTGGGGGACACATCAGGTTACACGGAGCCCCCCCCACACACATTTTCATTATTTTATGCACTTTGTAGTCTGGCCTTGGTGTTTCCACAGATCTCTTCAGAGCTCCATCCCCCTGCACCAACCAACCGCCGCCTCCATCACCTCCTTTCTCCAGATGTTAAACTGGCCTGCACTCCCTGCTCGCGACCCTGTCTGCCGTCCAGTAATCCCCGTTAAGCTGGCCACCAGGAGCTTCCTTCATCATTTTTCGTTAACTGGCTGATTCCATTTCCACGTTTTCCATATTCCATGTTGTAAATTGTTTTCTTGTCTGTATACAACATCTATTGCACGTCTTCCCGTCCTGGGTGAGGGATCCCTCCTCTGTTGCTCACCCTGAGGTTTCTCCATTTTTTCCTGTTAGAAGGATTTTCTTCAGAGTTAGAAAAGACAATGAGGACGTCATAAGAGGGAGCAATGCTGCAGATGAAGGAGCCAAAGTGGCGTCGAGGTGTAAAGCAACTGCGATGACACAAATGGTGTTGTTGAAACTGATGGCTACGCTAGACGACATTATTTTGATGCAGAGAGAAGCAGATCAGAGTGAGCGGAATCTTTGGAAACAAAGAGGCACTACAGTGACTGAAACAGGGCTGTAGAGGTCACATGACGGCCTCTTGGTGGTGTCCGTGGCGCTTCTAACCATTCTGACCTCCAAAGTGCACAGTGTAGATTACTGTGCCAGGGGGGAGGTGTTAAAGAAAATAAGACAGCAAGGATACTGGTCACCATATATGCAAGCCATGGTAGGTAGTTTTGAACCAGTGTGAAGTGTGCGCTCAAAACAATGTGAGGAAAATAATAACATAACACCTGTAGGGGGTCCATTTAAAAGGTCCATTTAAACACATAGTGACTGACTATGTTGACATGATAAAACCAGTCCATAGGAAAAGATATATGTTAGTAGGTCATTGACAGGTTCAGCAGATGGGTGGAGGTGACAGCATCAAAAGATTTAGGAGCAGAATTGACATCAAGTTCCTAATCAGAGAAGGCATTCCATGATTTGGCATCCTGTCAGAAATCAGCATTTGTGAAAAAAGTCACCTGAGGCATTTTGCATTGGTTAAAGATTAAGAAGAGATTGGACGCTATCTATCATCCACAAAGTCAAGGAATGGTTGAAAGAATCAATGGAACCCTGAAGGCGAGGTCAAGTCAAGGTTTTCCAGCAGAAGTGGCATGAGCCCAGGTAAGAAGGACCTTACACAGTTATAAGGGCAATGCCAACAGCTGTCAAGGTGGAAGGAAGCAGGACGTGGTATCACCTGAATAACTGCACCAGAGTTCCGAGAGAACAATGAGAAAAATGACTGCTTGGTGCAACCTAGTGACCAGCTGTTTCTTTTTGATGTCAGTAGGCAAACTGGAACAGAAGAATCCAGTGTCAACCAGCCCCTGCCAGGCCCAAAGAAGATCCAAGAGACTGCAGGATGCTGGAAAGAAAGCATCAAGCTATGAAAGGAGCCACTCTCAATTAGTCAGATGAGTACGATGAAAAACAGGCCATCCAGACAGTGCTGGGCCCCACACCAGATTTCCCACATCAGGCTCACATGACACCCTGACGATTAAATAAAATGTTACGAGTTAGATGAAATATGCACCTTGCATGGGTCTGCAATGCAGCCTGGACCCCTCCGAAGGATGTCATAATAGAAAATGCAACTTCTGAAGCAGCAGTGACTGCTGGAGAATATGAAAAACAGCTCTGTGGGGTTACTTATGGAAAGGAATGGGGAGCAGGGGCTTGTCAGGTCGGTCTAGAACTGAGGAATCCAATTAAAGTAAAGATGAGTTTAAACAAAGCCATGAATCCAACTCATGGGTATGGTGTGTATGTCCAAAACAAGAGCCCTCTTGGAATAAGAGTAACTGTTCTCAGCCTTGAGAGAGAAGAAAGATGGGACCTAGAAATCCCTGCTATCTCTCCCATTGTAGAGGTGATAAGAGACCATATTAGGCTTCCTCTCCCGCCACAAAATATTTATAAAGTTATATAGTAATTAAGTGGATAGGACTACCTGAGCCAGCCCTGACCAAAAGCTTAATCGTAGAGGAAGGTCTTAAACCTAGACTGAAATGTAGAAAGAGTGTCTGCCTCTGACCCATGGAGAGAGCTGGTTCCACAATAGAGGAGCCCGGTAACTGAAGGCTCTACCTCCGAGTCTGTATTTAGAGATACTGGGAATCACTAACAGACCTGCATTCTGGGAGTGAAGTGCTCTGGCACGACAGCTTTGTCATTAAGAGCCTTGTAAGTAAGTAGAAGGATCTTGAAGTCTATTCTATATCCTACAGGATTCCGGCCCGCGAATGATTATCTGGCCCGCGGATGATATTTGATTAGTATTAGATGGCCGTAAACGCCCGTTGGTGTTTCGCGCGCTAATACTACATTACCCACAATGCAACCGTAGCGCGCGAACTCACTGCAGCGCAGCTCGGCTCATTATTCATCAGCTTGATTTTTTGTTTTGCACAGACATTTACGACCTGTTTTGACAATATTGCTTTATTCATTTAATGCAGAGGCATCAGGAGTATTTTTGTCTGTGTGTTGAAAAATGTTTCACTTGAGGTTGATGGGCATAAAAATACACAGTGTTATGTTCAATAGACTATGTGCAATCATTTCAATATGTTAATAAACATTGAATCAGTCCGGCCCTCGGCTTGTAGCAAATTTGTCTTTTTGGCCCTCTGTGTATTGACTTTGGTCTACTGGAGAGGAGCTAAAATGGGAGAGATGTGCTCTTAGTCCTCAAATCAAGGGAAATTGTGCACTTTTTGAGAGAAGCATGAAACTTCTACCATAGTTTATACGATGAGGTTTATTTTCAGATGTGGAAGGAAGTCAGATTTGACCTCTGAGGCCCGGGAGAGGTCAAATCAAAGATAATAATATACAAAATGCCTAATAGTGGAGCCAAACACAGTAGAAAACCACTTGTTTTCACCAAGGTGTCATTTCCCACTAACGTTTGGGTACCCATTCTGTTGGTGATACCTTTGAGACCAATAGAATTCAAGAAAATGTATTTATGTTAAGGTCAAAGTAAAAACACATCAAAATATTTATTTTTTATGTACCCCAAAACATTCTTCAATTAACTTCTTTGTAGTCTCTGTATGATTTAGTTATTAGTTATTATTTCATGGGAAGTTTGACTATTTTTATTCCTTCTCAGCACAGAATTATCACCAGGTGACCCCCCAGACCATTTTCATAGACCACCTGCAATACCACTGCTGACCACCGGTTGAAAAGCCCCTGCTTTAGAGCATCAGTAGCCTACTTATTCGAGGAGTTGTTGGTAGGTGACATGATGAAAAGGCCACAGTATGCACAATGTAGAGAGCACTTCTGATATATTCTAACAGGTAAACGGATTGACTATGAACAAGCAATATTATTACGTAAAAAATTTGAATGCAAATACACTGAAATTGACCGTAGCCAGGAAGGAGTTTTCCTTGATAGTTAGCCAGCTAGCTAATTATTTTGTTGTTGACCTGCAGTCAACTGGAAATAATGAGACACACACAAATGACACAGTGAGCAAAAATGATAACCATAATCTTACACCTGATGAAGTAGTCACTACAGCCCACGCAACCACAACTAAGCCAATCATAGTCACCTCCAAGCAGTGTTGGGCAGTAGCAGCGTTACAAGTAGCGGCGTTATTAGTTTAACTACATTTCTCAGTAGCGTGGTTGTAACATCGCTGTTTTCTACATCAAATATCTTTTCTGTAGTGAAGCTATTTTTCGGATCAAGTAACGCGGTAGTGAATCGCCCTGGCCATATGACAAGTTTATGTTTCTGATCGAGTCCTTAGAAAACAATCTGACACTTACCCTGCAACCCAAAATGAAGCTGCTCTCAATGTCCAAGACATCAGACACGAATTTAAGGACACTCACATTCTGGTATTTTCCCAAAACTCACACAACAATCGCCAGCTAAGCCAATCATCACAATTCAGTCATCATCTTCTTATATACAGTCTATGGTCATTATACATCAAACAAGTGTGTGTGTGTGTGGGGTGGGGAATAAAAGAAATATATACATATATATATATATATATAATATATATATATATATATATATATTTATATATATATATATATATATATAAACACATAAAGACATATATATATACACATACACACACACACACACACACACATATTTTAAATAAACTATTGAACTGAACATTTTTTGCCCATCAGTTTGTCTTACAATTTTATTGATCACTAGATAGCAATGGCTTGGAATGAAGTTGGTTCGAAGTTTAAAAAAAAAAAAGTAGCTTTGACGTAGTTAAGCTATTTTTGTCATTTGATTGTAGCTTAGCTTGCTACATTTCTCCAGTCGGTAGCTTTAGGGTAGTGAAGCTTCATTTTATGTAGAATAACCTGTAGCTCAGCTCACTACATTTTCCAAGTAGCTTGCCCAACACTGCATCCAATAGTGCTGCACGATTTGACAAAAATGTGTGCGATTGCGATTATGGTGGACAATATTGCAATATTCGATTGCGATATCAATATTGTAAATGAATGGTATCATGAGTCTACTTGCTTGGTTATCACGGACAACACAGAGAATAACGATAGATTTGAAGAGTGTATTTGTCAACTTAAAACACATAAGTAACATTAGAAATACAAAACCTGAGATTTTTACAGTACTGTTTTCCAAATAACTTAATATTCAAAATAAATAAATGAATACATAAGAGTACTTCCTGTCCACATTATGTCCACATCATTTTCCAAAATCCCTCCTTGTTAACTCAGTATTTCCCTTACAGTTTATTTTGGGTGTTCTTTTTATTAAATATGGAGAGAAAAAAAAAACAACTTTTGTGCAGTTTCATAGTCTAATGCATTGCTATGATTTCATTACATTGATTACAATGCATTTCTCTCCTCTCCCCCCCCTCCCTCTTCTCTCACAGCACAGATTGTCAGGTGCTGCACTCACACCGGTAACGCAAACACACCCACCCATACAGATGAGTGTTGCCATTACGGTCAAAAAAGAAAACTAAACAAAAACATGTAAATGAAACTGGAGCTTCCCTGGCTGTTTGCCAGGGAAATATCTCCGTTTATTTAAACTCACCACACTTGTCGAGAAGGAAAGCACAGTTAGCTCCGTGTAGCGCTCCAATGCTCTGTGACGATGGTAACATGGAGAGAGGGTCCTGCGAGGATATGGACCGGTCTGCTGTATGCCGGGTATGACCATACCTGCTGCGCACAGTTGGTTGCACATGTTACCAGACTCCACACACTACATGATAGTCCCGGTCACAGGCACACACACCTATCATGCACATTCATTTACATTAAAAAGCAAAAGCAGCCTTTTGTGCAATTACGTAATCGCACAGCATGATATCCCACTTACGATTCGATTAATTGTGCAGCACTACTCCAAGCCAACAGTTACAACTGATATTACAGTTACTAAAAATATTCTGGGGGCAACCTTGGTCCTCACGGTCTAAAAATGGTTCTCTCTCCTGTAGTGCTGCTGTGGAAAAAATATTGATTTTGACATAGTGAAAACACAACTAATGGTGTCTCTGTTTTAGTGTATTGAGAACAGACCTAAGAATGTCTCTGCCTCCACCCAGTGATTATTTAACCCTTAGAGGAGTCTCTGACTCTGCCCCCACCGACATATCAACTTGATCTTTCTTGTCTAAACAATGGTATTCAAATTCTATGATGATATTACCCTCCCCAACACACCTTCTCGTCTCTGCTTTTGTTTCTCGCTGGTTCTTGGTAATTTTATTGTATGTCTCATGATAATTTAATCCTGTCTGGACATCAGAACCTTGAGATGTTAATACCTTACCTTCCCATGTAACCCCTCCTCTTCCCACAATTGTATATCTGTCCCCCTTGTCCTTTACTCTGGGTCAGTCTAATGCCACAGACACACTCTGTGACACTCGGCTCACCGTTTTCCGGATTACTATTAAACTCACCACACCACAGCAAATTTTAGGACTTGGACTTGTGTGATTTTCTTCAACCCTGCATGCAGGGCGGACGTATTGCGGCAACTGGACCTTGTAGAGACTCGCGAATAGCGTGGTGGATTTGGGTGAAAAGATACAATGGTCACAGTTGCAGAGATACATCAGCCCTGCATCCAGGACTACAGAAGAGAGATAGCGGACAGCGAGGGTTTGGGGATTTCAAGTCATTTACACTTCTAAGCTTTGTAGGTCCCTGAATACCCAGGTATGTGAACTAAAATTAAGATAAAAAACATTTAGAGGGTTTAGCTTGTCTTTAAGAATAGAGTTCCTGACAGCCTGGTGCCATGCAAGACCACTGTATGTGCAACAAAGATTGAATAAAAAGTGGTTAGTTTATGGTTACAACTGGCTATGGGGAAAAGTTAAAATGGTTTATCTTACCATCATTGTCTGGCTGGATCAACATTGCAGGGTTCTCATTGGATGAGGTGTGCTGCGTTCTTTTGGTTTTGCGTGTGTTTGGCATGACTATAAGGGTAAAGGAAATAAACTGAGATAGATTTTTTAGAAAGTAAAAATACATTTGTAAACATTGTTAACCCTCAGGTCCTCCGTGGGCCGTTTGTGGCCTTTTTTTTCCTTTTTTTTCTTCTTCATTTGGCCATCATTTTGCCTGTGTTAGGGCCTCAGGCATGATTTCCTGTAAGAAGGTTTCTTTTTTGACATATTTTTTGAATCTAGTGTCATTTACCATCACAGGTCTATTATATAGCCTATCGACTTTTTTACCCCTTTTGTTATCCTCGGCCTTTTGTGGCCACTCACCTAAAAACTGCTATAAAATCATCATATATCAATATTTCTTTCTACTTTTTTTGCACAGATCTCTTAAACCACTTCAGCTCTGCTCAAAAATACCAAATAATCAATAATTTTCAGAATTTTAACCCTTTAAATGCCAGTTTGAATACATGGTGCATCTGTGTTAAAAAAATATAAATGAGATATTTTGAATAAAATGAATAGCAGGTGGTTGGGGCTTTGCAGGTGATTAGAGGCTTGGATATGTCAAAGATTAGCAATAACATTGATTTCATTGCATTTGTAGTTTTTGCGCAGTTTAAGATTTAGTACGATAATGGCAAACAAAGCCCCATTGACTTACATTATAAACCACATTTTTGACCTTGCGCTGATCTCACTGCTAAAACACCATATAAACATGCATTCTGTATAATGTCAGCATTTCATTTTGAACAAAACTAGTTAAATTTGACATTTTTACTGTATTTTCTCAGATTCAACCTTTTTCCATTGTAGGCTGATGCATGAAATTCTTCATATTATATTATATTATGGAGCCCTGTGACCACCAGGGGCGCCCACGTGTGTGTGTGTGTGTGTGTGTGTGGGATCCTTCTCTTGCTTACTCACAAGCCCTGAGTAAAAGTGAGGGCAGCCAGGTGCAAAAACACACAAGCCATTGTTGATGTTTTCTCCACAAGATTATCAACAACATCTTTGAGTGCAGCAGGGGCAGAGGGTCATTACGTCACTCAGGCTTCTTTTATCTGTCTACTACAAAGACAATGAAACACCTCCCTAGGCATATACCCACATGATAAACCATCAAGAAACAATGATCCTCATCCTACTTTGACCTTTTATTCACCCCTGACATGATCTGTGCACAGACAAAGATTGTGCACGGGCTTCATAATATAATATGAAGAATTTCATGCATAAGCCTCCAATGGAAAAAAGTTGAATCTGAGAAAATACAGTAAAAATGCCAAATTTAACTAGTTTTGTTCAAAATGAAATGCAGACATTATACAGAATGCATGTTTATATGGTGTTTGAGCAGTGAGATTGGCCAAAGGTCAAAAATTTGGTTTAAATGTAAGTCAGTGGGGCTTCTTTTGCCTAAATGTCCTAAATCTTAAATTGCGCAAAAACTACTAATGCAATGAAATCAATGTTATTGCTAATCTTTGACATGTCTAAGCCTCTAATCACCTGCAATTCCCCAACCCCCTGCTATTCATTTTATTTAAAATATCTCATTTTATATTTTTTAACACAGACGCACCATGTATTCAAACTGGCATTTAAAGGGTTAAAATTCTGACAATTATTGATTATTTGGTATTTCTGAGCGGAGCTGAAGTGGTTTAAGAGATCTGTGCAAAACAAAATAGAAAGAAATGTTGATATATGATGATTTTATAGCAGTTTTTAGGTGAGTGGCCACAAAAGGCCCGAGGATAACGAATGGGGTAAAAAATGAAAATCTGACACCACATAAAAATTACAAATGCAATCAAAAAAAATTTGTTGCTAACTTTTGACATGTCCAAGCCTCTAATCACCTGCAATGCCCCAACCCCCCTGCTATTCATTTTATTTAAAACATCTCATTTTATATTTTTTAACACAGATGCATCATGTATTCAAACTGGCATTTGAAGGGTTAAAATTCTGAAAAACATTGATTATTTGGTATCTCTGAGTAGAGCTGAAGTGGTTTAAGAGATTGTTGTGGGAAAAAAAAAAAAAGGAAAATGCACCGAGCTCCGAGAAGTAGAGGGAGCGAGAGGGGGGGGGGGTGAATGTAGGTAGGAGGAACCAGGGCTTAGCTCTAGGCAAACTAGTGAGAGAGAGTGGGGGAGGAGTGACAGTAGGAGGAAGGGCCTAAAGAACTTAACCCTGGGTGAAGGAGAGAAAGAGAGGGAGGAGTGAAAGTAGGGGGGAAGGACCAAACTTAACCCTGTGCAGAAGGAGAGAGAATGAGGGGGGAGGGGTGAGTGACCACTGCGGGGAAAGTTCTAGAAAGCCTAAGACCACAGGTGCGGACACCAGGTGCAGGGGTGAAGTGTGCCAACTATGACAGCATAAGAGTGGGAAAAACCCGGCACGAGTAAAGAAAACGTGACAATAAGAGATAGCCGCGCCTGTTTAGGGCAGGGGCTAAGGTGTGAAAAGTGACACCATGATTGTTTGGACAAATAAAATTAGGTTTAAGGAAAATAAAGGTGTAAACATCCCTAAATTTAAATAAAAAGGTTGTGCACTTTGGTGGGTATAAAAAATGAGTGCAAAGCCCTCTGGGTCAGTCTGATCCGGATCTGACTCGGGTTCTAACCTCGCCGTCGCGTGGGTTAAACTCTACTGCACCAAGCTCTGTCGGACTTAGAAAATTTTCAAAGGGAGCACCTCCACACTTTGTTGATTTTTTGTGACCTTGGTGGACTCCCTTCAAGATGTAGATTTTTGTATCATTAAATGTTGGAGAAAATAAACGGTCTTTGATCACAACTGGCCCATTTTCAGACGTTTATTTTTTACCCAACAAGATCTGTGCAAAGACTCAAAGGCTTTCTTTTATTGTACAGCTTCTACTTTATAAATTGTAGACTTTCCTGGTCTTACCTGGTAAGATTGCAGAACATTGTCAAAAAGCAGATTTATTCCAAAGGATATTGTAAGAACATGGTAATAGTACAGAAACAAACAAGGCTTCCTTTTACAGTACAGTTACACCTTACTTACTGGGTAACTTGCAAGGTTTTACTTGATAATGTTTTGGAATGTATGTGGTACAAGTTCCTAATTACTTGGTAAATACCAATCTACTAAATACTGGGTAAATACCTGGTAATTACTGGGGAAGTAACGGGTTTACAATCTACAATATACAATTACCGCGTATCTACCAGGTAATTATTGGGTAAATGCCTGGTAGCAGTCAGAAAAATATCTTGTAAATACTGGGTAATTACATGGTAAGTACTTGGTAATTACCAGACTGCAAAAGGAAGGGTTATCAATACATTAAATTTCATTCATTTCATGTCATTTTTAGAACAAACAATCAATGATGCTCATTTGGATTTTTTTTTTTTTTTTTAGGCCTTTGTAGATAAGCTCATTATCATGCTGTTAGCTTGTTGTTAAATAGGCTAATTTTTATATTTTTTTTTACTACTCTGACTCCCTTGAGACTCTGGTCAAAACAGATCTCTGCTGGCCTCCTATGCTGACGGCCTGTTCTCCTGGTCACCGTGATGCACTTGTCTCTACCCTCCTCCTGCACTAGCTACATGTATATAGAGTCACATTGTTTATGTTGTACATTTTAATCAGTCCTGTAACACACATAGTGTGACCGCAGTACCGGCAGGGTGACAGAAATGCTCACTGTTAATGTGTAGAGGTGTAACAAATAAGCTACGATTTGATACTATATTTAAGCTATGATTTGATACTATATACACTGTTTAGTAATGTTACGATTAACTATGATTTGACACCATGTATGTACTGTTCTGTTACAATTAGATGACACTGCGTGTGCTGTATCCTGTGCATGAACTCACATAAACTGATGAGTGTCCTTACGACACCAAATAGCGACGACTCTCACCTGATAAGCAAGGACAAGATGTAACTGCAGTGTCTTCTCTCTCTGTCAGCTAGGTCTGTTACAATAGATACACGCCTGACTCACAGCAGATTCACACACATACTTAACACATATTCTGCGCACACATCATAAACCAAGAGTGGACAGCATCATCTGACTAATCACACACTGTCATGAAGTCCAACCTCTGCATGGAGCAGGCCGAGAAGATAACTTCTTGGGCTGAACTATAAATTCCAGAACATGCGCTTCAGCTGGGAGCAGCAAAGTCTGGTAGCTCTGAGTTTTTACTCAACCTTTGCTTTTTTTGTGTGTTTTTGTTGTATTTTGTAGGAGATTCTTCAGGAGAGGAGCTTCTGTCATTGAAAATGGCGCAAGTCTGGAGGATGCCACCCTGTTCCAGCTGGATGACGAGGTGCTTTCATGGTTGCTGTGCTGGAGTTGCAGAGGTTAAAGGCTTGGAAGTGGAGATGTACTGTAGGTCCTTTCTGCTGTCATCCATCCATTTTTCCTCCGCTTATCCGGGGCCGGGTCGCGGGGGCAGCAGCCTGAGCAGGGACCCCCAGACTTCCCTCTCCCCAGACACTTCCTCCAGCTCTGCCGGAGGGACCCCAAAGCATTCCCAGGCCAGCCGGGTGACGTTGTCACTCCAGCGTGTCCTGGGTCTTCCCCGGGGCCTCCTTCCGGTGGGACATGCCCGGAACACCTCCCGAGGGAGGCGCCCAGGGAGCCACCTCAACTGGCTCCTCTCGATGTGGAGGAGCAGCGGCTCTACTCCGAGCTCCTCCCGGGTGACAGAGCTTCTCACCCTATCTCTAAGGGAGCGCCCCGCCACCCTGTGGAGGAAACTCATTTCGGCCGCTTGTATCCGGGATCTCGTTCTTTCGGTCATGACCCAGACTTCATGACCATAGGTGAGGGTAGGAACATAGATCGACCGGTAAATCGAGAGCTTTGCCTTTCGGCTCAGCTCTCTCTTCACCACGACGGACCGATACAACAACCGCATTACTGCGGCCGCTGCACCAATCCGCCTGTCAATCTCATGCTCCATCCTTCCCTCACTCGTGAACCGGACCCCGAGATACTTAAACTCCTCCACTTGAGGCAGGAACTCTCCCCCGACCCGGAGAGGGCAAACCATCTATTTCCGGTCGAGAACCATGGCCTCAGACTTGGAGGTGCTGATTCTCATGCCAGCTGCTTCACACTCAGCTGCGAACCGCCCCAGCGCATGCTGAAGGTCCTGGCTCGAGGGAGCCAACAGGACAACATCATCTGCAAAAAGCAGAGATGAAATCCGGTGACTCCCGAACCGGACCCCCTCCGGACCCTGGCTGCGCCTAGAAATTCTGTCCATAAAAATAATGAACAGAACCGGTGACAAAGGGCAGCCCTGTCGGAGGCCAACATGCACCGGGAACAAGTCCGACTTACTGCCGGCAATGCGAACCAAGCTCCTGCTCCAGTCATCAGAGACCTTACAGCCCTCAGCAGAAGGCCTCCAACCCCATATTCTCGGAGCACCTCCCACAGAATGCCACGAGGGACACGGTCGAATGCCTTCTCCAAGTCCACAAAGCACATGTGGACTGGTTGGGCAAACTCCCATGAGCCCTCGAGCACCCTGTGGAGGGTATAGAGCTGGTCCAGTGTTCCACGACCAAGACGAAAACCGCATTGTTCATCCTGAATCTGGGGTTCGACTATCAGTTGAATTCTCCTCTCCAGCACCCTGGAATAGACTTTCCCCGGGAGGCTGAGGAGTGTGATCCCCCGGTAGTTGGAACATATCCTCCGGTCCCCCTTTTTAAAAAGAGGGACCACCACTCCGGTCTGCCAGTCCAGAGGCACTGTCCCCGACTGCCATGCGATGTTGCAGAGGTGTGTCAGCCAAGACAGCCCCACAACATCCAGAGACTTGAGATACTCAGGGCGGATCTCATCCACCCCCGCTGCCTTGCCACTGGGGAGCTTCCGAACTACCTCAGTGACTTCAGCTTGGGTGATGAATGAATCAACCTCTGAGTCCTCCGCCTCTGCTTCCTCCATGGAAGACATGGCAGTGGGATTGAGGAGATCCTCAAAGTACTCCTTCCACCGCCCGACAATATCCCCAGTCGAGGTCAACAGCTCCCCACCTCCACTGTAAACAGTGTTGGCAGAGCACTGCTTCCCCCTCCTGAGGCGCCGGATGGTTTGCCAGAATTTCTTCGAGGCCGATCGGTAGTCCTCCTCCATGGCCTCCCCGAACTTTTCCCATACCCGAGTTTTTGCTTCCGCGACTGACCGGGCTGCCGTACGCTTGGCCTGCCGGTACCCATCAGCTGCCTCAGGGGTCCCCCAAGCCAACCAGGCTCGGTAGGACTCCTTCTTCAGCTTCACGGCATCCCTTACTTCCGGTGTCCACCACCGGGTTCGGGGATTGCCGCCACGACAGGCACCAGAGACCTTGCAGCCACAGCTCCGAACAGCCGCATCAACAATGGAGGTGGAGAACATGGTCCACTCGGAATCAATGTCTCCAGCCTCCCTCGGGATCTGGTCAAAACTCTCCCGGAGGTGGGAATTGAAGACCTCAATGACAGAGGATTCTGCCAGACGTTCCCAGCAGACCATCACAGTACGTTTGGGTCTGCCGAGTCTTTCCAGCTTCTTCCCCTGCCACTGGATCCAACTCACCACCAGGTAGTGATCAGTTGACAGCTCAGCCCCTCTCTTCACCCGAGTGTCCAAGACATACGGCCGGAGATCAGATGACACGACTACAAAGTCGATCATTGATCTCCAGCCTAGGGTGTCCTGGTGCCACGTGCACTTATGGACACCCTTATGCTCGAACATGGTGTTCGTTATGGACAAACAAGTCCATAACACACTTAAGTCCAACAACAGAACACCACTCGGGTTCAGATCGGGGAGGCCGTTCCTCCCAATCACGCCCCTCCAGGTATCACTGTCGCTGCCCACGTGGGCGTTGAAGTCCCCCAGCAGAACGATGGAGTCCCCAGTTGGGGCACGTTCCAGTACCCCTTCCAGGGACCCCAAGAAGGCCGGGTATTCAGCACTGCCATTTGGCCCATAAGCCGAAACGACTGTGAGAGACCTATCCCCGACCTGAAGGCGCAGGGAAACGACCCTCTCGTTCAGTGGGGAGAACTCCAACCCATGGCAGCTGAGATGGGGGGCTATGAGCAAGCCCACACCAGCCCTCCGCCTCTCACCATGGGCAACTCCAGAGTAGAAGAGAGTCCAGCCTCTCTCAAGGAGTTGGGTTCCAGAGCCCAGACTGTGCGTAGAGGCGAGCCCGACTATCTCTAGCCGGTACCGCTCAGCCTCCCGCACTAGCTCGGGCTCTTTCCCCCCCAGTGAGGTGACATTCCATGTCCCTAAAGCCAGAGTCGTTGTCCAGGGATTGGGTTGCCGGGGCCCCCGCCCACGACCGCTACCCAAACCACAAAGCACCGGCCCCATCTGAACCCTCCCGCGGGTGGTGGGCCTACGGGAGGGCGGGCCCACGTCACTCCTTCGGGCTGTGCCCGGCCAGGTCCCATGGGCAAAGACCCGGCCACCAGGCGCTCGCCTGCGAGCCCCAACCCCAGGCCTGGCTCCAGAGTGGGGCCCCGGTAACGCCATTCCGGGCAACGTGCACTTCCTTGTTGTGACATTCTTCATATGGGGCTTTGGAACCGCTCTTGGTCTGACCTGTCACCTAGGACCTGTTTGCCTTGGGAGACCCTACCAGGGGCATTAAGCCCCGGACAACATAGCTCCTAGGATCACTCAGGTGCTCAAACCCCTCCAGCGCAATAAGGTGGCGGTTCAAGGAGGTTCAAAATTTCAAAATATCAACTCTCTGCTCAACAATATAGATGAAGACTCAGGAAGTAGACATTTTTCAAATCAAAACAATACTTGTGTACATCCCACCAACGGCTGCTGCTGAAGTTGTCATGTGAAGGTCTCCATGAAGTCGTTGCTAGGATACAGACTAAACATCCTGAGGCACTTGACTTCAGAGAGATCAGAGATACACGCTGGAGGAGGCCACTCTGAACAACTCAGATCATCCTCTTCATAACACCTTGATGGACCAAGAAAAGAGCGGTGGTGGACGGCTCCTCTCTCTTCACTGCAGGACGGAGAAATATAGAAGATCCTTTGTACCTTCAGCCATCAGGCTTCTTCATTTTTCTGCAAATGGTTGATGAGCTGACAGAGAAACGAATTTCCCTTTGGGGATTAATAAAGTAATTTGTATTCGTATTCGTAAATGTGAACTGTTTTCTCAAATCTGTGTCCGTTTTGGCTGAGATCCTGAGTGACCTCTATTGACCTGTGACCTGTGCTTTACCTGTGACCTGAATAAATTCTTCATCTGTGAACTGAAGACTTCTCCGGTTTGTTTTTTTGGGCTTCCAATGAAAGAACTGAATCTAACAGAGGGACGAAATGACAGTTACTTTCTTCCCGACAGTGACTCCTGACACTTAAATCTGATTTGCATCTATACTGAAAAACTCTGACATGTCAAACTGTAGGATGTGTTAGAGAACCAATTCATCCGTCTAACCATCATAACTATAACACCTGAAACAGTAAACAGCCAAGCGATCGAAAAAATTACCGCTCCAGTGAATTTTGAAGTTCTTGAATGTAACTTAGTGAAAGCAAGACGTATCCTTAAGATTTTTTGCAGTTTTGTAGGTCATGCATGCAGTACATGCTGACAAAGTTTGACATATCAGACTTGTATGGACTCGGAGAAAATCACTTCATTACTCTCGTCCCACATTACTTTCCACCCAGCTGACACACCATCCCAAGATGCTGTTGACTTACACTGCGAAGTGGAAGGTGACATCTAATCAGTATATATCTATGGAAATGCGCTACAGCGACAGTAGCGGCTGGCTGACCTAATTGCTCTTCCTGCAAAGCGAACGGGGAGAAATGGGCAGTGAACAGTGCCAGGTGGAACATGGGGGATTTGAATGGGTCTTAATATCAATACTTGTGCCTGAAAAATCGATACTTTCTGGGGAAACAAAATTTCGATATATATCACAGGATTGATAAAATTGCTCAGCCTTATTCTTGGACCAAATGCGGTTCGAACTGACACGTCCGGTCAAGTTGGTTGGGCCAGCCCGGTCCATTGAGAACTCAAATTTAAGCCCATAGAGGTCCAAGCACACATGGGAGTCCAAAAGAACAGACATGCAGCTCAGTCCATAGAGCAAAGGAGAGAGAGACAAACAGCACAGCAACAGGTGTGCGTGTGTCATACCTGGAAACTCCAAGAATGTAGAATGTTCATTATAGAAGAGAAACACATTTCAGGACTGCTGACTTGTATCATCAGATAGATCAGCTGCTGTAGGCTAAAGGGTATAGGCTGAAAATATAATCATATACAGCTGAAAATCACAGCACATGTCTGTTCTGATTATTCAGCAGTGTAAAGCTACTGAATAATCATGTGGGAGCCAACATATTAACATCTGGCAGTACAGCAATCAAGATAGGCCTACAGATACAAACCAGAAGTGGTGGAACAGGAAAGTATGGCCTGAAGGAGGCCCATGGTGAAGCAGAGGAAACAGGCCCTTGAAGGGCTGATCCAGGCCAAAAGGTTTAAAAATTAGTTTTGTTTTTTCTCACCAGACACAGTTCCCCACTAGACCAGTTTCAGACACTCTAGCCATTCTTGCCATTACAATGATAGGAACCTCAGTCAGTACTAAATGTGCTTTTTTTTAATCTGAAGCTTTTTTTTTATCATGTTTTTCCTTTATGATCTTCTCAGAGTACACCAGAATGCTTTATTTACGTGTTAAAATCGGATTTTTTTTCTGGGGGGATGCCCCTGTACAGGAGGTCTGGGGGCATCCCAGACTGGGGTGACAAACTGCCACCCCAGGGGGGCAGCCCTCACATCAGGGTCTGTTGTGGGTCTGGAAAAACTTCCCCTGAGTGCACACTTCGCAAAGTGGAGGTTTGTTTATTAAACCCTTAATTTTCATCTCCATTAAACAGGAGCCGCGACGAGCGGCTACCTTGGCAGCTGCTTGTATCTGCAGGTCACTCATTGTGCTAACAGCATGCTAATCATCACCGGTACACCGGTGGGAACACGCTGCAAACTGCAAGCTGGGTCTGGGTTTCTCTGGGCCCATAACCTGTCGGCAAAGCAAGGCTGTACAGCAACTATCGCTGTGAACCCAAAATTTGATAACATGAACTTGGAGGAAAAGAAAAGGCAATAGACACTCTGCTGCTTCACGTGGCTCACACACACTGCAATTCAAATCAGCTGCATGCAGGAGGGCTTTTATTAATCGCGCCCACCAGACGGGTGGCTTGTCAGTGCCATCCATCACAAATTAAATCATAAATTCACAAACACAAAAGTTTGCCCATCATCAATGGAAATAAACATAAATAAACACTCAATAATTGAGAGCACCATTCAACATCATCTCTATCTTTATCTCTATCTTTCATTTCAAACAACATGTTTGGTAGGATGATTCTAATCTGTGAAAAATTCAAGTTACATCTCAGTCGAGATTGAATTACATGACATGCAACAGTTAACTGGTGTTTTATGTAAAATGACATCATTGTTTGACCTGTTACTGAAAACGACCATCATCATCATCGTCATCAGTTTGTCATCGGTAAAATGGAGGCCTCCAGATGTGGTCACAAAGAGATAAAGGATATTACTGCACAGGCTGTATTATGATGTGACAGTGGTTGATATTTGTTTTTATGTCACTCTGCTGCTCACCATATGTCTTCCCCTGGGGAGAGGATGCTCTCACTGATTAGCTGAACAGCTTGTTGCCCAACAGGCCATGAGGTTCAGTGACCTCTGGGGGTGAACAGAAGGGCATGTAATCTACTTGATGGGACAAGGTTGAGGGTGTAACACTTCTGTGTGTGTGTGCCATCATGAAAATGGACTCTAGTTTGCATTGTATAAATCAGTCTGAAGAAGCTGTTAACAAGAATAAAGGATTTCTCAATGTTCTCTGTTCAATTTCACACAACTGTGAGTCTGTGCCTCATTAGCATTTAGTACATGAGCATCAACAAACTAATTCCTTGGCCATCTCAATTTCAATCATAATTGTATAATTCTAAAAGAACATCTGCTCTACTTTCTTTTGGATTCCATCTCCTTGAATGGTTCAAGCTTGGACAAACTTTGTTAGGCTCCATCTTCTTGCCAACTGGGACAGAATCTCCTTTCTGTATGATGATCAACTGGCTAACGCTCATGACATCTTTCTTGCACTAATGGTGCTCCTTTTGCCAGAAGAATAGCCCCTGGAGTTGGTGAAAGGATGTCAAATCACTCGTTCCACTCTCTTTGAAATCTCCTGCATTATGACAACCAATGTCAATCTATCATCCATGACCTTTCCTGGACAGCGTAGTAAAGTTTCCAAGTCTTTCTTGACCAGAATAAACTTTCCATTGTTTGAGCTCATCACCTTAATTACCAAACCAACCTACATTATGACTCCTAAAACACAGACTACCAAGGTTTAACTCAGTGGCATCAGTTTCTTCACTAGACTTATGACTGATAGTCCAGGCTCGGCCTAAAACCATTCTCTGACATCACCGCTCCTCAAATCGATCCCTCACCATGAGCCAATCAGAAATCCTTGTCACCTTCCCCCGTCATGTTATTTTGCCTTCTTTGGCTTCCTCAGATTTTCAAATTCATCTGTCCTACTTTGACCCCTGCTACCATGCTGTATTCCAGGACATTTCATCAGAACCACTCTCAATGGAGAGTTTATTTATGGACATTTGTAGATTTGCTGTTGCCTGATGCAGCAATGAATTTCCCATGAATCATCCCAACAATACATTTAGAAAAGGCCAAAACCAAAACAACAAGAACAACAAAAAACCTCTGTAGAAGTCAGCAGAACTCATTCAGAAGAATCAGAATTCGGTATAACTTGGAAAAACTCAACAGAACCCAAAAACTCTGTGGGACTCAGCAGAACCCAACAAATAAGTTAAAACACAAGTCATTAAAGGAGATCACACATGATCTGAGAATTCAGTGACTGATGTGTAGCCTATACTGTACTGATATTATCACTGATATTTGTTTAATTAATAAATGTGAGGTAGGAAAACATCAGAAGCTTCTAAATTTAGAATCGTGAAAAATGAAATATTTCCACTCAATCATAAAGACCTCAATACAGGACTTCTCCTACCCTTAAGGTGATAGTGGTGACGATGATGTTGGGGGCTCGCGCTCTCTCTCTCTCTCTCTCTCTCTCTCTCTCAGATAATAACCTCTGCCTCCTCTGCTTGCCAGCATCATAATCGCTCGCAGAATGTGCCGGGACTTTCTCACCAACGGAGACGCATCATGATGACTTTCCGCGGGCAAAGCTGTACCCGGTAGCGCCTGATGTTTTCTATGTTCAGTAGCTGATTCTTCCCAGCTGCGCCGCGTTAAGCTGGAGCCCGGGCTCCAATATTCACCCTCTGCCACCCGCTCACAGAGGCTGCTCTGTCCACGTCCCTCCGACGCTGCCGCTTACGTGTGGGGATTCAAACTTGAGGGACTTTACCATCGCAGACGGAGAACAAAAGGCAGCGGGCAGGCGGGCAGGCGGTGTATCCGCCTGGTGAATGTAGCGGTGGGCAAGGAGTCTATCTACAGGGTGCATAGCCGTGCTGCTGGACCAGCCGAGGACGCACCAGTTTCCCGTCCCACATCTTGTTCTGTCCACTCCGTTGTCACGAACACGACCAGAATGATCCTGCTCGGGATTGTGCTGGCACTCTTCATCTCAGGTGAGTTCGGGTTTTCGTAGGGCTTCAACCTGCTGTCACATGCTCTGCCTGTTTCAGCAGAGAGTAAAGTCTCTCTTTTCACACTCACCTCAAACTAAAAATGATTTGTTCTCTACTTTCATAAACCTTCGTCCAGGTCTGGTCTGCTCAGGTTTACTTATGTGTGTCTAGTGTGATGACAGTCTTTCAGTGGAAGAAGAATTTCTCCGACTGCGGCTGACAATCACAACCTTAAAGTGGACATTCTTTGAAAAAAAGAAAGAAAGAAAGAAAGACAAATGTAAGACGTTTGCCTCTGAACCCCGCTAAGGCTACGCCCAACAGCTCCGCGTCCTGAATCCAGAATACAGAGACAGGCTGACAGAGGGTCAGGTCCTCAGGCTCCGCTGTTTTATCCCAGCAGCAGTAACAACAGCAAGAACTAAACAGTTATACCATCGACATGAACATATAAACACATATGAAGTATTATATTATTTAATATTTTATTTTATTATATACGGCCCATAGGATATATAAAGTTTTTTTTTTAGCTTTGCAATAAATTTCATATTTATCCTAATTGTAGAGAAAAAATGAAAATGCAGAAAACGTGAAATGTGAGTAAAAATATTACAAGATTTTAAGTTCAAAAAGTGAATTACAAAAAAGTTGCCCCGATGAATATAGCATAAATACACACTGACAGATTGTCCTAGTTATTCATTCTGTGTATCCTGACAAAATTTGGGAAATCTCTAGATTCCGTGAACAAATTACTTAAAGGAAGTAACAGAAGGCGCTAATACTCACCGACCAGATCTCTACATCTCAAACGTAGATCAGAACCTTAAACCTCCTTTGTTCTCATGACTGAGGCATTGAATCATATCTGCCGAATTTTAGCGGCTGCAAAAAGGGTAAAGGGCCTGATTTTTACACTCACTGACTGATATTTGTCTCCAGTTGGGCTGACATGATATTTTCCTGTACAGATATTCACACCACTGCAGATGATTTTCACCACTACAGGAACATTTACAGCACAGTTCTTCTTATAACAGTGATTTTTTTTTATTTGCTGTTTTTTTTGATGAGGACATATTTGACTCTTATTGTGCAGCTGCTTTAATTTTTATCTTCATATATTCAAATACCCTCTGATTATAGTTTTGACGTAAATAATGGGAATTGGAAATAAGTAATACTACAAATGCTGAGAAACAGAGACTCTATTTTTTAATTTTTAATATTTATCAGAAAATCAGATCTTTGTCAGTATCTGAAGGATGAATGCGTGAGTTGGGCTCATACTGACAGTGGAGCAGCTTTTAAATGATCACTTAAGTAATTAAATTACTGGGTGGGATGATGTCCTGAGGATGACCTTGTTCACTTCACTCTTCGTCTTTGTGTGATTGTATAGCCGTTCTGTGAGTCTGTATGTGTGAACACTAAATGCTCCTACATGAGAACAAAGGAGGATTTTTAACGGCACAATAATGTAAAGGCCGTGGTAAGGAATACATGAACACTGTGTGCTATTACATGTCACAGACAGGTGTGATACCCACAGAGCTGAAGGGACAGATTAGATAACAGCAGATTGGTAAACAGACTGCAGTTTGACATGTATACAGAGGTTAGTGTGGAAACACTGTGTGACCAAAGAGCAGGTTTAACACAGTGACAGATCTGTATCTAACAGGTGTGTTTGAACCTGTCTCCTAGTTCATTTGTTTTTAGTGGTTGTTAATTTGATAGGACAGAATGTGACCTTGTCTGACTGTTAGACTCAGATCCTGTACATAACTGAAACTGACAAAGCTCACTGACACCTGACCTCACAGAGAACACAGACACTTAATCACATTACACTATAAAGTCTTTTCTAAATGTTTTCTAAATGTGGAGCTACACAACAGTCCTAAGGTCCTGATGTGCAGAACCCCTGCTGTACTGCTGGTGAGAAGAATTTGAGGGTGGTCCATACTGCAGCATGACCCTGCTGTGTTCATTAGACACGTTAATGATTGTCCAACATGTAGTGACTGTAATGTTGAGTGACAGGCTCATATATCTCCCTGTCTCTCTGTGTCAGCCTCCTTCCCCCTTCAGACTTTCAGGTCGTGTCGCATTTTTCCATCTCAATCTAAATTCCCCCTTGGATTTAGTGTTGCGTCAGAATAAATTGTTGAAGTCGTTCAATGAGGAAGTGCAGTGAACCGACACCGATGTGCAAACACATTTGAAGCAGCAGTAGTTGACGTCTTATCGGCATGCACGCAGGTGTTCATGTTTGTGTGTATTTTTAAGGGGTGTGGGGGTGTGACAGAATTCACACTGCATAGATAGTGGATTTCTGAAGACAACCTACTGATATCAGTGTTTTAGCAGTGAAATACTCTCGCTGGGAATCTGCTCCATCAGCTTCTTATCACTTGTATCATTTGTTTATGTTGGAGCAATGACAGGCTCCAACATAAACAAATGAAAAACATCTACAGATTTATTCACTACTACTTCATGAATTACACCACTCAGCCTAGGGGCAGACAACAGCATGTGGGTTCAGTGACTAGCACTTTTGCCTTTCAGGGGATTCAAGTCCTGGGCCTGGAGCCTTTCCGGGTGGAGCTGCATGTCCTTCTGCCTCTGCAGGTTCTCCAGCTTCCTCCTGCAGTCCAAAGTAATGACACTAGGTTGATTGGCGACTCCTGTATATGTGAATTTGAGATTTGTTTGTCTGCATTCGCTGCATTACTTATCTGTGAAAGGTCATGGGTGCTGGAGCCAATCCCAGACAGAGCAAGCTAGAGAACCTGGGGAGAACCTACATGAATTCAAACAGAAGGGCCATTTTGCTGTGAGGTGACAGTGCTAACTACTGCACTACTGTGCTCTCCATTGGTATTCGTAAGCTTGTGAAATTCTACCGGTGGCTCATATTCTATCAACAGTTGTGCACTGGTACTACTCTTGCATTGCTGCCTTCCACTGATGTGACTAAGTCAGTGCCTCTCAAAGCAGCTCTACTGGTCACGTAGTATAGTCAAAATTCATACAATACTGTTTGTACCGTTCACTCATAGGTCAGCCATAACATTAGTCACCTGATGGTGAAAATACAGTTGCATCTCAATCATGGAAAAGTTCACTTATTTCAATAGATCAATTCAAAAAGTCAAACTAATACATGATATAGATTCATTATACACACACTGATATATTCCATGTCTGTATTTTGTTTAATTGTAATGACTATGGTAGAGGGCTGCGTTGGGATTGGGTCCTGCCAACATAAACCTTGCGGGACCGGGCGGTTTGAACTTTGCTGCGGGCGGGAATGGGTGGCTAAAAAGAAACACTACGGGAGCGACAGGATGATGGAGTCAACAAACGAAGTAAAAAAAAACTAAATGAAAACAATGGGAGCGCTATCCTTGACCAGTGCGTCAAAAGACATGCAGGCCAGGGAAACAAAACAAACAACCCCATAATAGTCTAGAAAATGACATGTTTTCTCCTGCGGGACAGGAGAAGACACAAAATCAGTGCATCTCTTATTGTGCGGGCATAAATTCTCAGAGTTTTGTGGGTGTGGGCGGGAGTGTAACACATGTTGCGGGTGTGGGTGGTAATGGTCAGAAATTCAGCGGGAGCGGTCAGGAGTGGGACGGCCCAAAAATCAATATCTCAAAAAATTTGAATATTACATCAGACCAATTTTTAAAAAGTGATCGTTAATTCAGAATTGTTGGTCCATTTAGATGCACTCAATACTGGGTTTGGGCTCCTTTTGGTTGAATTACTACATGAATTCAGTGTGGCATGGAGGCAAAAAGCCTGTGGCACTGCTGAGGTTTTATCGAAGCCCAGGCTGCTTTGATAGCAGCCTTCAGCTCATGTGCATTTTTGGATCTCCAACACATTTACCCTTGAAATATAATGTGCTGAACCCAATCATAGAGATAATAATAGGTCAATTTAAAGAGTATTTCAGTGGTTCAGCGGTTCACTATTCACATTATAAGCACACATTTTTAGTACAGCAAAATTGACAGAACTTAGTTACAGTATTATATATATATATATTATAATATTCTATAATATATATATAATATTATAATATTCTGTTTCCACTAAATGTGTGTGACTCATAAGAATCAAGCTCTCAGGTGGTGAAAAAAAACAAAAGTCAGGACATGAAGAAGCTCCAAATCTGCAGCTATGAGTAAGAGATACAACGATCTCATCTAAAGCTAAAGGGAAGAATTACGAAGTGAAAGTTGGAAAAGAGGGAGGAAATGTGGTGAAATGGAGCCAATGGCAAATAAAGTGATGGTGAATGTGTGGAGCGGTTCATTAGATGAGTCCGGCCTGGTCAGTTCGCCTGTTTCTGGTCGTCATGTGTTTGAAGCCTCACACCGGAGACCTAGCGAAATACTTTTTATTTGTGTCAGAGGCAGAGGGTTGAGTGTCCAGTAGAGTAGCAGGTCAGCTGTAGAGGAGACAGAGGAGGCTCCAGCAGCATCATGTCTGCTGCTGTGAGGAGCAGTCAGAGCGACCTGGTGATACGACAGTAAGAAAGTGGAGGAGAAAACTCTGACTGTGAAAACACTGAGCTACTCGTGTCATTTATTCTGCAGTAACAGGTCTCATATATTGGCTCATCTAAGGCATGAAAAACATGCACCAAGGCTCCTGTAGGTGCAGGTTTATGTCAGTATGTGTGTCTGTGTGTGTCAGCGCTGCACAGACACACACACACAGACGGGGCATAGCATCAGAGCAGTGAAGTGAAACAATAACCTGCAGATCACCTGAGTTGATGTGAACGCTGCAAGTAGTTACTGTGAGTGAGAGCAATAAAACAGAGTGAAAAGCTAAATATTCATCAACGTCCTGCTCAACCTACAGAAATGTGAACACATAGGAGATATTACTATGATAACAGATGTAGATTTACTGCTGCAGGTAAATCTACATCTACAGCAGGTAGTAACTAATGCAATCTAACCTATTACAGAGAGGCATGATCATCTTTACTTTTAGACTTTAGAGACTGTGAGTGAGTCTCGGAGTACCGTAGCCACAATGCTGGAGCAGGGCAGAGGTTAGCATTTGGCAAGGCAAGGCAAGGTAAGGCAATTTTATTTGTATAGCACGTTTTTACAAACAGTTTGTTTCAAAGGGCTTTACACGGCATTATGACAACATCCTCTGCCCTTAGACCCTCACATCGACTGAGGAAAAACTCCCAAGAAAACCCTTTAACAGGGAAAAATGGAGAAACCTCAGGGTGAGCAACAGAGGAGGGATCCCTCACCCAGGATGGGCAGACGTGCAATAGATACAGACAAAGAAAACAATTTACAACATGAAATACGGAAATCATGGAAATGGAATCAGTCAGTTAACAAAACATGATGACGGAAGCTACTGGTGGGCAGTGAGGGAAGGCCAGCTTAATGGGACTACTGGACAGCAGACAGGGTCGTGAGCAGGGAGTTCAGGCCGGTTTAACAGCAGGAGAAAGGAGGTGATGGAGGTGGCGGTTGGTTGGTTGATGCAGGGGGATGGAGCTCTGAAGAGATCTGTGGAAAGACAGAGAGAGTGCAAAACACCAAGGCCAGACTACAAAGTGCAACAAATAATGGCAGTTCAAAATGTGAGGGGAGAGGAGAGGAGAGGAAGGATAGGGCTCCATGTAACCTGATGTGTCCCCCAGCAGTTTAAGCCTATAGCAGCATAGCTATAAAATGGATCAGGACTACCTGAGCCAGCCCTAACTAAAAGCTCTGTCATAGGGGAAGGTCTTAAGCCTGGACTTAAATGTAGAAAGAGTGTCTGCCTCTCTGACCCATGGAGAGAGCTGGTTCCATAATAGAGGAGCCCGGTAACTGAAGGCTCTACCTCCCAGTCTGTTTTTAGAGATACTGGGGGTCACTAACAGACCTGCATTCTGGGAGCTAAGTGCTCTGGTAGGACAGTATGGGATAATGAGGTCTTTCAGATAAGTTGGAGCTTTGTTATTAAGAGCCTTGTAAGTAAGTAGAAGGATCTTGAAGTCTATTCTATACTCTACAGGAAGCCAATGGAGAGAAGCTAAAATGGGAGAGATGTGCTCTCTTATTAACTCTTGTCAGTGCCCTCGCTGCAGCGTTCTGGACCAGCTGGAGACTCTTCAGAGAGTTTTTTGGACATCCTGACAAGAGAGCGTTACAGTGGTCTAGCCTAGAAGTAATAAATGCGTGGACCACTTTCTCAGCATCACTCTGAGAAGGATTTGGCTATCTGGCAAAGGGAAAGTTCACTTTCTACATGAACTAGTTCAAAGTTCAGTTCACAAATTTGAACTAGTTCAGTTCATAGTTCATAATTCACAATTTTAAACTAAGTTCACAGTTCCAAAAATTAACTAGTTCATAGTTCTTTTTTTTCCAATAGGTTGCTGCAAGCTATTACTTTTCAAAAATTTTTGCCACGGCCCATATAGTTTACACAACCATTCGTCTGATGTATGTGACACTTGGTGGATGTAGGACTCTAGTATGTGCAGTGTTTAATTTGGTGCCATTTGCATACGCACTAGGGATGCACATTTTGAAGTTTTTCTGACTGATAACTGACGCTCATTAATCAATTAATAACCATTATCTGATTAGAATAAAGTGCTCCATTAAACATCTGTGACAGTTGTGCCGATCGGCAACCCGATCCACTATCAGCGATTGATGATGCTTCTTTCCTCTTTCTTTTGTGCAGCGCCACATCCACTGTGCTCTGGCTCAGCTGATCGGTGCTCAGATGGAGGTTAGATCTTCACATGTTGAACTCTTTTCATACAAAGTGCAGCTAAACACCAGGCTGAAGAGAGAGAAACAGTAGTATAGACACAACACTGGTGTTGCCAGATTAGGTGTTTTTCTGCTACATATTGAGGCCTGTTTATGATGTGTTTTAACTGGGTTTTCACCTAGAAGGCTTGATGGAGATCTGGCACACTCTTGAATGAAGTTATATTGTGATAGGGCACCATTCACAAAGCCAGAATGAACGTGTTCACAATAATGTTCTTCAAGTGGAAATACAGTATGTCCAGTTTATATTTGCCCAAAATATGAACAAGTTCAGGAACGATTGTTCAGTGACCGTGTGTCTGTCCGCGCAACCTCGAGTCTGGGGGAGAGGGGGAGGATAAACAACGCTCTGCAGTATTTTGAATTTGACTGCAGCAACAGTTTTGGCCATAGTCTTACATACACCTCCTTTAATATGAGCAAAAAGTTTATATGGTTAGAATTGCAAGACCTTCCTGAACACATACATGTCATTTTGGTGTTTCTAGAGTAATAATTGTTGATAATGTCATGAGTTAGAAACAGGGAATATTTCTGCTTTTTCTCAGAAAATCAGCTCCTACTTTTGTATGGGAGTCTGTGGGCAGCAGCTCCCAGTTCAGATTCTGTAAGTCTCTCTGCTTTTTTGAGCACATTGTGTGAGAGAGGACAAGTTTGTCTACAACTGTGGAGAAAATCATGTGTGTAGAGTGTAATTTGTAGCCAAGAGGACAAGTTAAAGAGTAAAGTTTCAGATGATTTTTAGACCCTCTCCCACTTGAGCTGATGATGTCACCCACTCTAGCCCTGAACATTACACGCAATACAAACCCATTATAAATCAGAATTTGTCAGAAATTATGATGTATTTTGAAAGGTAATACATCAATAATGGTAGAAGATATGAAAAGTTGAATGCAAGTTGAATAGTGGCATAGGCAGAAATTGTAATTTGGGTGGGCCAGTGCAAAATTGGATGGGCCATGTTCTCCCCCCAAAAAAGGACTAACAACTAAACTAAAAGAGAAACTTAGACAAACTGAGTAAACTGACACTTTAACTTGTAGCATTCTGCATTACAAAGACAATAACAGCACAACACTGCCTTTACAACACCTTAAATCAACAGAGCTCAGTAAAGGCTGCGGAGTGTGCACAGTAGACAAAAACCTGTATATTACATACTCAGACTAAAATATATTAGCACTAGCAGAAATGGCAGGGTATTTCCTCTACATCGCACGGCACTGTTAACCATTTTATTGCACTATGGGCCTGATCTACTAAAGGTTTGACTGTATTAAAACGTGTGCAAACTTGCACCAATAAAAATGTGCAAACTGATCTATTATGATGTGCACTGAGGATGGCACCTTTCAAATGAGCAAAACAACACACGCTGTCCATTTAGCACCTTGGCCTTAATGGATATGCCACATTAGGCATTTCTTTCCAGGTGAGCAAATGCAGATAGTTTGATTCAGTACATGCAGTGTTAGGTGCTAATCAGCTCAGCATTGCACACAATAGCTGCTGATATTGTAGTGAGAAAGAGCTATAACACAATTCAAGATTACATATGGAAAATGAATTTTCACTCATGTTTACACTCTCTGTCTTTCTTTCTCTCCACACATACACACACACAGATGATTCCACAGGATTGCTGTGGGGCGGTATGTCCTATCTGTATCTGTACCGTCCTCCGGTGACAGCCAACTTGTATGAAGAGCAATGTGACCAGAGCAATAAACATTATAAACCTGCTTTGATAGTAAGTGTACCAATTGCAGGAAGAGTATCCTGGGTCAAGAGGGGGAGTAGGGGAGAGAGATGAGGAGGACTTAGGTGTATGAGGGGAATGAAGCAGCTGAAGGAAGAGAGGAAATCCATCTTCCTTCCTCTGTCATATTTAATTTAAAACGAGCACCTTAACTGGCCTCCATTCACCAGGTTCTATCTGATGGGTGCAGAGGTGTGCATGTGTGTGTATGTGTTGTGTTGTGTTGTGTGTGTGTGTGTGAGTGAGTGAGTGAGTGAGTGAGTGAGTGAGTGAGAGAGAGAGCGAGATGGAGTTTGTCTGATGTATCCAGGGGACGTTTGGATGTCTTCTGTGTGTTTTGTTGATAACTGGGATTTGGAGCTAGGACACAGGGGTGGCAGATGGTGTGTTGGCTTATGCTTCCTTTGCTGTGTGTGTGTGCATGCGTGAAAAAAGCATTACATTTAGTACTGTGTGTGTGGGTATGTTGGTATGTCCTTACCCAAACTTGGTCTCAGAGAGCAGTCACTGGTCCAGGAAGGTGCTGCTCTCAGTGGTCAGGGCTTGGACTTATCCCAGGTCTGACCTCAGGCCCATCTGTTATCATTATGACAGATGTGTCAGAGACTGGTTTCAGATCTGTGGCTGGATCCACAATACCTGATTCGTCTTTCTGACAGATGTTTAGTCCAGAGATTCAGATCCAAAATGTTTGGAATGTTTTCATCTTCCATTGTGACTATTGAAGCAGGAGGCTGAAGACACAGAGATCTGATGCATAAGTAAATATTCATCTTCAGAGACACATTCAGCACAAAGTCATTGTGAGTTGAGTCAAAGGTTTCGCAGATAAGAAGAAAGAGGCCACATTAGTGATCATGTGCCGTCTGGCAGCCACTGTCCCAGGCTGCAAATTTTTTCTTTGCTCCAGCCTGTTTTTGGGGCAGCCCTTTATTTGTTCGTGAAAACACCGCTCCCGGCCGTTATAATAGACCCGGTTCTTAATTGAATACCGTCATAATTGAGGAAAGAAAGTAAATAAGCTATTAATAAAAGGGTTTAATGCAAGCCACACACTTAAAAAAGGTATTAAGGTGTATCAAATTAAATCAATATCAAGCACATGTATGAGCTGGTTGCAGTTAGCTGAATGGCAAGCGGAGTGATTAAAAGGTTCTCAAACCCCTAATTTCCACTGACGTTGTCTCCGCTCGTCTCCAACTCCGTTGCAACGCCAGAGCAATTCGCTCCTATTCATGTCAATCAAAGTATTTCCACTGTGTGCACTGTAGTGCATCTCTGGTCCGTCACAACTCCGGCAGTCCAGCAGAAATAAGCAATAGGTCTATTTCTGCCGGATCACACAGCCATCACGCATCAATCCATGTCGATTAGATCGCCCACACAGGAAGTCAAATGCACAGAGCATACGGGTAAATTTCTAAATAAAACACAACAAATTAGTAGTGAGTCTTTAGACAACAGAGATAGGTCAGAGTCTTAAGGGTCAATCATTGTGTTTACATGGACATTCATTCCGAATGAGCCTTTCAGGTTACCTGTTTACATGTGACATGATCTAATCCGATCGGGTGTTCACATGACCCACTGCATTTATTCAGAAGAACCTGAATAAACTGAGACGTTTGCAGTAAACTTTTGGCGGTCCAATTTGTGGAAATTTCTGGTTTCCTACTGTAAAGGCAATTGATGATGTTTATTTGGTTTAGCATTTTAAAGATATATATTGGTGTAGTCTTAACCGTCATAAACAAAAGATTGCGGGTTACGGACCGCATTTGTGTCACAGTGCACAGAGACGAGAGCTGGGAAACTGGGGCAGAGGCCAAGTGCTGCACTGAAGTTGCAAGGTTGCTTTCCAGCCAGAGACGGCAGGTGGAGGGCAGCGAGCCTCCATTCTCCCTCGTAACACATTACAAGTCATGTATGTAACCATCGCAAATACTCTGAAGCTGTTTAATCAAAGGTAGGGTTGGAGATCCTGGAAAAATGGTTCTAGCAGGCCACATTTTGAAAATACACAAGTCAAAAGTCCCAGCCCCCTTTCCTCAGACTACTCTCTCTGAAGCCACACCTTCACCACATAGGTGAAGACACCCAACGCACATTGCCAGAGCTACATTGCCAGACTACTCAGACTACTCTCTCTGAAGCCACACCTTCACCACATAGGTGAAGACACCCAACGCACATTGCCAGAGCTACATTGCCACCCACCAGACTGAAGTGTGGCTTTTCTGCAAATGTAGGTGAAGACTGATCGCACACACCAGAGGAGGGAGAGAGACGGCAGCTTGATTGAGTGTAGGCAGAACCCGACATGAAGGCATCTGATTGATTTTTGCTCTTCGGTGCGAAGAGCTTGGATTGGTCGGAGTTTTGTCAGTCCTGCAGCTGCCACAGAGGACTGATTATTTTCATTCCTTTTTCTGAATACATAATGTATTGACTACTCTCAGGATAGAAGGACCATTTCACCCAGTATAACAAAAAGTCTTTCTGAACATGATTACCAACCATAACTTTAAGGTAAAATTATAGCACAGCCACGGGAAAATCCTGCATAGTTCAGAGCATGCACAGTACCGGTGCAGCCACACAACAAACCGATCGACAGCCACACAACAAACCAATCGACTGTTTACATGACACAATTTTATTGATTTATTCCACCTCTCTCTGAAACCAAATAAATAACAAAATAAATTAAAGCTGCAAGCAGCTGTGACGGGCCCTCGCCACACGCGACCGCGACCCACGCCCCGCCGTCCGTCCACACAGCCCCAGGTCACCCGTTCCCTGCGGCCCCCACGGACCCCAAGTCTCTCTCTCTACTCTCATTCAGCTGTCATCCAGCACACGAAATCTCTCAACACACCTCCTCCCCTTCACCACCTCAAGATCCAGGCCATCTCCATCTTCAGCCAGAGGCTTCCATGTCAGGAGGCGTCATCTCTACCACCACTGGTGTCTGGGCCAGGGGAAGTCCTCTTCAGATAGAAACTTCACATCCATCAATCTCTCTTCTAAGCTGAGCGCCAAAATTATTTGTACACAATAAATGTCTTTCTGCATCGCATCCTGCCTTATTCCATTCTTAATAGTCTGTTCTGATTGAAATGGGAACAAAAGTCTGTAAAGACTTACTTCCTGCTTTCAGTTGGTGGCGTATGAGTGTGACCCTCATCACACACGTCAAGTTTGGGCTGAATCGGGCAACGCATGTTAAAGTTATGGCAAGGTGAAGGTTCATCCACCAGGTGGCACCAGGAGCATGACCAAACATTGGCAGGTGCGTTCAGGGCCGACCCTCATGACACACCTCAACTTTCAGCCAAATCAGGCAATGCACGATGGAGTAATGACAAAGTGAAGGTTCATCCACCAGGTGGCGCCAGGAGCGCAACCAGACATGGGCAGTTGCATTCAGGGGCCAACCCTCGTCACACATGTGAAGTTTCAAGCAAATCAGACAATGCATGATGGATTTATAAGGAGTTGATGTTCCATGGCGAGGGATCCAAAGCGGCCACTGCTACCACTGTGCCACTGTGGTGATTCATCAACCTGATTGTCACATGGCCACAAAATACAGAAGATCAGGTCAGGAGGTTGGGGTTGGTGTTTGTCAATTTAGAATATGGCATTTCCTGTTTCCACAAGGTGGCGCCACGAGTGAGGTCACCGATGAGCACGTGGAGGCGGCCAGGGTGAGGCTCTTATCATGTCCATAAATTTTGAAGCAGTTTGGACCAAGTATGTGGGAGAGAGCTGCTGGAATATGCATGGCGAGGCATCAGAAATGGCGGCATCGTAGTGGCCACGCCCCTTGACATAGAGAAAAGCTTTTCAGAACTTTTGATCACAAAGGTCTTGAGGTGATGGTCATACAATATGAAGTCAATAAGATGGAATCCCTAGGGGAGGAGGTTGTTTAAATATGTTGTGTAGAAAAAACCGGAACTTGACCTTTGAGGTCAAATGGCTGACTTCCTGTTGACTTTACAGCTTCGAACCTCCTACCTTTTTTGTGCGTCTTGATGAGTTCTATCAGCCTACCGATTTTCATGCTCGTAGGTGAAACACACGCAAAGTTATTCAAGTTTCAAACATGATGAAATGGCCGAAAAAACTAGACTATTCAAATCAAAATGGCGGACTTCCTGTTTGGTTCTGACCATTGTTGCAAGAGACTTTTTTGTGCATCTGGGCAAGTTACACAGGTGTACCAATTTTCATGTTGCTACTCCAAAAAACCCCTATGGGGAGGGTTTTTAGAAAATTTCAAGGTGGCGCTATTGAGGCATTTGGCCCCACCCATGGGCGAGCCGCGTATCAAATGTAAGAGCTTGTCACTCTTGACCTGTGTATCAAATTTCATGTGGATATGAGTTCGTTAAAGCCATCAAAAAGCCAAACGTAATTTCACGACGAAGGCTCAATATTCGCCACGGCGCCACACGGACGCCATCAGTCGTAGCTTCACGGTGTTAATAATGTAGCTTCACCAACTTGTTCTACATGTACTAGAAGTGGAATGAAGCTGATGGGGTCAACTATGTAGTATTTATACATCTAAGAGTACAAGTTGGACACTTCCTGTTACCAGTGGGGGGCGCTATGAGTAAGGTGGGAAGATAATATATCGGGGCATTCAGGGAGCAGCCATCATCATGTCCAGCAAGGTTGAAGCTGCTCGGATAAAAGTATTTGGGCGTGAGAGCGGGGCGAAAAACAGGAAAATTCGCCAAAATCTGGTGCGCCCTTACAGCCACGCCCTTTGACCTACAGACATTCTTTTAATAACTGTTGATCAGCATGGTCTCTAGATGACCTGTACTGAAATTGAAGTCGATTGGGCGAAATCCCTAGGAGGAGTTCGTTCAAATACCAATGGTGGACTCGCCAAAAATATGAAATTTCACGCCAAAATGGCGGACTTCCTGTTGGGTTTAGGGCTTCGCTCCAAGAGACTTTTTTGTGCATTTTGGCATGTTCTATTAGCTCACCAAATTTCATGCATGTAGGTCAAACACGGTGGAGGGGCCCACACTTTCAAAAATTCAAGGGGGCGCCATTTCCCCATTTTGCCCCACCCTCATTGAAGGTTGCCAAAATATGAAATTTTTTGCCAGACTGGACGCGTGTGCCAAATTTCGTGAGTTTTCGAGGACGGGAAAGGGGCCAAATTGGAGTTAACGTGTTCAGAGTTACAATAACAATAGGTCCCTCGGGATGACTTCGTCGTTCCACTCGGGCCCTCATAAAGCTTCAATTGGTTTGGGCATTTTCCTTCCGACTGAGGTGTTTATATTGAGTAGTTTTATTCAGTTTGGGCTTTCAAACCGAATAAACCTGGAATATTTGTGTCCATGTAAATGCACCAAGTGTTGAGTCTTTAAGTGGGGAAGGTGACTTGCTGAGCAGTGGTGATGAGTCTTTAAGTCCTTGGCAGTAGATTTTTGGGTGGAGCCTTTGAGAGCCTTTGAATGTTGGTGGTGAGTTTTTGAGTCTCTGAGAGTTGGAGGTAAGCCATTGAATATAGGCCTGTCTCGATTATTACATAGTTGCCTGTTTGCAATTATTTTTACATAATGGTTAAAATGGTTTCCCTTCATCTGTATAAAAACAGCTGGATGAAACTAACAGGAAAGTCATGAATTCATCACTATTTCCTCATCATTTTTCACCGTTTGAGGTTTGACTGGTCCTTTTTTAATGACATCATCACATTGCGCCCCCTTCTTCTTCTGTGGTGTAATGACACATAAGTGGAACCACAAACTGTTTATATCGTGGAGCTTAATTTCAATGAGCATCTACTGACATTAGCATCCTGTATTTGGTTGAAGGCAAACAGAAATTTAATTTTATTTATATGTTCGAATGTTTAATGCCAGGAAATGGCTCTTGCATATGTGTATTATTAAAAGTGGTATAAATTTATCAGAGAAAAGACAATCAAACTGTTAATCAGAATTATGTGCATGGCAATTAATCATCAACTATAATTTCATGATTGTGACAGCCAAATTGAGTGTCTGAGACTTTTAGTGGTGGTGGTGGTGGTGGTGACAGTGAGTCTTTGAGTCATCAAGGAGGTCATCAACCAGCCTGGTTTCAGACTCAGTTCATGATAACTGGCAGCTGTGTCTCCCGTCTACAGGCTTTGTGTTTTGTGTAAGTAGGGCTTTACTGTCTCAAAGTTTGACATCACAGTCCCGAAACAAATCCTGCAGGAAAATTCTGAATTAAATGGCAGCATTTATCACTGAGACCTGTGCAACATTCAGATATTATCCATCATTGTGCCCATAGACCATAATTACACAAATTATAGCTCATCTATGACCTCAGTTGTTCATGGGAAGCAAGTAAATGAGAGTAGAGTAGTACCTCAGTAGACAGGCTTCCCCTTCATTACTATTGAACATAGTGACAGATTTCCAGCTGTCTGCCTCTGTTGGACCTGGCTACCTGGGGTGTAATGTGACAAGAGCTATGACTTGAATGTGAAAATGTGTTTTTATTTCAATCCATCCATCCATTGGTTATACCACATTTCTGTGCAGGACTATGGGGGCAGCTGGAACAAATCCCAGCTGACATGGGGTGAGGGCAGGGTATACTCTGGACAGATCACCAGACTGTCACATTCAGAGCCTAACAGCATGTTCATTTTCACACCTGCATGCAATTAAGCGTCACCAATCAATCTAGTGCCCTGTTTACACGTATGCATTTCTCTTTGAAAAAGGGAGACATATCCCTTCTTTTATATGCAAATGGAGCATTCGCCCCTGAAAATGATTCTTTTTAAAAACTGTGGAGTGGAGATTTTGGAAAACTTTATTTGCACGTTTGCATGTAAACTGAGAAAAACTGAGTTTTAGGCAGCCGACGTCACATTGTGTGCTGGAAGTTGCACTGTGTCAAAAGTTTACATTTTCATGGTGATCATGGAGGCATTCAGAGTAGCAGTCACATTTATGTTGGTGCAAACCCTCTTCATCTGTTTGCATTTGCAAATAAAAATACAACTGCAAATACAGCTGCTTGTTGTTGTTGATGCTATTTTCAGGATTCTGGTTGGCTAATGTGGTCTTGAGCTTCTCATTACACTGCCACCTACAGGTTTGGCATGCTCTTGATTGCATATATACACGGGTTAGTGTAAGTGAAAACTTTTCTGCCAAAGGACAGGTGTGCACAATAGCTGGCCACCTGTAAACGTAGTCTAAGAGAGAAACCCCACTGTGTTCAGAATCCCTTACTACTCACTATATAGCTGATTCTATAGTGTGGACTAACAGTATCCCACAATGCAGTGGGAAAGGTAGTCTACTGAACAACCAGTGATCACTAACCAAGCAATATGCATTGCGGTCACATAGAAAGACAGCATTTGAGGGTGAATTTACAGAAGAAGAAGCACATATACATGGAGATAAACGGAGTTTCAAGTACAATCAAAAATAGTCAGAGAAGAGAAAGGAGAGGGTCGAGACGCGAACGATGTATGATGTGTGTTTTGGTTGTGTAACCTACACACTGATCAATTAGGTACTGAATGAGCACTGAGAAAGAGCTACTCAGATATCAATTGGACTAGCTCAGAAGACTTTAGATTTGACTCTGGGAGTGGAGAGGGAGACACTGGAGACAGTTAAAGTTTAAGTGGCACCATATATTGTGATACAAGATTAAATAGCAAACAAGAAAATAGTAATAAATAGAAAAAAGATTTGAAAGGCCATTCATAGAAAAAATACAATACAAATTCACAGAATATTCAGCGCTAATTACTTCACAGCAATCATGTGATCGGTGCGTTTGCCCGAAGGTGAGAGTCTCCACTTTGCCTGGTGGCAAGGCTCAATAGCCGCATGACAGCCCAACGTTTAATTGTCCAGAGGAAGGGGAAAAGTCCATTGTAAGGGAGTGTGGGTGTGTGTATGAATGTATGGGCTGTGCGTGAGTGGTGGAGAGGAGCGGCTGCATAAAGGAGCCTCCTACCAGCCCAAACGGAGCAGTGGAGGTTCAGTGGTTTCTTCCAGGCACAATCCTCAGGCTCTGTGCCCAGGCTAGGCTCTGTAGCTCGCCATCAACAACCTGGCCTGTACAAAAATAGGTCCAATTAACATCCAGTGTGCACACAATGTTCAAAATACTCCAATTAAATAACACAGATATACTAAATAAATAGCAGTATATCAGTGACAATCATTCCAATATTGTACAATATAATCAAATCATGGTATACAAATCAATGTGAATAAATAATATAATATTTGTTATATTAAAATATTCATCAGCATTCATAACAATAGTTTCAGTATCAGTTCAATATCAAGACAGGACCAGTGACTAACTGGATTGCATAAGTGCACTGGATGTATAACATCAACAACATCAATCAACAACAAGACTAGCGTTTAAAGTGTTTAAAACGTTTCATCTTAAATAGAACATATTCATATTTAAGGCATATTTATTTAACCAGTATTAAGCGCACCAAGCCGCACCAAACAACCAATGGGTTGCGGCTAGGCCAAGCTAACCGCGACACTCACCGGTTTCCTGTTTCAACCCAGCCTACGGCTCAGTTTCGGACTCTCCGCGGCTCTGGTACTCGGCTCCTACATTACAACAAGTATTACATTGAGTTTCCAGTAGTTTTATGTTAGATTGCACGGCGAATCCGCAACGTACCTGCAGCAACACTTCCCCAGCGTACCCCTCTCGCTCCCTCCCGGCAACAAGCCACAGCAGGTCTATTGTTACCTTGCAGGTGCGCGCTCGTCACGTGACGGCGTAACGACGTACGGCGCAACGTGATGACGTATGCTGCAACGTGATGACGTACGCTGTTTTTTTTCACCCAGGTTACAGTTGCTCCTCGGGAATGTGATTGTTTTATAGTTTTGTCTATCATTTTAAGTCTGTGCTCTGTCTGCAACTTGAAGGTGATCAAATGGTCCTGCATCTTGAGATTCAAAATGGCATCAATGTCGAGCTGTGTCTACCAACTGTTGTGGCAAACAGGCCACAAACAGGCCACAACACCTGCCCTCAGGACTCGAGTCACCTGAGAAGCCAGATGCTAATGAAAAGGTGCATTAAAGTAATAATAGACGACCAAGGAACTGAAATTGTCACAAAATTCGAGTCAGTAATATCAGAGCTGTTTAAGAAGAAGGTGGCGACCACTCTCAAACCTCTGCAACAAAGAGGAACTATTAGTGATTTGGAGCAATCAGCTAATGAGCACAAGGACCAACTAACTAGTCTCTGGAGTCTCTGGGCAACAAATGTGAAGAGTTGGAGGCACACTCTAGATGTCTTCATATTTGACTAGTGTTTCTGCCTGAGGGATCTGAGGGTCCCTGACCCACAGAGTTTATGGCCAAACTTTTAATGGACTTGTTGGGACTTGATGAGAGAGCCAGGCTCAACAGGGCCCACTGCACATTGCATGCTAAACCAAAGGAGGGAGAACCACCACGTCCAATGGTCATCAGGGTGACACAATTTCAGTAAGGAATGTTATTCTACACCGCGCTGGCCAGAGCTCTCCTCTGCTACACAACGGGAAAAGGGTATACATTTTCCTGGACTTTACACTAGCTGTGGCCAAGTGGAAGGTGGCTATTGTCCAGGTGAAAAGGTAGCTCCATGCCTGTGTTAATGTTAAATTCGGTACTGGTACCCAGCTACTTTACACATCACCATGTCCAGTGGCCAGACCTACAGATTTTAAGACTCGGACCAGGCCCTGGAGTTTGTCAACAAGAGACTCAAGAGGAATTGGGCTCCAGAGAGTGACTAACTGTGGTATCCACCAGCACTCTTTGTATTGGTTTGTATTTCTGCGGCAGTAGGCTGCATATCTAGCACGTACCACCTATGTTATGCTGCTGTTGTCTTGTCTACAGATTGAATACAGTATTGACTGTGCACTGACTTTAAATTTTATTGCTCTGCTCAGAGCATATAGGTGCTATTTTTTATTTTTTCTCTCTGTCAGTCTTTACTTATGAAGATGTTTTTGACTCTGGAGATATGTAGTGCTTTTGAACTTGTTTTTTTTTTTTAATCCATGGCACCTTTTCTGTTTCATTACCTTGTTTCATTTTCCATAGACAATCTCCGTGAGGTCATTTAGTAGTATGGTTAAACTACTGGTAACAACAAGGTTTACTTCAACATGGGGTGAGGTATCACGCATCACTGTGTTGACGCTTCTGCTACGTGAGGAGGAAGGTGGGGTGTTCTGTTCAAATCTGGGGGGTTGCTTGTTTGCATAGTTTTTAGGGGGAAGGGGTTGGCATCTATCCTACTTTTCCAGATGTATGGAGTGGATGTATGTGTATAGCTTGTTATTTGTGTGTGTGTTCGTTTTTTTGTTTTCACCGTGCTTATACATGTGTAAGATGAATTTTAATTTGTTTCTGAAATGAGAACATTTTATTCGAAGAGGGGAAGAATGTAAGATGAATTTTATTTTGTTATTAGGAACTGTTTCATGTTGTGTGGCTAGAACTGAGGGTGGAATGATTAAGTATGGCCTGAAGGGGAGTGTGGCGTGAGGTGGCAGTTGAGGTGAAAGAGAGTGACTGGTGGCCCTTGGTTTTGTTTTTATTTTGGTCCTGTGGCTAATAAACCATTATTAAGCTCATCCAGAGAAGTAGTGATGTTCTTCACCTACGACCCATGGTTTCTTTGGATCAAGGTGACACAATACTAGCGTTACACTGGTGGCAGTGGGTTTATAGATTGTTAAAGTTTGCCGGGGACTTAATGGACTACAGAAGCTAACAGACTTCAATAGACTTTCCACTGTGACAACACATTCAGCAGTGACAGAGACCAGTTGTACCAACTTATGAACATTGATAGCGATTTCTCTGCTTTCTGTGGATGTTTCGGTTATGTTGCTTGTGAAGTGATCTAAGTGGGAAGATCCGGTGAGAGTGCAACATTTTTGTTTGATGTGGCCACCAGACAAAACAAACAATGACAAGTAACAGTTACTTTTGGAATGAACTGCCTTTTCACTCCACTTCAACTAATGCTAACATGTTGCAATATTGTAAAGCTACAGCTTAAAAGAGAAAATGAAGATAGTTTTTGGACAAACTGCTTATCTGTCCACATTCCAAAGCTATATCAATGCACGCACACGTCTGCCTGGTGAAGCCCTTCCAGTGTTTTTGACTGGTGGAGGAAGCTTTCCCCACGCATGGACAAAATGCAAAGGATGGGGAAAAATTCAGGCACTTCATTGCTGGCATTGAACCTTATCTTCAGGTGTGCAGTTATGAACAAAGTTTGAACACACTAGATTTTGCTCTTCATCACCTTGTTCATTTTGCTGCTATGCAGATTAAAAATGCTCAACAGGCTAGCAGGTTCAAATCCAAACATCCTGCACCCTCCATTTTAAAACAGCAGGTCTTACCTCCTGTTTTACCTGTGACAACCACTCACCTTCCTGCATCATCCAGATTTCACTTTGCCACCTCAGAGGATCTTCAATGAATGCAATCTATATTAGAGACACTGATTGAGAAGGTTGAGAAATTGCAGCTGGAGGTGCAGTGCCAAAGGAGATCCCCACTACGTGGTTCATCAGACTACAGACAGCAGCCATTATCATCCTGCAGATAGGTGATCTTATGGCAACTCTTTGTATGACAGATATTCAGCTCGTGATGATTTATACAGAGAAACAAGGCACGACAGGGACCAGTACAATAGATGGGATACCTACACATCCTGGATCACCTGAGTGCTATTCATGTGGTTATAGCCCATCACCCAGAGACATCACACAGCATGGTCGCTCACCTGACCACAGAGAGGACAGACAACGGTCTCAATGCTCTCCAAATCCTAAACATGTACGCTTCCATTCCCCTACACATACAAGATCAGACAAGGTAAACTACTAGTAGTTGACAATGAGGGCCAATTGCCAGCTACTGATCTCAGCCAGACAATTATAACCCACCTAGTGACAATTTATCTGTGGTTAATCTGTCAAGTTGATGTATGCCAGTTATAACTGAGAACACTGTTGTTCATGTTTTTGCCGACACTGGGGCTGACATTTCAATTAGAGTTAATTAGAGTCAGTTAGAGTTAAGGATGTCCACACCTGCACTTCAGAAGAAGCCAACTGTTAAGAAGATTATTCCTCTCACTGGTGTCACAGGTCATCCTCTTGATGCTGTTGGTCCAGTCACAGTCAATTTGAGTATGGCCCATAAACCTATGACACATGTTCTTCAAGTTGTAAGAAACTGTACAAAGCCTCTAACTTTGGGCTAGGATTTTCTGGTTGCTAATGGTATCATTGTAAAAAGAAGCATGTCTCTTTTAGTGGATGACAAATTTGTCCCATTAGTCAGCCCATGTCAATATGTCCCCAAATTAACTGAGGTTACAGTATCATCTACAGTTGAAGTTCCTGCCATGGCAGAGATGGTTATTAGTGCTAAGCTGGATGCACCACTTAAGGGACTGGTACCTAATTGTTATGCAGGTGTGTTTGAGCCCCATTTCACTAACCAATCATATACTAGTTTTGCAAGAACGGTGGCAAAGGTTAAACAGGGTTTCATCTATGTTAAAATAGCTAATCATTGAAGTGAGAATGTCATGTTGCATTGTGGCACAAGGACAGGGACTTTTCATTTTCATTTCTAGTATGTCAGATGAATATACTGTGATGGAAGATTTTGTTTGTAATGTAAACATTCAGGTGCAAACCCATTTGATCCTCAGGATGTGTTGAACCCTGGTCTCACAAGTACACAAAATGAGAAACTGATGGAACTGTTAAATTCATTCTCTGATATGTTCAGCCAGCATGCACATGACTTGGGTTGGACAAACCTAGTCAAACGCAAAATTTCAACCAGCTGTGACATTCCTGTTTCACAGAGAGCCTATTGTGCCTCTACTTCCATGAAAACAGAAATCCACTGTCAGGTGGAAGACCTAAAAGCCCATGATCTGATTGAGAACAGTGTTAGCCCCTGGACCAGCCCAGTGTTTATGGGGAAAAAGAAGGATGGTATGTACAGATTTTGTGACAATTTCAGAAAGCTGCACATCCTCTCCTGAGAGTCGATGACAGCTTGGATGTGCTGTCTGGCTCTCAGTTTTTTTTCCACCATGGACGTGTCAAGTGGATTCCGGCAAGTTTTTTTTTTTTTTAAGTATATTTTTTGGGCATTTTTGCCTTTATTGGATAGCACAGTGTAGAGTGACAGGAAATGGGGAGGACTGTAGCCTCTGCATATGGGGTGCCTGCTTAACCCACTGCGTCACATGGCGCCTCAGATTCTGGTAAGTTGAACTTGAACCAGCTGACAAACCCAAAACAGCATTTACCACTGGTAATGGTCTGTATCAATTCAAAATGATGCCCATGGGTCTGAAAAACTCTCCACCAACTTTACAGAGACTGGCGAAACTAGTTCTAAGAGGTCTCCACTGGAAAACGTGTCATTTATCTTGATGACGTTATTTGTATGGGACAGAACTTTGTTCACCTCAAAAACTGACAGACATTCTCACATGATTCAGACAGGCTGGGCTCAAGCTGAATGTGAGTTTTGCAAATCTACAGTAAAATACAGGGGACACATTGTCTCTCATGATGGACTGGCACTAATAATGTGTAAAGCCCTTTGAGACAAACTGTTTGTAAAAACGGACTATACAAATAATATTGCCTTGCCTTGCCTAGACCCAGTAAACAGCCTGCACATAAAGGACAACAAGTTGTTATCCTTCATTTCTGGCTGTAAATATGATTCAATTGTTGTGTTAGACCATGCCACCATTTCTATGAATGTTTGTTTTCAGAAGTTTATGAACCTCTTCCACTCCCACCCCATTTTGAAGCAAAAACGCTTAAAATTCCATCCTCAAATTATAATGGCTGTAGTTTCTGAATTTGACTACATGCATGAATGAGGGCTTGGCAGAAAGGGGACACTACAGAGTTTCTTGTGAAAGTGTCAAAAACACTTCAGGTATTACTGGAACAGAGCAGTGGGCCAGTAAGTGAGCAAAAAATTCAGGTTTTTCTGTCCGCGTAAAAAAAATTAATTGTGGCTCTATCCATATAGGTAAATGACAGTATAGGCCTGTAAGCACACTATCAATGAACACCTGGTTCAAATTTAAAGAAGATAGCACAAAGTATGACCATTCTGCAATGTTTTTTTCATGATAAGATCCAGGCGGAGAGATGAGAGTCCAAATGGACACATGATAACCAAATGGTATACTGAGACACCAAATGTGTTTTTCTCATGCATTTTTTTATCACACAAATTTGCAATATTGAACTGTTCAATTATTAAATTATGCCCATAAAGTATGGACATAACTAACCCTTTCCTCCGTGTTTCGACATGGCGACCGCGGACACGCGCGCTTATATTTACGAGTCTTCTTCTTCTTCATCTTGTACACATTTACGATTGAATCAGCTAAATCTTTATTTACACTGTCCATTATGATACATCAATGTCCAGCACCCTCCCTTATCTTTCCGGAAGCTGATAACATCAACATCCGTGTCATACACTAACTTCAAAATAAAACCGAGGGAACATCTCCCTCGGTTGAAACGGAGAAAACGATCATGCTTCGGACTGTAGATATTTCGTATATTGTTGTGCAAAATAAATGAGAAATAAAATAAAATCGATACTGAATTAGCAAAAAAACCTAATGAAGCCACAGATACCAAATACACCATGTTTAGCAATGTAATAAGCCCGCGCAAGCTGAGACTGCAGAAGAGGAGCGGCTCGGGGACGCCGGTGTCCCCGCGGAGTTGAAGAGGTTAATACATACACATTTGCTGTTAGATACCGATTTTGTTGAATTTGTTTCCAAGCAGTTAGATTTTTTTCCCAGACTGACAAAACTCCAGAGGTAACAGCCTCTGAGTTGTGGGAAACAATGAAAGAGGAAGAGGAGAGTTAGGCAAGGCAATTTTATTTGAAACAAACTGTTTGTAAAAATGGGCTATACAAAGAGCTTTACACAACATCATGACAACATCTTCTGCCCTTAGACCCAGACATCTACTGAGGAAAAACTCCCAAGAAAACCTTTTACCAGGGTAAAATTGGAGAGACAGAGCCCTCCTCTGTTGCTCACCCTGAGGTTTCTCCAATCACCCAGGATGGGCAGACATGCAAAATAGATGTTGTATACAGACACGAAAACAGTTTACAACATGGAATATGGAAAACATGGAAATGGAAACAGTCAGTTAACAAGAGCTGATGAAGGCCAAGCTATCTCAATGCATTGCACTTCTTCTCTAATTCTTTATATGCAGTCTCAAAACTGCCAGATAAGGAGCGAATGACTTTACAAGCTGAATATGATCTTATCATGTCACAGCACACTACTGAACTTTTACTTCATTAAAGATCCAAATTTTATGAACAGACTTGTAAACTCTTGGCTCATCGGCTATGTCAGATATCTGCATCTCAGTTAAACTCAGATTGAGACTGGCTCATGTGTAACATCTGACCCATTGGAAATCAATAAAATTTTTTATAGAATTCTATAACTGTCAGGGCCTGGGTGGGTGGACTGAGAAGGCAGAGACAGAAGGTGAGGCAGAGGCAGATAGCAGTTTCAAAAGGTTTATTTAGGAGTGGTTACTGGAGGGAAGTCCAAAAGAGTCAGGCAGAGGAAGCGAGGCAGGAGGGGTAATCCAACCTGGAGTTGAGCTTGACAGATTCAGGGAGGAGGATGAGGCTGGTGATCCTGGAATGGCACAGATTAGTAGCAGATAGATCTCACGAACAGAACAGAACAGAACAGAACAGGACAGAGCTAACTTGACCAGAACAGAGCCGGGGACTAAAGTACGTGCGACTTAGTTTACAATCCAGCGCCGACTGACTGCAGGACAGGAGCAGATATAGTCAGAAGCTGATGACCCAATGAGCAGCCGATGTGTGGTCCAAGCCCCTCCTCCAGCACAGCAGATTCAGATTACCAATCAGGCTCCTAAACACACACCCACACTAGGAGGCAGGAGTTATGACAGTACCCCCCCCCCACGGGCGCCTCCTGGTGCCCCACGGAACCGGTCGGGGTGGAGACAGCGGAAGTCACGGATGAGTGACGGATCCAGGATGTCCTGTCTGGGAACCCAACAGCGCTCCCCTGGGCCATAACCTTCCCAATCCACCAGAAAGTGGAAACCACGCCCCCGGCGGCGCCCATCCAGGATGCGCTGCACTGTATAAACAGGACCACCGTCCACCATCTGGGGGGGGCTCCAGAGGGGAGAGAGGACAGGAATGAACAGGCTTCAACAGAGAAACATGAAATGTGGGATGGATCCTACGAAAGGAGGCTGGGAGCTTCAGTCGGACAGCACAAAGGTTGACAACAGACTCAATCTCAAACGGGCCAATGTACCGGGGAGTGAGCTTCCTAGATTCCACTGGGAGAGGTAGATCCTTTGAGAGAAGCCATACCTTCTGTCCAGGGGCATAGGTGGGGGCTGGAGCACGGCGGCGGTTTCCTGACCGAAGACTGGAGCAGCGCAGCACAGACACGTCTCCAAGTGCCCTGGTAGCGGTGCATATGGGCCTGGACCGATGGGACTGCAATCTCTTCCTCCTGATCGGGGAACAGGGGGGGTCATAACCAAGAGAACAAAGAAATGGAGACATACCGGAGGAAGCATTGGGAAGCGCGATGTGGGCGTACTCCACCCAAGGCAACCGAGTCCTCCAGGCTGATGGTTCTGCTGCGGAGATGCAGCAGAGAGCAGCCTTCATCTCCTGATTGGCTTGCTCCATCTGGCCGTTGGACTGGGGGTGGTATCCGGAAGACAGACTGGCAGTCGCCCCAATGGCTTTACAAAATGATTTCCATACCTGGGAGGTGAACTGTGGACCCCTGTTGGAGACGATATCTGAGGGAAGACCATGAACCCAGAAAACATGCTGCACCAATAAATCAGCAGTCTCTTGAGCAGAGGGGAGTTTAGGCAGGGCAATGAAATGTGCAGCCTTAGAGAAACAATCAATGACTGGACCACAGTGTTACCTCCAGATGGGGGAAGACCGGTTACAAAGTCCAAGGCGATGTGGGACCATGGATGACTGGGAATGGCCAGAGGATGGAGAAGACCAGAATTGGGTCGAGTAGAAGCTTTATTTCAGGCACAGATGGAGCAGGCTCCCACAAACGACCGGACGTCTGCATCCATAGTGGGCCACCAGAAGCACCTCTTGAGGAAGGAGGAGGTTCGATGGGACCCCGCGTGGCAGGTAAGGTGGGATGAGTGGGCCCACTGCAGGACCTGTGAGCAGACAGACTCAGGAACGAAAAGACAGTTAGGAGGGCCGTTACCTGTGTCAGGCTGATTGGTTTGGGTTTGTCAGACCTTAGCTTCAATCTCCCAGGTGAGGACAACAACAACAACTCGGCAAGGGGGAACGATGGGTTCTGGATCTGCTGAGGCCTCCTAGGCCGAAAATTGGCGGGACAGGGCATCCGGCTTCACATTCCGGGAACCCGGACGGTAAGTGATTGTGAAATTGAACCTCCCTAAGAAAAGGGCCCACCTGGTTTGATGAGAGTTGAGACATTTTGCTGTCTGGATGTATGCGAGGTTCTTAACAGGTGTTCCGCGCCCTCCAGCCAGTGTCGCCATTCCTCTAGTGCCATGACAACAGCTAGCAGCTCCCAGTTGCCAATGTCGTAATTTCTCTCTGGAGGAGCAAGTTTATGGGAGAAAAAGGCACAAGGATGCAGCTTCTTATCCTTTTGGGAGCGTTGCGAAAGAACTGCACCTACCCCAGTGTCAGACGCGTCCACTTCCACAATGAATTGCTGGGATGGGTCAGGATGGATCAGGATGGGAGATGAAGAAAACTGGCGCTTAAGTTCAGAGAAGGCTCCCTCGGGAGTCCAGCGGAATGGAACTGAAGGAGAGGTGAGTGCAGTTAGGGGGACAGCAACACTGCTGTAGTTTCTCACAAACCTTCGGTAGAAATTAGCGAAGCCATTGAAGTGCTGCAGCTGCTTGCGGTTGGTGGGAGTTGGCCAGTTTGCCACCACTGATACTTTGGCAGGATCCATCCTGAGCTCCCCCTGTGAGACTATGAAGCCAAGAAAGGAGGTTGAAGTGGCATGAAACTTACATTTCTCGGCTTTCACATACAACTTGTTCTCCAGGAGGCGCTGCAGCACTGTGCGAACATGTTCCTGGTGTTCCTGGGGAGAACGGGAGTAAATTAAGATATCATCCAAGTACACAAACACAAACCGGCCAAGCATGTCACAGAGCACATCGTTAACTAAAGCCTGGAAAATGGCTGGGGCGTTGGATAAGCCAAAGGGCATCACTAGGTATTCAAAGTGGCCTAATGGGGTGTTGAAAGCAGTTTTTCATTTGTCACCTTCCCTGATGCGCACAAGATGGTATGCGTTGCGCAGGTCCAGGGTGGTGAATATGGTGGCTCCTTGGAGGGGAACAAAAGCAGAGTCAATGAGGGGCAGAGGGTACTTATTTTTGATAGTGATGTTATTCATTCCTCTAAAGTCAATACAAGGTCTCAAAGACCCGTCTCTCTTCCCCACAAAAAAAAATCCAGCTCCTACCGGAAAGGATGATGGACAGATGATCCCGGCCGCGAGGGACTCCTGTAAGTATTTTTCCATGGCTTGCTGCTCAGGACAGGAGAGATTATACAAAATTATATTATATTATTATATTATTATATTATATTACTTGCTGAAAACTGGGGCCAGGTCATGATATATTTCCAGGACTGGGGACAGGTCTGGAGTAGCTGCTTCAGGTGGAGTACTTAAGGTTGAGGTTGTAGCTGAATGGAGACAGTGGGAGTGACCGTAAGCGCTCCAGGAGCGGACTCTCCCGGAGGTCCAATCAAAGTCGGGGTTATGAAGCTTAAACCAGGGGAATCCCAAGATCAAAGGGACATGAGGGGAGTCAATAATGTACAAACTGATGACTTCTTGGTGATTTCCAGATAGATGTACTGTCACTGCGGCAGTGTTATGGTTGATGGTGGCCAGGGGCACACCATTGAGGCCTTTAGTCTCTAGGGGAACTTCAAGGAGGTCGGTCTCAATACCTAGCTTCTGGCAAATGGCACTATCAATAAAACTTTCATCAGCCCCGGAATCTAGGAGTGCAGAGAGTGGAATTGACTGCCCTCGCCAACCGAGGACAGCATGGAGTTGAGGACGATCTGGGGGAGAAGAACTGAGTACAGGGCTCGACAGTATGTCTCCGACTACTGACGAGCCGGACCTTTTGCTGGACGGATAGGACAACTGACAATGAAGTGGCCAGGTTGGCCACAGTAGAGACAAGAATGGGTCTTTACCCTGCGGGCCTTCTCCTCAGGGGACAAATGGGTGCTGTCAGTTTGCATGGGCTCAGGCTTGGGAATAGTTAGCCTCTCCTGGTGTGTCTTGCGAGGACTTGGCACCTCCTGGAGGAGACAGGGAAGAGGTCGCTGTTCTGAACGGGCAGGAGAGGAAACAGCTGGTTCCACTGGCCACAAAGACAGTTGATCGCTTATTTGAATAGCTGATTTTATGGCCGTGTCCAAGGTGGTAAACTCTACCTTGTGTGCTATCTCTCTCCCAATGTCACGGTTGAGCCCATTTTGGAAAGCGGTGATTAGGGCTGCATCATTCCAGCCAGACTCCACTGCCGCACTCTGGAATCGGCTCACAAACTCCTGGACTGAAAGCCTCCCTTGAGGGAGTCTTGAGAGCTGCAGGCCAGCTTGCTGACTACATATGGGGGTGATCATACACCCGCTTGAGCTCCCCAGCAAAGGCATTGGTGGTCTGGGCGAGGGGGGAGTGTTGCTCAAAGAGAGCGTTGTAGAAACTGAGCGGAGGACCCTCCAGCAGGTTAACTAAGTAAGCCATCTTAGCAGCTTCACTGGAAAAACGTCTGGGTTGAGCACTATATGTTAACTGGCACAGGCTGAGGAACTGGCGACATGTGTTTGGATCACCTGCATACGGGAGGGAGGAATATGGGGTTTGGGACCAGTTGTGTCATTGTTGGGACCTGGAGGAACTACCGAAGAAGCTTGTTGGGTGGCCAGAGGAGCTGGCGGAGCTGGCTGTGCTTCCAGTGGCTGAGTGTCAGGAATAGGGGCAGCGTTGAGCCGATCAGAGAGCGCAGCCAGAGCAGCGGTGAGATGGGTGGGTTGGTCTGCGACTCCATGCAGGGCTGCATCGTGCCGTCTCAACTGTGCCCCCTGGATGGCTATTGCCTGTCTGAGAGCCTCCTGCTCTGCAGAGTCCATGGTGGCTGGATTGTACTGTCAGGGCCTGGGTGGGTGGACTCGGAAGGTAGAAACAGAAGGTGAGGCAGAGGTAGATAGCATTTTCAAAAGGTTTATTTAGGAGTGGTTACTGGAGGGAAGTCCAAAGGAGTCAGGCAGAGGAAGCGAGGCAGGAGGAGTAATCCAAACTGGAGTTGATCTTGACAGATTCAGGGGGGAGGATGAGGCTGGTGATCCTGGAACCGCACAGATTAGTAGCAGATAGACCTCATGGACAGAGCAGAACAGAACAGAACAGAACAGAACAGAGCTAACTTGACCAGAACAGAGCTGGGGACTAAAGTACGTGCGACTTAGTTTACAATCCAGCGCCGACTGACTGCAGGACAGGAGCAGATATAGTCAGAGGCTGATGACCCAACGAGCAGCCGATGTGTGGTCCAAGCCCCTCCTCCAGCACAGCAGATTCAGATTACCAATCAGGCTCCTAAAAACACACCCACACTAGGAGGCAGGAGTCATGACAATAAATTGTTATATTTATCTGATTTTCCTCATACCTCTGCAGATATGATCTCCTTCTTTCATAGGTTTAACACTCCCACTCTGGATCGGGTTGTTCAACAGCAGTTGAATTTGAGGCGGCAGTTAAATCATTCTACAAAGTAGTAAAAGTCCAGGCCCAGATGGCTGTCCAGCTGAGTTTTATAAAACCTTCTGGAAACAGCTTGCCCCCGCACCTATAACAGATGTTCAGAGTCTTATAATTGCCCACACCCTAAACCAGGCTTGCATTCCTCTGCTTCTAAGGAAAGGTAAAGACCCAATATCATTCAGTTCATATTGACCCCTTAGTCTGTTGAATGTCGACTTCAAATTATTGTATAATTTGCTAGCTAGACGCTTAGAAGTTGTCCTACTTTCAATTATACCTTTGGATCAAACTGGGTTTTTTCCGTAATAGACACTGTTTTTTAATCTTAGGAGGGTGCTTAATGTAGTTTATAACACTTCTCCAATTGCTGTCCCAGAAGTTCTGATAGCTCTGGATGCCGAGAAAGTGTTTGAAAGGGTAGAGTGGGATTATCTTTTTTTTTTTTTTTTTTTGGGGCAGAAATTTGGTTTTCATGGGTTACTTGGGCTACTATATGCTTCTCCTCAAGCCATGGTCAGGACAAATGGCACAAATTCTGAATATTTTTGTTTACGTTAATCTACAAGAACTCACAAAACAAACAAAACACACACCTATTTTGATTTTTATTTGAATACAAATACAAATACTTTTTTCCCCCTCAACAGTTACAAATACAAATACTGGGTGCTTCGCACACCCCTACAGTATTGATATAAAAACATCAGAAATTACACTGAAAAGAAACAATGATAAGAAAGTCATGAAATGAATGTCTATATACAAAGCGTCAGAAAGAATCCATCAGAGACAATCCATCAAACAGTAAATATATAATCTTGACCAAGGAGAATACAATCAGGTAGTCCACAGCTATAAAAAAAATGTCTAATATAAAAGTCCTCATTTAGGCCCCCTAGGGGCCAGTGTATCCAATGTGTGGATCAAGAAGAGCTTGCATTTAAGCTCTTCTTTTTCTCTGCGTGGATGTTTTAAAGCTTTGATTCCCATGTATTTTAAAGAAGAAATGTAGAAATGTTGTGTTTTGCGTCAACAAAGTGTACTGCTACAGGGCAAATCCTCTTTCCCCCCATCTTTATTGACCAGCACCTTCTCAATATGTTCAAGTTCAAAATTCTGTCTGACGCTCATTCCCAGGATTCCTTGCTCTTTCTAATCCTTCTGATTTTGAGAAATTTCTGAAGCCTCTCTCTTCATTAAAGGGGGTAATCTCTTCTATTTATTGAAATATTTATAACTTGTGTCCAGGCTCTTCTACTGTGCCTAAACCAGTTTGGGAGACAGATCTGGGAGAGGGGTTAGGGTTAGGGTTAGGGGTGATTTTGGGTGATTTGAGATGATGTTTGGGAGGAGAGACTACACAAGTCTCCAATTTGTGCCAACACCAACAAGCCATAGCACAGTTCTGTGGTATGTTGGCTATATATCCATAATCACTATTGTATGGAGAACTATTGTTTATATCATGTAAAATTCAATAAGCATACTGTAAAAAAAATGGTGTCCACTACAGTGGACTGAAACTTGGTTGCCATTTTCAACTATTTATGTTTTAGTATCATGTCCCAACTATCAGATGGAACTCTCCCAAACTCTTGTCTACAATCCCATATGATTATTACTTTTTATCATTTTGAGGTATCATATAATTCAAAATCTTGTAGCTCTTCTGTGACTGAAAACAGATCTGTCCACCAGATTTTACAATATATTTCAATGCTTACAGTCTGTGTCAAGACAGATTGCTCTCGCTCTCCCTCTTTCACACACACACACACACACACACAGTCACACACAGGCTCAGATTTAGAATTATTTTGTTTTTTGTTTTGTTAATGTCCTCTCTATTGTTATTGTAATTAAATGTTATCAAACACATCTGACCCTAACCCATCATGTTTTTGTTGTGATACAGTTGAGTTTCAATAAAATAACTTTTATGTTGTAAGTGCATGGTGTCGAGTACAGTGGACAGAACTCCTTCAAAATTACATGCATTTTTTCACATTATCTTTTTTACTTGTAAAAAAAAAAACATTTTTAAAAATGATTACTTTGTTATTAAATAATTCAGGCTAAGTCTGTAGACGTGTACCATGGCCACGAGCACTCTAGCCTGGTCTCTCTCTTACACTCTGTATATGACTGAGGCTAAATCTGTATGGGTGTACCATGGCCACGAGCGCTCCAGCCCGGTTAGAATTATTTTTGCAGCTGCATGTTAAAAGGCCCAGCATTGCAGTATCCTGGACTGTGGATCACCATGGATTGCTTTGTAATCTTAACTATAACTACGTTTATAATGATGTTTTGATATATGGAAATGTAGGCTGAAAAACAGCTAGAGAAGCTTTGATTTCTTTTTATTTCATTTTTCAGTTTTTTTTTTTTTTTTTTGTTATTGTTATTATATGTTAAATGTTAAAGATGAAATAAACTAAACTAACCCAGCAAGCCTCCACATCAAATCCAGCCCTATGACCAATATAGCAAAGTTATAGTAAGAAACTTGGCTGTAGTAGGTCAGAGCTTGTAAAAACGTGTGGCCATCTTTACAGAACATTAGTTTCAGGTTTTAATACGAAAGCACCACTTGAGCAAAGTGCTGATGAATAATTTTATCCAACTTCCTGGTTACTAACTGATTTTCTCAGGCTTCAAAATGTTGACACCATCATCTGACACAGACACGGCTCTTAACTAAGCGTGATCTTGAGGCACTGCAGTTTGTTTTTGCTACAATATATTCCCCAGTAAACAATGGACACAACTGATGTCTTTTCCTCAGGAGTCTATTCACTTGACTGTTGCCATCCCTTTTCATTGTGATTGACCACAGACTCCTGTCCCAAAAAACACCACTTCCCCTCTTAATCTCAGTGGCAGAAAAAATGTTTACCCAGACAAACAAAACCTCTTTCTCCACTGTAACCAGCTTCTCTTTGTCAAATACAAGAGGACGATATCCAAATAGAGAAACGGATAAGGACTTACAACAACAGCCAGTATAACAGTATGCTCAGGTGAGTCAGAGACCGTGCACCTGTAATAAGAGGACAATCACCGTGGATTACCTGCAGTCATGCTTTCCACTCTGAACTAATCCAGCAGCCTCCACATTCAATCCAGCCCTGTGGCTCATAAAGTAAAGTATACTATAAAGGCTACTATAAAGTAGGTTTTTATGCTAATTATACTGCCTCAGAATTAATGTGGTAATTATTTATGATGGTGAAGTATATTATTATTAGAAAGAACTGTTTTATAGGTGAAGTAGCCTCAAATGATATGTCACAGTTGAAAGTTCATATTGTCAGTTCATCCACAGAGTGCTTTGAGAATTAGAATTAGACAGACCTCAAAAAAGATGACGCTTCACTGCTATCAGTTTTTTGTTTGATGCATACCTGTTATATATTTTAACCTCGTCCTATAACTTTGAGTGTTATTATGTAAGGTAGCAAATAGCTGATGAACTGACTGTGTGTTTTAGTGTAAGCTGGAGCTTTCAGTTTGTTCTTTGTCATACAATCAAGACTTGTTGTGCAGATGAGAGGTAGGAGCAGCACTTTCTTGTTACAGTCCTTATTAACAAACACCCAACTGTGAAAATGTATAGATAGAAAGAGATGTATGGTAGTCATTGTATGTGTGAGTCCCTCTGTTTAGTTATGTCTGCTGCTGGCAAGCTTCAGCCTTCTTGTCTTCACAATGTAAGAGATTAAAATATGTCCTTTGCCAGCTATTTCTTCAGGCATTCATGGTGAGCTGCTATCAGAAAGTATATCATATATGTGACTCTTCATGGTTCAAGTTCATAATAAGCATGATGGCACAGCTAGTGGCTGCCTTGGTGTTTTGACATGCATTGTTGTGTCTTGTTTTGTTGACAGTGTGTGATCTGCAATAGTTTTTCGGCTCTCTTACCCCAGAGCTCAAGAACATCAGCGGGAGAACTCCAGGAGACCTGTTTCCCACATTTCTTGTGAAATAGGAAAAAATGTTTGCATGTGTGCAAACATTTTTTTCTGCTTTCACACAACCACTGGGCTCATCTCTGGTAGGGACCACAGTCAGAGTTTGATGTGTTGTCAGCTGCTGCTAGGATTGCTGCTAGCATTTTGCACCGTAGCCCCCTTTAGTTATTTTCTCACCATGTTTGTATTTTCGTTTACCCTCCAGACTGCAGAGCTGCTCAATTAATGATATCCTGCCATGCAAAATGCTATCAGTAAAATAAGATATGTGACCAATGACAGGTCACCCTGTAGCTTTCTTCTCAACAGCTAAGTAGTTGTTCAGAAGGAAATCACCACCACAGTTTTTTTTTGGGCTGAAATGGCCCCTGGTACTTCTTCACCTAGTTTTATCAGCTGAGATGGAAGAAAGAATACCTAACAAAAACCACCACAATTATGCCTGATGCCTTACCATACCATGCCTTAATACTGTGGTTGAAGCTGAGTCTCTAGTGGAGCATGTCAGTGCTGATGACCATCCACCTGTCCTGTAATGACAAAAGAGCAGTGTCTAATTTTACCCTCTAGCTGTACAGTATATTAGGACCCACTCACATTGTACCCTTGACAAACCATATATAAGCCCATTTTGTTTTTTTCCAATTATTAGAGTGAACCCTGTAGCCTTTTGACGAGAACTTTACATAGCACCATTACAGCAGAATCTAGGGCTCATTAGACTAATCTATTGGCCCTGATTTTGGTCACGGTGTAATCAAGTATCAGTGTACAAAGCAAAGAATCATTTACTGTTTGGTATCATTCAAAACTTACATAGAAGATGGGTATAATCTGAGAGGAAACTATCATTTTAAAAGAGGCTATGTCGGTACTAATTTAAATTGTGCATTTGATTTTGTGGCATGACTCTGTGGAATGGGTTAGATGATGAAATCAAAGGAAGCAGATCTATCATACAGTTTAAAAATAATACATTTTCAGGATATAGAGAAGAGGAAGTGGGAAGTGGTAAATTTAATGGTAATATGGTACAGTATGGTTTAATATTATATAGTTTTATGAGGGAATTGTAGAGAACTCAGTTTACTTTGGACGGGAAGAGAATAGGGGTAGGCCTGGATGAGCATGGGCTTGTGGTGTTGGTTTATCATCATTTGTAGACTGAATTGTTAATTTCATTCACAAAATCTTTGAACAACACAACTGTTCCATTAGCGCCACATATGGTATATGGCTTTGGTGTGTGTGACCCAAGTGCATCCAGAGACTTGTGAAGTTAAGATGAAACTGGAAGCCCAATTTGCCAGTGCTCCCTGATGCTACAACTGACTGATCTTTCCTAAAACAGTCTCACATACAGACTCTCAAGAGGAGCAACAATTTACTGCTCTCTTCCCTAAATGCCTGATGTGCAAACTATCACTAGATGTCTTGATTTACTGAGGTTCCTCAAAGGTTCACATGCAGACTATCAGGAATTGATGCAATTTAATTATGTTCCCTAAACACTTAACATGGTGACTATCAGTATATGCTACAGATCATGGGCATAAAAGGGGGGGGGGGGGAGTGGTTGTGTCCTACTTGGGAATTTTTTACTGTAGAAAACCTCTGCCATTTGTGGTGCCTTTCAATCAAGCTTCAATTAAGCTCAATGCACCAGAAATACATAATAAAGCCTTTAAAAGCCATGCACAGGTTAACAAATTTCAGAGATGAATACGCAAAATTTGCTGTTTTAATTTGAAAATGTGTTCAATGAGATCTACAGGGGGGTATCAATAAAATGTTTTTCTAAGAGACTGACAATCATGTGAAACTAAAACAAACTTATTAGTGGTTCGCTCTGCTTGTATTGATAACACATTAACTTTCAATGTAGACATCTGTCATGCGCACTCACAACACAACACAAGCGACACTATAGCAGCAGGTCCATGCACGTGCACGGCCCACAGCTCCACGGACCTGCTTCTCCCTCCGGTGTTGTGTCAGATCCCCATCCTCCCTTGGGCTGTGTCTGTCCTACTGTTTCCCACAGAGCATTGCCCTGTTTGAAAGGACAGGGATGCCCATATGTGAAAAGATGTCGACTCAGAGATGTAGAATATGTATTATATAAGAGAAAACACAGGACTGTTGACTGACCCTAACTCTAACCCACCATCAGAACATACATGTCCAGTGATTTTTGGTAAAAGTGAATGGGTCCATTTATATAATGGGTCCGGTACCCATGGTACTGATGTTCCTTTAATATGTCAAAACTATCAGTAGATTTTTCCAGTGTTCCTGAAACGTTTCATGCAGACTAACAGAGACACTATCTGGGAGCTGCACTCCTGGTCTCCACATTTGTGTAAAACAAGACGTTAGTGTGGAAGAGTAACTTAAAGCAGCATGATGTGTGCTCTGCTTTCAGATGTGTATGTGACTGACCCCACAGGGAGCTGAAAACATCAGATGACCCAGTTAAACTAGAAATGTCTCTAGAGAAGCAGAGACAGAGGTGTGTGTAAGTGTGAAGCTGCAGTGCCTGGTCAGGGAGGTGACTCTCAGGTGTTGGCCTGTGCTCCTCCGCAAAGGCTGTTTGTTCAACCAACAATGTTTTATGTATGTGCTTAGTCTTTCATCAGCATGCTCAGTATTCAATTTACATACTGTCTACTGATCCACTGCTGAATGTTAAGCTGTTTATGCGATCTCAGCCACTTTGCTCTGACTCTGAGATGTGCGTGTGGAGGGGTATATGTATGTGTGTGTGTGTGTGTGTGTCTCAGACAGATTGCTCTTCCTCACCCCCTCCCTCCTGGTTGTGCAGTATTGTGTTCTGGTAATAATGATGGGTTCTGTGCCTCCCAGTCTCCCTCCCAGCAGGACACACATATAAAAGGGTCCTTCTCAGGGGCAGCTTTGTGTGTGTGTGCATGTGAGTGTACCCATTCTTTGTGTGGTTCTAAGAACATCATTTTCAGTGCTGCATTTTGATTGTGCCTCACACTGTGAGTGTCCAACCCATCAAGGTTCACACAGGAGCATTCACTATGTCTTTGCCTTTATCTCTCTCACCTGCTTGCTCTGTCTCAGCTCACACTTTTCCCTCCATCTTTCTGTTCCATTATTTCTCCTCCCTATGTGATATTTCTGTTGCCCTTACACAACTCTTGTGTTCTTCTGCTGTGTATCAATAATTGGAGTTTTCCAGTGAGCCGCTCTCCCTGTCTGCTGCTCCACATCCAAGCAGCCTCAAAGACTACAGGTTCTCTGGAAGGATGTCCACCTGTCCTCACACACACTTTCAAAAATAGCCTCTACCATAGTCTGCTACAGGACTGGAGGCAGGTGGAGACTGGTGGAGACATGGGACAGTGACAAGAACCAGGTGGATTGAGAGATAACATGAGGGTCAGATGATGGAGTCTTTGTTTGACAGCCATATTGAGGACATGGGCTCCACAGTTTTGTCTGACCTGATTCACACCTTTAACTGCTTGAGATTGGTTGGATTCTGGACTCTAGTCTAATTCAGTTATCCTGCTGTGAAATCAACCTGATCTGGAATCACATGATTGCAGTTGTTGTTCCCGGGGTTTGTCACACCAGCTGATTCTGGTTGAGATTAACAAACCTTCAAGACAGTATACATTTGTGCTGTTTTCTAATCAGAAATTACACAGGACTTTTTCCCTGCGTGTTTTGAGGAGAGAAAAGGAGGCATCCAAATTAATGTAGAATTTAATTCAAATTATGAATGCACTTTGCTTACAAAGCTAGCTAGTTAGCAAACTGCTAACATACTGTTTGCTAGAGTCAAAGTTTACTTATTTTCATTTTTAAACTTGCTTTCACATGTAGATAACAAAATCTGTACTCAGGTTCCAGCAGCAGAACCAAGTGATGGTTAAAAAAACATAAAATAAAATAATGATCAGTATTGGGCATGTTACTTTAAAAAAGTAATTTGTTATAGTTACTAGTTACTTTCCCTCAAAATTAACTGATTTACTACATTATAAAAGTAACTAATTACCAGGAAAAGTAACTATTGCGTTACTCTTTTTATATATATAAAATGCTCAAATATGTCAAATTACTGGGACTAGCCTTCCTAATCCCTATTTTTCTGGAACTAAACAACTCACTCAGTATTCCTCCACACAGGCAGGCTCTGCGACGTGCTGTATCACTCCGCCTCTTCCACACGCGGCTGATCCGAACAGCTGATGGGGGGAGTGATACGGGCCGATGCAAAGCTTGCCTGTGTGGAGGAACACTGAGTGAGTTGGTAAGTCCCGCAAACGCCATTTTCCACTAGTTGATGGACTGAAACCTGACTGGACTTCTTGAATCAAGCAAGTAATGGCGCATTTTATTGTCAGTAACGGTAACGGCGTTGTAACGGGGGGAACAGTAACTTTTTTTGATTACTCGTTACTGAAAAAAGTAGCGCCGTTAGTAACGCCGTAATTTCCATCACTGTTAATGATGCAGTCAGTCTGTCAACCCCGCAGCCTCTGGAAAGAAGCTGGACTTCAGACATGATGTCCTGGTGCTGTTGCTCTGCAGCTCTTGGCTGCTCTTGGCTTGGCAGGGTGGGTGGTGTCCTTCATGATGCAGATAACGCTGCTCCTGCAGATGTAGATGTCCTAGGTAGAGGGAAGGCTGCCATGCTTGATTTTTTAGTCAGATTTGACCACCACTCAGTGCCTTCTTGTCAGCAGTAGAGCAGTAATACCACATTGTGATCCAGGATGTGAAGACGCTTTCCACCACACACCCATAAAAAGTTGTCAGGACAGGGATGCTGCAGCCAGCACGCTTCAGGTTCTGCAAAAAGTAAAGGTGTTCTTTACCTTCGTTGTGCTGTAGGTTGTGTTCCAGGTCCAGTTGTGGTCATTAAAAATGTGCAGGACTAGACATTTTATGATTATGAGGGTGAGAGCCACTGGACGATAATCATTCATGATAATGCAGATCTTTTTATGGCACAGGGAAATGTAAAGATGTTGAGCCATGGCTGTCTGTTTTTCGGTACCAGAAATATTCCCACTTTTATTATTTGACAGGGGAATGTTTGGGGTGTTCAAATGGCTGCTATCATAAACACAGGTTGCTTGTGCACATCTGGCTGCTTGCAACTGGAAGGGGAGGGGTCATGCGATTTTGTAGTCTGTTCATATTGTGTAAAACCAATTTAAAGCACAATGTTAGAACATGATTAGCGATGCGGTTTTATAGTTAAATGTAAAGCTTCAGCTTCAACAACATTAGAAGTTGCTCCATGTATTTGAGAGTGAGAGTACATGTATGCAGTATTCCTCTTCAGCTTAACAAGTAGCTATAAAGTTTTACCTTGAATTGTAAAAGCTAATGGTGTTGGCAGTATCTTTATGTGGGACAGTCAAGAGTTAGTTGCTGAAGTAGGTTGGTGTACTTAGTGCCCTCTGGGACATAGCTGATTGGTCATTGTGCTTATTGGTCAGATTGTCTGAAGGAAGCAAAAGACACAAAAAAAGTTAGGGCAACCGTCAAGCTTAAATGTGTTAGTTCACCTACCTGTGGGTTTGAATTGGCTCAAACCCCCTCTTAAAAAGGTTTAAGTACAGTTGGTTTGGTCCATACCCTAATGCAATTTCTCTTTTCAAACCTGTCCAAACAAACTGTACCAAGGCAGAAAATAACCTGGGTTAGGTTTAGAGATGTTCCAATACCTTGTTTTCCCTCTCAATACTGATTCCGATACTTGTGCTGTGGGTATTGGCCGATACTGCATACCAATACCAGTATATTATAAAAAAAAAACAAAAAAAAACTGTGATATAATTATCACTATGGTGAGGCCTGGCTCAGGTTAAACCCTTTCTAAAACATGAATGAATACAGCAAATTTAAGCCTTTTTTTTTTTTTTTTCACTGTAGTTAATGTGCAATTAATGGTATGGGACCCTCGGAACTTGATGGCGTGCAGCACCGCACTTCGAGGGGTAAATGTTGACTCTCTGTCAACCCAGTGTGACGTTAAACTTAACAAAGACATGGGGCACACGTCGGAGCTCCAAATGTCCGTGGTAAAGCTGATTGCATGGCTGTCTTTAAGCATACACGAAATGTGTTCCCTAACTGCCTCGTATAATTTGGGTAACGCAGTTTCAGAGATGTATTTACGACCTGGCAAACAGTACCTTGGCTCCAAATGCTCCATCAAGCTGCGAAATCCCACATTTTCGACGACAGGCGAGGGTTGGTCATCCAGGACAATAAATTCCACAATTTTGTCTGTTGTCTTTGTTGCTTTTGGGCTGTCTTTGGGGAATTTCTCTCTTCTCTGGAAGGCAGCTTCCAGAGTTCGCTGCTGCAGCTCATCCCTCTTTTTCCCCTTACTTTCAGAAATTCGCCATGCTCTTTCGCATGACGCATCTTCAAATGTTTAATCATGTTGCTAGTGTTAAAATAGCAACACTTGTGCCACCCCACAAAATTTTATCATTGCATATTTTGCATGTCGCAGTCTTACTGATGGAAGAATCCAGTGTAAAATATTGTCACACCACCGACATGATTACTAGCTAGCTCCGTGTCTAACAGGTGTCACATCCTTGGTGTCAGGTTATCAGTTCTTCTTCACTCCTCTAAAGCAGCAGGCTGCAGACGGCAGCACAGAGCCATTTTTTTTAAGAGCGGCGAAGAAGAACTGTCAGCGCTAACGGAGCTAAACAGTAAATAGATTCCTGTTAATGATTATAAAAAAAATGATGTAATAATTTACATGGTCTCGGATCGGTGCCTGGACTCCAGTACTCACCAATACCGATGCCAGCATTTTCGGCAGTATCGGAGACATTTCCGATACTGGAATCGGAACAACTCTAGTTAGGTTTGACCAGACAAAAAACTTGATAGCAGAGGTGATAGCAGTCTCAGAACTTAAAAAGATGTGGTCCTGTATTCACAAATCATCATATTCTGGCTAAAAGAAACTCATAACTTGTTGATTTAGGGCAAACACCTAAAAATAATGGGTTAGTCAGTCTTAACTTTAATATTCCTAATTTCTCTAAGAGTAATTCACAAAGCCACTCAACAGAAGCGCCTAAATGTGGGAGTAGTCAGAAGTAGTGGAGATGACTCCTAACTTCCAAATCACAAATAATTTTTTACAAATCTGAAATCTGAAAATGTCAAGATTGCCCAACTCTATTAGCTCCTCAACGTGGATGGCTACATTACAACAAGTTTATGGAGGCAGTTTCTGTCAGATGAGTTTTTTTGTCTGTTTCAATTTTTCCAAGAATGAAATGATTACATATTTTCACTGTAGAATTGAATCCAACTGGGCTGACACAAACCTTAGCATACAGATACATTTTGGAGAATCCACGATTTCTATAGACAGCCCTTTGTATTTGCTTATTTTTGTGTGTTTCATTATTGTTATTATTACTGCAGAATGTTGTTTATGTCAGCACATCAGCCACAGCAATGGAGTCACACTCTTAGCTTAAGGGGTTTTCCCTCCTTCCTAGAAGTCAAGAGTGAAAGTCAGTGACACCAAACTAATGGATGTGGTTGTCTTTGTTTTGTACATTGTTATCTTTTGTTTGCAGTAGCCTCTAAAGGGAGGACGATCAATCAGTCAAATCATTCAGTTAGAGGTTTTTGTTGTCAGTCAAGTAGAGTGTATCACCTGAAACAAGACACTGTGGTTGGAGGGGTGGCTGCAGGTGGCCCAGTTCTATCAATCATCAACCTCAGGCTGAAAAATAAAGCCAACACTGAGAAACAAAAGCTCCAGTTCCTTTTATGATCACAAGAGTGTGGCTCCAACAGTGAGTCAGTTACTATAGATCTCAGTGCTGTTCTGTCCAACAACAGAAATAAACACGTTTACAGCCCACCACAAAAACTGTTTTGGTCTTTACAGCTAATTTCATTCTTCATGACGACTGTACAGACGGTGAGTTCTTATATAACCTTTTGTATCACATGACATTTTGTTAGAGCTTAATGTTATATTGGGCCTGTTTGTGTGACAGGTGGGTTTGTTTGTGCTCTGCTAACTGTCATGCACTGAAATCTCTCCACACATGCCCCTCCTCTTTGCCCATGTGTGGATTAGCTGGAAGTTAGAGACATAGTCAGAGACCAGACTAAGACAGATACCTGTGGGTGACATCACACTGGCTATATGCATTTACACAAACACACACACACACACACACAGATTTTGTGCTCACGATACAGGTGAACGTGTGGAGTCATTTTTCTGTTAGAAATGATCCAGTGTAACTTAATGACACACAGGTTACTGGCACTATCATTGGCATGAGGCTGTGACTCATATTTACCTCCATCTTTTCTGTTGTTACTGTATGTCATGATAGCTTGGACCCCCTCTATCAAAATCTGATCTGACCTCTTCCTTCTCTAACATGCCTCCCTCCCTGTCTCTTTGTCTCTTAGATGTGTTGCCATCCTCAGCACCCATCTTCCCCTTTTCTTCCTCCCCTACTGACTGTGTTGAAGCTCATCGGGGTTGTGCTGAAGATTCCCAATGTGAGGCGCTGTACCACGGCCTAGAACTGTGTGCAGTTGATGCAGCAGTGACCCCACTGGGGGAGCAGGTGGCAGCTGAGTGTCTTGAGAGGCAGGATGCTCTGCTGGCCAGACACCCAGCTTTGTTGGCCTGCAAGTGTCAGCGTGGCTTTCGCAAGGAGGAGCAGTGTCTGCGTATTTACTGGAGGGTCCGTCTACTTCCAGGTCAGTCTGTGGTACGGTGCTGGGTGGGAATGGGGGTGTATGTTGGCACTTATCTAGCTGGATTTCCATCACAATGTATTCAATTTAGAAGAAAAATAATTATGAAAAATATGACAAACCTTAAATTTCCTGAACACATTTCATTGAAGTGATTATTAACCCACTAAGGAACATAGGGGGAAAATAAGACAAACTTTTGCTCAAAACACTGTCAAGAGGGGCTTGCAGTGACTCTGTGCTTGTATCAGGGGTTTTTTGTCACCATGTTTTCATAGCAACCAGAGAGATCAACACGAATGGCCATGTGTATACCAGGGGTTCCCAAATTTTCCAAGTCATGGCCCCCTGAATATCATTAACCTCTGCCTGGGGACCCCCTTTGCAAACCCACTGAGTTTAAGGCTTGATGTCAGGAGCAAACCACCAGGTCAACACCAAAAGTTTATCACATCAAGAATGATATTTTGACTGGCAGGCAATTAGAAAGGTGAGCATGGCAAATAAGATTTCGAACTGTTATATTGTTATAAATTATACTTTATAATAATGCTCAAAATATAATGATTTGACCTTTATTTGTTGAGGAGCCCCCTAGCACCGCCTTGCTGGCCCCCCAGGGGGCCCCGGCCCCCACTTTGAAAACCACTGGTGTATACAATTGAATAGGATATATACACAGTGTTGCTAGTTAGCGTTAATGTTACACTAGTTGAAGCTAATGTTAGTGCTCATCACTTCCCCGCTCTAATGTTATAAGTTATGCCAGTCCACCAACATAACTTTAAGTCATTAGGGTAATAGGTATGAAATTTAACTTTGCTTTACATGGAGCTGTGTCTATTGTCTCCATCAAAGGTGGTAACCACGGTCACTTCAGACATAAGGCAAGGCAAGGCAAGGCAAGGCAAGGCAATTTTATTTGTATAGCCCATTTTTACAAACAGTTTGTTTCAAAGGGCTTTACACAGCATTATGACAACATCCTCTGCCCTTAGACCCTCACATCGACTGAGGAAAAACTCCCAAGAAAACCCTTTAACAGGGAAAAAAATGGAGAAACCTCAGGGTGAGCAACAGAGGAGGGATCCCTCACCCAGGACGGGCAGACGTGCAGTAGATGTTGTATACAGACAAGAAAACAATTTACAACATGGAATATGGAAAACATGGAAATGGAATCAGTCAGTTAACAAAAAACGAAAAATGATGAAGGCAGCTCCCGGTGGGCAGGAAGAGAAGGCCAGCTTAATGGGACTACTGGACGGCAGACTGGGTCATGAGCAGGGAGTGCAGGCCGGTTTAACAGCAGGAGAAAGGAGGTGATGGAGGCGGCGGTTGGTTGGTTGGTGCAGGGGGATGGAGCTCTGAAGAGATCTGTGGAAATGCAGAGAGAGTGCGAGACACCAAGGCCAGACTACAAAGTGCAACAAATAATGGCAGTTCAAAATGTAAGGGGAGAGGAGAGGAGAGGAGAGGAAGGATAGGGCTCCATGTAACCTGATGTGTCCCCCAGCGGTCTAAGCCTATAGCAGCATAGCTATAAAATGGATCAGGGCTACCTGAGCCAGCCCTAACTAAAAGCTCTCTCATAGAGGAAGGTCTTAAGCCTGGACTTAAATGTAGAAAGAGTGTCTGCCTCTCTGACCCATGGAGAGAGCTGGTTCCATAATAGAGGAGCCCGGTAACTGAAGGCTCTACCTCCCAGTCTGTTTTTAGAGATACTGGGGGTCAACACACCTGCATTCTGGGAGCGAAGTGCTCGGGTAGGACAGTATGGAATAACGAGGTCTTTCAGATAAGTTGGAGCTTTGTTATTAAGAGCCTTGTAAGTCAGTAGAAGGATCTTAAAGTCTATTCTATATCCTACAGGAAGCCAATGGAGAGAAGCTAGAATGGGAGAGATGTGCTCTCTCTTATTAACTCTTGTCAATATCCTCGCTGCAGCATTCTGGACCAGCTGGAGACTCTTCGGAGAGGTTTTTGGGCATCCTGACCAAGAGAGAGTTACAGTAGTCTAGCCTAGAAGTACTAAATGCGTGGACCAGTTTCTCAGCATCACTCTGAGAGAGGATATTCTGATCTTAGACATATTGCGCAGGTGAAAGAAGGCGGTCCTAGTCACATGCTTTATGTGAGAGCTGAAGGAAAAATCCTGGTCAAAAATGACTCCAAGGTTCCTCGCTGTTGGACTGGAGTTAAGGGTGATGCCATCCAGAGTAGCAATCTGACTCTGTCAGAGTTCAGTAGTAGGAAGACATCATGGCAAGTCATGCATACAGTAGAGGTTGGTCTAATTAAATACTTTTATCATGAAACTGTATACTTTTATGACATTGAAAGCCATGTGAACTGCCGAGTACAGATTTAGTTTCTCATATCTCAAATAAAATTCTGTAAACTTTGCACGCATGTGTGCACTCCATTGTTTTTTTTTTGTTTGTTTGTTGTTTGTTTTTTTGTTTGTTGTTGTTTATGATTATGGGTCAAACTGAGCCAAAGGTAGATTACCCTAAATAAAAATCTTCTTGTGAGATCTTACAAAGTTCTTGCAAATGTTTTGCGCTATCTTACAACATTTTATGAGATCTCACAAAAGTTAATCTTTTTCACCTATCAAATAAGTAATATATCAATGTATTTCAATTAATGCTGTTAAAGCTTCAGTTGGTATATTTAATCATATTTGCTGGAACTGTCACTATATTCTGATAGTAGTACATGAAATGGGTAATTTAGGACCAAATCCAACTTCTCTGGCTCTACCTACAGCCTGTACTTGTATTTGCAAAAAACAATGCTCCTGGTGCTGTTCTTCCAGTTAGGTAGATGGGGCAGGAGTAGCAGCCAATCACAGCTCGTACATGTGCTGCAGACAGGTACTTCCCCACCCCCGCTGCAGAGCATCGCTACCAGCTTGTCAATCCCACAATGGCGGAGCAGCCAAGAAATGTAAAGCTGCCCATGCCACTGTGGACAACGGCCACTTACACAGCAAAAATAAGCAAGAAGAAGACTGTTGCTGTTAGAGTTAGCTATGTTGTGTGTTTCATACTGCAAGAGACCCGAGATCATTTTGGAGTCTCTGGTTGCTATGAATACGGTACGCCTTCTGTGCATGTGCTGTTGTCGCTCACTGTGTGTGTGTGTGTGTATTGGGGTGCTTTACTTTCACTTTCGTTGACTTACCAACTGTAGCTTTAATCAAAATTGTGTCCCCAGTATGTTGGACTTAATTAATGACCCTTATCACAATCAAGCAGAACTCAAATTTTAAAATTTGAGAATGGCCATAAAATCATACAGGAAGATATTGGTGAGCATCATCAGGAACAGTGGAAACTGCAACTGAATATGATTTGGCCAAGAGATCAAATATAATAGAGAAACAGAGGACCAAGATAGCCTGGGGGTATGCCATATTAATATAACACTGATCAGACTGGTTAAGTCAAGTACCTGATAATTCAGTCAGTGTTCCTGACTTTAACCAGGCTGACTGTTGTTCAAAACAACAATTATACACATCCTGAGAAACGAATGCTACACACTCCACAGGATGTAATGAACACCAGAGGCAGTGGAGAGATGACAAAAAGGTGGACATTCAAAAATATTACTTATGCTTCTCATTGTTGCTCAATACTGTCAGGAAGCTCAGGTTCAGGAGCTTGACAAAACAGCTATGGTAGCGATGACAGTGTTTTGTTTTGTTTTGTGTTGTTTTGTTTTTCCCTCTCAGAAACCACACAAAATTGATTTCCTTGAATGGTGCAATGCTTATTGTTTAAATTTGCAAAGCTGGTAGTACTGTTCAGTCTAAGTGCTCAACTCCGTCCGGTAAACATATACCCCAGCAACAACCACAGAGCTTAAGCAAGTTGTCAACTCAAACACCTGGCTGACAAATTGCAAATATCTCTATATTAATACACATTCATACATCTACACACATATTTACTTAAAATACACAAAGCGACCCTCTAAGAACCACTGTTAATCCTAATAATAATAATCTTAATATTATTATAAATATTAATATGAATGTTAACAAAAGCTAATAAACCCAAACCAGCCTCCGTTTCAAAGACCTCACTGTGTGGACACACACACACACACACACACACACACACACTGAGCGGCAGGCAGTGGACTGCCTCTCCCCTGTGGCCTATTAGTCACTGGAGCATTAGTGTAATTACACACTCTTCGGTTCCTAAAGCTGCTAGGTTGCTCTAGCATGTCATTACCATAAATATATAGCTTGGAATAGGATTTACATACATAAACACTTAACATGCCATTACATTCTTGATAGAGTTTGTACTTTGGAGTGTGTTTAAATAATTTTGAGGAACAAATGACTTGTCCAGTCATCAATCAAAGCTCTGCTAATGGTTCTCACAATGGGAAAAAATCTACACCCAATTACCTGAAGGCATGATGACTGTTGGTTTACCATCATTCTCACTTTGGTCTTCATTCCACCCACCCTGATGAGACTTGAATGGCAGAGTGATATTGGTTATATATATATACATACAGCACCAGACTCATTAAATTAATTCACAAGCCCACCTGAACAGGAAAGAAATACTGTCTAATGCCCTCTTCTCAAACAACACCACTGTCACAATATCCCATCAACATATTAAGGAGAATTGTGTCACCAAGTTTTACAAAGAAAGAGAAATGTATACTGGAGCTAAAGGCACTTCCTATTTGGAATGTGGAATGTCGCCATGGCCATGGCCATGCCCATGCCCCTAAATTAAGGGTCTCAGGCTGTGTCCGAAATCACTCACTCATTCACTACTCCCTACTCACTGTATAGCCTAGGTCAGCAATAGGCAGCCCGCGGGCCAGATGTGGCCTGCAAGCAAAAACATCTGGCCCGTGAGATTGTTTTGACTAGAGAATGAAAATAAAAATAGGAAATATACTTTTAAAAACTCGGACTGCCAGTCTCAAAATGCTCTTTATTTAGAAACTTAATTTTTCAAAACAGAAAATTTCCTCAATCTCTGGATACGAGAGTGAATAAGAACAGCGAGGTGAGCAGCTTGAACACTCAACATGCAAAAACAAAGTCAGCAGACAGTGCCTGGTGCTGAAATTCCAAACTAGTCCCTAAAACAAGTCATTTCAACAAAGGACATATGCTTCTTAGTATTGCGAAAATACTTTCAAACATAGCAAACTCAAGTTATTTAGGCCTTTATATGACTGTGGTGGCACCAAAATGTAAAATGCAATTGCACATCGTCACGTCAAATTGGAGCAAATCAGAGCAAAAAAGAACGAAGCAAAAAAAGCTGAATCCACTGGGCTGGAGTGCTCGAACCTCCTGAAACGAGAGCAGATGTGCTAAATTTACTGTAGGCCTAGTAAGAATTAGGCCTAGCCTACAATGAGACATTCATTAAAAATACTGTTCAGATTTTACACACAATAACTCGTTTAGACTACTCACCTAGTGTGAAAAGTGGCATCTCCCACTGGTCACTATTTGCTGGATATCTGGTGAAATAGACATCACTTTGATCCTCAGACAGTTCTTGAGATTTTTGTGAGTCAGTCTATTCCTCTCCTGCGTTTTTATTGCATTCATAGCTGAGAATGATGACTCGCACACGTAGGTGGAAGGGAACATTGTCAGAATGTAAAGTGCGACTTTCTTGAGGTTGCTGTATTCCTCGGAGCATAGTAGGCCTACCCAAAAGGCAGTCACAGACTCCGCACTTCTCAACGCATCTTGCACAACTGAGGTGGTTTGGAAGTCGATAGTTTCCATTTCCAGCGCAGCCTGAAGGAGGAGAAGTTGTCGGCTGGTTTTACTGCAGGGTCACGTATGAAGTCAATGATGTCTTTTAGGATGGAGTAGTCATCAAACCGAGAAGTGAAGTTGGCTTGTAGCTTCTTGATGAAGTCAACCATCAGCTCCGTCACTTGTCCCGCTGTCTTCTTCAGTGCGCTGAAATGTAGGAGCCTGCTGGTAGATATGTCTGCCTCAAGCATCTCAAGTTTCCTTGTGAATGACTCCAGATTTACAACCATGTCCACGATGGTTTTGTCTCTCCCCTGAAGATTAAGCTGGTTTAGGTGGCCAAATGTGTCAGATAAAAACGCTACATTGGACATGAACGTTTCATCTTCCAGCAGGATAAGGTGGTCAGCTACTGCCTTGCTCTTGCTCATTCCAAGGAACGCCTTGATTTCATTCAGTAGCGCACAGAAGCAATCCAGCGCTTTCCCCTTGCTTAACCAGCGCACATCATTCTGAAGCAGCAAGTCATCGTGGGTGGCATCTTCTGACTCAGCCACAAGTTGTCGGAAAAGCCTATGCTGGGTGCTTGATGTACCTCTGACAAAATGAATGACTTTCATTACTTTGTCCATAACATCCTTTAGCTTGCCACTCAGTCTGGCACAAAGGACACTTTGGTGGATGAGGCAGTGCAGTCCGTGCACTTGGGGGGCGAGTTCTTTAAGCCTGCTTACCAGACCTCCGTGCTTTCCCACCGTAGCAGGAGCCCCGTCTGTCACGATTAGGTTAACCCTCTCAAATGATAATGAATGCAACTGAAACAACTCTTCCAGTTTCGCAAATATAGCATCTCCAGTGGTGTGCCCTTCCAATGGAATTAGAGACAGCAGCTCTTCCTTGAAATCCTTCCCATCAAAGTATCTCACATAAACACACAACTGGGCTACATCTGTATTGTCAGAGCTCTCGTCAATGGCTAAGGAAAAGTAGTCTGCGTGACTGATACCGTCGATGATTGCACCCTGCACCACATCGGACAGTGCTTCTATGCGGCGGGTAGTGGACCTCGCAGAGAGGGACATCTGTTTCACTGACCCGATCACATCATCCATCGACCTGTCAGTAGCAAGTTCCTCCAGAACTACCACCATCATCTCCTTGAAGACCTCTGCATCAGTGAATGGCTTGTTGTGCTTTGCGAGCACCCAGGATGCTTTTAGAGATGCGGTAGTTACCTTCAGTTGAGATGTGAGGCCTCGCACCAGGATCCTGTTGCTGTGTGCATAACCAGCTTTCAGGGCTTCGATTTTGCGCTTTCGTGCCTCTGTCTTCTGAGGGAATGCAACTTTGAAGTTAGCATGCTTCGTTCCATGGTGCCGTCTAATATTGTACTCTTTGCATGCAGAGACACCGTCATTACAGATCAGGCATGTGGGCTTTGCATTAATAAAACTGGGTAAGATGAAGGCATACTTCTCTGTCCATTCATCATTAAAGATCCTGTTTTCGCTATCAATTTTTCTCTTGAGATTTTTTGATAGTGCCATTTTTGACAGCTAACAGCGCCAACTGTTTTTTTTTTTTTAAACAGGCATAAAGTTTATAGCCACCCACAGGCGTTTCTAGACCGTTTTTGGGGGTGCTGCAGCACACCTAAATTGAACCCCAGCACCCCTAAAATTTAAGAGATTTTTTATTTTTACTGTATGTCCATGTTTAGTAAGCTGGAGAAATGTCAAAACCATATACAGTAGTAGGCTATATGGTTTAAACATAATATTTTACAAAATACAGCAGCACCCCCCCATGCTTCGAAAATGTTTTGATCCACCCCATCCCTCCCGCCTTTCGCTGTCCCGACTCTGAGCGACTCTGCAGGGAGCCTTAGCGATGCGCTGCGAGACTGTGAGGTATGAGTACCTGCCCTAAACCAGCATATGTGATAGGTAGTCAGTCAACCACTGTCCTCTGTTTGTATCACTAGCTAGCTAACTCCCTGAACTGATGCCTATTAATGTTATATAACTACTACTCTCTCTCTGTGTGTGTGTGTGTGTGTGTGTGCCAGCACTCTGGGTGCTCAGCACCCCTAAAGCTCTGATCCTAGAATCGCCCCTGGCGCCACCAATGGTCAGTCCACAAATTTAGCCTACACCAGACCACTTGAATGTCTCGTTGTATAGGCCAATTATAATATAGACTTGCCCAGTCTGCTCTGTCATTTTAAGAGCACCTATCATTTTTATTATCACCCCTCCTCCCCTATTTATTAATTAATTAATTCAATTGTTTTGGTTGTGGCCCACCATGTAATGGCTTGGAAAATATCTGGCCCGAGGCCAAACTTAATTGCTGACCCTGCTGTATAGAGTGGCAGAGTCCCGCCCCTTCCGCTGGACCCCCATCGGACCATTTGGAGCATAAAAAATGAACGGTGTTCAATGGACAGAAAATAATTATTTTCGGATCCCCCAGTCGTTATGCCTTGGATTACACAAATGTTGTTTACAGGCTTAAATGATGATTTTTCAAGAGTTTGACCATTTATTGTGCCATTGTTCAGTTAAATGCTGTTGAGAAAACACAATTAGAAAGACTACATGTTGTGTTGCGTATGTGAAATCACGTTATCGCCCGTTCCCTCCCTTTCCTCTCCATCCACAGTGATTCAAGTCAAGATGCCAGTGTGTTTTGTTCCTGAATGTCCCCATTCCAGTAGGAACGGCTGTACTTTTTTTCATTTCCTGTGTGATAAGAGGACTAGGAGATCAGAGAGCAGAGAGATCACCATGTCTGTTGCAGAGTTGAAGTGCGGGTGGTGACGTATATCATTCGATCGAGAGCAGCGAAGAGCAGTAGTTCACAAAGCGGGCTCACACAAAACCTAACATTATCAAAATTCTTCGTGCTAAATTGTAGTCTTCTTTGCATGAAAAAATATCTTTAAATATCACAAACAACATATGTGGAATCCATGGCACAATTCAACCAGGTCCAGACAATAATTTTCTCATTGATACTTTGATACGCTTTTGAGGACCCATGTACCGGAAATGGAAGGGTGGGACTTCACCACTCCATAGTGAATTCTATATAGAGGACTATGTATTGAGCTCACTGGTAAAATGAAAAAACATTTTCGGACGCTACTACACCGTGCAGTTAATTATGTCACATAATTAAAATGATCCAGATCTACGCTGACCGTGATCATGACAGTGATCTGCGACCACAATGCATGGTTGTTCACTACATTTTGCGGTGAATTGTGGAATATAATGATTTCACTATATAGGGAATATTAATTCTCACTAAACATTCGAACATCACTACGAAATGGCGTAGTCACTATATAGTCCACTATATAGTGAGCAGTGAGTGATTTCGGACACAGCCAGTGTTTGTCATAAATCATCATCGACACCTGAAATATTTGTAAACCAAGTGAGAATGGGGAGAAAAAATCATCGTGGGAGAAATAAATAAATGTTTTGATTCATTCATCTAGTAGGTGGTGCCATGAATGTAACCAGATATGGGCATGCAGATGTGTTCAGGGGGACGATTATCACTCATATCAAATTTTGGCCAAATCAGGCAATGCATGGTGGAGTTATAACCACTTGACATTCCATGGCGAGGGATCAAAAGTCTACGTCACCACAGGCAGCCTGTTACATTAAATCACAAAGGTGTCATTGTGGAGTTTCATCAACCTGTTGATACTTGTGGCCATGTAATGAACTGGATGGGTTCGAGAGCGTAGGATTAGTAGATGTCAGTGTAAAATCCTAGATTTCCTGTTTCCACCAAGGGGCGTATGGAGGTGTTCAGGAAATGTTGAAGCAGTTTGGATGAATACAAATACGAATTACTTTATTGATCCCCAAAGGAAATTCATTTGTCTGTCAGCTCATTAACCATTTGCAGAAGAATTAAAAAGCCTGATGGCTGAAGGTACAAAGGATCTTTTATATTTCTCCGTCCTGCAGTGAAGAGAGAGTAGCCGTCCACCACCGCTCTTTTCTTGGTTCATCAAGGTGTTATGAAGAGGATGATCTGAGTTGTTCAGAATGGCCTCCACCAGCGTGTATCTCTGATCTCTCTGATGTCAAGTGCCTCAGGATGTTTAGTCTGTATCCAAGCAACAACTTCATGGAGACCTTCACATGAAACTTCAGCAGAAGCCGTTGGTGGGATGTTCACATGTATTGTTTTGATTTGAAAAAATGTCGACTTCCCGAGTCTTCACCTATATCTCCAGCTCCTCATCACTCTTGTTGGGCAGAGAGTTGATATTTTGCATGATGACTGACAGCAGAAAGGACCTACAGTCTATCTCCACTTCCAAGCCTTTAACCTCTGCACCACCAGCACATCAACCACAAAAACACCTCCTCATCCAGCTGGAACAGGGTGGCATCCTCCAGACTTTCTCCATTTCAGTGACAGAAGCTCCTCTCCTGAAGAATCTCCTCTCCCCACAGAAGTGTCCATCAGTAGTTTATCAAATACAAGAAAAACATACAAAAACACAACAAAATAAAGCAAAGGTTGAGTAAGAATTCAGACCTACCAGACTTTGCTGCTTCCAGTTGAAGCGCATGTTCTGGAATGAAAATGAAAATGGCTGACTTCCTGTTTGGTTTTGACCATTGGTGCAAGAGACTTTTCTGTGTGGCTGGATATGTTCTCTATCCCTACCAATTTTCAACTGTCTACTCAGAAAAAGAAAAAAAAAACCTAGTGTATATGGAGAGGTTTTTGAAAGTATTATAGTAACTATTGAGGCATTTGGCTCCACCCACATGCGAGACCCCTATCAGATGTAAGTAATGAGTGTAGTGATTTTCATGAGATTTCGAGTTCATTAAAGCCATTACAAAATCCAAACGTAATTTCATGGCAAGGGATCAACAGTTGCCGCACTGTCACATGGATGCCGTTCCACAAAACTTACCGTAACAGCAGTCATTATGTAGCTTCACCAACTTGTTAGACATGATTTAGAACAGGCATGAAGTTGATTGGGTCAACTGTGTAGGATTAGTACACATAAGAGTAAAAAAAGGTCATTTTCTGTTATCACCAGGGTGTGCTATGAGTAAGGTGGGATATTAAAAGCTACAGTTGGTAAGTTGATGAAATTCTGTGACTTGGTTGGAAATTTCAAAACAATACAACATTCAGGTCTCTCCCTAACTCCAAAACCATCTGACATCTCTCTCAGCATGGAACACACCGGTGAAGTTAGCCAAGTGTAACAGCAACAGTCTTCTTACTTTTTTTCACTGTGTAGGCTGTTGTTGTTGTCAATGGTGGCATCGACAGTTTTATATTTTTCAGCTGCTCCGCCATTGCATTTTACAAGCTGATAACGATGCTCTGCAGCAGTTGGGGTACCTGTCTGGAGTGTGTGTGAGCTGTGATTGGCTGCTACTCCTGCCCCCTCTAGCTAACTGGTGGAACAGCACCAGTAGCGTAGGTGGAGCCAGAGGAGTTGGATTTGGTCCTAAATTACCCATTTCATGTACTACTATCAGAATATAGTGACGGTTCCAGCAAATATGATGAAGTAACTTTTGCCCACCATCCACTTTGTATAGTTTATTAGATAATGCAACAACTTATTACAAAATGTGGCAAAGTTTACGACAGTGGTTCTCAAACTTTTTACACCAAGTACCACCCCAGAAAATACTTGGTTCTCCAAGTACCACCATGATGACCAACATTAAAATACAGTAGCGTAGTAGGCCTAAGTATTCATCAAAAATAAGGCGGAGGTTTTATTTCCTTACAAGTATATAATGTTGTCAGCCACTGTAACATTATATATATATATATATACACACATATATACCAGCTACCATGGATAACCGTTGATGTCAGCAGCGGTTTCAAAAGCTACGTAGCCTATGGCCATCCAGAAGCAGTTGCAAACTTTTTAACAGTCTTGAATTAATTTGTATCTCCTTGTATCTCATTTTCTTGCCATCGGTTGATAAGATACTTTCATCCATTCTAATATGTTTGATAGTATTTCATGTTTTAAATTAATTTTATTTTACTCAATTCAGTGATTCTTTTGCATACCACTGGAGGGGACCCACATTCCACCAGTGGTATGCATACCACACTTTGAGAATCACTGGTTTACTACATATTGCGTTCAAGAATTTATTACAAAATGTGGCAGATTATTACAAAATGCAGTGTTATTACATAATGAGGTGAAAATGTATTACATTATTACATAATGCAGCATTGTTACATAATGTGGCACTACAGGGACACAAAGTTTTTGGGTCATTTGCAGCTGTTCGGGCTGACTATATTGAAAACACCAGACTGAGAGTGTGAGGACACTGTGAAAAATGCAGACATTGCAGAGTTAATACAGTTTCTGAAAGACAAGTCATTCCTGATTGAGAGATGCAACCAAAAATGGAAGAAAAGTGTTGAGGCCAGGTAAAGTAAAACATTAGACCCTGACATAACTGTAAAACACATTTATCTCCAGTCACAGCTGACTGAACTAATACAAGCTGGTTAGCATTCCAGAGTGCGAGGGTAAATAATTACCCTGTAAGATGATCAGCACATACCTTCAGAACCCACCTCTGCATTCCATCCAGGCCAGCTGCCTTGTGCACATTAATTCCCCTCAACAGTCCTGATGCTGCTCAAGGACCAGCCTGGGGTGAAGAGTGGAGCTGTTTGCTGCCTCTGGGTGTCAAAGTGGGCAAAATCTGTTTGCCATTACTCATGCTGCACGAGTATTTGGTGTAGAAATCTTCTGCGATGTTCCTTCCTGATGCTTCTGCAGAGATTCCCCTGTGCCCCAGAGTAGGCTTCCTTGTCCCCTGGACTGAAGGCTGCATCCTGTTCCCGCAGTAGTGCTCTCATGTGCATTCGACCATAGTTTCTGGTTAGGAATCGTTTTGTGTCTCTTTTGTGTTGTGACATTATCTGTGCAGAAAAAAAAACATATCCAAGGACAGAGCCAGCATATTCTTCCAGGTCTGCTCTTTCTGCAAACACACCCAAATCTCTGTCTTCAAAACAATCCTGCAGCATTGAGGTGGCCTCCTCAGTCCATACTTGCACTGGTTTGATGGTGGGCTTCATTCTGCAGATGTGTGGTCTGAAGGCTGGGGTCAGGATCAGAGAGATGTGATGTGAGTTGCCTTGAAATGTCCTGGAATATTGGTGTAGACTGTGTCAAGTATATTGTCCTCTCATGTGGCAAATGTCACATTCTTGCAGAATTTAGGCATGACCAGTATATAGTCTAGATGATTTAAATCCACAATGACCACACTGTCCGGGTCAGCCAGCCATCAGCTTTTCAGTAGTGCTATTATGTAGATTCTCTGAAGCTAAATTAGCCTTAGCTTGCAGGGGGATGTAAACAGCCATAAATATGATAATTGTGAATTCCACTGGCAAAAAGAAAGATGTGCACTTTACCACCAGGAGCTCCAGGTCAAGGCAGCAATGTCTCTCCACCATATTCATTGCTGTTCACCATGTTCACACTCCTCCATGGTGCTTACCTGTCACCAGTCACCTGTACAGTCTGCTCTGAAAACAGAGGCTTGCTAGCTGTACCACTGTGTCCGGTATGCTGTCATAGAGCCAGGTCTCTGTGATGACAGTCATGCAGTAGGGCATGATACTCATTCTAATCTTGTCCATCTTGTTGACGACTGACCTGGAGTTGATGAGAAAGAGGCTCAGAAGTGCTGGCTTGTACAGGTTGGACTTTAGCCAAGTCCACTGGCCTGTCTGCTTTCCCCATTTCTGCTTTCTCTCTCTCTCTGCCAGTAGGTTACAATATGAACAAAATCTTTGAATTAATTCATTAACTGATTTAAACTGAACCTAGCTGAGCTACTGAGACTCATCCTGGTCCACATGGACATAGATGAGCACATTCAATCATTGGTCCAATTCTATCCTGACTGAATGGGTCTCAGGTGTGTTCCTTAGATTTGATTTGAAGAAGATGTTTATGAATTCACCACCCTCAGAAAGGACAAGATTTTTTTAGCATCAGCAGTTTAGCAGGATCTCTTTGATGGGGCAGCTGTGGAAAATGGAAAACTCCTAACAGCGTGTAAATGATAACTCCATTGTGCTTGTGTGTGTGTTCTCCAGGGGAGGATGAGCTGGAAATGTCTCCCTATGATGACACCCTAATGGATACTCGCATGGCATCCTTAGTGGCAGGTAAAACATACTCACACAGTTCCCTGTCCATCAGCATCATCACTCCGCAGATTAACACCATGAGTAAATTCTTCCTCTACGTTTTCTCCGGTCCAACCTGATGGGAAAATCTTTGGGGTGTCAATTTATTCAGCAAAGGGCCATGTGGCTGCAGGTTTTTGTTCCAAACCACCAAGAGCACACAGTTTGACCAATTCACTGTCTAAAGACTGAGATCAGTTGATTAAATGAGTCAAGTCTGGTGTGCTGCTGCTTGTTTGGAACAAAAACCTGCAGCCACTCTGTGCTTTGTGGAATGAGTTTGAGACCCCTGAGTTGCACTGTGTAAAACATTATTATATTATTATATCATTATATTATTACATTATCATAGTTGTGATGTGTAAGCTGATCCTGTGGCAGCTTATACATTAATACTTGTAAGGAGGACTTACTATATTATGTTGTGTTCCTCTGTTCCCACTCCTCAGCCTCATCTTACATGCAGCTGAATGGTGAGAACCAGTGCCTAAAGGCAGCTCAAGACTGCGGCCTGTATGAGAAGTGTGGCTCTTTGCGATCAGAGTATGTGCTGGCCTGCACCAAGCGGGTTCCTGGTTCCAACCGGTGCAACCAGCACAAGTGCCACCGGGCCCTGCGGCGCTTCCTGGAGCGGGTCCCTGAAGAGTACAGCCTGGGTGTATTGTTCTGCCCCTGCACCAATGCTTTGTGTGGGGAGAGGAGGAGGAAGACCATTGTACCCTCCTGCTCCTACCAGGACATGGAGGGACTCCAGCCCAACTGCCTTCACCAGCAGAGTTTCTGTCGCCGTGATGATCTCTGCAGGTTGGTCATATGTTTGAGGCTGATCACCAAATTATTAGATTCATGTTTATAGTTGACTGTACTGTTAGTTATTAGTTCAGTTTTTGAAGCGAGATGATTTGTTGGTTCATTGTGACCAGAGTTTAATTCTTATATTGTTCTTTGTTTGTACTTCCCAGATGGGTTTTCAGAACAAAAGCACTGCATTATACTGAGAAGTAGAAAGGTTTAACCCTATAAATGCTGCTTTGACCAGGATGTTATGGTGAATGGTTTAATTTCCCCCCTTTTATTTTTATGTCTGAGAGAAATAGTGACTAATGTTATGTATACAAAAGCAAAAATAAGCTGCCCGCTGATGTCGGACCTCTCCATCTCAGACACCCATAGTATGATGTGGGTCTGAGGGAACAGCAGGTTCAGAGGATAAAGAAGAAAATAATGATAAAAAGACAGACAAAATGTGTTAACACTCCTACCACACTAGATTACTGACCCTAAATTTACATGAAACACTCATATCCTCATCTCTACTGTTGTTGTCTGTGTCGCTTCCAGGTCCAGACTGGCTGACTTCCTTAATAACTGCCAGCCATCTCCTCTGACAGTGAGTGGCTGTTTGAAGGATTCAGCAGGACTCTGCCTTCGAGCCTATGCTGGACTCATAGGTATAAGTCACAACGAGATGTGTTTGGGGGGATGGGGAGTATCTGCAGAAATTAACAAAATGTTAAGTGTATAAAGATTTAAAGCCAAGAAAAACAACACTGGTTAGAGCTTGTATGAGCAGACAGACATAGAGGAAGTTTGTGAGCAGGTAGAAAGGCAGGTAATGTGTGAGTAGCCTCAAACCGCTTTTCCTTGAATTTAGTGGAAAACGAGATCAAGGACAGATATGAAGGACAATCTGTTAGGACAAAAGTGCAGAGACCTACACTAAGCTTTTTTTAAACACTTCATTTGTAACACTCCTCTACTGTCCACAAAAATGAAAGAAACTGGATTTTTTCTAAAACAACATTACATGAATGAAAAAATACAAATAAAGTTACAAATAGTGGAGTTAATGAATTAAGATCAGAAAAAAATATATTCAGACATAATTTTGTAAATATATAAGAGGGACTTGACATTTCTACAATTTAGTAGACAAAATTAACTGTAGTGTGTTGCACAGTGGAAGGGGATTTTGTGAAGTAACATTTCTGCAAGAAATTTATCATGATGATTATAGTGTTATCTAGCATTTCAGTCTGCTTGTTCCTCATGATGACTCCTAACAAGACAGAAAGGAATGAAATCTGTAGAATAATCCTGTTAAGGCTGGGGTTTGGACCAATAGTTGCAGGAGCTCGGTGACAAGCATAGTTTCAATGTGCTTAATAAATTCGACAGGCAAAAGTGCAAAAAATCCGGGTGGTGGTGGCAGGAGTCAGGCTGACCACAGTGTAGCTGGCTGGTTGTGAAGTGGATGATTCTTAGGGCCTGTACCATTTTGCACACTTAATCACACTTGGGTACTTGGCATGTGCATTCATGTGCGTAGTCTAAATGCGCAAGTGCGTCCCAATTCTCCAACGACCAAAACTGCAGTGCCCTTGATTTGCACTTAACCCACATTAGGTTAAAATATCTGAGTGGTATAAATCCCACAATGCACCAGCTGGTGAAGTCTGCCATCACCGGGAGCCACAAGCCATGTTTGTAAAATGCCATAAATTTCAGTAAAATAAATTTGACTTTCTGTCTCATAACTGTGACGTTTTAATCTCATATTTTATATTCTTTCATCTTATATTCTTCTATTTCAATTTTGGTGTTTTTATTTAGGCTATGTTTAAATCTCATAACTTTGACCTTTTATCACATAATTATGTCTTTTTTCTATTGATTATGACTTGTTATGTGAATATTTTCCATCATACTCTGTGGGGTTTTTTGATTGTTTTTTTTTTTAAATTACAGAGTTGGGCTTCCACATTTATGATTTGAATCTTGCGCATAAGGACACTTCTGGAATAGATAAGACTGTGATCCAGCAGCAGACTGTTACTGTTCCTTCGTCATGGAGTTCTTTACTTGAACAGATGAAAATAACTACGCAGACGTTCCTGATGGACTCAAAGTTTGGACATAGCACACTCTGAATTACAAACCTGGCTTGTTCATCCAGCTCCCAATGTAACAGTTGCACATGCAGAGCAGTTCAGCTCTGTTGACAAGAAGATGCCGACCTTCTAACATATCATATAATTTAACTAATCCTCACTCTAACATTTTAAATTTCAATAGATTTTGCCATGTATGAAAATTGTATTTACTTAGGGTTGCCTTCCAGTGTGCACAATGGCACTCAGAAGAAAGGCTGCACTTGTCAAGTATGTCCCACTTGTTTTTAAATACACCTGGTGCGCTTGGCCACTTAATATGTGATTGCGCACTATATGGAAATATCATTGTACACATAGCAAAACATCATCGAAGTGTGTGTGTAACCAAGCGCACTCAGCCAAGTGTGGAGAAATGGGACAGGGCCTTGAGCAGAGTCAAGGAAGCAGGCAAAAAAACAAAACAAACAAACAATAAAACAAGGCACACACTAGAAAAAAACAAGAAACCATGTGTTAGTCAAAGCCAAGCACAAAGCAAGGACTAACAATCAAAGTACCAAAAACACATGACTAGAACACTAGGAAACGCTCTGATCATAAGCAATAACGAACAGGACAGAATTATCTGGCAGTGTTGAAGTTAAGACCGGGTTTATACAGAGGTAGGTAACTGCTGGTGATTCAGGACAGGTGTGCCTCATCTGGGGCCAGGAAGAGAGCTTAGCCAGCCATGCCTCCTGGCACAAGATGCAACTTGAAAAATAATTAATTAATCCATCATAACTAGGAAAAACAAACCATTTATATGTCAATGTCTATTCCAGATGTTTCCATCTCATTGTGAATCATTGATGTTAGAATATAACTTGTGGTTTGACTGATGACTTCTGACCTCCAGGAACCATCATGACACCCACTACATAAGCAACAGCTCAGCTGATGTGTCTCTGTGGTGCCATTGCGAGGGCAGTGGGAACCAGTGGCAGGACTGTCTGAGGCTGCAGCGCATGTTCACCCATAACAGCTGTCTGCGTGAGTCTGAATGCACCCTTCACACAGGCCCTTTTCAGTATTTAACTCCATCTCAGATGATGCAATTACAGCTTTTCGTATGAATTCACCCAAGACACATTCAGGAGGCATTTTAGATGTGATCACTCAAACCACAGACAGAGGTGGTCTGCGCCACAGTGAAGGACCAACTACTCTACTGATGTCCACTGTCACAGTTTGATTAGTCCAAACAAATCAAACTGTGACTGCACACTTTTACACAGCACCCAATCCACAGCACATTAATCCACCCTATGCTCTTTCTCTCTCTTCCTCACATACACAAGCACATAGAAAACAGAGCTGTTTGTTAGTTGTCTAAAATTATCAACTTGTACCCATTTATTTGCATGTAAAGCAGGGAAATGAGATCCAATCACAAGGGGTCATCAAGAGAGATAGAGATTTAAAGCAGATGTTAACAGATATACTTCATCACTGAAGACACACATTAATTCCAGATCTGAACAGGGCCATACTGGTTTTAGTCAGATAAGGTTTCATCAGTCATACTCAATTTTCTCCATACTCAGTCCAGACATTTTGATCACATCCCAGGCTGTTTGTTATATTTGTCTGCAGGATCATATGACTTGGTCCTCATGCATGCAGATGAACATTGGGTTTAAAATCTTATTCATATAGAACAGGTCTCTGTGAACAGAACTTAATCTTACTCTGAGCAATTATTAAACATCTCATAAAGAAGATAAGGATATGATTTCCCATGATGGTCTGCCTGCTGTTTCAGATGCTTCTTCTACCAAAACATTTAAGTATTTTGGGGATATTTGGAATATGGAAAGAACGGCTGTTGTCATATTGTTTTAATAAAGCCTGTTTTAAAAAATGCATCTAAAGACTAGAATGCGTCACCAGCAGTGAAACTCTAAGCTGCAGCTCAAAGAGAATAAATGAAAATGACTTGGAAGTGATGAGTGTGTCTGGGTGGCAGCTCCTGCATTGATGTTCACAGCTTGAACTGAACTCCACTTCTGGAGTTCAGCAACGTGCTAAGAGTTTCAGTGTGTCTGTGCGCGTGCACAGTATAGGAGACTGCAGAGGTGTGAGGAGAGGAACTTCCAGCTGTCATTCAGTCACAGTAGCTGTCAGTCAGAATGTCGATACACACTGAGCCATGATGTCCAAACACTGAAGTCTAGATCGATGTGTCAATGCACTTCCCAAGAAACTCAGATTTATCAAGCTGCTGACAGCTCTGACAATAAAGCTGCCAAATAGATGTGAAGGTTCATACCCATTCAGCTGCAACACACACACACACACACACAGTGACGGCCTGTGTCTCTGCAGGTAACTCTATCAACTGGATGGGGAATCCTGGCTCCCTACCTGCAGACATCACGCCCCCTCCTGCTCCCAGACCCTCCCCATTGGTTCAGGAGGATGAGCTGCTGAGAAACAACCACCTGCCTGAGCACAACAACATCGTGAGTATACTTCAGTTCATTGTCAATGAAAGAGTGGCTGCTAAATGTTCTCTAGCTTTAACAATAATTGAAAATGATTAAAAAGTAGAACTTGTAAGAAGGAGGTTGATTTTCCATGATGGTTGGGAATTACTTGAATTGGTGAAGATAAGTATGAAAAAAATGAAATATTGAAGTCTAGCTCTCAGCATTTCTGCTTTTCTCTGATGTTTGACTGTAACTGTGGAAAAAATCAGGTGTGTACAGTGTAATTTGTGGCCATAAGATCAAGAGAAAGAGAAAAGTTTCAGATGATTTTTATACCACTCTAGCTGATGATGTCACCCAATCTAGCCCTGAACATTCCGTGCAATACACACCCATTATAAATTTAAATTTTGTCCAAAATTTTGATGATTTTAAAACTGTCATAATTCAGAAACTGTTGAAGATATCAATAAGCTGAATCATAGCTGAATAGTTGAAACTTTTGTGAACATTTTAAAGGTTGAATGAAGTCTATAGCTGAAAGTATGCTCAAGTAGTAGAGGTTCAAAGAAGCAGAAAGGCGCACATTTTGATATATGAATTGTTGAAATAGCACAAAGTATGAAGCAGTAGTTAGATGCCGAATAAGGGAAGAATCTGACAGAATAACTAGAAAATTTCTTCTGGGAAGTTTTGAAAGGGTCACGGGGGGCTACTGCCGGGGTACCATCTCTGTCAACATGGGAATCAAACCCACAACCAAACTAATCAGACAGACACATGATCATCTTGTACTGAGCACTGATATTGAGGAGCTGTAATCACATTAAGTCCTAAATTAAGTTTTAATTAAGTCCCATATAATGACCAAAATTATTAGTTCATCATTAGTTTTTCAAACTGTTCGATTGCATGCGTCCTAAAGGTCAAGTTTCCTTTCTTGCTTTTTTGAAACTGTAGTTTTACTGATACTTTAGCTTTGCACTTTTGGAAATAATCTAGACTGTCACCATGATTGTCACAGGCACAAAGTCAAGTCCAAACATAGCAAATGTATTTTGGCGCTTCTGAGGAATTTAGTTCATCTGTCCTAATTTATTTGTCCTTCACAAGGCTTTGTTAGGCTTTTCATGTATTTTATTTGTTGATTTATTCATGTGTTCATTTCTTGTTTCCCTTGATTTTCTAAATAACTTTTAATGAGTAGTTTAACAGTGGGTTTTTTGGGGTTATTCCAGTCACACACTGACTTTTTCCCTGCACCTCTTACTATCTGATGAATCCTAATATCTCATTCCATGTTAAGACATTTTTCCCAGACAGCATTACTACTAGCAGACAATGGTAGCACATATTAAGGCTCTGTAACAAAATATTATATACATATATATAACAGGGCATTACACCCATTACACATTACAAAACTCATCAAGGACTTGACAGTTTGTTAGAACTGTGGATTATTGCTTGTACTCCCACTCTTTACTGTTGACACAGAAGTTGTGTCACCAAAAGCCAACCTAGGACAGGGGAACACCAATGTCTCAGTCAGTCTGATTTGGATATAAGATCTTGGCTGAAAGAAGTTAGCAACTCTGAAGCCCGTTGTTGTCACCAAAGGCCATAGGTGTGTAGCTCATGGCCAACCTAGGACAGGGGAATACCCATGTCTCAGTCAGTCTGATTTGGATATAAGATCTTGGCTGAAAGGTCTGTGAATGTTCTCATTCATCCAGGTCATTGTTCTCTCTCTCTCAAATTGAATTGAAGGCAACTGGACTTGTATTTGTCTGTGGAAGACGTTTCGCCTCTTATCCAAGCAGCTTCGTCAGTTCTTATGCATCGGTCTTTCTAGTCTGCACTAGTCTGACTTGGCTGAAAGATGTTGGGCTTTTCCAGGTTGGACCTCAGAGTTGCTAATGACCATCATCAGCTACAAGAAACCATCCCCCAAACTGCCAACAGTCAAGGACTGACACAGGTCACACTCCTCTCCTTTCATTCAATATGTTTACATGCACAGCCAAGCTGAGCTATGTTTACAGCTCAATTTGGGCGTCTCGTAGGAGTTCTGTCCTTGTTACAGTTTACATGCAACAGGGAAAACCGAATAACTGATGGTGTCCACCTCCTCAACACAGGTAGCGGTATGAATCGTGTCAGCGGGTTAATATGAACTCCATTTCGGTCGACTTTTATGTCACCTAGTAAGAAACTGGATATAAAAAAGTCTGGGCCGGGTCCAGGCTGAAAATATGTACAAAGGACTCAGGTTGGTCCATGGGCTTCCTTTTTAAAAAAGAAAAAAAATGTTTAACTCTACTGAGAAAACTTTGTGTGAATGTATTTAAGTCACATTGCTTACTACAACATGCACACAGTTATTGTATGAAATGGACATAGATAATAAAGAGTATACACACTTGTGTTAAGCTGGGTATTGAAACATCAAAAAATCATTAGGAAGCAACCAAAATGTTTAATAAATTAATTACTGAATCAGATTGTTATTCTATTATTTGTTGTCAAAATGAATTAGACTAGTAATAGATTTATTGTGGACCCCCCACTTCATCTAAACTCTCTGGTCCTTTGTCACAACACTGTACCTTTTGACAGCCTTCAATTATATTTCGACTTATACACCAATTTCACTATGTGTATGACTGTGAGATACAGTGTGTAATATTTAAAATCCCCCCTCACAAATTAAGCTTTAGTTTGAATAATTTTGGCCATGACAAAAATGATGACAGGTACTCATGAACTCCAGTAAAGCTAATACTTTGGGCAGCAGAAATTTGAGTGGCAGTAGTTCAACACTGGGATTTTTGGGGTTATTCCATCCACTAGCTGACTTATCTCCTGTATCTCTGACAATCTGATGAATCATAATTTCTCCTACCATGTTAAGTTGTTGTTCCCAGACAACATTTCTACTGACAGACAATGGTAGCTCATATAAAGGCTCTGTCAAAAATATTTCTTTCCCTCTGCAGAGCATTAAACACTTACAAAACTATCCTGTGGGTTGTAGAAAATAAGGCAACTGGACTTCTTATCTTGTTTGAAGACGTTTCGCCTCTCATCCAAGAGGCTTCTTCAGTTCTGAGACTGTTGCAGGAAAGCCAGGTATTTAAACCCTGAGTGGTGGTTTTGGGTGAAACTAGAGTCACGTGACCACATAGATGGCTTCTTTTACTCCTCTCTCGAACCATCTGTCCTCCCTGGTTTGAAGTTGAGTTCAACTTCAAACCAGGCCAGACACTGAGACAGAGGCTGGTCCACCCCAAGGACAAAACACCCAGGCATAAACTAAGCAATGTTGTGTATGCTGTCCAGTGCAATGAGGAGTGCTCAGACCTGTACATAGGTGAAACCAAACAGCCCGTCCACCGGCGCATGGCCCAACACAGAAGAGCCACATCATGAGGCCAGGACTCAGCTGTACATCTGCATCTACAGAAAAACGGTCACTCCTTTGAGGACTCCAATGTCCATGTGTTGGTCAGGGAGGACAGATGGTTCGAGAGAGGAGTAAAAGAAGCCATCTATGTCCACTTAAAGAAACCGTCTTTGAACAGAGGTGGGGGCCTAAGACACCACCTATCAGCCACCTACAATGCAATCCTGGGAGCTCTCCCTAGGAAATTTAAACCCCAAACACACCTGGGGAAATGTGACTCAAAGGAACCTCACGGAACCAGGAGTGTCGATTCCTGACTCCATGACTCCAGAGCTACATGAAACCGGGAGTGGAGGGAACATCACATGACCCCCCCCCCCCCCCCCCCCCCCCACACACACACCCCACACACACACACACACACACACACACACACACACACACACACACACACAGTTTCGGGGGGTGTGGTCACATGACTCTAGTTTCACCCAAAACCACCACTCAGGGTTTAAATACCTGGCTTTCCTGCAACAGTCTCAGAACTGAAGAAGCCTCTTGGATGAGAGGCGAAATGTCTTCAAACAAGATAAGAAGTCCAGTTGCCTTATTTTCTACAACCCACAGGATAAAGATGACCTGGATGACTGAGAACCTTCACAGACACTTACAAAACTCATCAAACATTTGACCACTCTTTCCCACCAAACTTGCTCACCAAACTTATGACAATGTATTTCTCTGACCTAGTGGATACATCCATGTATGAGTGTGACCATCGCATCAGACTATTTAACAGGGGACCCCTGTAATTTTGTACAATGCAAGTGGGGACCAGTGTTTACTTTTAGAGCACAAATTTCAGAACAAAATTCTACACATGAAACTCTCTTACATCCTGTCATACTGGTGATGACAAGTATCACTAGACTGTCAAAGATGCTTACATGAAAATCAGAATCAAAGGGATAATGGAATAGACTGGAAAGCAGTAAATACTGAGACCTCACATTATGGAACATTTAAAGGAGCTGTAAGACTGTGGCCAAAACTGTTGCTGCAGTCAAATTCAAAATATTGCAGTGTGTTGTTTCCCCTCTGCCTCCCTCCCAGACTCAAGGTTGCCAGACATGCTAACCTGTGGGAGCTTGCATTATTATGAAGACTGTTAAAACTGTTGTTGCAGTAATTTAACAGTGGGCTTTGTGAGGTTAATCAGTCCTCTACTATGATAGTAAAATATTGCTCTCCTTATTGTATTCCAATACATCCTACATTTCAATGTCAACATTGCCACTTTGCTAAAAGAAATAACACTATATTATATTTAGATTCTAATTATATTATTTTGTTATCCACATTTATTATTTCTTCTTTATAATATTTATTCACGCATGCTGGAGTGTGTATCTCGCTCCATGCTAACTCAGTGGGAACTTGTGTCATTATGTACCAGCCAACAATGGACCCCTGTCATTCCATATAAACCAAGTGGACCTTTATTTCTGCAATGCAAAACAATAAATAAAATGCATCCTTATAAATATAAATTTGGGATACAAGTACTTTATAATTGATTAAAACCACATTCTTCTGAAACGCAGAAGTCTAACAATAGGTGGCCCCCACAGGGGTTCATCTATATGGGACGGTGGAGTGTGTCAACACAGATATTTTGGAACTGTCATTGACAACAAACTGAACTTTGAGGCAAACTGGAGCTGTTTGTAAAAAGGGACACCAGCGCCCGTACTGTTTGAGAAAACCATACATCTTTCCAAATTGAAAGAACCACGTTGACCTTGTTTTATCAGGCTTTTATTGAATCAGTTTTATCCTTCTGTCTTGTTTCATGGTTTGGAAACCTGTCCTTTAAAGGCAAACCTCTTAACGCTGATTTTTAGGTATGGTACCATGGTACCAGCCTGCTAAACTAAGCGGTACAAAAATAGGTTTATTCCAGCAGCCATCTGTGAAATTAACATGGGGGAGAAACTTTGAGAGCTGATGGCTTGCTCGCATAAGTGGGTTTTATTTGTTTCACTTTAGTCTTGAGCACTGTTGTCACTTTATATGTATGTGCTTTTATATGTCCTGTGCTGTTTGTAAATGCCGTAAATGTAAACGTTAAGGCTGATTCATTGCAAATAAAATTTACCTGAGAGTATAAATAAATTAACTTTTGACCCTTTGACCTCTGGGATATTAGGTAGCCACAGAGTAAATTTTTGTGGCTCAAGGCCATGTCAAACCCAAAGTTTAGTTGTTTTGTTTTGTTTAAAGTATTTTTTCTCATGACAACAATACAGTCCAAGAGTATAAAACTCCAGTAGGGCAAACAATTAAAGGGGGAGTATGCAGGATTTGTACCTTAACTATGCTATTTATTTAGATTAAAAACATATCTTGAAAATTGTCAGTGTAGCTAATTTCTTCTTTATTCATCCATGCTGGAGTGTGTATGTCACTTCATGCTATCTTAGTGGGAACTTGTGTCATTATGTACCAGCCAACAGTGGACCTCTGTCATTCCATATAAACCAAGTGTGGACCTTTTTTCTGCAATGCGAAATAATAACTAAAATGCATTCCTATAGATTGAAGATAGTAAATTAAAATTGATTGAAACCATGTGCTTTTAAAAAGTAGAAGTCTGATGAGATGGATCTTTAATGATCTGGGTCTAACAAAGGCTGCAGATCACTCCACCATTAGGATGTCAGTGCCTATGTCATTTAAATTGTCCATGTTTAGGAAGGACTTCTGACAAAAATTATGGGATCTGTAATTCATATCAAAATAAAATAGTTTAATTCTTTAAGATAGATTCCAGTAATGCAAGATTTTATCCACATACTGTGTGCTGTCTGGAGCATTTAGATTATACACAATGTAGATTATAGAAGGTCCCCTCTTCCACTGCTAAGAATGACAAAGGCAACACAATTTATGGATCAGTAAGGACAGAGGAGCAAATTATCCTTATTAAGAAAGAAGAATTAATCCATATTAAAGCCCATGTAAAGTCAATTTTATTGCTAATACTGCAGACCTTGATATTAGTGCTGCACCCATGTCTGTACTTCTGAATTACATGCAAAAACATTGTCTAGTCTCAAATGTGGCCGTGATTTATTTATTTATTTTGTACTATCTGTATTACATAGACTTGTTTAAATAATGATAACACAAATAGGGCCTTCCCTGACGCTTGTCATCACTCAGGCCCTGATAAGTATAAAGATTTGAAGAACAATAAGTATAAAGATTTGAAGAACAATAGTATGAAAGCTTTCAGCATTCACCCTAATAATAACTATAAAGATTTGGAGAACAATAGTGTGAATGCTTTCAGCACTCACCCTAATGATAATAATAATAAGTATAAATATTTGAAGAACAATAGTATGAATGCTTTCAGCATTCACCCTAATAATAAGTATAAAGATTTGAATAACAATAGTGTGAATGCTTTCAGCATTCACCCTAATAATAATAAGTATAAAGATTCAAATAGCAATAGTGTGAATGCTTTCAGCATTCACCCTAATAATAAGAAGAAACACGCAGTATAACAATAGTGCCTTGGTGCCTTGCCCCGTGGCCATAATAAGTTGTAAAGACAAAAAAATGGCCGACCCAGAGAACAATAGTGTGAATGCTTTCAGCATTCACCCTAAGTATAAAGAAAATGGCCGACAGGAAGAACAAGGAGGCTCTGTAATTAGGGTGAATGCTGAAAGCATTCACACTATTGTTCTTCCTGTCCACCATTTTCTTTATACTTATTTTTCTTACTTCTTCCCTTTTTCTGTAATTGGTCTCTGTAATTTGGAATTAACAGTAGCAAGTGGCTTCAAGAGGCTTCTTGTGTTAACTTGAACTAATGTTAGCAGATTGTTTTAAAATACTTGACATATACATGATGTTTGCAAGCGGCTGTAATTTAAAGTAAGCAGGCGTGTGTGTGTGTATGTGTTTTCCTCCACGTACGTTAATGAGACGGCGCCAGGTGCTGCATTTTGGTAGCAATACACTGTGCGGTGTTAGCCGTTAAGCAAGGGGTTTTAGCTGTAAATCGCTGTAGACAAGCTGTCAGAGCTGGCTCTGATCCCTGACAAACCCCAAAAGCGCAAGAGGGAATATGCCGGCAAACAATATTTATTAACACACACCAACACAATGTAACAATAACAAAACACAACTTATGTCTGTAGTCAGGCAAGTTAGTGGTGTATGCGGGTGTATGGATGTGAGTGTAAGTGTTGGATGCAAAAAGAAACAAAAGGTGAGCTGCAGGGTGCCACGCCGGAATGGAGAGAGAGAGAGCAGACAGCCCCACACGGTTTTAAAGGCCACAGCCCCCCCCCTCAGAGACACACACACCGGAGGCCCATGAGTCCATCAAGCCCTGGGTGGAAGAGAAAAAGGAGAGCGCGAGAGAAACACATACCCACACACACACACGACCCCACCCACTTGGAGTTGACACAAAGCACCCATGTATGTCTTGGTGTGGGTGGCCACGCTTGAGAGTTACTTTGGGCAGATTGACCAACACATAGATATCAGGCTTGATTTAAGTAGATCACCACGACAAAAATATATTATGTTTTATGGTCAAGTCAACTTACTTTTGCCAGTACAGTCAACTTTTGGTAGTAAGTCAACTTACTTTTGCAAGTGAGTAAGTTGCCATTACTTGCAAAATTAATGCTGTATATACAAAGTCTACTCTTGTTTGATCTATGGGATAATATAATGTAAAAAGTTGCCTTACTTTTTTTAAGTAGATCAAGCGCCATATTTTTCTCAGTGTGGGGCCATCTTCTCAATGTATCTTTGTTTGTTCATACTGGACTGTGGCTCTGTTGCTAACTAGTGCTTGGCCTCAATCAGTCTACCTAGTTTACAACCTGAGGGTGATGAACATGGGGTGAAACCCTGCATACTTGTCTTGATATTATTGGCCTCTATCTCTTCCTTTGACCATCTTATTTTGCCAAAGAGATATCTGATGGCCAACAGGAACAAAGTGTAATCCCATATCTAGTTCTTGCTATTCATCTGACTTTTGAGGACTTGCCTTACTCTGTGTAGGTATTTGGCTGTGGCTGATTTCCTTGTGCCCTCTTCATGGTTAGCATTTGCTTCAGGGATCCAAAGGTACTTGTAGCTATCCTCAACATTTGTAATGTTGCCTTATGGTTACCTGATCCCTTAAAGCTGGGGTTGGTAATCTTGGAGATCTAGCAAGAGAGCTAGCAAGATTTGGAAATTGCACCTCCTCTGAGTTCCAACCCCCCTCCTCCCCCTCCCATCAGTGTGTACATCCAAGCCACGCCCCCACAAACTGGAACGCGCATCGCACGAAAATGAGAAGTGGCAGGAGGAGTACTATATATATATATATATATATATATATATATGTACTGTAATCTATTCAATACTAGGGTCACCGACCCGTTTTAAACCCACAGAGAAGCTAATATTAGCATTAAGCTAATAAAAGCTACAAAAGTATCTATGTTAGCAAAAGTTACACATTTCATAAAAATAACAAATCCTCCCTGAAGCAAAGCATATAATTACCTGTCCAACAGAAAGAGAGCAACCTCAGCATCACTTTTCAGGCCCTTCAAATCCCTCAGTTGTCTCCACTGCTCAAAAGCAACACCGATGTTTACTCTGGTTTGACGTCTGGCTTTATCCAGAGCCTTTTTGTCAGCAGCCTTTTCAGCCTCCGGCTTTCTCTTCCTTGCCTTTTTCTCGGGGCGAGCTGTTACAAGTAACGCTGGAAGTAGTAACTGAGGCTGCATTTTCCCAGCCATTGCTGAGTGAGCATGAAATCTGCTCTGCTGTAACTCTGTACGCTGATTTCTTCCGGCAACAGTGGCACATGAAGATTGTGCACATGCGTCAGGGATCGAGGGGGGTGGATACAGAACTTGACATGAAGGCATCTGATTGGTTTTTGCTCTTCGGTGCGAAGAGCTTGGATTGGTCAGAGTTTTATCAGTCCTGCAGCTGCCACAGAGGACTGATTATTTTCATTCCTTTTTCTGAATACATAATGTATTGATTACTCAGAAGGTAGAAGGACCATTTCACCCAGTATAACAAAAAGGGTTTCTGAACAGGATTACCAACCCCAGCTTTAAGATCTGACAAACTTCCCTCGCTTAGAAACCATCCGACCACTCCTGACGTTGTTTCTCATGTTCTGAGCCATGTGCTTATCATCTTATCTGCTATGATGCCAGACAGGAGCCCCCATGTTAGATAAGATAACTATTGTATAATAAATACACAACAAAATTTAGTCTGGGGCACTCCCATTCATAAGCAGTACATAGCAGTAAACCAAGATAATATAAGAATAAGAAAGAATAATAACTATAAAATAGAATAAAATACGATGAAATAGAATAAGACAGATCTTATGTTGTGCAGAGACAGGTTACCTGGCTTGCTGGGGTGTTTCTTCTTGGCAACAAGACATTAGGTCATCTTGACTGATCATATTGATTGATTATATTGATTGACTATTGATTGATTGATTGAGTGATTGATTGATTTTTTATTTCATACATACAAAAAAAAGTATAATTCTGCACACACTAGCACAGATGTATACTGTATACCAGACATGGGGGACTTGAGTCGAGTGACTTGACTCAAGTCAGACTTAAGTCACCAGATTGACGACTTGTGACTTGCTTGACTAACAGTGATAAAAGACTTGACTTGACTTTGACTTGCTATTCATGACTTGAGACTTGACTTAGATGCATGCATGCAATAACTTGACAAGTCACTGCTGTCTTGGTTGATATGTGAATGACTAAAAATATGATTTTTTTTTAAATGGGTGTCTCCTGTTGCGTGTTGGCTAACCTGGCAACCTGTAATCTCAAGTGACGCACACATCACTCCAGCGGTAGAGTGGTCAGAGCGCAGTGTTGCAAACTTGGCGACTTTCCAAACCCTTTTGGTGACTTTTTTGTCAAAAGTGACTAGGGACAAATGTAGTGACTTTTTCCGATGTTGTTACAGACTTTTCTGGTTTACATATCACTGCTGTCTGTCTTCAGTGAGCAGTGGGTGCTGCCGTGAGCCCCTCCTCTGTCCCAAAGCACTCACAGACGGTCAGTCTCAAAGGAGTGTCACAGAACATTCCCCGCTGCAGTCAAAGACCCACACTGCTCCTCATCGGCGGGATGTACACAGACTCAGCTCAGTCACTTCCTCACCTCATCTCTCTCTCTGTATGTGATATATACTGTATCTCATACACAGCACTCACACACACACACACACACACACACACACACACATTCACAAATACAAGGCCTAATTACATTGTTTCTATGTTCTAAGTTCAAGTTCACTTGATATTTATATTTGCTGCAAATAAATGTCCAGCACTTTAAGACGGTTGTCTTCCAGCTTATTATAATTCTGTGACTTACTTGACCAAAGCTATGACTTGACTCGACATGACTTGACTGTCAAAAAAATGACAAGAGACTTGCTTGAGACTTGCAAATGTGTGACTTACTCCCACCTCTGCTGTATACACACATACATACACTCATACATATACAGATATCTGAAGGAAAGACATTTTTTTCTCCCTTATATTAACACTGCACATGAGCGAGAGATACTGAGAGATATATAGATAAGGAGATATATAATTACAACTACCTAAAATACATTTATGCTTACATATACAAATACAATATGGTCATTTTGTGTATTTGTATATATAAGCATTTATAAGCAATTAAACTCTAATCATACCATAATCTATATAGTAACTACATCCAATATATACAATATCATACCATATATACCATATACACAATATTAGAATTACCATTTACACTCACATAATTCATTACACACACTAATTAGTTCAGTACTGATTGAGTACGCAGATATACAAATGTATATACTCATTCATACAACAATACAACAGATAATAATTACTAGTAAATATCATGAACTCCCCAGAGCACATAACAGGTGGACACAAATGCACAACACAGAGTAGGTTTAGACGAAAAGGCAGGTTTTATTCCAGTCAGGGTTCGGTACACAGGTAGGTGAAATCAGGCAGAGGTATCCAAAAGTGAGAGGCAAAAGGCAGGGTCAAACAAACGAGATCGTACACAAAACAGGCTATGACTTTTGACTATGAATGCTGTGAAAGAAGCTGGACCAAATGGCAATGAGACATTGAGACACAGAAAGTAAAATACAAGAGGTAATGAGGGAAATGAGTGATGAGGTGGGGGAAAGGCGTGTAGGAAGGTGAATGTAGAAGAGAGACAAAGGGTTAGTGATTTCAAAATAAAACAGGAAAGACAAGACATAACATGAAATGTGCACAAATAAATGGAAACTTTACAGACATAACAGTAAAGCTCTACAGTACACCATAAACTACTATGGTGTACTAACTACTATGGTAACAAGCATATAACAATATGCTTGTTAACCTAATGATGCTTTATGCATACCCCTAATAACTTACAACTGCTGATCCCCACCATCCATGTACCTTGAAAAGATCATGTTGTTACATTTGCCACATTTGTTGGCCTGTTTTAAAAAACAGTTTATTTCCAAAAGCCTTCTTTCTTATGTGTGTTGACTTGTGCTCTGGAATCTCCTCTGCTCTGTGTCCTGCTACTGCTCTGAGTTATTGGTGTCAAAGTTTTTTAAAAAAGTGTTCTTCCTGGTTGGGGTAGAGAATGTGAAACCAGCTTATTAATAACATTTTAACTAGGGCTGTCAGTTTAACGCAATTAATTATGAGTGGCAATTCAATGCGCAAGCATTTTAAATTTGCCCCATTGAATGACCCGTAGGCTACTTGGCAGTGGCACGTCACTTCCCACCTGCGTCAAACAAACAAACATGGTGACAACAGACATGGATGTGACTCAGGGGAGCGAGGCGAGCAAATCGTTACTAGGGCCTTTGAACGGCAAGTTTATTTATAAAAAGAACGAAGACGGGACTATCAACAAGAATGAGGTGATTTGTAGTTTTTGTAAAAAAGAATTTTCCTATCACCGAAGCTGCTCCAGCCTGACTTACCATTTAAACGTTAAACACGTCCGGACAAGTTCCACTGTTACTGGTGCTAGTGCTACCGTGAGCTCACTTCGCCAACCCAGGCTTGCATAATTTGGGAAACGAATGAGCAAAGCCACCACAGAAAAAACTGACAAACTCAATTGCAAAGTGGGTTGCTGCTGATTGCAAGCCAATTTCAATCATGGAAGACGAGGGCCTATACTTCTGTTAGTCATTTTGAATTGCTGTATTAAAAATAAAAATGTGGATTTCAAATCTTCTCTTCTTAGTGTATTCAATTGATTAGTCATGCACTACAATTTTGTAATGTCCTAGAATTCGAATTCTTTATTTGGGGACCTTTAGCAGATATGAGATTAAAATGCGATTAATTAGATTAATTAATTACAAATCCTGTAATTAATTAGATACATTTTTTTAATCGCCTGACAGCACTAATTTTAATTTAAACAAAGAAAAATGTAAAAGTTCCAGAAAGGTAAGGGTTGCTTTAAAACTCTGGGGTTGCGTTTGATTATGTTGGTTACACAGTAAGTTCTGAATCAGAATCAGAAAAGTCTTGTTCCTGTTTCACTCGCTTTCGTCGTCTGTTTACCGAGATAAACTCTAGATAAACTTGAGCCACCCTGTATCTTTACCATGACTTTTGTATCAGATTACTGGCGCCAACCTGTGTCTGCTACACCACTGTTGTAAAGTTGTACAGACCAGAGACGACGTGCCAGTTAAAATACTGTAGAAATACTCCACTAAACATGATTTATGAGTCAAAAGTCCAGGTTTGAAATGGAGAGTGTCTACCTGTATCTACCTAACTAAGAAAACTAGGGAACTAAGAAGAACTAAGAAGCATGGTACGCGTCATCTCCAGGACACTATTGGGAGCACTCCTGGAGCGGACTCGCCTGGGAGGCTGCATAGAGGAAACAAACATGGCTGACCACCACCCACCTCGCTTTGACATCTGACCTGCTCTGTCTAATTTAATTAAAAGCAGACGTGTGGAACACTACACGTCTACACTACTACGTTGCATCAAATGCACTGTTTTTAAAAATTGCTGAAAAAATGCTGAATGCTTATTCAGTGAGACAAAAAGAAATGTTGTGAAAAAGTGTATCAATATACATAAATTAAAGATGCATGTGTGTGTGCACGTGTATTTATATAGGTGAGAATGTGTGTGTATATATGGTCAGTCACAGGTTACTCTTGCAAACCCACGGTTTCTTTCAGTTCACCTCTAAACCCTCAAAAAAGAGTCCACAAATCACCAAGCACTTGGATTTTACTCGTTGGGTAAATCCCAAGGTAACTCTCCAGCTACTCACTCCTCACACAGCCATCTGGAACAATCCGCAGGACACAGGAGCGGCAGCAGGAACCTGCGGCAGTCCAATCCTTCAGCGACTCAGATCCCAGCATGAGTTTTGTCCTGACGAGCAGTGCTAGCCAGCACTGCAGCAGCTAGCCCTCCCGCTAACTCTCGTCTTCCCAGTGCAACAATGACAATGTCTATCTACTCACTCATATCTATGATATCACTCGTAGAAATATCAGCAATTAACCGTACGGGAGTCTACACTTTATCACTGTTTAAGTAGATTAAAGTTCTTTCCTTTTCTCTTCCCTTTTTCCAGACCGGTTTCACACACTTCTCTCCCTTAGTTGTCCCTCTACGTAACCCCACTGGAGAGTTGTCCGTCTCTCGAGTCCCACCCCTCAAAGTCTTCTGATTGGCTCAGGTTTATTGCTCTACAAAATAAAACTACATATTCACAGTATAAACAAAGTATAAAACAGTGTAAACAAATTTCACAATTTGCATGGAACTAAAGTGTTGTAGCAACCGACCTCTCAGTAATATTTCCCGTGTTTTTTTTTGTTTTTTTTTCAGCGTCCCTACACATCAATAATTATTTTATAATTGAATCATAGCCCCTGAATCGTAATCGAATCATGAGTTGCCCAAAGATTCCCACCCCTATTGCATGGAAACCTCCAGGAAATATTTCTTACCTTCACTCCTAGTGTCCCAAAACACTCAGCAGTCATCCTAATTTGAGATTAAAGCCACCAACAATGATGCACCCTTCAAATGTGCTGCAGCAACTGCTCTGTTAAATACATAACCTGTTAGCCCTTTCTGTTAGCAAGGTAATAGATGGTAGGAGTCATACTTACAGTGTTTCCATCACAGATTTGTGCAAAATAGAAGCTTTTTTGTGAATGGCGGCAGTATGTTTCATGTGTGTGCTCCTTCTCCCACCAGTGTCCCCACTGTACCGGCTTCCCAGATTTACAGATTTACTGTTGAGATTTACTCAGAGGAGAACACGGGTTGAAGGTGTGACATCAACTGAGCAAACAAACATTCAGCCTCTGTCCTGACTATGACTAGTTGGTGTCTGTCTCCCAGCCAATCAGATATCATCTGTGACTCAAAGACAAGTCTTGGACCTGAAATGTTTTCGTTTTGGTCCTGTTGGATGAAGCTTGTGTCTGCAGCTCAGCAATGAGCAGACAGTAGCAGACACACAGTGCTCCCATCAGTTTCTGTTCCGCTCCTACATCTCAGAGACACAGCTCCTGGCTGTCCTTCATCAACACTGACCACTAAATGTGGTCCAATCCTATCCCATTCCTGGCTACTGTAACCTTGGCCAGACCACAATCTGCTGTGGCTCACTGGCTCCCAGCATGCCTCACTGCCAGAGATAATCTGGGCCTCCAGACAAGAGGGTATTCCAACTAACTCTTCCTCTCTCTCTCTGTCTCTCTCTTTCCCTGTATGTCCATCTATGTCTCTTTCCCAGTGAGCAGATTAGATGAGGTGTTAGTTAGAAGCAGAGAATCAGTCAGGCTTCATTAGTATGAATTTATTCAGCACCATATGTCTCCTGCTTTTTTCTCCTCCATGCCCAAATCCCTCTCTTCCCTCCTTACTCCTTTCTCTCTCTCCTTTTCTCAGCTCTCCCTTCTTCCCTCTCCTTCCCTTACTTGTTCACACAGTTCATTCAGTTATACATCCTCACTGTACCCCCCCCCCAACCCATGCTCCATATCTTCTCATCTGCCGTCACTCAGCACTGTCTTGTCTCTCCGAGCAGTTCTTGCTTGTTTCTCCAAAGTGTTTTTTTTTTTTCAGAATTTAAAATGCTCAGTCTCTGCTGCAGAAGTGGAGGAAAACTGTCATATTCAGAGCCATAGATGAGCTTTTTGTTTTCATTGTTATGCAACAATCAATGTGTAGTCGGCGAGGGGAGGGAGGTTTAATGTGATGTTCATATTTGTTTTGAGCTTTACTAAGAGAACATGTGAAAATACTGTAACTCTTTGCTGTGGTTCTTATTTGATTTCTCAGTATGACGGCACATGCTCTGCTGCCACAACACCTCCTGTACACTTGCTGCTGCAAGTGTACAATTCATTAATGTTGGTGATTGTTTGTCTAAATTCCGTATTGTTTTGTACTGTGAGTTCTCGTGAGTTCAAGTAATAAGTGTCAGTACTTTTGTCGGTATGCATATCCCACTGTACAAAACAGTCTGGATCATTTTAATCACACTCTGGAGCACTGCTGGTAACAGCCGGGCGCTACTACCAGAGCCCCGCATCTGGTAGTAGCTCCACCTCCGTTCCTCCATGCCACGCACTATCAAGCCACCCAGGGTACTGCCAGCAGAAATCCAACCGAGGAAGAGAGGGAAGAGTGGAGAAGTTCATACTAGGCTGAGAAGATGGCCCTGCCAACCACCACTACCCTCCATCATCATGGTCAACATTCGGTCTCTCCGTAACAAAATTGACATGCTCCATGCAAAATGCCTGGCGGAGAGATCCTACAAGGAAGCCTGCAATATAGCCCTGACTGAGACCTGGCTGGATGAAGCTGTTGTAGATGCTGAGGTGAACTTGGACACAGTCACCATCTTTCGGGCAGACCGGACAAAGGGCTACGGTAAGGAAAGGGGCGGAGGGGTATGTGCGTACATTAACAACTGATGGTGTACAAACATCAAGATCCACAGTAAGATCTGCGCTCCGAATATGGAGATGCTTACATTATCTCTCCACCCCTTCTACCTTCTCCAGGAATTCCCCTCTGTCATCCTTAATTGCGTGTGTATCCCACCAAGCCTTAATGTCAATATCGCTGCAGAGCTAGTGGCTAACACAGCTAGCGACATTCAGGGGAAATATCCAGAGGGTCCCGTGCTTATCACCGGTGACTTTAAGAGCTGCAGACGCGACAAAACCTTGCCTTCATTTCAACAATATGTGGACGTACCAACACCGGGGGTAAATACACTGGACTTGTGTTATGGAAACATCCTGGATGCATACATGTAACAGGCACCTCCGCTCGGCTTCTCCGACCACAATGTTGTCTTCCTGCTTCCACACTACAGAGCGGAACTGAAGTGGCACAAACACCAGATCCACAGCGTCCACCAGTGGTTGGAAGACATCACTGCACAACTCCAGGGCTCACTGGCCTTACAGAATGGGACATTTTCTCTGGTGGCAGTCTGAATGAGAGGGTGGAGGTCATCATGGACTACATAAAATTCTGCATCTCCTCATCAATCCCAGTCACATCTATCAAGAAATACCCTTACTCCAAACCCTGGATCACCCCCCACATCATTCACAGCCTGAGGGAGAAACAGAGGGCCTTCCAGCAGCAGGACCTGGTCTCCCTCAAATCCATAACCAGGCAAATCAAAAATGACATTTTTAAAGCCAAGCTTTTGGAAAAAAATGGAACAGGAATTCAGCACAATGAACACCAAACAAGCCTTCCAGAAAGTGAGAACACTCACCAGGCACAACAGAAAACCGTCTCTACCTACAATAACTGATACCATCACGTTTGCTGAAAACCTGAACATTTTCTACACCTGGTTTGACACCAGAGACTTTTCAGATGACTGCAGGACACTCCATGACACCATACCCCTCCCTGTTCCATCACAACCCGCCCCGTTCTCTGTGGACGATGTACACGAGCAGTTGAGCCGGTGTAAACCAGGGAAGTCTCCGGGGCCAGGCCTCATCTCAGCATGAGTCCTTAAAGAGTGTGCAGCAGAGCTGTCCCCCATCATGCACTCCTTTTCCAAGACTCCTGCACAACTGCCACGGTACCCACCCTTTGGAAAACATCCACTATCATTCCGGTACCCAAGAGACCTGCCCATCAGATCCTAATCATTACCGCCCAATTGCCCTAACATCAATACCTATGAAGCTGGAGAAGCTGGTTCTTAACATCCTACTTCTATCTGTCAAACCACACCTGGACCCTAACCAGTTTGCATATAAGGCCAAGAGAGGGACTGAAGACGCAGTGGCATGTCTTCTACACTCCCTCTTACAGCACCTTGAATCCCCAGGTAATTTCACCAGACTCCTCCTCATCAACTTCAGCTCAGCTTTCAATAGCATTCAACGCCACCAGATGATAAAGAAACTCTTCCACCTCAATGCCCCACCCCTCCTCATTCATTGGATACACAGTTACCTCAGTGACCAACTACAGTCCACCAGAGTCCACCATCTCCCTACCCGCCATCACCAACACTGGAGCCCCCACAAGGTTGTGACCTGAGCCCTTTTTGTTCACCCTGACTGCATCAACCCCTCACCCATCATCACCTACTTGAAATACTCAGATGACATTGCAGAACTTGCATTACTTAAAGACAATAACTCAGTAATGGACTATCACAACTCCATCTCATATCTCTCTCAGTGGTGCATAGACAATTACCTACATTAGGTAAAGAAAACAACTGAACAAAAGAACTGGTTTTCAACTCCTCCAGCAGGTCAGCCTCTAACTCCACCCACAACCCTGTCAGCACAAATGGCGAAGCAGTTGAGATAGTGGAGAGCCACAAATATCTCGGACTCACCCTGGACAATAAACTAAGCTTTGAAGAACACACCACTGACATCCATAAACGCTGCCAACAGAAACTCCCCACCATCCGCAAACTCAGAGCAATCTCAGTTGCTCCCCACCTCCTGTTGCTACTTAATAAAAGCATCATTCAACCCATACTCATCTACTGTCCCCCCTGCTTCTTTAAAATGCTGTTAGCACCCAACAGAAACAAACTAACACAAATCACACACAAAACTGCCAAGATCATCGGACTCCCCACCCCCAACCTCTCAGATCTCAATAGCAGAGCCACTATACGCAGAGCACACTCCATAGGACTTGATCCCAGTCATCCACTCAACCCATACTTTACACTCCTTCTCTCCGGCCAATGATACAGGTCACTGGCTTGGAAGAAAATAACATTCAACAAAAGTTTTATCCCATATGCCATAACTGAACTGAATAAGAAAATGAAAAGACTGTAAATTTCAGCAACGTATAAATGTATGGTGGCGGATATGTGAGTATGTAAGAATGAGGTATGTATGTTGATGGATTTGAGGTCATGTTTGTAAAGTGGTATGTGAAATTTCTTGTGGCTGTATGGAAAGTGAAAACAATTATCCTGAAAAAGGACAATAAAATCTAAATCTAATCTAATCTATTTAAAGACCAGGTAAGGCAAAAATAAATGTCTTTTGAATTTATAATACCACAGAAAACATATTAAAAACATTGTTATTTTTTATTTATTTATTTTTCATATCTAAAAAATTCCAGAACATGCGCTTCAACTTGGAGCAGCAAAGTCTGCCAGCTCTGAGTTTTTACTCAACTTTTGCTTTATTTTTGTTGTGTTTTTGTCTTATTTTGTCAACTACTGATGGACACTTCTGTGGGGAGAGGAGCTTCTTCAGGAGAGGAGCTTCTGTCATTGAAAATGGAGCAAGTCTGAAGGATGCCACCCTGTTCCAGCTGGATGAGGAGGTGCTTTTGTGATTGCTGTGCTGGTAGTGCAGAGGTTAAAGGCTTGGAAGTGGAGAGTAGGTCCTTTCTGCCATCAGTCATCATGCAAAATATCAACTCTCTGCCCAACAAGAGTGATGAGGAGCTGGAGATATAGGTGAAGCCTCAGGAAGTAGATATTTTTTCAAATCAAAACAATACTTGTGTACATCCCACCAACGGCTACTGCTGAAGTTCCATGTGAAGGTCTCTATGAAGTTGTTGCTAGGATACAGACTAAACATCCTGAGGCACTTGACTTCAGTCATGTCTCCCTGATGGACTCACTGAGGATGTGGTGGAGAGATACACGCTGGTGGAGGCCATTCTGAGCAACTCAGATCATCCTCTTCATAACACCTTGATGGACCAAGAGAAGAGCGGTAGTGGACGGCTCCTCTCTCTTCACTGCAGGACGGAGAACTCTAGAACATCCGTTGTACCTTCAGCCATCAGGCTGCTTCATTCTTCTGCAAATGGTTGATGAGCTGACAGACAAATGAATTTCCCTTTGGGATTAATAAAGTAATTCGTATTCGTATGGCCTCAGATCTCCAGTCTCTTGTCTCTGCAAACTTCTTATCAGCCAGCGAATCAGTGGACTATTACAACAGTTCTCTCTGCAGTCTTCTGGATCTCCACGCCCCCCTAAAAACCAGATCAGTATCATTCTGCCGCTCTGCCCCCTGGTACACCAGTGAGCTTTGACAAATGAAGGCAGCTGGTCGTGCCCTTGAGAGGCGTCTCAAATCATCTGGGCTCATTGTGCACAGACAGGCCTACCACAACCATCAAAAAGCCTATGCAAAGTCTCTCAAGGATACACGGTCACAGTTCTTCACCAAAATCATCAGAAACACTCCTGGAAATTCCAAGCAGCTGTTTTCCACAATTCATCATTTCCTCAAACCCCCAGACTCAAACACAGACAGAATACACAGATGACCAGTGCAATGATTTCATCACCTTCTTTAAAAACAAAATATACACAATTCGCTCCCACCTCACCAGTTCTCCTGCTCCACCTCCCCTGCCTGCCTGCCTATATCCTGTAGGATATAGAATAGACTTCGATCCTTCTACTTACTTACAAGGCTCTTAATGACAAAGTGTCGGGTAAAAAATAAACATCCGAAAATGGGCCAGTTGTGAACAAAGACCGTTTATTTTCACCAACATTAAATGATACAAAGAATCAAAGTCTTGGAGGGAGTCCACCAAGGTCACAAAAAATCAACAAAGTGCAGAGATACTCCCTTCGAAAATAATCTAAGTCCGACAGAGCTTGGTGCAGTAGAGTTTCAACCCACGCGACGGCGAGGTTAGAAACCCGAGTCAGATCCGGATAAGACTGGCCCGGAGGGCTCTGCACTCACTTTTTATACCCCCTAAAATGCACAACCTTTTTATTTAAATTTAGGGAGGTTTCCTCCTTTATTTTCCTTAAACCTAATTTTATTTGTCTAAACAATCGTGGCGTCACTTTTTACACCTTAGCCCCTGCCCTAAACAGGCGCGGCTATCTCTTACTATCACGTTTTCTTTGCTCGTGCCGGGTTTTTCCCAAGTTTGTGTTGTCATAGTTGGCACACTTCACCCCTGCACCTGGTGTCAGCACCTGTGGTCTTAGGCTTTCTGGAACTTTCCCCATAGTGGACACTCACCCCTCCCCCTTATTCTCTCTCTCTTACTGCACAGGGTTAAGTTTTGGTCCTTCCCACATACACTAGCTCCTCCCTCTCTTTCTCTCTTTCACACAGGGTTGAGTTTTAGGCCCTTCCTCCTACACACGCTCCTCCCCCTCTCTCTCTCCGCCTCTCTCTTCACAGGGCTCTATTTTGGGTTTTTTCCATCTATACTCACCCCTCCCTACTCGCTCCCTCAACTTCTCAGAGGACAGTGCATTTTCCTTTTTTTTTACCACAACAAAAGCTCTATCTTATCTGAAAGACCTCATTATTCCATACTGTCCTACCAGAGCACTTCACTCCCAGAATGCAGGTATGTTAGTGACCCCCAGTATCTCTAAAAACAGACTGGGAGGTAGAGCCTTCAGTTACCGGGCTTCTCTATTGTGGAACCAGCTCTCTCCATGGGTCAGAGAGGCAAACACTCTTTCTACATTTAAGTCCAGGCTTAAGACCTTCCTCTATGACAGAGCTTTTTGTTAGGGCTGGCTCAGGTAGTCCTGATCCATTTTATATGCTGTATAGAGGCCCCCCCCGCACTCTCTCTGTGTTTCCACAGATCTCTCCAGAGCTCCATCCCCTTACACCAACTGCCTCAAGGCAGGACTCAGACACAGAGATAATCCGGTAAATGCAGACTTTATTATAAATACCAAAGTTCTCTAAACAGAGTGATAAAGCAATAGGCTGTGAAATATTCCTAGGGTGACTAACAAGAAAAGAAAGCAACAAAAAAATCACTCCAAAAGGAGAAAAAAAACTACAGATAAAAGGCTATGAAAAATAGAAACAAGGTAAGAATCTCTCTTAGAGGAGGCAAACAAAATGCTATGAAAAGTTTAACAGAAAACACTCCAACTGGAGGGAAACCAAGCTAGATAGATAAACTACAAAAAGTAAGATTAACTCCTAAAAAAAACGGAGGACCTAAGATAAACTATGAAACTTTAACCACAAAATCAAAATCACTCCAAAGGAAGAAAACAAATGGCTATGAAAATTATCTAGAACTAAGGCATGAAACTAAGATCTCAAAATTACAAACAAAAAATCACTTGTGTCGAGGAACAAAGGCTTATGCATGGCAACACTGTGGCTGTGGGCAAAGGCTTGGAAATGGGTTCAGGTGATCACACCAACAGACAAATACACTCCGGCACAAGACAAGGGAGACACAGACTATTTAAGCTCATGGAGGTAATGGGGAACAGGTGGAGACAATTGGTAATCAGGGCAGACACACAGGTGACACATGAGGAAAGGCAAGTGCTCTGAAACGAGAGGAGAGTAAGTCTTTTCAAAATAGAACAGGAAATGACAAGACCAAAATCCCAAGACAAGACAAACCTCACGGTGTGACACCCTGAGGTTTCTCCTTTTTTTCCCTGTTTAAAGGGTTTTCTTGGGAGTTTTTCCTCAGTCAATGTGAGGGTCCAAGGCAGGGGTCACCAAACTTTTTTCTCTGGGGGCCACATTGTCGTTCCTGACTGACTGACTGCTATATAACATATAATTGTTTGACCCAGACAAATATGACCACCAGCAGGCCTCACTGTGTAGTAGAGATTACTAGCCTGGCACAGCCATCCCCACTACTATATAAACACTTGTTTCCTGGCACATATTTGTTTATCTTTTCTAGTGGTTTGCAAAAGTAGTAATCAAATCTTCACACTTTGTTTTAATTTGAAATACCACAGATATATATATTTATTTAGGTAAGAAACATCTGCCTAGTTAAGTGGATTGACACTGGCAAAGGTGAGTGAAAAATTATAAATTGTAGGTAGGCCTGTTGATATTATTAATAATATTAATAATAATTGTGTGCAGCACTTAATAAAGGTCAAATAAATAGGCCTATAAAATAAATAAAATAACAGCAAAATTATAATAATATGAGTAATAGATCAACTAGCCAGCTCTTATGCCTATCCATTTGAACATGTTTTTTGAGCATGATGTCCGCCAAAGCAAAAAACTCGAATTCTGACGCTTTCTCATTCAGCTGGTCATACACGTTGTCCCCCAAATCTTCAGTTCGCCTGGTCATAGTAGGTGCAGAGAGACTCACCGCGTTGAGCGCATCCTTCTTGTCGGGACACACCTCCTCGGCCACAGCAAGCATGCATTCTTTAACGAAGTCCCCATCAGTAAACGGCTTTCCATGTGTAGCTGGTAGGTGAGCTACCTTATAGCTAGCTCAGACAGCAGCCTGGTTGATCTGGGTTTGGCGAAGGAATGCATTCTGTTGTGCAGCCAGTCCGCATTTCATCCTCCGAATCCTGTCTTCTCTTGTTTGCCCTTGCAAACTAGCATACTCTTTGTGGCGGGTTTCGTAGTGACAACGCAGATTATATTCTTTGAAAACCGACACACTTTCTTTACATACAAGACAAACTGCACGGTCCTTACACTGAACGAAAAAATAATCTGTGGTCCACTGTTCTTTAAAAACTCTGCACTCTCTGTCAACTTTTCGTCATTTTGCTGTCCTGAACACTGACAGTTCTCTGTGTGTGCGCTACCTGTCACTGCTTGATCATGAGCATATGATGAAAATTTGGAAAATATGAATATTTCATTTCATAACTAAATATCAATTTTAATTGATAAAATCAACAAAATACAAGATGCATATGTTATTATTTGCCAAAAAGCAGTTTTAAAAAATAGGCCATGACGACTTTTGGGGACTGCCTCATAGGGCCGATTCTAATGGTGGGGGGCAGTGGGGCTGGGGAGCCGGTCAAAGGGGCGTGGCGGGCCGGAGTCAGCCCGCGGGCTGTAGTTTGATGACCCCAGGTCTAAGGGCAGAGGATGTTGTCATAATGCTGTGTAAAGCCCTGTGAGACAAACTGTTTGTAAAAACGGGTTATACAAATAAAATTGCATTGCCTTGCCTTGCCTGCGGCCTGGGCTCTACCCTTCTCTTCACTGCTTCCTCAACGCTTCACAACCTGAAGTTGAGGACATTGTCAGAAAAATGAAACCATCCTCCTGTGCCCTGGCCCCCCTTTCCACAACCCTGATCAAGTCTAACCTCTCTTGATCACTAAAACAATAAAACACTCCCTCCAATCTGGCCATGTTCCATCTGCTCCTAAGACAGTTGTCCCCCCCCCACTTTATGTTGTTTACCTTCAATGAAGAGGAAATTAAAATCGGTCCTAAAGTTTTACTTATAAGATCAAAGTAAAGCCTGGACCACACATAAAGATAATCTGTCTGATTTTGGCCCGATTTCCCCCTTTCTGACCAAGGGCAGCAAACACCTGATTATCTGATGGCTCTAAACATTATCCTATGAGATTGCCCAGTGGTGTGTGGTGTCTTAAGAGTCAATTTCTCCCGACGATCTGCAAGCAAAATGGTTGCGGCTGACGATCGTAAATGTTAAACCTGTTAAGTATTTACGATCAAAGGCTGTCTTGTGTGGGGGGGAAGCCAACATATACGAGTCACTGACTGATTGTGACGTGGAATTGAATGTAGCCAATAAAGAAGTGAGCTTATTGAAGAACACGGAAGAATAACAAAGCAGTATGGCTACCATCTCCATGGCTACCATCAACAAAGCTCTGTCAGTTGTCTGTCAACATATTATGAAGAAACAACTTTAACACCATACACTAGATCTCACTCTGTATTGACGGCTGTCAGATTTATTTACGTTGATGTAGCTAACAGGCTAAAAACTAATATCAGCCATTAGCCTATATTTGAAAGCAGCTCACCTCCAGCTCGCACAGTAACATATATAGTCCATGGTCATGTCGTCTCCACGATTTTTTCCATAGTATTTTCTTTCTTTTACTTTGACATTTTTCTGCTATCAGTAGTCCCAACCACCATCATACACATACACAGTCAGGGTACTATGTCAGATCACGTTTGATCATGAGAATTTGTCAGGCTAACAGTACTTTACTTGTCTTTTCAGGGATGTTGAGAGTGATATCTTAAAATAGAGCTGCAGCAAGCCCCAGAATCTTTTTTTCCTGCTTCCCCCTATGTATCAGTATACTCTATGCCAAATCTTATAGTTGTATGACTATTTATGCCATTGTAGTACCTAAATATTTGCATTTACATAATTTTGCCAGGAACATGTCCCAAAAAGAAGGTTTTTGTCCCCTGTAGCTTTCCAGTAGCTTGTAGAAAGGCCATCTTGGACTCAAATGGAAGCTTATGGATTATGGAAGTTCTCTATATACATTTTAGGCATAGATATTTACCATGAAGTGTTGAAAAATATTAACTTTCATGAGAATTTGTCAGGCAAACAGTACTTTTTTTTTTTGTCTTTTCAGGGATGTTGAGGGTGATATCTTAAAATAGAGTTGTAGCAAGCCCCAGAATCTTGTTTCCCTGCTTCCCACAATGTGTCAGGATACTCTATGCCAAATTATGTCCCAAAAAGAGGGTTTTTGGCCTCCTGTAGCTTTCCAGTAGCTGGTTGTAACTGGTTGTCCACCGAGGTTGTCCCCTGGTTTACAACATTACAACATTCCGGGTCTGTTTTTTCACTTTGCCCCCTGGGTATAAAGGCAAAATCTGATGAATCAGATTTGACTATGAAAATCCTTAGTCAAGGACACTCTAGTTGGCACACAGCAGAAATTTCACAAAAAGATTTGAAGTTTGTGAGGACCTGTAGAGCTGCCTGAAGTGGTGCCCATGTGAAGCAAAATACTCTGGCAAGGAGTGAGGAGAAGACTAGGGCTTTTCCACTGAGCTTGATGAGGAATGAGTAGCAAGTGCGCCTGGCTCCCAGTGCTGCAGAGAGGACAAACACAGGAAAACCCTAGGACTGGCTCAAACTACAACAGGGCCATGACAGGTTGCTCAATTTTGACACTGGAGACATCTTTCAAATTAAAGTAAAAGACAAACACTTAAGTAAAAGTATATTAGGGATGTAGTGATTGCTGACATTACAGTAAATCTCTGTGAAATTTTACACGATGAGAATAACTGTTTAATCTAAATGTCTAAATTAATTTCATCTGTGGATTATTGGGATATGTCATAATTTGTCAATGATGTATACCAAAGCTTTGAGCAGTATCTATCTTCCTAAAATCTGACAATGTTTTTTCTGTTTCATTTTGAGACTTTTAGCAGCTTTCTTCCTGAATCAGTTTAATTAATTTCACTGGCAGCATAGGGCATACTCTGCTTGTGTTACAAATGGACCTTTATTACTGACGCACAGTGTTGTCAGAATTCAGTGGAGCAATCATAGGAGAGATGGAGCAAAGCCAAGAAAACACAGAAGAGATGAAAAGAGACAGTGCTAAGGGTTTAGGACTCTCACTCAGTTTACTTTATTGAATTTGTCATATTTTTAAAGTTCATTAAACTTGCACCACTAAAACTTTGAATAAAACCCTGAATAAGCTTTATACCTGTCATTTCTTTACATATGTTGTTGGTTTAATATACACACTTGAGTCATGTTTGGGTTTGCTTACACTGGATTGTATTTTTAATGTTTTAAAGGTAGTTTAAGTGTTAATCTAATCTTGAACTGAAGGAAATTCCCTTACAAATAATCTCTGTTGCACTTAAGAATATCACAGTAATATCCATGGTCAGTATAATTGTGATGTCAAATTTTCCATATTGTTACATCCCTAAGGTATAGTGTACCACAGTTAGTCGAACACTTCTATCAGTTGGCAGTATAGGTGCGTTAATTCCTGCTTCAACTAACAACTGTTTGCGTATTAAATCAACATTTATAATACCTTTTGTTGCCCTTGCTTGTTCTGTTTTTCAGTAATCATGTTGTGAATGACAGAATTGAAACTCTGTGTGAGGGAGTCACCTTAAAACAGTCAGACTGACCAAAGTGGATCAAGCAAATGTGACCAAAGCAAATGTGATAGAAAAAATATAGCCCTCACTCTTCTGTTACTAGAGCTCAACAGAAAAGTCTTGTTTTAATGTTTTGGTTCTTAAAACCTTAAATATATCTGCTCATGGATCAACACTTCATGGATCTCAGACTGTGTGTGTTTATTAAGGCACGGCAGTTCTTCCAGCAGAATCCTCCTTTTCCAAATAGATAAATGAAAAAAGACATCTTGCTGTGTTTTTAAAGTTTTTTTTTTTTTTTTTTTTTTGCATTTTGAGACAGGATGAGAGAAGGTGAAACATACAACAGTGGTCACACACATTCACACATGTAGTGTGAAGAAACTTCTCTGCAGAGATTCAGAAAGTATTTTGATGAGTCCATATCCCACTGAACACACTGACTATAAATTCAGTTTGAATGCTAACTGCCCTTAGAGCCTGACACGTCTATTTTAAAACTATATTCAACAGAGTTGTCATGAAATGCTAATAAGGAGTTACCACTTCATCCTGCTCAGAGATCTTAGGTCACTCACACAATGTCTCCCTCTCAGGTAGTGGACAATGAAGAGGAAGAGGAAGACCTGATTCATACAGACGAGGAGGAGGACGAAGGTCGCCAGTTTGATGTCATCCCTCTGTACTCAGAGAGGGCCACCATCTCCAACCTTGGCTCCACTGGGACTGGTGGGGTTTCAAGCCTCAACACTGGCCCCACTAAACCCACTGTACTGCTGCTCCTGCTCCTGCTGGCCTCCCTTAGCTGGGGGTAGATAAAGGATACTAAGCACACACACACACACCACACACATGCAGAACCACACCCACACATAATGAACCTTCCAACAATCATGGACTGATTGCTGTAAAATGATAGGAAACATGTGAAGAGATGGACTTCACCTTTTTTCATTAGCATCCCTCACTTCCTTCTTTGCTTCCTTCCCTCCCTCCTTGGGTCAACATGGTCTGACTGCAGCTGCAGGGATGCATTAATGTCCTGCAGACAGGAGAGCAGGCGTGTGCATGCTACCATCAATGAGCCTCATATACACTCCTTTTACACCTGGCATTAACATGCGTCTTCAGTGATCGGACTGCAATCGGATAGTGCTTGACCATGTGAAAATACAGGTGTAAACGCACCCAAGACACACTGAGGACAGATTGTGATCTAATCGGCCAAACCACCTCCAAGTTGGTCAGGGAAGCATTGTGACCACATTGAACACAAGTGTAAATGGTAATGCATCCTGTATCTGCATACAACTGAAATACCAGTGTTTCCCATTAATTAATGAGACTGTGGCATCCAGCCCCTCCTCCTGCTGGACTCGGTCTTTCTTGCGCATCCACACATGCACACACGCACGCACACATACAAGCACGTGCACATGGAGAGGTCACGCTGGAATGCTAATAAATGCTAAGTGTGCTAATATACAGTGTTCAAATTACCCAGCGATCCCCCCCCCCAATCGGATGGTCAAACACCCCCCCACCATCCAACCTTTCCTCATAAAATCCTGTGGGAAATAAGCTACTGCTTCTACTATTTATTTTCTTTTTTCTGTTTTAATTTATCTGTGCAAATATGTGATCAGATCTCAATGTGGACACTGGAGACGCATATTCATGACAGGGGTAAATGCTATCTGGTCAAATTGTATCCAGATACAATCTGGATACGAGATGCATGTTAATGTGAGCAGCTCCTCAGGTGTTAGCATGCTAACATTAGCCCAGGTATGCTAGCGGGATCAAACACTGGCTCACAGGCAATGCTGTTGTTGTTGTGGTGTCATGTCACATCAGTCCTTGTTCCTCAGTTCTCAGTCCTTACCCCTCAATTCTAGTCCTCACTCTGGCTTCTGCAGTGTTCAGTCCTCGATCCTCACTCTTCAGTCCACAGTACTTGCTCCTTACTCCTCAGAGCAGAGTGTTAGCTATCATGAGGACATTTTTTTCAAGGTAAATTTGTTTCAAGGTAAACATAATTTCTGTTGCTAACCAAGCCTTTTATTTCAATGTTATTTCATTTTATCATAAAACAACACTGTATATACATATACAAATATAAATATGGTATATGGAAAGACAAGTGGTGGTATTGACAAAAGAAGCAGGTAATATTAGGTACTGTATGTTTACTGTATCGCTATATGAATACGTTCCAAATCCCTGTCTGACTGACTTGATCACCTGACTTGATTTAATGTCCCCAAGAGAGCTGTAACATACAGACTGCTTCTGTATGTGTTAGCATGCTAACACATACGTAAATAGTTTTTGATGTAAAAAGAATCAGTAAAAATATAGAACATCCCCAGACTCTGCTGCAGTCAGCAGCTCACTGTGGTCACATCCATCCTCATGATGTGACGAACCAGGACATAGACAATGTGAGCACTATATGCTGGCTGTCCCTCTGCCTGGATCTGAATACCCTACAAAAATATAGAAATGCCCCAGCTGCAGTCAGATGTTGTTTTTTCTTTTGTAAAGAAAAAGATTAAATTTGTTTTGAACATATTGATGGATGAAGACTTGTTCACTGGTGGAAACTCACATATGTGTAAATCACCTCACAGCAGCACAGTGAAGAGGCATTGAGTTACAGTGCATCAATCAAACTTTATCTTTGTGATGAATGGACTGAGTCTGCACTCTGTTCAACAGCCGTGGTGAAAGACAAATTACACACTTGTCTCTTATTGTTTAATGGACATCAAGCACTGTGTGACTGTGTCTCTGTCTGACTGTGTGAGTGTGTGTGGGATCAGCAAACAGCAAACAACTCGGTAGAGCTTTTTGTTATAATTTAAATCTTCACTTCATCGTTCCCACCCACGTCAGCACACACACACACACACGCTCATACCATATATGTCACACCATATATTGATGCAGCTCTGTCTTGCTTTATAAATCCCCCTCCCCCCAACTGACTCAGGACCAGTTCCAGGCTGCCACAGGCTCTGATATGAATAAAGGCAGCATAATAAAAACAACACACCAGAAACAATATGAGCTCTAAAACAGCAGAACAAATCAAATCACTCCCAGCAGGCGAAAGCGCACACTACTACTGACACTGACAGAGAGAGGGGGTGGGGAGCTAAAAGCAAAATAAGGCCGAGTCCCTGTGTGGTCTTTGTGTGTTTTATGTTTTACTTGTTCATAGTTGGGGGGTGATAATCAGTCCCTGACAACATTTCTTTATCATCTGACAGACTCTTGGGGTGAGGCTGGTTGGGTGGGTGGTGTTGTGGTGTTGTCTACAAGCAGTGATAGAAACAGATGAAGTATAATGATAACAGAAAGACCCCACAGCACAAACATCTTCAGCATCTCCTGATTGTGTGTGTCTTATAAATCTTTTGGAGACACTAATGTTTTCCTCCCTCATTCATTCCCATTTCTCTATTATTATGTGTAAAATTAACTTCATCTGCAGGGGTGCCAGAGATGGTGGAATGCACTGAGACAGGAGGGACAGAGGGGAAAGGATGAGGTGGTGGGGAGGGGGGTGAAAGACTGGATGAAAGTGCAGAAAATTGGAGAGGTTGGAGGAGCAAGGATAGGAACAAATTAGAAAAAGCAGAGAGGACACAGAAACAACTTAAGAGAAAAGAAAAAAGATGGTAGAAGGCAAGGAGAAAGGAGCAGATGAAGATAAGAGAACCAGAATAGATAGAAGAGGTGAGGAGGAAGAAGAGACAAATGACAGGATGATGAAGAGGATAGTTGGGAGTTGAGGGAGAAGAGGAATGGACTGATGGAGTCAGAGAGTACCTTTGAAAGATGAGGAACAGAGAATGGGGAGTGGAAGGGACAAAGAGAACCTTTTTTCTTCCCTTTTCTGTCTTTATAAAGAGAGTATAAAGACGAAGGAAAAAAGAGGCACATGGGAGGAGGAGTATTTTCTGAAGCCAATGGGCACAAACCACAAAAGAAAGGATGAGGAGAGAGAAAGAGCAGGCAGGTCTGCAGTGAACTTTCACCTCTGTCTGTATGTACAACTGCTGAGAAACACACACACCTACAGTTCTCTGTGTGTATGTTAGTGAGTGTGTGTGATGATTTGAGGAGTTTGCTGTAGTCATAAACAGTAATCAAGCTGTGACCGAACTGAGGACTGATTACAATGACTCACTTATTGTACTGACTGTATTCATTATAAAGATGCAGATTCTGACAGCTGTGTAAAGGTTAAATTAAACTCTACATATTGTCAATAAATGTCATGAATAGATTCAGCCTGTGATCTCCTGTTAACACATCAACGTACATCAGTCAGACACACACATCACTGTGAACACACACAATAGAGTTTATTTTGACTCAGTTCCACAAAGTCAGAAATATTACAGCACTAAATGAGGATTAGTCCACCACTGAAGACTGTCCCTACCAAACACACTGTCAGAAAATATAAGGCAAACAGGAATGCATCAAAGTGATGCTTTATATTAGTACCACTGATACCAGTATGTCCAACTCTATATGCCCAACTGAGGGACTTGACCAGACTCCTATAAACATTGGAGGATGCATTTTGACACAACTCAAAGATCAGTGATGGAAGTCAAGTAAATAAATAAATTAATTTTATTTTTCATTCATATCCATTTGGGACAAGTTGCAGTCATGTCCTCACTCTATGACTTTGATGTTTCCTTGTGATAAGTGAAGGTTGCAGCCAGGATGTCACTGAATATCATGTACGTAACATTTACACTGTGATCTGTTCCACATGGATCAACTGAGTGAACCACATCTGAGGTGGAGATATTCCTCCATCTCCTAGTCACCCTCACCACCTCCTACCACCCAGTAGTAGGGGTTAATTGAGATCAGCAGAGAAGGCAAATGATTGACAGAGGGCCAGTAGGTGATGAAGCGACAGTCCTATGGGGGAAAGCATTGTTTAATTGTCTCAGCTGTTTGTTGACCAGTGGCAGGAAAGAGGCAGAGAGAGAAAGAGGGGGGAGGGAGTGGACACAGGTGATTTACATTAATATGTACTGAACTGAACAAGTGGAGAAGCCATGCATTAAATCAACCGGAGAGGAAGAGAAGAGCCTCCAGGGTGAGGAGGAGGATTTGTGTGTGTGTGTGTGTGCTGGAAAGAAGCATATTTTATTGTTCTATTACTGTGCAGTATATTTACAGACAGGGAATTCACCCCCCCCCCCACACACACACACACACACCATGTCAGATTTGAGCATGTAGTGTGTCTATTTTCTTTCCAGTTTTTTAATCTATCATTGGCCTGACACAGGGAAACTCTCTTTCTTCTCTCTCTCTGCCTGTGTCTCTCTCTCCTTTCTCTTTTTTGCTGTCCCCATGCTGCTGCACATAGACTGCATCCTAATGCAAGATAAAGACAGAGCAAGGGGAAAAACAAACTCCACGGCAGGGAGAGCTTTATCCACAGAGATAAAGTGGTGGAATAAAGTGGTAACAAAGAGATATAGAGGGAGTGGAAAAGATGGAAAGAAAGGAAGACAGGGAGATGAAACAGAAGCAGAAAAAGAGGAGGAAAGGGGTGGAAATGGAAGTGGTGAAAAGCAGGGAAGGCAGAGAGGGGGTGGGGGTGGAGGAGTGGGGTAGGAGAGGAAAAGATAGAGAGATGTGTGTCTGTGTGTGTGTGTCACAGCTGAAGCCCTCCCCGCTCCATTTCACACTCTGTAGGTCTTGAAGAATCGGCGCTCCAAGATTCACACACTCACCCAGACACACACGCTGTGTCCGTTTTCAATTTCTAATTCTCTCTCTCTCTCTCTCTGTCTTTCTTACACACACACACACTGGCATACCACCATTTCTCAGTTATGCCTGCAGATAAACAAAGATGCACAAACACACAGTCACTGTGACTACAGTGCAGCAGCAGCAGTCAGAAACATGATGTCTCTAAAACATGTCAGTGTTTGAACTCGGGATGCTTGGTTCAGTTACTGAGGGTTCTTCTACAGCTGCCATCCTACCAGTGACTGACACAGACAGAAATAAATACTCACATTTGAATACTCACAAGGAGTGTTAGGTTAGGTGCTGTTTGACTGAACTGACACTGCTAGCTACCTTTAAGATGGAGTTTTGCTCTGTTCCCCTGGACCAGACTGAATATTGGTGGATCTGCTGTGGATGAACTGTTAATATTTTTTTTCTGACTGGATCAGATCATATGATAAACAAAGGTTGGTATTTTATGCTTACCATGTTGTTGCAGTTGCTCATTAGACTACCATCTGGTTGAATCAATAACCTCTTCTTTCCTTTCACTCTTTTTCCACCTTAATTTACTGTTATTGGACATTTTTGTCCCATAGACTGCCATTATAAACATATGTTTTGATTGCACGGCCATAATAGGATATAATCATGCATTCTGCAATGTCGGTGCCCCCCCACCCCCCGCTGGAAAGAGGTAAAATTAGTCATTTTTACTGTCGACCATCAGATTACACCATTTACCTACTATTCAGGCCTATGCAAAGAGAGCCTACATTTCTGGGCTTGTATATAGATTTGATCAGCGTAGTTTCATTGTGTGGTTGTCTGTGTGTGTGTGTGCGCACACGCATGTTGGGGAGCACATGTGCATGTGTGTGGGTGTGTACGTGGACCTTGGCGCACTTTGATCCATGTAAGAAAATGAACACTTGCACCCCAGCTGTCAGAACTACAGACAGGCTGCGTAATGCAAACAAAATCAAGGTAAGTGCATAAATGCATGTGGCCTGCAGGCACACTCCCCATTTGATTGTGAGAAGAGCAGCGAGCGATGAGAAAGAGATATGCAGACACTGTGGAGATGGTGATGCAGGCTGACTCCCCCAACTTGCTCGTCAGGTAAATGGTGTAATCAGTCAGGTAAATGGTGTAATCTGATGATCGACATGTTATATCCTACTATGGCCGTGCAATCAAACCTGGGGTTATAATGGCAGTCTATGGGGCAAAAACGTTCACTAACAGTAAATTAAGGTGAAAAAGATAAGATCTGATACTACACAAAAACTAATAATGCATCAAAATTAATTTCTTTACTCATCTTTGACATATCCAAGACTCTGATAACATGCAAAAAGTCACAAGTCTCTGATCATTTCTTATATTGAAAATCTGTCAATATGTGTATTTTTTCTCAATTTTGTCATTTAAATTATTAAAACCCTAAAAAAAAACAAAAAAACAATTTAGTAGTTTTGAAAAGGTCTGAGGTTGATTAAAAGATCTGTGCAAAAAAGTTGAAAAAAATATTGATCAGATTTAATTTTACAGCTGTCGTTTTTACTGGATGTTTTCATCCCTAACGGTACATTAGGGTGCATTTTTTGCCCACAGTATATCATTGACCTTTTATATAATAAAATTAAGATTCTTGAAAAAGATCATTCCATTTCGTGCAACACAGTGAAAGTTATGGCCAAATTATGAGTTAAAAATGACCCCCAGTGGACGAAAACATCTCCATCCAAGTGGACTCATAGTATCCCACAATGCAGCTTGAAAAGTAGTGTACAACCGATGGTAACGAACCAAGCAATATATCTATAATGCACTGGGTCGCACATTGCTGTCATGATCGTGGTTGGCATTGACCTAGAACGTTTTAATTATGCGACAGTAATAACGCAATTAACTGTGCGGCAGAGTAGTGTCCAGAAGTGTTTTTTCATTTTACCAGTGAGCTTGCTATATTGTGAGTAGCGAGTAGTGAATGAGTGAGTGATTTCAGACACAACCCATGTGCGTTTTCTGACATATCACTGTTTTTCATTTCCTCCTGTGGATATTTTGTCTGTTGATTTTTTTCAGTTTGTCTCACACCTTAGGCTACACTACCCTGGACCAATTCTATTAAATATGTAGTGAATTTTTGGGACTTACTGTAGTTCCCTGGACTGCTCCCCCAGGTACCCTCTGCTGTACTTCTGGACTTCCTGGACTGTCTTCTGTATGTGTTTCTCCCATGTGAAGGTTGTTTTTTTAGCTGGATGTTTTTTTGGTTGACACAGATGCACGCGGTTGTCACTGTCCTCATGCATTGTCAGGGTTACCCCCGTCTCCCCCCGCCTGCTGCACCCTGGGTGATCCCAAAAGCTAAATGGAGCTGAATGAGCTGTGGAGCTTTGATTCTTTTCAACGCTCTGACACCTGCCAAGAAGCTGGAAGCCATTTGATTCTTCTTTTTCCTGCTTGACTGAGTGAACCCATTCCTATCTCCTCCTCCACCTCTTATCCCTGCAGGTGCCTGGCTGAATGGGAGATCATCACCATGGAGATTGAAATGATGACACTCTTCACACCCAGACAGACAGACACACACACACACATACAAACACACACACACACACACACAGTCAGAGATTCAGCAAAGAAATCTCTTTGATCTATCTGTGTGAGGATGGATGAATGTCTCAGTAAACCTTGCTCTCAGGCTGAGGTTGCAGAGGCAAGCATATTGAGATAAATGCTCCCACCCCTCGTCTCCACCACCTCCACCTCCTGTCTGAAGCATGTCAGTGTACTGTGAGTGAAGGCGGCACATGAACCACCCTTCCCCCTGTGCTCACTGCCTGTGGGACTGTTGAGACTCTTTCTGAACTCCAGCACATGAGTAAAAATAAGTAGAAGTAAACCCATGTATCACTAGGGGATATGCCCCTGCATGAAGTCTCCTGATCATCTGTTGACCTTTAGCCCTGCTAGATATCCTCCAGAGGGGACAGGAAATGCTCTCTCATGCCTCTCCAGTGTTCTCATGTGAAAATAAATGTATGAGCTGATATTTCCTTACCTCCACCCCCAGTGTCTGCTCTTCTCTTATCACTCCTACTGATTTCAGATCCAGTCTTTTGAGGTTCACCAGGGGCCAGGCAGTATTCTTCTTCTTACTAGGAAATCCTATTTCCCATACATGAAAAATCACCAAAACTTTGTACAAAGGTCCTATGCCAGATTTGCTCAACTCCAAGCCCATGTCAATATTCCTCATGGGGGGGGGGTCTGCATCTTCAGACCATCCTCCACAAAGTTGATACCCGGATTTTTGAGAAATACATTTTCAATCTTCCTGAAAAAAAATGACAATATTTTGGAGACATGGCTGATGAAGTTAGGCAAATTTCAGAATTTTATCTCAAAAACTGAATTTTTGAAAACATTTTGAATCCTGCTCTCATGGGAACAACTGCAGTCAATGTAAGAATGGTGTTTTTAAACATCAGATTTCTCGTATGAAGCAAAACACTTATCGTTAAAAACAAATCACCAACATTTCCATGCTGTCAAGATACAATTTATGTCTTATCAGATCTTTGTCTTGATAACAGAATTTTTGACATTTTGACATTCTTTGAAATCTGCCTTGACAACTGCTTCCTAGCTGGTGACTGCCTGAGTCCATTTGTCAAACCACACACCAGCCAATTAGCTCTGTGAGTTAGAGGCTGGTTCTTGGTGTCAGAGGTTGTGAATTCAAGCCTCAGCTATGGCAGAATGAACATTATAATACCGATGTTCTTGTTGTCTCTATTTCTCCCTATTTTGTCTCTTGTTACTGAAAATTGCTTAAGTTTGTCCAAAATTGCCTGGCCCTGACCACTGATGCAAACCAGCTTTAATTATTATTATTTTTTAACTTCATGTTGGTTTGTCTAACTCTTTATTCTTCCGCCTTGCTCTCATTAATCGTTTCAAGTTGCAACTATTTTCAAGACCTCTGATAAACCACTGCCCACTACCTGTTCAGCTCAATAAAGCAGAAAAACACAGATTCCATTTTGTTGAGCTTATCACAGACAGGAAGCTGGTGGAGACCAAAACCAGAGCAAAGCAGGATCATTATAGCAACTCTACTCCTAGAAAAGATGATGACGACCTATATATATTATATGTTTATATTTGATCCTGATAGAGATATTCATACAGTTTCTTTTGAACTGAATTACAAACTGTCATGACAACTGTCTACAGAGTCTCACAGCAACTGGTTTAATGGGACTGAGATTCAAATGCAAGACTCAAGACAGAGGTTTGTGAGAAAAAAAGTCTTTATCCAAGCAAAATGTTTGGTGTACAATGAAGCTGGAAGACAATGGTCAAACAAACTTTAAAGGCTAGACTGAGTCAAAAACTGGGCAGACAAGAGCATTTTGAATAAAGTGAAACAAATGGAACACGATATAGTGGCACAGGAGAGAAGGAGACATGAGTTTATATGGGGATAGGACACAGGTGAGACTAATTAGACAATCACACAATCAAACAACAGCAGGATAACACAGATAATCACATGAGATGATTGTGTGTCAGTTGTTGGAATAGAAGCTGTTAAAGCATAATATGGACTTGCAGACATAAGAGTGTGAATGAACAATGATGGATGAGATTTGCAGCCACACAGACTGTTGCTCTTAACATTGAACACCACCACAAATAGCCACTGTTTATTTGTATGCAAACGTCTGCATTTATCAAGTCTCCCAACGGCAGTGATATTCACACTTGCTGCAGTGAGTGTTTCTCCAGCATATGGTCGCAGTAATAGCCATGTGCATAAATAATGACCCACATGTACTATACAGAGGGACCAGTGTAATTTAAATTGAATGTACAGACAGATTGATTTTCCTTCAGGCAGGAGTTTTAAGTACAGGACAGATTGCAGCCAACACAAAGGGCCTGATACAGCAAGATCCAAACCTCAGTGACAGCATCTTAATTATTGCATTCTGCAAGATCCAAGCCTCTCTGACAGCATCTTTGTTACTGCACTCAGCTCACCACCAGGTCAGTCTCAGCTCACCATTAGCTCAGCTTCAAGCTCACCATTGGGTCAGCTTCACCTCGCCACCAGGTCAGCTGTAGAAGAACACTGCTAAACTGACTGAGCTGCAGGATCACTGTTTGACCAGTTTGCTTCTGTTTATCAGCCAAGGAGTGGTACATTGACACTGGCCTGTGGTAAATAAATCAGAATACAAAACCATTAGATCCGGATCTGTGTTAACTCCTGTCTGCTCCTTGCCTTGCCATCCTGCTGTTGTGGGAACAGCTCCTGTCACACTGAGATGAGAATGAGTCCAAGGGTGTTTTTAATAGAGGCTGTCAGTGTGGGACTGATGAAAACACACTGATAACTCACAATTCATTTGAAGATGGCACAAAAGAAAACAAGCGTCAAAACACACACACACAGACACAAACACACACACACACACTGCTCTTGCAAATGTGAATCTGCAAGTGTGTGTTTATATCTGTGTGACAGTTAGTGCCAGGCTAATACAGAAGCTATCAGCATAATGTGTACAAATAATGTGTACAACTGATGTAAAGTCATGTGTTAAAAAATTTACCATAATTTGGAACTGGCAAAAAGTTGCCTTAAAGCTGGGGTTGGTAATCCTGGAGAGCTAGCAAGAGAGCTAGCAAGATTTGAAAATTGCACCTCCTCTGAGTTCCACCCCCCTCCTCCTCCTCCCATCAGTGTGTACGTCCAAGCCACACCCCCACAAACTGGAACGCGCACCACACGAAAATGAGAAGCAGCAGGAGGAGTACATAGGAGGAGTATATATATATATATATATATATATATATATATATATATATATATATATATATATACTGTAATCTATTCAATACTAGCGTCACCGACCCGTTTTAAACCCACAGAGAAGCTAATATTAGCATTAGGCTAATACAAGCTACAAAAGTAGCTACGTTAGCAAAAGTTACACATTCATAAAAATAACAAATCTTCCCCGAAGCAAAACATATAATTACCTGTCCAACAGAAAGAGAGCAACCTCAGCATCACTTTTCAGGCCCTTCAAATCCCTCAGTTGTCTCCACAAAAGCAACACCGATGTTTACTCTGGTTTGACCTCTGGCTTTATCCAGAGCCTTTTTGTTAGCAGCCTTTTCAGCCTCCGGCTTTTTCTTCCTTGCCTTTTTCTCGGGGCGAGCCGTTACAAGTAACGGTGGAAGTAGTAACTGGGGCTGCATTTTCTCAGCCACTGCTCATAAATAAGCATGAAATCCGTACTGCTGTAACTCTGTACGCTGATTTCTTCCGGCAACAGCGACACATGAATATTGTGCACACGCATAGGAGACACGGATCAAGAGGGGCCGATACAGAACTAGACATGAAGGCATCTGATCCTGCAGCTGCCACAGAGGACTGATTATTTTCGTTCCTTTTTCTGAATACATAATGTATTGATTACTCTGAAGGTAGAAGGACCATTTCACCCAGTATAACAAAAAGTGTTTCTGAACAGGATTACCAACCCCAGCTTTGATGTGAGTTGCAATAAGATACTCTTTTACCACTTATAAATATTAATAAAACAGTGAACTTGAGTGCCCCTGTCTCCAGACCTGATTCAAGAAGGACCTTTGGGACGTGATAGAGCTGCAACTATACATCCCAACAGGTCATATGTGTGTGGTGTGAGCTATGTTCCCTAACAGACCATCATCAGGTCTCATAATGCACAGAATTCACAGACAGTGATCCGTCATCACCACACCAGCTGTTAATGTATTCTGACTAACTATTATCATGTTTCCTCTACTCGTGCCTGGTTTTTTCCAAGTTTATGTTGTCATAGTTGGCACACTTCACCTCTGCACCTGGTGTCCGCACCTGTTGTCTTAAGGCTTCTCGAACTTTCCCAGTAGTGGACACTCACCCCTCCCCCTTATTCTCTCTCTTTCTGCACAGGGTTAAGTTTTAGTCCTTCCCACATACACTAGCTCCTCCACCTCTTTCTCTCTTTTACACAGGGTTAAGTTTTAAGTCCTTCCTCCTACACTAGCTCCTCCCTCGCTTTCTCTCCTACACACAGGGTTGAGTTTTTGAGGCCCTTCCTCCTACACTCGCTCCTCCCCCTCTCTCTCTCACACACAGGGTTGAGTTTTTTAGGCCCTTCCTCCTACACTCGCTCCTCCCCCTCTGTCTCTCACTAGTTTGCCTAGAGCTAAGTCCTGGTTCCTCCTACCTACACTCACTCCTCCCACTCTCTCTCTCCGCCCCTCTCTTCACAGGGCTCTGTTTTGGTTTTTTCCATCTACACTCACCCCTCCCTTCTCGCTCCCTCTACTTTCTTGAAGCTCAGTGCATTTTCCTTTTTTTTTTTTACACAACAAAATTATATTGACATGAGCTATAAAAGATGAACCCAACAAATAGGTAAGACCTGTGACATTGGATGATTCACAGAACCCAGAATGTGTTTAATGAACTGTTTTGCACACCCCTCGTTTTTGCCTTACAATGCAAAGGGAACACTATACAAGATTTGGCTGTGGGCACCTAAATTAAGTAAGATTGAATTGTCCAGTTAGGCCTTCATTCATAAAGAAACTGGGTTGTGGTGTCAAAATCTCTGTCTATCTACAAATTCTTTCAGTTTCTTAGGGACACCTAGCACCTTTCTCCTGAGGAGCTTCTTGACCACCAAGACATCTCCCAGGGCTATGTATGAGGTTGCTCCGGAGTTCTCTGACTCTCACTCCATGTCCACTCCATATGTTATCCAGGTTCGGAACTCTGTCCTTTCCTCCAAACAACTGCTTAACAACTTTGGGTCAGTTTCTCTCCTCCCTGACTGAACCGAGTAAAGCCCTGTTTCCCCTTCTTGAATGGTTTGCAAGAACCTCCTCGAGACCAAATAAAGATCCTCCTCTATAGCTTCCTTGAACTTCTCCATCACTCACTTTAAAAAGAGTTTTTTGGGACATTTTATGCCTCTGTTTTTATTATTATTATATCATATAATTATTATTACTAATATACAAAACCCAAGTGCCCCATGCCTGCAAGGCACTGTCATACTGGATAAATGTTGCATGATAGCTATGGCCTCAAGCCTTGAGGAAAGGTAAATAAATTTTTGTTCTAAGCAGAACTTACAAAACCAAGTCTTCACATGTTGCTGCTCTGCTGCACCCCCCACAAGCCACTGTTAAGCAACAAAATCAAAGAAAGATCTCATTGTGTAACTTTATTTTCAGTATCCCAGTGTTAACCATTAGCATTAGAGAATAATTAAATGAAGGAGATTAAATATAATACTTAACACTAGAATGACAGTTTTGATAAAATTACAACACTGCTGGCACATGAATTTTCCTAAAAGTTTATTTTAATTTAAAATGTTTTTTATATGAATCACACAGGCAATGAATATATGATCATTTGTACCTATTTTAGCCATACGCGGTCACATTGACCGCAGAGTTTCCTGCTACTCGCGTTAAACTTTCCTGCGGTTAATGTTGCAATTTTGGTTGCTCAGCAACTACCTCTGTTTATGTCAAGTAGTGGCCTCGAGTGATTGTATTTATCAGCATTGGAGTTTTAAGGAGATTTGTCTGCAATGAATGAACAGGGGAAGAGAAATATGACAGCTGCCTTGGCCTTGGAGATGCTTCAGAACCTGGATTCTGATGGAGGGGATCTGTCAGAGGTGGAAAGTGACAGCGACCTTTCCTGGGTGGATGAAAATATGTCATTCTCTGAGAGTGAGCCAGAGTCCATCTGCTGTTATCTGAGACTAGGGATCCAGATGTTCCATTCACGGCTGACGCACCAGGTGAGCTTCACTGTACTGTCCTGATCACTGGCTGTGTTACATGATCCCCCACTCTTCGGCTTTCTCCTGTGCTGTGTAATGGCCCCACTGTTAGGTTATGTCCTGTGCTGCTTTATTCGCCACTGGCCTATAATAATAGTTATTATTAGGCTGTAAACTATTATTGCTGTTGCTGTTGTTGTTATAGGCCTTCCTGAACCAGTGCATGCCCCTGAGCCTATTGTGTTCAGTCCACTGTTGGAGTTATCTCATCAGGAGGCAGCTGTGGAAATGGGGAAGGATGGGACGGTATGGACATTCCTTCAGCCATCTGAACATCAAGTCAAAATGCCCTGACTGAGGCTGCTGGCCCCACATTCATAGCTCTGCTATACGTTGGTGGAGCTCAGGTTGCAAGAAACATGGAACTGGTCTGTGGTTGGAGAAATTGGGTTTTCCATTTTTCAAGGAAACCATGGCCAGGAAACAAGATAAGAAGTCCAGTTGCCTTATTTTCTACAGCCCACAGGATAAAGATGACCTGGATGACTGAGAACCTTCACAGACACATGGCCAGGAATCATTGCGAGAAATCATGAGATTTCTGTGCTTTGACAAAAAGGCGACCCGACATATGAGACTATGGGATAACAAATTTGCCCTGATCTCGGCCACCTGGAACAAGTTTGTGCAAAACAGCAAAGCCTGATACAAGCCCAGTGCCAACATCACCATGAGCAACTGTTCCCCACTAAGGCCCGGTGGAAATTCATACAGTACATGGGAAACAATCCCAATAAATTTTGGCTGGCTGCTGATGTCCAAATACCTGCTGAACAGGGGTTCCGTATCTGGGAAGGAGGAGATGCAGAGCAGAGATCAGGTCATGGGAGAGAGTGTGGCCCTGAGACTGGCGGAGCCTTTCTTGGGGAAGGGAAGAAATATCACAACTGATAATTTCTTTACTTCCCTCAAAGTGGCCACCCCCTTACAGGCTAAGAAGACCAGCCTTGTTGGAACCCTGGGGAAAATGAAGTATGAGTTGCCCCCTTCTGCAAAATAGCAAGCGGAGCTGTTGAGCACAAAGGTGCTGAAATGGGCTGATGTGACACTTACAGTATACCAGGGAAAGCCAAGGAAGAATGTGAGCATTCTCAGCACCGTGCACACAAACGGAGCATGGGCCAAAGGCAAAGCCAGAGTCAGTGATGTACTACAATAACAAGTACAGCATGGACGTCCTGGACCACATGGCAAGGGCGTACTCTGTGACAGGTGGCACACAACATCCTCGACCTGGCTGGGATCAATGCACAGTTACCAAAATTACCGAAGTGGAGGCAGTGCCAGATAAGGAGAAGTTGCAACCAAAACAAGAAAGAACTGTGAGAAAAAGAGAATACGAATACGAATACGAATTACTTTATTAATCCCCAAAGGGGATCATTTGTCTGTCAGTTCATCAACCATTTGCAGAAGAATGAAGAAGCCTGATGGCTGAAGGTACAAAGGATCTTCTATATTTCTCCGTCCTGCAGTGAAGAGAGAGGAGCCGTCCACCACCGCTCTTTTCTTGGTCCATCAAGGTGTTATGAAGAGGATGATCGGAGTTGTTCAGAATGGCCTCCACCGGCGTGTATCTCTGATCTCTCTGAAGTCAAGTGCCTCAGGATGTTTAGTCTGTATCCTAGCAACGACTTGAGATCTTCACATGGAACTTCAGCAGTAGCCGTTGGTGGGATGTACACAAGTATTGTTTTGATTTGAAAAAATATCTACTTCCTGAGGCTTCACCTATATCTCGAGCTCCTCATCACTCTTGTTGAGCAGAGAGTTGATATTTTGCATGATAACTAACAGCAGATAGGACACACAGTACATCTCCACCTCCAAGCCTTTAACCTCTGCACCACCAGCACAGCAACCATGAAAGCACCTCCTCATCCAGCTGGAACAGGGTGGTATCCTCCAGACTTGCTCCATTTTCAATGACGGAAGCGCCTCTGCTGAAGAATCTCCTCTCCCCACAGAAGTATACATCAGTAGTTGACAAAATACGACAAAAACATACAAAAAAAAAAACAAAAACAAAAATAAAGCAAAGGTTGAGTAAAAACTCAGAGCTACCAGACTTTGCTGCTCCCAGTTGAAGCGCATATTCTGGAATATAATATAATATATAGAAGTCTCCTATGCTGACTGTGAGGCGTAAGTAGCCTAGTCAAGCACGCTTTTTGATGTTGAGTGTTAGTGTTTAAATGTTTTATTTTTTTCATTATTATTTTGTGTTAAAAATGTTGAAATAAAATGTTTCACAATCACAGGATACTTTTGATTGTTATTATTTTGCTCTGAGTCGCTGAATAAATTCTGATATGACATGAATATTGATGAATACATAATTAAACTTCTTGAAATATAGGGGAGACTGGGGATGGTTGTAACATTTTTGACACTTCTGTCTGTATCTTGGAGCTCTTTAAGCCAGTGTGTTCAAAATGTGAGACAAACTAGTTACTGTAAATGTGTCTGCTATTAAATGGCATAGCTGTTAACTCTGCAACACAAACAGAAAATGCATAGTTTAGAAACACATGGTGTAAAATGTTACAATTCACCCCATAGTCTGGGTTAGTTGTAACATTCTCCAGGGTGAGATATAACATTGTAAGACCATGCATTATTTTATTGTTTGTAGATAGTTTACTGCTTCTCCTGGTGCAGTAGGTGCACCTTGGATTGATGCTATTGACTCTCTTTTGTCTTCCCTCTCTGCCATTCGCCATTGCTGGAGATGACACAAATTCACCTGCAGGACAGCCAGATGTGTCTGGCTTGTGTCCTGTCTGTCTGATTGTACTGGGTCTATGCCTATGACTTTTGACCAGTATTCCCCTGGGACCTATAGAACCTCTCCTGTTCTGTTGGATGATCCTCAGAGGGTCTCCCCTCCTTATCCATCTTTGTTCCAAAATTAAATAAATAATTTTCTCACTAAAATTATGCGAATGTTTGTTCTATGTCTACATTGTACACAACAACAATATAATATAAGGGATTCAATAACTTGTGTACCTGATCTGGAGAATACAACATTGTTCTTCATATAACCAAGAAAAAACTTCAAGAGGGTTATTGGTGAAACCTGTGTGAGTTCTAGCTGAAACCCTTGAAATATGAAATGGTTCTTGGTGGAATTCAGTGTGTGGGTTCTAGATGAAACCCTTAGAAGTTGGAACAGTTCTGGATGGAACCCCTAGTAAGGGTTCTGGGTGAAACCCTTGAAATACGAAAGGGTTCTCTGTGGAACCCGCTGTGTGGGTTCTCGATGAAACTTTTGGAAGTTGTAAAGGTTCTGGATGGAACCCCCAGTAAGGGTTCTGGGTGAAACGATATACCATACAAGGGTTCTTTGTAGAAGCTATCATGGGGGGTTCTGGGTTTAACCTTTCACAGATGGTTCTGGGTAGAATCCTCCAAAAGGCTAGGACAAGCCAAAGGACCTCAAATGTTTCTAGGTGTTCTGTTCCATGAACAGAACTGAGGTTGAGGAGTAGGAGTCTAGTGCATTAATGGCAGAATTTTGCTTGTGTTAATGATGCAGTCTTGTTAAACTCATCAAACTGCACGTTGTAACATTCAGTTGGGTGGAAGATTGACATCTTTATGGAACTGTGCCCAAACAGAATGATATGTATCCTTTGGTTTGGAAGGAAGTTCTCATCAACAAACAAAGCCTTTGTTTGGAGTCTGTGGAATTGCTTTCTCTGCAATGCCAGCTGCTTCACCTGCCCCAAGGAGTTTACAGTTTTGTACTGTATAGTTCACAATAACTTTAACACAGCACTTAAAGTAGGTGACCAACATCTGTGAGCTCCAGATCAAGCACCTGGAGGCATTTTTCATGGTGGCAGGGGGCGTTAACCAGGCTCTGTCCCCATCTTGGCTTCTCTGACTACATCTCTATCCTGCTGCTTCCTGCACATCATCCTGTGCTCAAAACCAACAAACCCACACAGACAACCTTCACAGTGTGGCCCAGTGGAGCTGTCTCTTTGCGCCAGGACTGGCAGCTGTTCAGGGAAGCAGCTACTGGTAAGGGTAGGGTGGACCCTGAGGAATATGTGTCATCTCTGTGTTGATACATAAGCAAATTTATTGATGATGTTACCACTACCAGGACAATAAAGATCCATCCCAATCAGAAATCATGGATGGATGGAGAGGTACTGTCCCTGCTGAAGCCACAGGATTCAGTATTCAGGTCCAGGGGTTGCAGTGGCACTGAGAGCAACAAGGAAGGAACTGGAGGCTGACATCAGAAGGGCAAAAGCTACCAATGCCCCTATGACTGGGTGTAAATCATGATACGAATATTATATCCATACAATCCAATTCAATTCAGGGACCAGTGATCAATATGAGACGATATTGTCTGATTTAACACAAACACTTCCATTCAGATCAAACCAAAAATAACAACTAAATATCATTTGACATTTTCATTTGTGAGCTCAATCAGACATTTAATAACCAACAATCTATTGTTTTATAAAAAACGTTTCATTTGGTCACAACTGACTGAAAGATGAGACTGCAGCTGTGATACTCATTACTCTTTTAATAGAGTTGCACTTTTATTTTTGTGGGAACCGCTGCTTACATGTCACAACTGATGATGAGCCAGCATCTAACCTGTTATTACTATGTACCATGTGGCCACTCCAGCATTTTTTTTCTTCAAGCACTGGCAGGTTTGAGGTGTTTCCTGAGGGTTTAATCTCTCTCTTTTTTTAATCCAAACACATTCACTTAGCCTTCTTTTTTTTACTGATTTATTTATGTTCAGAATCAGAATCAGACTTTATTTGTCATTATTCAACAAGTTTAACAACGAAATTAAAAAGTGACCACAATCAGTGCCGGCATAAAATAAAACCTAACCTTTACTCATGAATATATAAATAATTTCACATTGGCGGGATATAGCAGCGTTAAGTAGTGATATGGTTGTGATATGGGTAAAAACTGTTCTTAAGTCTGTTTGTGTTTTTATGGATCTGAAATGTCTGCCAGAGGGCAGACGTTCGAACAGTCCGTGTCTGGGGTGAGTGGGGTCTTGGAGGATCCTGGCAGCACTCTTGAGGCAGCGGGAGTTGTACAAGTCCTCCAGAGGAAAGAGACTGCCTCCGACTATCCGCTGGGCAGTGTGAATGATCCTCTGTAGCTCTTTCCTCTGTGCAACTGTGCAGCTGGAGTACCATGCACAGAGGCAGTAGCTCAGGACGCTCTCCACTGTGCTGCGGTAGAAGGACGCCAGAAGTTTCTCTGTGATGTTGTTTTTATTGAGGACCCTCAGGAAGTAGAGTCTCTTCTGGGCCTTCCCCACCAACTCTGCAATGTACAGTCCCCAGGTCAGGTTGTCACAGATGGTGACTCCAAGGAAGCGGAAGTCCGAGACCCTCTCCACGCAGACCCCATTGATGTGGAGTGGCTGGATGTCATGCCTCTTTTTCCTGAAGTCAACAACCAGCTCCTTGGTCTTATTTGTGTTCAGGAGCAGGTTGTTGTCATGGCACCACACTGTCAGTCTCTCCACCTCCTCCCTGTAGGCTGACTCATCTTCCCCTGTAATGAGCCCCACCACTGTCATGTTGTCCGCAAACTTAACGATGGTGTTGCTGTGGTGGATGGGGGTGCAGTTGTGGGTATAGAGTGTGTAAAGGAGGGGGCTCAGCACGCAGCCCTGTGGTGAGCCGGTGCTGAAGCTGATGGCTTTGGAGAGGTGTGGGCCCACTCTGACCCTCTGGGTGCGTTCTGTAAGGAAACTCTTAATCCAGAGGCAGGTGGGGTGTGGTAGTCCAATGTCTGACAACTTGTTCACCAGTCTGTGGGGAAGGATGGTATTAAATGCCGAGCTAAAGTCTATAAAGAGCATCCATGCATAGCTCCCCCATTGTTCTAGGTGGGACAAGACAGCATGGAGAGCAGTGGTCATGGTGTCCTCTGTAGATCTGTTAGCTCTGTAGGCAAACTGGTGTGTGTTGAACAAAGGGGGGATGAAAGTCATGATGTGGTTCGGGATGAGCTTCTCGAAGCACTTCATTACCACGAAAGTCAATGCTACTGGCCTATAGTCATTGAGGCTGACAATCGATTGCTTTTTGGGGAGAGGTACTATGATGGAGGATTTAAGACAGGGTGGGATGGTGGACTGGCACAAGGACAAGGATGTTCTTATGTTTAGGCTATTATTTCTTTGTCATTTCCAGAAAACATACCTTGACAGTCATTCAATCATTCTGCCACCCAGGTGGGATGACATCAAAACACAGCAGACATCACAGAAACATTATGTGACTCTTTTGAAGAAGACTGCTGCAGGAGCAGCTGTTGCGCTCCGCCCCTCCTCTCCCAGTGTCTCTCTTTCTCCCTCCTTGTTTTCCCTCTGCAGGCGGTGCTCCAGGGATTGGCATCAGGTGCGCAGTGGACACAGCTGCCCAGCATCACCTAATCACTTCCTGCAGCTCAAATACCCTGGTCTCCTCATCCACCACTGCCAGATCTTTGAAGTCACCCTAGCGGTACAACTCCCTGGCCCCTGTCTCCTCGTTGCCATCCCTGGACCTGCTTTCTTCCCTGAGACCCCCCCCTCCTTCGGCCCTCTGGATTCTCCCCACTGGCTTCCCTTGTCTTCCCTGGATTCTCTCCTGGCCTTCCCTGGACCTGCTCCCCCTCCTGAGACCCCCTCACCTTGGCTCTTCCCCACTGGATTCCCACCTCTGGTTGTCCCCATGGATTCCCTTTTTCTTTCATTCCTGGTGCTATCAATAAAACTCCAGTTATTCCTGTGTTTGTGTCTGTCCCTTGGTTCTCCTTCCTGTCCGGCCCTTGCGACAGCAGCAGTCAAAACTCTCTTCAAATCTCTTTGTTTGCATTGTTCACACACATTACGCGACTAACAAGTTGACATATCTTCTCCAAATTCCTCAATGTTTTAACATGAATGAATGACAATAAACTTTAAATCAACTTACCTTAATTTACATGGCTCAGTGCAGTCAGTCAGTTAACAAATACCTCACCTCTTTGTATGTTTTTGGAATAGCTGAAATTTAGGGGTGGAGTCAGGCCATGCCAAGACAATGATTATGGAGTATCTTCAAAACTCTTACAGAAATCTGTGGGTAATGTCACAGAAGCTATGCCCAATTGTCCATCTTTATTTGCTGTCCAGGAGTTTTCTCAGATTATAGGTTCGTTTAGCAGAGAAAACTGGTTGATCTCAGGTCAAGCTAAGACACCCAACATCAACACTTGAATCCTTGAACCGTGAAAAACAGTGATATAACCATTCATCCTTCTGCTTCTGTTTGTTCAGCTTGTTTCTTTTGGAGCACCTCTCAGATCTTACAGTCATACTATATTAACTGTGGCCCCCAACAAAATGACTTCATCAATCTCAGATATGACTCACTTTTTTTTTTCTTCTGCTCCACTTATTATTCCCTTGTCCCCCGACTTGCTCTTCTTATCTCAAAGATCTATGATCTAAACAAAATGATTCTCCAGCACTTTGAAGGACAAAAGCAGAGAGGATGATGGTGGTGAGCGGGCGGGGGGGGGCATAGGTAGAGGAAACAAACTAAAGCTTTTAATCTGTAAATGGAGAAGGGTAATGGTCATTTAAGCATTAAGATATCCCCTCTGTCTGTCTGCTCTGTGTGCGTCTCCTTAATGCTCCTTAAACATTTATGAAGGCTGATAACAACGAAAGAGCATAGCCGCACACAGTAATCAAATCACTACTGGTTATAGGGCTCTACTAGGAAGAGGGATGGAGGTGGAAGAGAAGGGGGGAAGGGTTGTGAGAGAGAGGGGGAGAATCTGGGAATTAAGGGAGAGCACAGACTGATAGTGTGAGAAAGAAAGACAAAGTGATGAAGACAAAGAAAAATACATCAGCTCTTAAAATAGTCACCTGGTAATGTGCAAATAAAGTAAGTTGTCTGTCAAGGAGAATGAACTTGGACATATATTAGACTGTGCCACTGAGATTCATCCAACACACCTTACATCCATTTTACACAATGTCCATTGAGATTCACACCTCTGAAAACTCTTTGATTTAATCAACTAAGCTGTTCAGAATACTTTTGGTGAGATAATACAGTTTGATACTATTACACTGTGTTAGAGATGTTAATATACTCTCAGAGCTGTGGTGCAATCATGTGTCATGAATTACACAAACTGCACACACACTGAACACCTTTACTGTCTGTGAAATGTCTATAATCTCAACTGTTTATATGTATTATGAAGAACTCTATACACGCAGATGCAGTTTTCAATAAATGTATTCTGTTTGTTCAATCTGTCCCTTCACCTGTAAACATTAAGGTGATAAAAACCAACAATGTAGCTGCAGTGTATGTATGTATGTAAAAACTCTTTATGTCATTCTCACAGATGTCACTGTGGGTTTGAACAGAGAACATTTTGATATACTGTTGTTTATTGAGTTCTGATCAAACAGGAGTTGAATTATGCTGCGTTTCCACTAGGTGACACCAACTTGGATTGACTTGATTCAGCATTTTTGTGTTTCCATTAGGTAAAAGTACAATCTGGTACCCAGTACTATTTTTATCATCATGACAATTTTCTAATTTTAGCGATATTGTGCAGGAAAAAGAAGGCAGTGCTTTATGTGGGAGCTGAAGGAAAGCTGAAGGAAAGGTCCTGGTCGAAAATGACTCCAAGGTTCCTCACAGTTACATTGGAATTCATGGTGATGCCATCCAAAGTAGCAGTCTGATTAGAAAATATTTAGGTCCAAACACATTAACCTCTGTTTTATCTGAATTTAGTAATGGGAAGTTAGAGGACACCCTGGACTTGATGTCTTTTAAATTGAGGTGACTGGTTTCACTGATAAGTAGAAATGTGTATCATCAGCATAACAGAGGAAATTGATGGAGTGCTTCCGGAAGCATGAACAGAATGAAGAGTACCATAAGTAACTCTGGTGCGCTCAGAATGCTAGTCATTCACATTTATGAATTGAACCAGCTGATCAAATTTGTAATTGTGAATAATTACAGCTACCAAAAAAAAGTTTTAAAAATACGCTCCAGCCTGCCTGTAAACAGCTGCAGATTTAAAGCAGCTTTTTATGGGCCACAGCTGCTTAAAGCTGCCTCCAGCAGCAACATGCTACCTGGTTCTCAGCAGCTGTCCCTCAGCACACAGCAGCTCAGCTCCAGCCACACTGTCATTTTGGCTGTCAGCAGGACACTCCACTGCTGCAAGGTTTTGCCTTATGAAGCCAACAAGGTCATACATCAAGACTAGACGATAGCTAATTAATATGATCACTTGCCACCAACTAGCAAGGGTTTTTATTGAAATGACAGACAATGAGATGTGGTTCATCACAGGAGCTGTACATTTTGGCTGACACTCTTTACAGTAAAATATGTATAATATATATATATATCCTTCCAATGCCCGCTTTTGATCTGTTTGATGACTTCTGGCTGGCTTGAAGCCTGGACCTGATGTGGCTGGACTCACAAGCATTAATTCTTGGCCCGAATGTGGCCAAAGAAAAGAAGCCAGTGGTCCGACCCATATGTTTTCAACTGGTCGTGTTGTTTGGAGCCAATGCCTATATACAGCCTATGGCCAGACCATGCAATTATTTAGAAGTTTGGTGCTAATTAATCTTCTAAATGAATGCATGCTCTGGATCTGGGTCTGTCTTTCTCTTACTCTTTTAAACAGTAAGAATAGAATGATTTAAAAGCATTTTTCATCTTTGCTGAGCATAAGACTTGTTCAAAATTAAATAAAAGCTGTGCATGATCTGGTTGGAGTAATGTCGATCCAGGCACTGTCTTACACGGACCAATTCAAAACAATATTGTTCCTCTGTTAGACATTATGGAATGTGCTGTATATAAGGCTGTCAGAACATTGCACCAATGGGTTTTCTGGTCCTTGGCTAAAGCTCATCCTCAGTGGAGGTAAAATAAATTCATTTTCTTTGTGGAGCAGTTGAAATTTAGTAATGAATGATCACTTTAGCATGACTAATGTTTAATCACCCACATTCCCAGGGTATTAATCCCTCCTGAATGCAACAGCTGCCAGCGTGGGCTACTCCACATTATGGAGAGAATGGACCTTATCAGAGCTTTATTTTGTGCTTATGGCTCCAATGAACAGATCAACAATCTCTCAGCCACAGCCTCAGATGATGACACCAGTCTGTCAATTTCTACACATGATGGATCTGAGTGATGGTCTCCATCTCTCTGTCCTCACCACTTCTTATCCACCACCTCACTCTCTGAGACCAGTGATGGGTTTTGGTTTCTGCTGATTCACAGCACATGTGAATCAGCAGCAGCACAGCAGATCTGAGACAGCACAGCCAGGTAAACAGCCACTGGGTCAGGACAGATGAAGATGAATTTCTCTTCAGAAGCAGGTAGGGATGGCAGCAGCACTCATAGGATGTGTGTCATCCAGTTGGGGAAGGAGGGGAGCAGGGGGGAGTTGCTCAGGGTTAAATGGAGCCAATCACAGACAGAAAAACAGCATTACACACCACATTAGGTATCATCTCACCACTCTCTCTCCTCTACTCTGCCCTGCCTCTCTCACTCACTTTTTTTCTCCCTCGCCAGGTGTGCAGCCAGCTGATAGTGTCGCCTATATTTGCACATTCACTTGAAATTCTCCAGAACTAATAGATTCTACCAGATTCAACTAACTCCATACTGCTGATCTGAGCTTATTACAGCCAACTAGCCAATCATTCAACCAACCACCGACCATGCAGCGGAGCAGCAGATATAATGTGGATATGAGCTGCATCTGGAGTCTAATCTATAGAGTCAGAGAGAGAGTTTATTATTGTTTCACTATGAGCTGAGGCTTAATAGCATCTGCTGGATGAGTGCTTACTGCACACTCTCCTCTATACTGCTGTGGTCAGTAAACACACACACACACAGGTGTGGAGGGCAGCATGATTCCAGGATTCATGACTTCACACATAAATAAAAACCCAACTAAACTCAGTTGTGGGGAGAGGACAGGTCAGCTGATTAAATAGCTGTCAAAAATCTTAAAAATAAACATAATTAGGTAAAGGTAAAGGTAAATTTCATAAAGTAGTTGCCAACATATGGTCTGAACTTGTTTTACCCCTGAATACCTAAAACTACAGCCATTACGACTAGTACTACTATTACGACAAGAAATACAGCTGTCCTCCTGTAAACAACATGACCATAGAACATTCCATGTTGTAAATTGTTTTCTTGTCTGTTTACAACATCTATTGCACGTCTGCCTGTCCTGGGTGAGGGATCCCTCCTCTGTTACTCACCCTGAGGTTTCTCCTGTTTTTCCCCTGTTAAAAAGTTTTTCTTTGGAGTCTTTCCTCAGTTGATGAGAGGGCCTAAGGGCAGAGGATGTTGTCATGATGGTGTGTAAAGCCCTTTGAGACAACGGGCTCTAATTTCATAGACCTAGCGGAAGCGAAGCGCAACACTGCTCTTGTGGTGGCAACAGGGTGTGTCCATGATGCACTCACAATTTTCTCCTCTTTCCCACCTCCATCCCTCCTACCGGCACAAGTGGGAAAGAAGGAGGGGAGAAGGCGTGGAGTGGGTTTGACACAGCCGATTCAAACCTTCACCAATCAAATGAGCTCCTCTCCTTACCTTAAAATCTGCTGCAGGCGGGGTGCACTGCAATTTTCGTCATTTTATATTTCGACATGGACAAAGGAGACAGCGACGGCAGACGGCCAGACTTCTCCCAGGAGGAAACTGAGGTCCAAGCTCACAGTGGCCGAATATATGGTAACATGAACAGACCTGCAAAGACGGATGAAACAAAAGTACAAACAACAAACAACAAACAAAAGTCTGGAGGAGGATACTAATATTGTTAATACTGTTAATCAGGTTTGTCCTGATACACTGATAAACACCCTTTTCCACAAATAAAGACAGTCAGTAACCTATATTTAAAGCCTGTGTAACAAAGATGAGTAGTGTGCACAGATCACAACATAAACAAATACCATGCATAACGGGGATGAAATCCGATCTGTGCGTAATGGAGGCAGCAGCAACTTCCGTGGCCTGGCCCTTGTCGGCGAGCGTCTCTTTCTCTTTTCTTTTGAATTCTCTGAGATGAGATATGCTGAATATATACAATTTGATGCTGAGGCTGTTTGTGGCTGAGAGAGATGTGAACTTGCTATTTTACATCACAGTTCCAGCTGGGTTCATTCCGTCAGGTTGAGGTTACATTACGCGTGACATCAGATATGACAGGACAATCAATATAGATATAAATGTATGTGCTGATTCAGATAGTTACATTTAATAGTGGTTGTTGTGGTTATTTATTGCATTGAAATGTGTCTTACATTCTGGAAACCTGCCTGTGAGGTTTTGGTGACGTGTGCGCAAAGAGTAGACAAGGTTGGAGCTGGCGAGCTTTCAGCGCACTGTCGGCGCTTTTGGCACGAAATTGTCACTGTGCCAAGCTGAATCTGTCAACACCTTCCCCTACTGTGCCGCCACAAACATCTTGGTGCACCTCGGACTACCACATTGTCAAAATGACTGTGCACCATGTTGCGCCAGACGAAATTACCACTGTGGGGGGTTCACCACCATCCTGCACCTGCGCAGTGATGCCTGCGCCTGGTACGAAATTAGAGCCCAAACTGTTTTTTTTTTTTTTTTTGTGAACAACCATTTTATTGTTTTTTTTAGATGTTAACAAGTACAGCAGTCCAACAAGCGTAAAGGCACATTGTAATCAAAAATAAAGAAAAAGGGGCGGAGAGGGAAAAAAAACAATTAAATTTAAATAAATAAATAAAAATAAATAAATAACCTAGTGGCGACCCCCACCCACCTCATCACCTCAACTTAGATCTCTATAGAACTCTTACAGGACACAAGAGACAGCATTTTAACAATAAATGCAAATAAAAATAGTGATTACAGCAAATCCTTGATCTTATTTGACATCATTTGCCATGCTAGAATAGTATCAGCTCCAGCACTGTGCATTCTTGCCACTGATGGCTCCATATTTACTGTCAATGTATGTGTTGATCCAGTGGAGCTTAGTGACTGGTATGTGGAGGTACCCAGCGTAAAGCCAGCATCTTTTTGGCAGCAGTCATGCTGTAAAGTGAATACATCTTTACCAGCATGTCATCTTTACACTGTGTGCACAATTATTAGGCAAGTGATTATTTTGACCATAACATCATTTTATCCATAATTTCCAACTCCAAGCTGTATAAACTTGAATGCTTATTGGATTTAATGCATATCAGGCGATGTGGGTCCTCTCTCTTCACTGCAGGACGGAGAAACATAGAAGATCCTTTGTACCTTCAGCCATCAGACTTCTTCATTCTTCTGCAAATGGTTGATGAGCTGACAGACAAATGAATTTCCCTTCAGGGATCAATAAAGTAATTCGTATTCATATTCGTGTATTTGTGTAACAAGGGAGGGTGTGGCCTAAGGTGATCAACACCCTATATTAAGGTGTGCATACGTATTAGGCAGATTCTTCTCCTCAGGAAAAATGGGCCAAAAAAGAGAATTAACTGACTCTGAAAAGTCAAAAATTGTAAAAAGTCTTTCAGAGGGATGCAGCACTCTTGAAATATCTAAGATTTTGGGGCGTGATCACAGAACCATCAAATGTTTTGTTGCAAATAGTCAACAGGGTCGCAAGAAACGTGTCGAGAAGAAAAGACGCAAATTAACCGCCAAAGATTTCAGAAGAATCAAACATGAAGCTACCAGGAACCCATTATCCTCCAGTGCTTCCACAACTGCAACCTACCTGGAGTATCAAGAAGTACGAGGTGTTCAGTTCTCAGAGACATGGCCAAGGTAAGAAAGGCTGACACCTGAAACATCAAGAATGGGCCAAGAAATATCTGAAGACAGATTTTTCAAAGGTTTTGTGGAATGATGAGATGAGAGTGACTCTTGACGGACCAGATGGATGGGCCCGTGGTTGGATCAGTAACGGACACAGAGCTTGTCGGGTAAAAAATAAACATCCGAAAATGGGCCAGTTGTGAACAAAGACCGTTTATTTTCACCAACATTAAATGATACAAAGAATCAAAGTCTTGAAGGGAGTCCACCAAGGTCACAAAAATCAACAAAGTGTAGAGATACTCCCTTCGAAAATAATCTAAGTCCGACAGAGCTTGGTGCAGTAGAGTTTAACCCACGCGACGGCGAGGTTAGAAACCCGAGTCAGATCCGGATAAGACTGACCCGGAGGGCTCTGCACTCACTTTTTATACCCCCCAAAGTGCACAACCTTTTTATTTAAATTTAGGGAGGTTTCCTCCTTTATTTTTCTTAAACCTAATTTTATTTGTCCAAACAATCATGGCGTCACTTTTTACACCTTAGCCCCTGCCCTAAACAGGCGCGGCTATCTCTTATTATCACGTTTTCTCTACTCGTGCATGGTTTTTCCCAAGTTTGTGTTGTCATAGTTGGCACACTTCACCTCTGCACCTGGTGTCAGCACCTGTGGTCTTAGGCTTTCTGGAACTTTCCCCGTAGTGGACACTCACCCCTCCCCCTTATTCTCTCTCTCTTACTGCACAGGGTTAAGTTTTGGTCCTTCCCACATACACTAGCTCCTCCCTCTCTTTCTCTCTTTCACACAGGGTTGAGTTTTCGGCCCTTCCTCCTACACTCGCTCATCCCCCTCTCTCTCTCCGCCTCTCTCTTCACAGGGCTCTATTTTGGTTTTTTTCCATCTACACTCACCCCTCCCTACTCGCTCCCTCAACTTCTCAGAGCACAGTGCATTTTCCTTTTTTTTACACAACAGGCTCCACTTCGACTCAGACGCCAGCAAGGTGGAGGTGGGGTACTGGTATGGGCAGGTATTATTAAAGATGAGCTAGTTGGACCCTTTCGGGCTGAAAATGGACTCAAAATCAACTCTCAGACCTACTGCCAATTTTTAGAAGACACTTTCTTCAAGCAGTGGTACAGGAAAAAGTCTGCATTTTTCAAGAGGACTTTGATTTTTATGCAAGACAACGCTCTATCACATGCATCAAAGTACTCCACTGCATGGCTGGCCAGTAAAGGCCTTAAAGATGAAAAACTAATGACATGTCCCCCTTCTTCACCTGACTCAGACCCAACTGAGAACTTTTGGGCCCTTCTTAAGCAGGACATTTACAGTGAAGGTAAACAGTACACCTCTCTGAACAGTGTCTGGGAGGCTGTGGTTGCGGCTGCACAAAAAGTTGATTCTGACCGGATCAAGAAACTGACTGACTCCGTGAATGGAAGGCTTGTGACTGTTATCGAAAAGAAGGGTGTCTATATTGGTCATATTGGTCACCCTGAGGTTTTTTTTTTTGAAATTTCAGAAATGTTTATTTGTAAATTTTGAGTTTGTTTATTATTCTCACTTTAACAGGTAAATAAACAAGTAAGATGGGAAAATCTTTGTTTTTCATTTAGTTGCATAATAATTCTGCACACTAATAGTTGCCTAATAATGGTGTACATATAGATATTCTCTTAAGAAAGCCAAAACTTCACTTTTAGTACTTAAATGTTAAAGTTTGAGGGTTTGTTAACATTTTGGATTGATCAAAAGCACTGTAGTTGTACAATAACAAAATTAATCCTCAAATATACAACTTGCCTAATAATTGTGCACACAGTGTAGTGAGGTGGTATCATTCAAGAGTAGCACAGTGGGAGAACACGGTACAATAAATTCCAATACAATAGATAAAGCAATATAGACTTTACCCCAAAAAAGCCTCACATCCTTGCATTCCCAGTACATATGCATATATGAGCCTATAAGTCCATCTGAGCACAGGGTGCAAATTGGCGATGTTAAACGTTTCATGAGAAAGTTTCTCCTTGGAGTGAGGTAAGTCCCGTGGATATAATTGAAATGGATGTGTTGATGGTCTAGGTTTTTAAGCAAAGACAATTGAGGACCAAATCTTTCCCAGTCCAGTGAATCACCAAAAATGTAGTGCTCTATTTCTTGGCAGCATGAATTACACGAAGCAGATGCCGTACATTGTCAGAAGCAAGTCGTGATTTCACAAAGCCTGTCTGGTCATTATTAATTAGTGTAGCTATGTGGGGTTCTAATCGGGAGGCCAGTATAGCATTTAGTGGTGTCCTTGTTGGGTTTGGGCAATACAGCTATCAAGGCGGCATTCATGTCATTGAAAAAGATACCAACTTCAACAGCTTTATGAACCATGGCTAAAAAGTATTGTCCCAGCTCTTCCCAAAAGATAAAACTCTGGGGGAATCCCATCCCATCCCAGAGACTTTTCATTCCAGCTATAGCACCTCTCAACCCAGAGTGATTGGCTCCCCAAGGCACTGTGCATCTTCTTGTAAGTGTGGGAAGCTTTAAATCTTGTAAAAAAAAAGTTTCACATTTAGTTTGTATAGCTCTGCATAAAAATTTGGAAAGCAGTATTAATTTCTTTGGGAGCAGTCGGCAATTTTTGGTTTGAGCTGATAGCTGTAATGTTGTTTTTTTCCCCTTTTTTAAAATTTTTTTTGCATTTTTGCAGACTAAGAGAGAGCAGGTGACTTGGCCTTGAGCCATTAAAATAATAGTTCCTTCTGGTCCTATGAATTTGAAATTCAGCTCGTAATCTCAAAATGTTGTTCAACTTCATTCTGACTGCATCAATTTTCTTTTTACTCTCCTCTGTGGCGCTATCCCCTGCTGAGCCTCTTCAAGCCTTTGTAATTGATTTTCAAGTGAATTAATTTTGCCCAGCCTTGTCCGGTTGAGGTAAGAAGCAAAGGAAATAGTTGTATTTCTCACAGATCCTTTAAATGCACCCCACAAGACTCGAGGGTCCTCTACTAAGTTAGCATTCTCTGAGATAAATGTTTTAAAAGTTTTTCTGAAATCGTCCCAATAATCATTGTTTTAAGTTTATGTGGTGTTAAAGCACCATCTTGTGGCCTTAGTTGGAGTCTTGGCAAGTGTGATGTGATAACAAAATGGTCAGATAAAGAGTTAGGATGAATCACAGCTGAATGAATTTCAGAGTATAAAATTGCAGAAGCCAGTAAATGATCTATCCTTGAATAGGTTTTGTGTCTGTATGAATAAAAACTATATTGTCTTGACGAGGCGTTTACAGCTCCATCTGTGAGACTGAAGTCATCAACTAAACCTTGGAGGGCAATTGTCGAATGGGGGATAAGTTGAGATGGTACACCGGATCTATCAAGTAAGGGATCGAGGACCACATTCATGTCAGCGCCAACAACAACTGAAAATTCCTGCAGGTCACATAAAGTCCTGCTAACTGTGCCAAAAACTCTGGACTAAAATGATTCGTGGCATATATACATAGAAATGCTATTTTCTGACCATATATATTTGTTTTAATGTAAGTAATTCGAACATCCTCACTTCCACAGCTTCCAATTATTGTCAAGGATAGGCTGCATCTCAACACCACCAGGGCACCACGGCTCTTAGAGTTGAAAGTAGCCGCAGCTGAAGTATTGTAGTAACGGTTCGACAAGCGTTGTTTATCAGAGTGTTTGAAATGTGACTCTTGAAGGCCATGTCTATCTTGTGTCTTTTAAGCCAGTGATTCTCAACCGGGGGTCTCCAGACGCCTAGTGGTCCATGGTGTGATTGCAAGGGGTCCGTGAAAATAAAATATCTTCTAAAAAAAGATGACATTTATAGAAATTACATTATTTTATTCAAATGTGACTGAGACCTTTATCTACCTAAACTACAGAAGGTAAAATGGCTTTTTTTTCCTAATTCCATCTGTTTCACAAGTGTAATTCATTGTATTTTAATAAGAGATCTCGCGTCCATTTGCATTGTTAGTTACTGCATGATGCTGGTAATACAAACTTAACAGGATCTGCATCCTTTTCAAACAATAAGCCCCCTAGTGTTGTCACCATTCATTTAATAATGCTTTTATTGTGAAATATTTGCAGGAAGCTGATGAGGTAAAACTCATTAACTTGCAAGGTTCAGGTTAGTGCTTGAAATTAAGCTAATATTACAAACAAACAAAGAAGATGATAAGCACAGTTACACAAAGAAGAAGAAAAAGATGAAGACGACGACGACGTTTCAACTTGACAACATGGAGAGATTGCTCAAATTGAAAAAAAAGACTGCTTGTTTCAGAGCGCACACTCTGGGCCATCGGAAAAAAAGAAAAAGAAAACAGACAGCAAAAAGAGACTTAAAGAAGAATACATAATGTTGCGATTTACCGCAACTGATTCGGACTCTCAGCAGCCTCTGTGTTTTTTATGTGGAGAGGTACTTTCAAACCATGCCATGAAACCGGCACACATGCAGCATCTGAGCACCAGACATCAATCATCATTGGGCAAGACAGCTGACTTTTTCACGTGAAAATTGTCCGAGTTCAGGGGGGTACAAAATCACATGCGTGCCTAAAGTCTGACTTCAGCAACTTCCCTTCAAGCTTCTTACCAGGTAGCTCTGCTTGTCGCAAAGCTAAAAAGCCATATACAATAGCTGAGGAGCTAATTGCACCAGCTGTAGCTATCCTAGCTGAAACCATGGCGGATAAAAAAAAGCTGCAGATGCAGTCTGGTCAGTACCACTGTCTAACGACATTACATAATATGCCGCAGGGTGGATGAGATGGCTGGTGACATTGTTCAGCAGGTGACTGAGAAACTGAAAATAGCGGGATCTTTTGCGTTACAGTTGGACGAGTCTAATTACGTGAATGGAGAAGCCCAGTTGGTCATGTTTGCTCGTTTCAAAGATGACACAGTCAACGACATAGTTGAACACATCGTCTTCTGCAAGCCACTGCCTGAAAAAAACACGGGTGAGGACATTTTTAATTTGATTGACTGTTTTTTCATGGAGCGCAAGTTGGACTGGAAGCGCTGCTTGCATGTATGCACAGACATGGCAGCGTCTATGACAGCTCGGCACCACGGACTCTCACATCAGACAGGTAAACCCTAACATCCAAAGCATGCACTGCATAATTCACAGAGAAGCGCTGGCTTCCAAACGCATCAGCCCAGAACTGGACAGTGTTTTGACAGACGCTGTGAAGGTGATTAACTTCATTAAATCATGACCTCTCAATGCAAGACTGTCCCACAAGCTGTGCGAGGAAACGGGCAGACACCATCATCAGCTGCTGCTACATACAGATGTATGTTGGCTATCAAGGAGGAAAGCACTACAGAGACTTCGAACTGAGAGAGCCAGGTGCACGCTTTCCTCTCAGACCATGGGCATCCTCTGGCTGCTAAACATGAAGACCAGACCTGGTTGGCTCACCTGTCTTACCTTGCTTATGTTTTTGGCCGTCTGAATGAGTTGAACACAAGCTTGCAAGGCAATGACAAAGCTTGTGTTTTTGGCCGTCTAAATGAGTTGAACACAAGCTTGCAATGCAATGACAAAACTGTTCTTCAGATGTATGATAAAGTTTCAGCATTCATGAGGAAAACTGACCTCTGGTTGAGAAGATGTGATAAGGGGATGTCAGCAATTTCCCTCAGCTTAACTCTTGGATAGCTGACATGAAGCAGAACAAGAAGCAGCACATTTTGAAAACTGTAAAAACGCACCTGGCCAAACTGACAGCTGAGTTTGAATCCTACTTCCCAGACACTGAGGATATGTGTACTAGACTTGACTGGATATGCAGGCTGTTTATGCACAGCAGCATAGATACAGCACCAGAGCAACTCCATGAGAGCGTCATTTACCTGTCCTCAGACAGTGGCTTCAGACTGAAGTTTTCAGAGACATCACTGACACAGTTTTGGTGTTGTGTGGAGAAGGATTACCTGGAGCTTGCAAAAGAGGCTATCTACCAGTTGCAGCCATTTGGGTTGACATACTTGTGTGAGGTCACTTTCTCAGCTCTGACACACATAAAGACCAAACAGAGAAACAGACTTCAACTGGAGAGGTATCACAACAGCTGTTGCCATTATTCAACCCAGGTTACAGAAACTCATGAGTGGCAGACAAGTGCAAGTGTCTCACAAACAGGGGGGGGTCAAAAATATGCAGGGGGTCCAGTACCCCAAAAAGGTTGGGAACCACTGTCTTAAGCCAGTCAAGTCACGTTGAGCGCTTTCAGGCCCACCACGGGCATTCAGGCCCCCATTAAACGCTAGCTATGTGTAACATAGACAGTATTACAGATAAGGCTGAGCAAAGTTTTGTGTTCCTGCATATACATTATAGTCAGAAATGTGGAGATCCAAATATTTAACCCCATGTTGCCAAAAAAAAGAAAAGGGGAAAGAGGAAAAATACAAACTTGCATCTAACATCATCATCTATAACAAGGTGGTGGTAGCCACAAACAAAACACCCACTATATGGGCACCTGAACTGAGAAAGCTGGCTATCATACCGTCACAAAAGCCCGTCCCCTGGTACAATATTCTGTATAAACAGTCAAATGTCACAAAAAAGGGGCTTGACCGCAATCGAGTAGGCTGCTCCAACTGTTCCAGCGCTCACACAGCAGCAGTAGGATCAAACATTTGCCCTGAACTGCCACCTTCCTGCTACGGTGAGCGTATTACGTCATTATGTCATTTCGCCATTTCCTGTTGTGTGTGCCTGTTGAGTTAGACGCTCTCCCTCAATCCTCCGTCTAGCTTTCTGCTAACTTAATCACTTTAAGCACCACTGCACACTATGCTTAGTTCACTACACAAGTCTTTATAACTCTGGTCTATCACAGGACCCTATCTGTACTGCTGCACTCAACGTCCTAGAAACCCAAACTTACCTAGCATAGCTATGGCCTCTCTCTCTCCCTCTGCTTCTCCCTCCACTTCTCCTTCTCTCTCCTGCTCAGTGTGCCTGATGTTTAGTTATTCCTCTGCCTCCTTTAATGATAATGGTATATGTAACAAGTGTAGCCTGTTTGCAGTCCTGGAGGCGAGGCTTAGTGAGCTCGAGTCCCGGCTCCGCACCATGGAAGCTAGCCCTGTAGCTCAAGTAGCATCTCAGGCCCCTTAGCTGTTGTGTAAGGGATCTAGCTACGCTAGGTTGAGGTTGCTACACGGACCTGTTTATGTGATGCAGACTTGAGTTCAGAAGTAAACACGAGTTGACTGCACTCCGCTCTCCGTCTCGTCATTGTTATTGGCCGACGTAAGAGTAACGCAACATGGTGTCAGTGTGGGATCCGTGAACTCAGAAGACAAACTAAACCTGAAAAAAAAAAAGGAGAGCGAGAACGAGGGAAATATGCAAGCAGCAGCAGCGGCCGTACTGCCACCCCCACCGCCAGCTCCACCGCTAGCTCCGCAGCTAGCCCCACCAGGCAAGTTTGACTTCACGGACGCTAACGAATGGCTGAGATGGATGAAACGCTTCGAACGCTACAGAATAGCGTCAGGTCTGGACAAGCAATCGGAGGAGTTTCAGGTGAACGCTTTCATGTATGCGGCTGGTGACGACGCCAAAGATATTTTGAATGTATTACCTCTGACGGGCGAAGAGAAAAAGTCATACAAGCGCGTCACAGAAGCTTTCAATGCGCACTGTGTCAGCAAGCGGAACGTCATATTTGAAAGAGCATGCTTCAACAGACGGAGCCAGGAGCCCAGTGAGAGTGTGGAGTCTTTTATTACTGCAGTACACACACTGGCTGAACACTGTGGATTCAGGGTCCTGAGAGAAGAGTTAATAAGGGACCGGATAGTTGTAGGCATACGAGATGCCAGGCTATCAGAAAGCTTACAGTTAGATGCAGATTTAACATTAGAAAAAGCTATTACAAGAGTGAAACAGAGTGCAGCAGTAAAAAAACAACAGCCAGTGATAAGAGGGACACAGCAAGCAACTGCCCAAGTGGAGGTTATATATAAAAAGACCAGCAGGGGGCAAAAAGGGCAAAAAGAGAAAAATGACACACAGTCTTCAGGATGTGGCCGATGTGGAAATTCAAAGAAACACCAGTGGAAAAACTGTCCTGCCCGTGATGGTGAGTGCAGGAAATGTCACAAAAAAGGACATTTTGCAAAGAAATGCAGATCAGGCGGCATTGTCCATGACATTACACAGGTGCAGATGGAAAGTAATGAAAATGAGGATTTTGCTTTCTTAGGAGAAATGTACACAAAAGAAGCCAGTGAGTGGATTGAACTGCTACATTTGAACGGGGATGAGACTGTTTTCAAACTGGACACTGGGGCTGAGGTCACAGCAATCCCAAGCAGCGTGCATTCCATTAAAAAGCATGGGACACTGCAACCACCACCGAAAGTACTGTATGGACCAGGCAGGCACAGGTTGGATGTTAAAGGCTGCTTTAAAGGGAAACTGACCATAAAAGAGAGAGCAACAGAACAACTTGTTTATGCTGTTGGAGATCTGTCTAAGCCCCTACTCGGCCTCCCGGCAATAGAAGCCCTCAAACTAATAAGCCGTCTCCACACTGTAGAAGGCAAAAAGGAGGATGTCATAACCCAATACCCCACAGTGTTCTCTGGCTTAGGGAAATTAAAGGAGCCATATACCATTGAACTGGAGCCGGATGCAGTTCCTTATGCCCTGTCGTCGCCACACCGGGTACCCCTGCCACTTCGGGACAAGGTACGAGCAGAGCTGGAGCGTATGGAGAACATGGGCGTGATTTCAAAAGTGACACAACCCACACCATGGTGCGCTGGTTTGGTCGTGGTCCCCAAACCTCGTGAGAAGATTAGATTGTGTGTGGACCTGATGCACCTAAATAAGTGGGTGCGACGAGAGAGACACATCCTCCCAGCAGTCGACCACACACTTGCCATGCTGACGGGATCAAAGGTGTTCACAAAGCTGGACGCAGCTTCCGGTTTCTGGCAAATCCCGTTGTCAGAGGAGAGCTCGCTCCTAATGACTTTCATCACCCCATTTGGGCGATACGCCTTCAATCGCCTGCCCTTTGGGATCTCATTGGCCCCTGAGCACTTCCAGCGTCGCATGTCACAGATGCTAGGGGAGTGTGCAGGTGTGGTGTGTCATGCTGATGATATACTGGTGTATGGAGAGGATGTACATCAACACAACGAGAGACTTCATCAGGTACTGAAAAAGCTGGAGCGTGAGGGACTGACCCTGAACGCTGGAAAATGTGAGTTTGCAAAGAGCAGCATCACGTTTCTGGGCCACAGAGTCACAGCAGAGGGTGTGATGGCGGATCCAGGCAAGATCAGAGCTATAATGGAGATGCCTGAACCAACGGATGTTGAAGGGGTGAAAAGAGTAATGGGGATGGCCAACTATCTCAGCAAGTTTTTACCCCACCTGGCCTCATACACCCGCCCAATCAAAGATCTGCTGTGTGGAAAAAATGAATGGTGCTGGGAGGCGCCACAGAAGGAGGCATTTCAGAGACTTAAAACAGAACTGAGTTCCTCACAAGTGCTGGCCACATATTCTCCTACAGCAGAGACATGTGTTTCGGCGGATGCCTCATCTTTTGGGCTCGGGGGTGTCTTGACCCAGAAACAGATGGACGACACTTGGAAGCCGTCATGTTTATTTCAAGAGGACTGTCAGAGACAGAAAAACAGTATGCACAGATCGAAAAGGAGGCTCTGGCGGCTACGTGGGCTTGCAAGCGTCTCTCATCATACCTCTTGGGACTGAAGTTCAGGTTGGAAACTGACCACAAGCCTCTAGTGCCACTGCTCAGTACCAAAGCACTAGATGAGCTCCCACCAAGAGTGATGAAGTTCCGACTGAGGCTGCTCAGATTCAGGTTTGACATTGTGCATGTTCCTGGGAAGATCCTGATAACAGCAGATACATTATCAAGAGCTCCTGCGAAACACACATGGACACAAAAAGAAAAAGACGATGAGGCAGAAGTCAAAGTGTTCGTGGACACAGTCATTCAAAGCCTCCCTGCAACAGAAGCGAGGTTAACAGCTATACAGGTGAAACAAAAAGCTGACCCTGTCTGTGCTAAGATCATCAGTTACTGCAAAACTGAGTGGCCTGAGAAGCATGCCCTCCCACCAGAACTGGGGCCATACTGGCCTGAAAGAGAAAGTCTCACTGTGGCTGGAGAGTTGCTACTCAGGGGCCAAAGGACTGTGGTTCCCCACTGCATGAGACCAGAAATTCTCCAGGATCTTCACAGTGGACACCAAGGGATTGTCAAGTGCAGAGCTAGGGCCCACCAGTCAGTGTGGTGGCCTGGTCTATCTGTACACATCGGTCAGATGGTGGAAAACTGCAGTACGTGTTCACAGCACAGAGCAGAACACAGAGAGCCCTTGCTGACTACACCAGTGCAAGACAGACCCTGGCAGAGAGTTGGCACGGACTTGTTTTTCTGGGAGAAAAAGACTTACCTTCTGATAGTGGATTATTTTTCACGCTACATAGAGGTGGCCCATCTCAACGTGGCCTGTTCTGAGACTGTTGTGGCGGCTCTGAAGGATGTGTTTGGGCGTCATGGAGTGCCGGAAACAGTCATGTCTGATAACGGGCCGCAGTACAGTGGGGCTCCCTTCAAGGCCTTTGCTACAGAGTATGGGTTCACCCACACCACCAGTAGCCCGCGGTATCCTCAGGCGAATGGGGAGGCCAAGCGTGCTGTGGCTACGATGAAAGGACTGTGGAAAGGAGGAGGTGAGAAGGAAAAGGCTTTGTTGTCCTACCGGGCCACACCTCTGGAAAGCGGCTACTCACCTGCACAACTTCTCATGGGAAGACAGATACACTCCACCATACCACAGCTCCCAACACATCTACGGCCTTGTTGGCCCAACGTCAGAAGTTACAGGAAATCAGAGAAGCAGGCAAAGAAGAAACAACAACGGCGTTACAACTTACGCCACAGAGCGCGTCCTCTGCAACTGCTCCAGCCTGGTCAAAATGTGTGGCTCCCAAGAGAGAACAAAAAAGGGACTGTCATACAACATGCAACAACACCCAGGTCATACATCATACACACTGATGATGGACAGGTCAGAAGAAATCGCACACACATGCGCTCCATACAACACCCTCAACCCTATCAGGCAACACCTGATACACCCGACAAAAATCCAGGGCCGGGTAACACAGACACACTCACTCCTGTCATCAGAGAGACAGACACACAACTACTGATGGCACTAACACACCATATGTCACTCTCTCAGGCAGAGTGTCACGCCCTCCAGTACGCCTGGATTTGTAAGTGACTGTGTGAAAGAAGAGAAGAGAAAAAAAAAAAAAGTGTTTATAAATAACGGAGTTTACTGTAGGAGTCAGTACTACTTAAAAGTGTTAAAGAAATGGGGGTTCTTAGTAAAAGGGGGAGGTGTTGTGTAAGGGATCTAGCTACGCTAGGTTGAGGTTGCTACACGGACCTGTTTATGTGATGCAGACTTGAGTTCAGAAGTAAACACGAGTTGACTGCACTCCGCTCTCCGTCTCGTCATTGTTATCGGCCGACGTAAGAGTAGCGCAACATTAGCCACTGCGGAGCCAGCTAGCCTAGCCGCCGCTAACAGCTCCCCCGCTGCTCCCGAGCAGCCGGGAAGCCAGGCTCGCTGGGTGACAGCACGCAGGAAGCACAAGTCCACACGGCCCGTGTTGCATCACCAACCCCTTCATGTGTCCAATAGATTTTCCCCACTCAGCGACACACCCGCTGAGACCCAAACTCGGCATGTTGGCTCTGTTGCTCTCAGCGGCACCGCCGCCGGGAAGCCAACATTAGTCATTGGCGACTCGGAACGTGAAGGTAGAGACTCCGGCGAGCATAGTTAGATGCATCCCAGGGGCCAGAGCGGGCGACATTGAGGCAAATTTGAAGCTGCTGACAAAAAGTAAACGCAAATACAGTAAAATTGTAATCCATGTCGGCGCTAATGACACCCGACTTCGCCAGTTGGAGTTGACTAAGATTAATATAGAATCGGTGTGTAACTACGCAAAAACAATGTCGGACTCCGTAGTTTTCTCTGGCCCGCTGCCCAATTTGTCTAGTGAAGACATGTTTAGCCGCATGTGGTGGTTCCATCGCTGGATGTCTAGGTGGTGCTTAGCAAACAACGTGGCCTATATAAATAATTGGAAGAGTTTCTGGGGAAAGCCTGGTCTGATTAGGAGAGATGGCGTCCATCCTACTTTGGATGGTGCATCTCTCTTATCGAGAAACATAGCACGTTGTGTTAGTCATTCTAACCCTGACAATCACCCAGAGTTCAGCCGCAGTCTTACACGCCCCTCTGCAGGTTCCTATGTGCTGCCACCCACCCAACCCTGCTTACACCCCATAAAAACTGTGTCTGCCTCGAGGCTGTATAAGCCTAACCCCAAAGCTAGAGGAGCCAATTATAGCAACTTAGTTAAAATCAAAACCACTACATCAGCAAACCAAACAAATAAAACTATTAAATGTGGTTTGCTAAATATTCGATCTCTGTCATCCAAGTCTCTGCTAGTAAATGATTTGATCACCAATCACCAAATCGACTTACTAACTCTTACTGAAACTTGGTTGCAACAGGATGAATACGTCAGTTTAAATGATCTACCCCTCCCAGTTACATTAACTACCATGTGCCTCGTAACACTGGTAGAGGAGGAGGAGTGGCTGCAGTTTATCAGTCAGATCTGCCTATTAACCCTCGACCTAATGTTTCATATAACTCATTTGAAAGCCTTACGCTCAGCTTCTCTCACCCAGACTGGAAAGCAGAGAAACCACTCTTACTTGCTGTGGTGTATCGTCCTCCTGCTCCTTACTCTGAGTTCTTAGAAGAATTCCCTGACTTTCTGTCAAATTTAGCAATGAACTCAGTCAAAGTCATTATAGTGGGCGACTTCAACGTTCACATGGATGTCGATGACAACTGTCTGGCCTCAGCATTCAAGTTGCTTTTAGATTCAATTGGCTTCTCCCAGAGGATACATGAGCCCACTCACTCTTTTAATCACATCCTTGATCTGGTACTTACTTATGGAATAGAAGTGGATCACATCACAGTTTTCCCTCAGAACCTGGTCTTGTCTGACCATTCTCTAATAATCTTTGGATTTACTTTCACAAATTACACCTCGCCTGGGAAAAAATACCACTACAGTAGGTGTTTATCTGACACTGCTGTTTCTAGATTTAAAGAGCTCATTCCAGCAGAGCTTGCTGCCACACCTTCTGGTAATACGATGAGCAGCTATGCTGATCTTACTCCCTCGCAGGTAGATTATCTTGTAGACAACACTGCAGCAACACTCTGGGGCACTTGATGCTGTAGCCCCTCTGAGAAAGAAAGTCATCAACCAGAAGAGAACAGCTCCCTGGTACAATTCAAATCTGCGCATCTTGAAGCAGAAGACCAGACAGCTGGAAAGGAAAACACACTCCAGCCAGCGCGAGGAAGACCGTCGAGCCTGGAAAGATAGTTTATTAATATATAAAATAGAGCTTCGCAGCACCAGGAGTACCTACTTTTCATCTTTAATCAAAGAGAATAAAAACAATCCCAGGTTCCTTTTTAACACTGGCCAGGCTGACTAAGAACCACAGTGCTGTTGAGTCATGCATCCCTCCAACTCTCAGCAGCAACGATTTCCTAAATTTCTTTACTGAAAAGATTGTAAATATCAGAACAAGGATCGGCAGTAGTGGACCACAGATTACAGCCCCTACGAAAGCACCTCCCAGACTTGGTGCATACTTGAACAGCTTTGCCCCCATCGACCTGTCAGACTTAACTTCTGTAATCACCTCCTCCAAATCAGCTACATGTCTGCTTGACCCAGTCCCAACAAGACTGCTCAAGGATGTCTTCCCCTTAGTTAACGCTGCTATACTGAACCAGATCAACCTTTCCTTAGTCACAGGCTATGTGCCACAGGCCTTTAAGGTGGCTGTCATTAATCCTCTGCTTAAAAAACCCTCTCTTGATCCAGATGCATTAGCCAACTATAGGCCTATATCCAACCTTCCCTACATCTCTAAGATCCTTGAGAAGGTTGTCCTAATGCAGCTTCATGAACACCTGCACAGTAACAAGCTCTTTGAAGCTTTCCAATCTGGATTTAGGGAGCACCATAGCACTGAAACAGCACTGGTCAAAGTTTCCAACGATCTTCTTATAGCTTCCGACAGAGGTCTTGTCTCTGTACTTGTACTTCTGGACCTCAGTGCTGCATTTGATACCGTCGATCACAGCATCTTGCTGCATAGACTAGAACACAAAATTGGGATTAAAGGATCTGCTCTAAAATGGTTTGCTTCATACTTATCTGACCGATTTCAATTCGTTAATGTTAATAATGACCATTCGAAGTACAGCAGAGTTATGTATGGTGTGCCGCAGGGCTCAGTTTTAGGGCCAGTTCTCTTCACTCTTTACATGCTCCCATTAGGGGATATAATCCGTAAGCACTCCATCAATTTCCACTGTTACACTGATGATACTCAGCTCTACCTATCAATAGAGCCAGATGATAGAAGCCGCCTCATCAATCTGCAAGATTGCTTGAAAGACATCAAATCCTGGATGTCTTCTAACTTCCTTCTACTGAACTCTGACAAAACAGAGGTTATTCTGATTGGACCCAAGTGTTGCGCTCCACCCCTCCTCTCCCAGTGTCTCTCTTTCTCCCTCCTTGTTTTTCCCTCTGCAGGCGGTGCTCCAGGGATTGGCATCAGGTGTGCAGGGGACACAGCTGCCCAGCATCACACAATCACCTACTGCAGTCACCTTAGTGGTACTACTCAGGATCTCTGTTTTCTCCAGCGCTTACTCTCGAGAATTTTTTGGATCTCCTGTGTCTCCAGCTCTGTGTTCACCCCTATCCCTTTGTTTTCTGCAGCTCCCTGGACCCTGCCTCCTCGTTGCCTTCCCTGGACCCGTTTGCCTCCGAGACCCTACGCCTTCCGCCTTTCTCCTCTGGATTCTCCCCCACTGGCTTCCCTTTGTCTCCCCTGGATTTTCTTGTGGCCTCCCCTGGAACTGCTCCCCCTCCTGAGACCCCCTCACCTCGACTCTTCTCCCTGTGGATTCCCCTTTTTTCCTCCCTCCTTGTGTTGTCAATAAAACCCCAGTTATTCCTCCGTTTGTGTCTGCCCCTTGGTTCTCCTTCTTGCCCAGCCCTTGCAACACCAAGCATCTCAGGGACACATTCTCCAATCAGATTGCTACTCTGGATGGCATCACCCTTAACTCCAGTCCAACAGCGAGGAACCTTGGAGTCATTTTTGACCAGGATTTTTCCTTCAGCTCTCACATAAAGCATGTGACTAGGACTGCCTTCTTTCACCTGCACAATATGTCTAAGATCAGAAATATCCTCTCTCAGAGTGATGCTGAGAAACTGGTCCACGCATTTATTACTTCTAGGCTGGACTACTGTAACTCTCTCTTGTCAGGATGTCCAAAAACCTCTCCGAAGAGTCTCCAGCTGGTCCAGAATGCTGCAGCGAGGGTATTGACAAGAGTTAATAAGAGAGAGCACATCTCTCCCATTCAAGCTTCTCTCCATTGGCTTCCTGTAGGATATAGAATAGACTTCAAGATCCTTCTACTTACTTACAAGGCTCTTAATAACAAAGCTCCAACTTATTTGAAAGACCTCGTTATTCCATACTGTCCTACCAGAGCACTTCGCTCCCAGAATGCAGGCCTGTTAGTGACCCCCAGTATTTCCAAAAACAGACTGGGAGGTAGAGCCTTCAGTTACCGGGCTCCTTTATTATGGAACCAGCTCTCTCCATGGGTCAGAGAGGCAGATACTCTTTCTACATTTAAGTCTAGGCTTAAGACCTTCCTCTATGAGAGAGCTTTTAGTTAGGGCTGGCTCAGGTAGCCCTGATCCATTCCATAGCTACGCTGCTATTGGCTTAAACTGCTGGGGGACACACCAGGTTACATGGAGCCCTCCTCCTATCTCCTCTCCTCTGCTCTCCCCTCACATTTTGAACTGCCATTATTTGTTGCACTTTGTAGTCTGGCCTTGGTGTCTCGCACTCTCTCTGTATTTCCACTGATCTCTTCAGAGCTCCATCCCCCTGCACCAACCAACCAACCGCCGCCTCCATCACCTCCTTTCTCCTGCTGTTAAACCGGCCTGCACTCCCTGCTCATGACCCAGTCTGCCGTCCAGTAGTCCCATTAAGCTGGCCTTCCCTCCCTGCCCACCGGGAGCTGCCTTCATCATTTTTCGTTTCTCGTTAACTGACTGATTCCATTTCCATGATTTCCGTATTTCATGTTGTAAATTGTTTTCTTTCTCTGTATACAACATCTATTGCACGTCTGCCCGTCCTGGGTGAGGGATCCCTCCTCTGTTGCTCACCCTGAGGTTTCTCCATTTTTTTTCCCTGTTAAAGGGTTTTCTATGGGTTTTCTTTCCTCAGTTGATGTGAGGGTCTAAGGGCAGAGGATGTTGTCATAATGCTGTGTAAAGCCCTTTGAGACAAACTGTTTGTAAAAACAGGCTATACAAATAAAATTGGCTTGCCTTGCCTTGCCTTGCCTGTGTTAGACGCGAGCTCCTGTTGAGCCTCCATTTTAAGCAAAAAATGTAAAGTGTAATCCCTTTTAAACAACAGTAAACTACTACTGAATTCCATCAGACAGTGTTTTAACCCAAGATAGTGCAGTGATGGAGACGAGGCTGAATAAATTTAAGTATACTGGGCCACCTCAAACAAGGCCCAACACATCCTCGGACCAGAGTACTGCCAAGAACCCGGCCAGAGCAACCCTCACCTGCTTCGAGAGAGATGGACGTTGAAGGCTTGAAGTCAAAAATCCTTCTTTCCCTGAAAGCGGACATTTCAACCGTGATAAAATAAGAGCTGAAAAACACCCTTGCTGATGACTTCAAAGCTCTTCCGAACAAGCTGAAGGCAGTGAGAACGGAAATAATGAACAACAACGCGGCGCTTAAATCTGAGATCGACCAGGTGAAAGTTGGCATCAAAGAGGTGGAGGGGGGCAATCAGTAGGGTTGGATGAAGTGGCGACTTTACATAATACTGTGGAAGAGATGAAGACAGAAATGGCAGAACTGAAAACAAAGTGTGAGGATATGGAATGGCGGATGAGGAGATGCAACATAAGAATCATTGGTGTACCTGAAACACCTGACTCCAGCACTACAAGCTCTGTATCCAAGCTGCTAACTGAGGTGCTACAGCTGGATAAAGAACCGTTGATCGATCACTCACACCGGAGTCTGGGGCCCAAAAAGCCGGGTGGAAAACCCTGCGCCATCGTTGCCAAGCTACGTTATTACCAGGATTGTGTCCAGATACTACGCTTGCAGTCGGGGTCCACTTCGTTTTAACGGGGAACCAATTACCATCTTCCCGGACTACACAGCAGCTGTGGCTAAAGCTCGGGCTGCATTTACAGAGATGAGGAAGCTGCTTCGCGACCGAGAGGGAGTCCGGTATGGGATTCTGTTTCCCACGCGGCTTCAGGTCACATACGGAGGGGAAGATAGGGAATTCACCGACCCGGACAAAGCTATGACTTATGTCAAGAAGAACATTATCCCACTCACCCGTCAGTTTATCACTGTACTAGATGTCATCAAGTAGGCCCACATATTTACAACACAGTGTTGACATCCGCTATGTAGGACTCGTTCCACTTTCTTACTGCCCATGTTGACAATATTTCATGTTACTTTTAGTTTGCAGCTGAGTATACTGAAGTACTGGATTGCTGTTTTTTGTTTATCTATCCCGAGTTAAAATGAAAGGCATAATATTTAAGTCCCTTTTTATTATTATGGGCCCATTTGGTTGGCCATAGTTGGTTATTGATAAGAGACAATACACTTAAAGTTAATACTATATAGCTTTGATACTTAACATGATTATCACTATATTCTCTCTCAAGATTTATAATTTAAGTTTAGAGTTAAGAAATGTTGTAAGAATCGGTTCTTTTATTGGAAACCCAAGAACGAAATCTTCAGTTCACAGACGAAGAATTTATTCAGGTCACAGGTAAAGTACAGCAGCGCTGGGTGCGTAGTGACGGAGCTCAGTCAGGATCTCAGCCAAAACGAACACAGCTTTGAGAAAACAATTCACATTTATAATTCACAGTATCTTCTTGGGCTGGTCCTGCCCAATGCAGAGGTTGGACTTTATGATAGAGTGTGATGAGTCAGATGATGCTGTCCACTCTTGGTTTATGATGTGTGTGCAGAATATGTGTTAAGTACGTGTGTGAATCTGCTGTGAGTCAGGCGTGTATCTATTGTAACAGACCTAGCTGACTGAGAGAGAAGACACTACAGTTACATCTTGTAACAGGTTAGGTGAGAGCCAGTGCTATCTGGTGTCGTAGGGACACTCATCAGGTTATGTGCGTTCAAGCACAGGACAGAGCACACAGTGTCAGATCATCTATTTGTAACAGAACAGTGCATACATGATGTCAAATCACAGTCAATCAGAACATTATTAAATAATGCATATAGTATCAAATCATAGCTTAAATATAGCATCAAATTGTAACTTATTCATAACAATGTATTACCTTGCACTTTACTGATTTCTTTTTTCTTTAATCTTGTGCGAGTTGGAGGCTCTCAAACACTTGATGTGTGGATTCTTTTCTGAGGGTTATTCTAATCACCTCGTTCATGTGGGTGGTAGGGGGTGGGTAATTACTGGACCTATTTACAAAGGGATACTACTCTGCCAGACTTTTATTTTTGTTCATGTTTGTTTTCGTTTTTATGTTTCTTTGGGTTTCATAAATGTCACTCATTTCTCTGTATGCACAATTTGGCCAATATAAATAATACAAGAGGTTATGTCAGTTGCCCTGTTAACTTCATAAGTTGGAATGTCAAATCACCATCCAGTGAAATTTAAAAAAATATTCTCACACCTAAAACAGCTTGGTGTAGATATTGCATTTTTACAAGAGACCCATATACATTCTTGTGATAGTTCTCGCCTTGCTAGGAGATGGGCTGGTCAGGTGTATCAATCCAATTTCTGTTCAAAGGCAAGGGGGTTTGCAATCATGATAAGTAAAAGCATACAGTTCACAGCATCCCACGTACAAACTGACTTTGCAAGACGTTATGTCATTATGGTAGGAAAATTATACACGCTCCCAGTTATTTTAGCCTGTATTTATGCCCCTAACTGGGATGACCCTACTTTTTTCACCCATTTTTTCTCTCACCTACCAGACTTAGCATCGCATCATCTTGTACTTGGAGGTGACATTAACTGTGTTCTCTCCCCTCTTTTAGATAGGAGTATTTCTAAGAGGACATCCCTGTCAGCTCACTCTATCCGGCTCTTCCTGGAGACTTATGGTGTAGCAGATGTGTGGCAGTTTCGTAACCCTACCTCTAGGGAGTACTCTTACTTTTCCCCTGTTCATAATACGTATTCACATATTGAGTACTTTTTTATGGATAAAAGAATTCTGCATATTGCAAAAGAATGTGATTATGGGGCTATAGTCGTCTTGGATCATGGTCCCTTGAGCATGAAAATGTACATTCCTAATACGCAATCTACATATCATCCTTGGCGGTTTAACCCCTTACTTCTGTCGGAAGACGAGTTCACTAAATTCATGTCATCTGAAATTAAAATGTTTCTTGACATCAACCAAACCCCAGGGATGTCGCCATCTACTGTATGGGAATCGCTAAAGGCATATTTAAGGGGCCAAATTATTTTCGTATTGTGCAAACAAAAAAGGGCTAGCACCGAACGTATTAAAAAATTACCAGACGAGATATCAAAGTTAGACAGGCTGCATAGTCATTCCCTATCGGCAGATGTAATAAAAAAAATGCCTGTCAGAGTTTGATCTTTTGTCCACTCCAGGCTGAACACCTAATTTCCAAGTCGAGGCACAGCCATTATGAACATGGGGTAAAGTCCGGCCGAGCACTTGCTCACCAATTGCACCAGAGAACTGCCACTCAAACTATCACTGAAGTTAACGATGAATGCGGTTTAAAATGCACTGACAATGATAAGATCAACTCCTGTTTCAGGAAATTATATGAATTATTATATACTATAGATATACCCACTAATCCTTCTGTCCTAGAAGACTTTTTTAAATCTCTGGAAATGTCTTCTGTAGGTGTGGAATTCTTGGCTGATCTGGAGAGAGACTTCTCAGTCAAGGAGATAATGTCAGCAATCAGTGCCATGCAAAGTGGCAAATCTGCAGGACCAGATGGTTTCCCATCCAAATTTTTCAAAAAGTTTTCTAACCAGCTATCACCTCTATTATTGTTAGTATTTGAAGAATCTCTAGTCACTAATTCTTTGCCCCCAACCATGCGCCAAGCAGTGATTTCTTTACTACTTAAGAAGGATAAACCCTCCCCTCTCTTAATTGCAGTTCATATTGCCCTGCTTCTTTGCTTAACACAGATACTAAGATTCTTGCCAAGCTTTTGGTACGTCGCCTTGAAAACATTATTCCTTCTATTATCTCATCCGACCAGACAGGATTCATAAAAAATCGTAACTCATTTTTCAATATCAGGCGTTTACTTAATATCCTTTACTGTCCCACTCCACCCGATCCTGGGAATATTGAGGTGATGCTTTCACTCGATGCTGAAAAAGCTTTTGATTGGGTGGAGTGGGCCCTAAATTCATTTCCTGGATCAGAATCCTATACACACTCCCAATGGCTGCAGTGCGTACCAACAATAACTAACTGAAGCGGGGCACGAGGCAGGGGTGTCCCCTTTCACCACTTTTGTTTGCTGTTGCAATTGAGCCACTTGCATTAGCCCTAAAGCAGTGCTCCACTATCAAGGGGATACACCGGGCCGGCTCAGAGCATAAAGTGTCGCTCTATGCGAATGACATGTTATTATTTATTTCGGAGCCCCTGTCAAGCCTCCCTGAATTATTGACCTTACTTACAAAGTTTGGAAGGATATCTGGCTATAAAGTTAACTTCCAGAAAAGCAAACTTATGCCTATCTCGTCTGTAGACAGGTCATATTTTGGGTCAATCCCTTTTAAATTCAGTCCTAAAAAGATAAAATATTTAGGTACATAGGTCACATGCAATTATAAGGATCTTTATAAGGCCAACTATCATCCCCTCTTAAGTAACCTTAAACAGGACCTAGAGCGCTGGGACCCTCTGCCTCTCTCCTTAGGAGGGAGGATCAATAGCATCAAGATGAATGTGCTCCCTAAATTTTTATTTTTATTTCAATGTCTCCCTATTTTTCTAACAAAATTTTTTTTCTCCAATTTGAACAGTCAGATTTAATCCTTTATATGGCATAAGAGGCAGCCTAGGATTAATAAAAATATGTTACAGAAACTTCGCACAATGGGAGGTATGGCGCTTCCAAATTTTATGTATTATCATTGGGCTGCCAATATAAGAGCTCTGCTGTATTGGTTAAGAAACGATTGTATGGATATCAAAAGCACTGAATGGATGGTGTTAGAGAGGGGCATCCATTGGTTCATCCTCCCCAACAGCTTTATTATGCTCCAAATTACCTTTCAAACAGCCTATCTCATCCTTCACCACTAACCCAGTTGTCATCCACTCAATTAAAATCTGGAACCAGTTCAGAAGGACTTTTAATCTCATTAATCTTTCACTTGTTGCACCTTTGACAAAGAATCATATGTTTTCCCCATCAGTGATGGATGAAGCTTTTAATGTCTGGACAAGAAATGGAACAGGTACACTATCTAACCTTTACATTGAAAATAGTTTTGCCAGTTTTACAACAGAAATTTGATCTTCATAAATCAAATTTTTACAGGTATTTACAGCTTAGAGGTTTTGTGGCTTCTGTCTCTGACTGTTTCCCATTGAGCCCCCCTGAATCTCTGCTGGAAACTATTTTAAAATGTAAAATTAACACAAAACAACTAATAGGCAGAATTTATACATTGCTCAACACACATAACATGAACAGTCTCAATAGCCTTAGAATAAAATGGGAAACAGACCTAGATGATAGGATCCCAGAAGAAACATGGCAAAAAATTATTCAGCCAATCTGCTCTTTTTCTGTATGCCTTAGACACACTGTGGTTCAGTTTAAACTAGTGCACCGTCTTCACTGGACCAAGGATAGATTGTCTAAGATTAAGCCAGATATTGACCCTACATGTGATCGGTGCAGGCAGGCTCCTGCCACACTGCTGCACATGTTTTGGCTGTGCCCTAAGCTGTACAATTTTTGGCAGTCTATCTTTGAGGCATTCTCTCGAATGTGTGGGAAAACAGTACATCCATCTCCTCTGATTTCACTGTTTGGTGTGGCTCCGGCAGACACCACCTTTCTGGTTGCCACTTAAGTATGATGGCTTTCTGCTCTCTGTTGGCCAGGAGGCTTATCCTGTTTAAATGGAAAGATGCTCTTCCCCCAGCATATGGCCAGTGGATCAGGGAGGTCATGAGTCATATTCATTTAGGAAAAATTAGATATACTGTAAGAGGGTCCACTAGAAAATTTTATGTAATTTGGCAGCCATTTATTTCTTTTGTCGAGGCCACAGCAGCTACTAACATATCTATGTAACCTAAATATGTGTGTGTTTTTTTTTTTTTCTTCTTCTCTTTTGGTAGGCTTGTGTGTTTGTTTATACTCTTTTTAAATCATTACTATCTACTAATACTATGTTTATTTATTTATGTATTTATTTATGTATTTATTTTATCCAATTATTTTGCAAACTCATATTTGAATATATCTGGATATACACTGACAATTGCGGGGTCCAGTATCTGTGGATGGGGGTATTGGGAAGTTTGTTTGTGAAGTTGGTTCGTTTGTTGTATATTTTCTTGTATGTTTGTTGCTTGTTATACTTGAAAAATAAAAGAGACCTTGATCAAAAAAAAAATGTCACAAAAAAGAAAAAAAACAGCAGAGATTGGCCACAGTACAAATTGAAAATCATCCATCCATCAAAGTTAGAGTTCTATGAGAATATTTACCAAACAAAAGATATGAAAACTATACTGCATAACTGTAATTACTCATCCACGTCGCCTTCTGGAATTTAAATCATGTAAAGCAAGCATTATAATAAACAAACAAAAAACAGCCATTTTGGCAGGTAACTTATAGAGTTAAAGTAACTTAAGCATGCCCTGAGGTGCATTATGGCTGTATGGGATAATACTTTACTTATCTAGAGAACCCCTGTGTTACAACCCGGCTCACAGGGGAAGGGAACGCAACACAGAAATAAAGGGTAAGGCAAGTTTATTTGCACATTGGATAGTGTTTAGGACAACTGAACAAAAAACACTGAGGAAGAGGGCTGGTGGATGCTGGTCAAATCAAAAACAGAATATAACATAAAGAGGACTCACAAAGAGCTGCTTAACCACTTAAAATCTATGACAAAGGAAAAAAAAAGGAAAACAAAGGCTAATTCGTGGGATAAAACCAAAATTACAAAAGGACCAGCACCCCTGCACCTAGTAAACTATACAACAAATCTCCTACCGGGAAAGGCATCAAATCTACGATAATTAGCTCCAACGCTGGCCACTCTCCACAGTTTGCGAATGATAACAACAAAAAAAACTTACAGGGAACAAAGCCACACGGCTACAAGTTACAAGAGACACAACGCTGCAAGTTTAACGAGCTACACAAAGAGGGCAAGCAGTCACCACCAGACAGCCGCCCAGAGTGGAGGAGCCTCAGATGTTTTAACTCCACGGCTCTCAGGTGGATGGCCGGTATTGGAGGGAAGGACTGGTGCCGCACCAATTGGGACCAAGGAACCACGGAGCTCCTGGATTGGAGGCTTCAGCTCCCCGGATGCCGCACCAATCAGAGCAGGGAGGAGGAGCAACACAGTCAGGGCCCCCTCAGAGAGAGAGAGTTCAGGAATCCACCGATACACACAACTCCTGGGCTGCGGCTGTAACACCCTGTTAGTAGACCAGGATACCAGAACATCAGATTCTTTCGTTAGTCCGCCGGCCGGGTCTGAGAGCCGAGGAAGCCCTCAGCCTCTGTCTGGGTCTTAAAGAGGTGCACTTCTGATCCGCGGAACATCTTTATTTTAGCCGGGTAAATCAGGAATGGAATAAAACCGAGTTTCTTCACTGTCTCCATCGCTTGAGAAAATGATTACTGTAGTCCGCAGCAAAGCAGATCTATTTGCTGTTGACCTCAATCCGAGAGACTCTGGCTGCCTTCAAGATGTGGTCCCGGTCTGTGTAACATAGCATCTTGCAGATCAGGGTGCAGGATGCGGTGTTGCTTCTCTGGTCCTATACAATGAGCCCACGTCACCTCCATCTTCCCATTGGTGAGAGCAGGGACCCATTTAGTGAGCGAGGATGAAACAAATTCCGACGCATCGCCTTTTTCAAATTCTTCTGGCAGGTTGATAATGCCAATATTATCTCTGCGGGACCTGTCCTCTAGCTCCGTGATGTTTGCTTCAAGTTTGCTGCATGTTGTTTGGAAAGACTGCTCGGATTTAGCCACCTGAGTGGAGAGCCCTTTGTGGTCCGTTTTCAGCTTCTTAATTTCATTTGAGTTCTTCATTACCTCTGTTTTTATATTGTCCATCCGTTCTTCAAACTGCAAACTGTTGCTCAATAAATGTTTGCTGCTCTTTCATAGCGGTAGCTACCATGGACAATACAGCTAGCTTAAATTACTCAAGGTTTTCATCGTCTTTCTGAGGGTCACACCTGGCTTTGCTTCTCAAACCTTCAGTCATCACATACACAGGAGTTACGGAGACTCGGGCAAAGAGCTGTCAAGATAACGATGCAAGATAGATGGATGATATGTAAAAGTTGGGGGAAAGGGCAAGAGCAACCACGCTATGTGGCCATCTTGCCTGCAGGTCATGTGCGTCCTTGAGCCCAAACGGTTTGTAAAAATGGGCTATACAAACAAATTGCCTTGCCATAGTTCATTCCTGACACACTGCAAAGATTTGGGGGTGGTGGAGGTTCTTGGGTAAAAGCAATTCATGTGTATGATGCAAAAAAACTGTTAGTATTCACTTAGTTTATTTTAATTTAGTTTATTTACAAGTATTGTAATTTACAATTAATACTGCATAGAGTGCAAGTAGAGCCATAAAACCCAAAGGGCTTTTTTTGAAGCCCCCATCTAAGAAATATTTGAATCAGTGATGCCAAACTAATCACAAAAACTGTTTGATAACTACAAAAATAATAAATAAACTGCATGTGAGAGAGAATAGTTTTTACCATAATGATCTGCGCAATAGTATGATTAGGATCAATACATTATGTATTCAGAAAAAGGAACGAAAATAATCAGTCCTCTGTGGCAGCTGCAGGACTGACAAAACTCAGACTAATCCACGCTCTTTGCACCGAAGAGCAAAAACCAATCAGATGCTTTCATGTCTAGTTCTGTATCCATCCCCCTCTATCCCTGCCTCCTACGCGTGTGCACAATCTTCACGTGTCGCTGTTGCCAGAAGAAATCAGCATACAGAGTTACAGCAGAACGGATTTCATGCTCATTTATGAGCAATGGCTGAGAAAATGCAGCCCCAGTTACTACTTCCAGTGTTACTTGTAACGGCTCGCCCCGAGAAAAAGGCAAGGAAGAGAAAGCCGGAGGCTGAAAAGGCTGCTAACAAAAAGGCTCTGGATAAAGCCAGAGGTCAAACCAGAGTAAACATCGGTGTTGCTTTTGTGGAGACAACTGAGGGATTTGAAGGGCCTGAAAAGTGATGCTGAGGTTGCTCTCTTTCTGTTGGACAGGTAATTATATGTTTTGTTTCGGGGAGGATTTGTTATTTTTATGAAATGTGTAACTTTTGCTAATGTAGCTACTTTTGTAGCTTATATTAGCCTAATGCTAATATTAGCTTCTCTGTGGGTTTAAAACGGGTCAGTGACGCTAGTATTGAATAGATTATGCCGCTTCTCATTTTCGTGTGGTGTGCGTTCCAGTTTGTGGGGGCGTGGCTTGGACGTACACACTGATGGGAGGGGGAGGAGGGGGGTGGAACTCAGGGGAGGTGCTATTTTCAAATCTTGCTAGCTCTCTTGCTAGCTCTCCAAGATTACCAAGCCCAGTTTTAAGATGGACCAATTGTGGCATATAGGCAGACAAGCATTAGCATCTTTCATCAATAAATCTAAGTTTGAATGAGAAAGAACTAGGGTTGTGTCATCTGCAAACATTTTTGAAAAAAGGAATATTTGAGACGAGCAAATCATTTACATGGATAAGAAATAATGATCCAAGAATTGATCCTTGAGGGACTCCACAAAGTAATTTAGCTTTTTTGGAATAGCAATGTTTTAGTTGAGTTTTCTGTTCTTGTCTCGTCACTTCCTGTTTTAGTTTGAAGTCCTAGTCTTACCCCTGACTTCCTGTCAAGTTTCCCGCCTGTGTGACTGTGTGCTCCGCCCTAATGTGTTTCACCTGTGTCTTGTTGTCTCCCTTCCTCTTGTGTATTTTAGTTGCGTCCTCCTTCCTTTCTGTGCCAGATTGTCTTGTCCCTTGAGTCAGCATTCCAGCATTGTCTTTTCCTCGTGAGATTCCCTCTGTGTGACCGTGTTTTGTACCTCTTGACTACTGAGTTCTTGCCTGCCAGATAACTGTGCCTTTGCCTCATCGTATTGATTTCCTGGTTTGACCCTGCCATCGATAAACGACTCAGAGTAAGCCTGAGCCCTCTGATTCAGTTATTGTGTCTGCATGACCCATACCTGATAGATACCAACAGACAATGAAGTAGTCATAGACAACAGATGTTTCTCAGTTGCTCCTACAGGAATTTATGGTACAGCACATTTCATAGGGTTATCGTGAGTTCATCATGCCATCCACATTTCAATCAATTGGATCAGGGTTTAATCATTCATTGGCAGTTTAAGTGAGTATAAGGAAAACTTCAAATTTCCACCACAGGGTTTTCCTGGGAGTTTTTACTCAGTCTATGTGAGGGTCTAGGGGCAGAGGATGTTGTTATGATGCTATGTAAAGCCCTTTTAGACTAAGTGCTTGTAAAAATGGGCTATACAAGTGAACTTGCCTTGCCTGTGTTGATAACCACACCTGTGCCTCATTTCTCCCTCATGTATTTATCCTCAGTGTTTTCTCATTGTCCTTTGTTGATGTATCTGTGTCCATGCCCTGCATCATGCCCTGAGTTTCATCCTCTGTGTTTGTGATTGTGTTACTTCATTGATTTGCTGTGTACTTCATGTTCTTGTCAGCATGTTCTTATGTTTTTTCCTGTAATTAAATAAACTTTTTTGTTCTCTCCACCATCCTTTTCTCTGCATTTGTGTCATGGCCTTTCTAACTCGCAACAGAACGAACTGACCAGAATGGACCCAGCAGACCCACTTTTAGGGCAAGAACTCTATGAACTGAATTATGATCTGAAGTACTTGGTCGCTCAGTGCAGGAAGGAGTTCGGCTCAGACCACAGAGAAGCTGCCCGCTGCCTGGCATATGCCAGGATCATGGAAGCTCCTTGGCTGCTTGGGTTCTTGCCAGGATTCAGTCAGGCAACATTCAGCAGGCAAACCCACAGCCACCTCCAGAGTTTTCTCTGGTTGAGCTGCAGCTACCTCCTGTCCCCTCACCAATCTCAACCCTTGCTGGATCTTAGCTTCCTACCATTGACACCAGGGGCCACAGCCTACCAAGTCTATTCCTGGTTGCATGGAAATAGCACCCAGCTCAGAGGGGGTGGTCAGAGCAGCAGGGAGGAGACATATGGGACGAAGACTCCCCAGCTGTGATATGCCTCAGCCCGTGGTTTCCTGTCTCCAACCTAATGCTCAGCAGCCATTCTTGGGTCTCATCAACTTCTGTCTGTCGCCAGTGATGTGTCCAGCTGCTGTCGCCATTGTCCAGCTGCTGTGTCCAGCCAGTAATGTGTCTGGGTCCTGTTTCCAGTGTCCAGCCGGCAGTGCATTCAGCTCCTGACTCCAGTATACAGCTAGTCATGTGTCCTGCTGCTGTCTCCAGTGTCCAGTCAGCAGTGCGTCCAGCTCCTATCTCCAATGTCCAGCCAGTGGTATGCTTGGCTCCCTTCTCCATTGTCCAGCTGGTGGTTTGTCTGGCTCCTGTTTCCAGTGTCCAGCCAATGGTTTGTCTGTCTTCTGCCTCCAGGGTCCAGCCAATGGTTTGTCTGGCTCCTGCCTCCAGGGTCCAACTGGCAGCATGTCCAGCTACAGCCTCCTGTGTCCAATCATGCATACACCCCGCGGTCCACACCCCTGGTTTACATGTTGCCTCTTCCAAAATCAGGGATCCTGGGTGATCTTCTTGATCTTCCTCCTGAGTCACCATCCATGGCAGATATATTGCCCCTTCCAGCACTGAGGGTCAAGCACTTCACCTGTTCTGGCAGTCTGCCTCACTCCTTGTCCTGTTCTTGGTCTTCAGTTGACAGTCTCCACCACAGTCCCTGGTCTCCAGTTGGTGGTCCACCTCCCATGCCATGTCCTTTAACCATTTAATCATTTGTAAGCAGCATCATAAAAACCTGTTAACTATCATATCACAGTTCTATCATATTTTGTTGTATATTTATACAACAAAATATGATAGTTAACGGAAGTAAATTCATTATTTTCAAGTGAAAGGTAACATTGAGGCTCAGATGAAGCAAAGCCATGTAAATGGATTGATTTTTCTGAAAACCATACTGGGTGATTGTATAGAACTGAATGGGAATCTAAATGAAAAATAATTATTTTATATACATTTTTTCCCTATATTTTTGTTATTCATCAGTATTTACATTCACAAATTGGAACCTGTCAGACAGATATGACTCAAACCAGGATGGATCCTTTAATCCCAATTTCTTGGTCCAGTGTCTGTAGGAGATCATGTGAGCGGAGTGGACCGGGTGAAAATTTCCGATCCTCGTTCACATATCGTCAATTTGTGCTGCTCTTCAGCTCTACCTGGTTCTGCACATTCTCCACTCTGCTCAGCTCCATCATAAATTTTATCCTGCTCCACTCGCTCACCACTCCGCTCAAAAAAAAAAAAAGGACTGCATCATACAACCCTGTTATCTTCTGTTCAGAAATAAAACATGAGCCTGGCCGTTTTTCCCCAGGCTACATTATTTCATTTCATTTAAAAACTGCCACAACCGGCACGTGGGTGCACAGGTGCATTCTGGGTGGGGCATGAGTGGCTGGAGCAAAATTTGAGAGGGAGATAAGGCTCCACTCAACACAAAATCCATCTGCTCCCCACTCCACTCCACTTACATGCTCTGCTTTGTAGTAAAATGCTGTGATTAATAGTGTCAAATGGAGCACTGAGGTCCAGAAGTACAATTTCAGAGACAAGACCTCTACTGGATACAAAGATCATTGGGGACTTTTACCAGTGCTGTTTCAGTCCTGTGATATTTTCTAAATCCAGATTGGAAAGCCTTTAAAAGCTCATCACAGTGCAGATGTTCATGTAGCTGCTCTAGAACAACTTTCTCAAGGATCTTAGAGACGTAGGGAAGGTTGGATATAGGTCTGTAGTTTACCAATACATCTGGGCAGAGGTGGGTAGTAATGTGCTACATTTACTCTGTTACCTTTACTTTTGTAACTTTTTGGATAAATTGTACTTGTAAGAGTAGTTTTAATGCAGCATACTTTTTACTTTTACTTGAGTATATTTGAGAAGAAGAAGCGGTACTTTTACTCCATTACTTGAGCTACATCCCGCTTGCTACTCGCTGCTTATATTTTTATCAAATGCGTGATCTGTTTGTTTTGTTTTACTTCCACGAGAGGCTCTATCACATGACTGCATTTCACCAATTAAATGTAGCCACTAGCAACATTGAACCCTGTTCACCAATCAGGCAGAGCCAGGCAGCCACATGACTGCACACAAAATCTCCACAGTAAACAGAGGCAGCCACTTCGCCTCAAATTTGAGGAAACACATTGCGATTAGCAGATGTGTTGTGGCTCTGAATAGGCTGCTGACGTCAGCCCTGGTATATGTGAGGGGTGATGGTTGACAAGGTGTCTACTAGGAGTTAATGGACGACATGGAGGGGTGAACCGTCCAACACGAAGCGTGACAGACAGACACACACACACACACACACACACACACTCTCACAAACACACACGGGGTCACAGACAGTAGATACACACACAGAGAGACACACACATGGTGTCACACATACATAGAGTCACAGACAGACAGAAGGACTCACAAACACACGCACAGTTTATGGACAGTTCATAGACCTCTGTATGCAAGTATATGTAAGTTATTGTGGCTGAATTAATTTATGTATTTAATTTATTGTCTTAGTTGTTTAGTGATGTTCTTTGGCAAGATCTGAATTTGTTCATTGCTTTTTAATTTTTTCGTGTACTTGATAACATTCATGTCCTCATTATTAAACAAGTAAATCACAGGTTACTCAGCAGTTACTCAGTGCTTGAGTAGTTTTTTCACCAAGTACATTCTTACTCTTACTCAAGTAAATATTTGGATGGCTACTTTTTACACTTACTTGAGTAATATTATTCTAAAGTAACAATACTCTTGAGTATTAACTTGAGTACAATCTTTGGCTTCTCTACCCACCTTGGTATCTGGGTCAAGAGAAGGTTTTTTGATAAATTGTGGATTAATGACAGCCACCTTAAAGGCCTGTGGCACATAACCTGTGACTAAGGAAAAATTAATGTGGATCAGTAGTATAAAAACATCCTTGAGTTTTTTTTGGGACTGGGTCAAGCAAACATTTTGATGACTTAGATGAGGTAATTGCTGCATGGCTCAACAGCACCATAATACCCATGATAAGTCCCTCCCTGTTTTTTTTTCTTAACATGGGTATTGATTGCTGTTAATGGTAGCCAGGAGCATTGAATGTACATCAAGCATCACCCATGGGATTGTGGCTAGCTGCACTCTTCACCTGCTGCTGTGAAGAACTTCTGTCCCTCACCTTCACTTACTCTTGCAGTCCTTACTGATGAGACAAGTGAGGATGAAACAGGGGAATATGATGAAAATGTTGAAAACATTTGTGGAATGAAATCATATAGGCCATACTTGAGCCTAGAGCTAAAACATAGTTGTGATGCTAGTGAGAGACAGACACAGGCCCTTCTCCTCAATGGAACTGATGGCTCCACAGAGTCAGCACAGACATAGTGTCAGCGCCTACTCATATGTCAGCACAGAGAATGTGACAGTGACTGATAGGAAATATTGTTTGGGGGAGTGGCAGAAAAAAATCACAAACAATTTAAACTGGATGCAAAATTAGAATGTCCTGGAGTGCAGGATGACCCATCAATCGTTTGAAATCCAGCTCCAATCCAGCCAAAGAAAAAGCAGCTGTTTAATGAAAGGTTACTGATTTCGAGTTTGTATACATAGGCATACAACTAAATGGACTCGGCCATTGAAGTCTTGACCGCAGGCACAAGACTTCAAACAAGAGAATCTGTCCTTTCAAAGTTACATAAAGAACAGTCCAACAACTGTCATTCTGCTGACATTGTGCATTGTGCCAGTAACACATGGTTTTCATTCTGTCCGTCATGTTTGATCCAGCCTCCACCGTATGTCGAGTGAGCATCAGCTGCAGCGTGCCTGAGAGTCTGGCACCAGAGATGAGCAATATTTCCTGTCTCATGAACCAGTCTGCCATCTAGTACTCCCATTAAGCTGACCTGCTCTCCCTGCCCACCAGAAGCTGCCTGCATCAGCTGCCACATCTATTGCACGTCTGCCCGTCCTGGGTGAGGGATCCCTCCTCTGTTGCTCACCCTGAGGTTTCTCCAATTTTTCCCTGTTAAAAGAGTTTTCTTGGGAGTTTCTCTTCAGTTGATGTGAGGGTCTAAGGGCAGAGGATGTTATAATGATGCTGTGTAAAGCCCTTTCAGACAAACTGTTTATAAAAATGGGCTATACAAATAAAATTCCCTTTCCTTGCCTTGCCTTTCCTTGATGAAGATCCCAGTTATTGAAGAGAAACATTTGCCCTTAGTGTTTCAACAGTTTCATTTAGAGCACATCAATTAAGCTGAGGTCACAACTTGAAAGCGTGTGGTTCAAGTAACTGTTCAGTTGTTTCATGTCAGACCAATTACACAAGTAGTTTCCTAAACACTGATACATGCTGGCCCATAGTGACTTCAGAAGCTCTGAGATCAGAGTCCTGTCCCTGCTTTGGGTCCAACAGGTTTTTAATCACTGTTTGAATCTCAAAGTCTAATGAGACATTCTCTACCACATAATCAGGTGCAAACATCAAAAAGTCCTGTGAAAGAGTCTGAAAGTGTTGGTCATTTAGCCTATCTGTGTGATTTATCCCATCTCTCTCATCCACCACAGTGTGATAATTATTTATTGACATTTGAATTAACAGATGTAACATTTAAGTGGTTTGGGATGTGACATAAAGACAGCTAAACTTTTACCTGGGATGTCTTGTCTAATTGCACCATGACTCAGGTCAGAACATGAGCCAGATCTGACAGTGTAGACCCAAACTGCAAATGGTCTGTGTGTCAGAGATGCTCAGTGGGTAGATGAGTCAAAATTGCACTTGTGTCAAATGAACATCAAGTGAAAACGATTCCTTGCAGCTATATTTGTCATGTGAAGATGACCAGATGCAGGTGCACTGCCATGGTGACCACAGTGACTATTAAGCACAACACAAACATTCCTGCTGATTTCCACAATATCACTCCTATCCTATTTTGCAGTTTATGTCCATTCACTGAGACTCTTCTGACTGGAGGAAGACTCATTCTAGTTATCTTCATCCTCCAAATATATTGAAAATAAAGAGACAAAACAAAACACTGGCTTAAGCAGCAGCAGAAATGTGAACATTCATTTCTCACATGTAGTTGTCAGTATAGCATTTTACTAATGTTTAATGTCAAATTTAACCCGTGTTTTAACCTGTAACTTATTGCAACTGTGTTTATCTATTCATGGTACTTACTCACTGTATCCACTGCATTATTCACTGTATATGTATTATTGCATTTATATCCTATTCTGTATATTTTCTAAAGTCTGACCAGGGACAAAGACTGCAAATTAGCTACTCAATTAGCTTAGTAAAGTGCATAAGAAGAAGGGTGTAGGGGGAAGTGTAAAAGTCCTGTACTATGTGTATGAGCGTATGTGAATGTGTTTAATATGTGTATGTATGCATGTGTGCGTATGAGTGAGAGAGGTGGGGGGGCAGATAGATAGATAGATAGACAGACAGACAGACAGAGAGACAGACAGACAGATAGATAGATTGACCGACCGACCGACAGACTGATTGATTGATTGATTGATTGATAGGTACATGCATACATACATACATACCTTGAAATAACTTAAAATTGGCAGGACTAGATGAGCCATTATCAATGAATTTACAGTTTGTTTGTTTTTTTTGGAGGAGCGGGGGTAATTTAAAAAAATTGACATCATCTGACACTTTTTAATCATCAAATCATCTCACTGACCTGTGTACATTTTTTTCCACTCAAAAACCTCTTTTGCTGATGAGATGAAATGTTAATCTGTCATAATATTACCATGTACTTGAATTAGTGTACTTCAGGCAATTAGCCATTTCAAAAACAAATGAGGTAAACAACTTCCCACTACAAGTTGCCCCAGTACAACCCTCCTACTTTGTTGTTGTATTCATGTTGCTGGATATGACAGAGGTTATTTCTTTAGAGCATTAGACAACGGTTTTGTAATTCAAGGAAAAAATTATCATAACTTGTGTGTTGCCTTTAAGGCGTTTCTGTTGTTCATTTGACACATATAGTTAAACTAATTCATTTATGAGTGATAATGTAAAAAGAAAAAAGAAAAAAAAAAAAAAATGATGGTTAAAAATGTTAAAAGGTTTTTCAGGAGGATTTTATTTTGAAGGCCACGATGTCATCACTTCCTTTAGAGTCGCCGGTGTTGAATTTACGTCCTGTTTACTTTTCTTTTCTCGAGTGAGCCAGCCTCGCTAACTGTGTGCTGGAGCTGAATGCAGCTGTACACTAAGAAGCATTATACAGGCAACGCCGTGAGTGCATATGTGTTGTGTTAATGATGTTGAAAAGCATAGAGATGATCGGTAAAGAAAAGTATATTTTATTTACGGTTAAAAACACGATATCTTTCGTTTACAATTACAGTTTTCACCAGCGTCATTGAAGACTCCAGAGTAAAAGTCGAATCTGCAACTATGGCTGATGTTTTCTTTGGACACGGTTTAGCTGGATGTTAAAGCAGGATCGTTACATTCTGCATGAGAACATTATAACTTGAATTAAGTCTAGCCCTCAGGTCCTCCTCAGACCTTTTGTGGCCATTTTTGTCTTTTTTTTTCATTTGGCCAGCATTTTGGCTGTGTTAGGGCCTCAGACATGATTTCCTGTAAAGCAGTTTCTTTTTTGAAACATTTTTTGTATCTAGTGTCATTTACTCTCATAGGTCTATTATATAGCCCATCGACTTTTTTACCCCTTTCATTACCCTCGGGCCTTTTGTGGCCATGCACCAAAAAACTGCTATAAAATCATCATATATCAATATTTTTTTCTACTTTTTTTGCACAGATCTCTTAAACCCCTTCAGCTCTGCTCAAAAATACCAAATAATCAATCATTTTCAGAATTTTAACCCTTTAAATGCCAGTTTGAATACATGGTGTGTCTGTGTTAAAAAAAAATATAAAATGAGATATTTTAAATAAAATGAATAGCAGGCGGTTGGGGCATTGCAGGTGATTAGAGGCTTGGACATGTCAAAGATTAGCAATAACATTGACTTCATTGCCTAGTTTTTGTGCAGTTTTTTGGTGTGTGGCCACTTTTGGCTCAAGGGTAACAAAAGGAAGTTTTCTGGAAGAGGGCTAGAGTGGCTCTGATGTTTTGAATATGTTAACAGGAGTAATATGACTCACTGATATTATTACATTTATCTGTTGAGGGGGAGAGAAGGAAAGAAGGAAGACAGTGATGAAATAAGATTTAAGAAAAGAAGGAAAGAGTGAGGGAAGAAGGGTGCAAGAGAAGGAGTAAAAAAAAGGAAGCTGACATGGAATAAAGATATGTAGGAAGAGGGAGAGAGAAGGAGGTACAAGTAAATGAGTGGAGAAGTAGAAGAAGAAGAGTGTGTAGAGAGGTAATGAGGGGGACAGGGGAGAGAAGAGCGACTACAACACTCATTAAAGAAAAGAAGAGCTCCATTTACCAGCAAACTGCCCGTGAGTGTGCGTGCGTGTGTGTGCATCTGATGGGTGTATTTATACACTCCAGTGGCTGCAGGGCTGTTATCTGTACCTCAAAAGTACAATTATGGCATATAAAGGAACTTCATGGCACTACACACACACACACACATACACACATACACACAGCTGTTCTAGACTGCAGTAGCTCCTAGCTTCTAATTACATATTGATACAGCAACACAAAGCTAGTCTCTTCAAGTTGATCAGAATAAAACTGAAGCTGTGTACTGTAAACACACACACAGACACACACACCCACACACACACACACACCAACTGTTATAATGCCTAAAATTAATGAGCTGAATTGAGACTATCAGGTGGAAATGGCGTTGCATTCTGATGAGAATCCATAAAGCAGATCCTTTATTATGGCTTTATGAAGAACTGAAGCATTGCCGAAAACTTAATAACATTGTTTGGCTGACTGGCTACGTGCCTGATATCTTAGCTGTGTGGGGGAAAATTTTCATACTGAATTACTTTTGTTTAATCTTTTTTCAGTCTCCCACTCTCCACCACAAGTAAAGCAGATTCAGAGTGAAGATGCAGTAGAGACAGAAGTTGAATTTCTATGATTCCATGGGCTTTCAACTCTTAGAGCAGTCAGTAAATAATCATGTCATTGCTCATCATGATCATCAGTTGGTGACTAGACTCACTTTGAGCAGTTAGTAGTAATAGGTTGATGTCATAACTGGGTCAGTTTCACATTATTTTCTCAACAATATTTTTAGGTTATATAGTAATTCAATTCATATTTACCTGGCTGCTCAACCTTTTTTACAGTTCACACACAGGATGGTCACTGGCTGTAGAATTTTACAAAAATAATTAACAAGGACAATTGAGGTCGTGAAGTCAGTATAAAACACATTGGGATTATATTTCATCCTCCATATATTAGCTGTGTGTCTGTCACATCAAAGACTAACTTCCACACATGGTGAATGACAACAAAGTTTTTCTGAATGTGAATGACGACCATACTGAGCTTATTTAAACTTACATGCTGAATGTATTATTTAATCCAAACCTCACAGATTCCTTTGATGCCATCGCTTTCTCATGACAGAGTTTTCCCCACAGGAGAGCATCTGGTGTGTTATTTCCTGTCTTAAATCATGAGGCAGTATGAAAGGATCACTGTGGCAGAGGACTTAAGGCAAACAACATGCTCTTCATCAACTTTGTTTGCTGGCTGGAATGAAGTTCTCTGGATTCTTGCAGAACTCAGTTATATCCACAAAGTGAACAAACTCCTATCTTCCACAGTCGAGAGTTTGAAAGAAGCTCAGTATTATTATATATCAAACAATAAAGTCTTTTGAAGACATCCAGGACAAAGTTTCACCCTGTGTGATCAGGATATCGAGAAAACATTTTGATTTGTTCACTTAAATGTTTTTCTGTTTGTATTTTAATGTGGGGGTGAGTGTCACTCTACTATGTATTGGGAAAGTGCACCGAATAGGTTGTAATTGTGTAAAAGTGTCAGGGGTTTGAAGGAGCTGGACCCAAATGCAGACTCACCCGCTGGCTGGACACTGGAGACAGGAGCCATACAAACCAGCAGCTGGAAACTGAAGACTGGGGCCTGGTGTGCTACCAGCTGCACTCTGGAGACAGGAGTCAGACGCGCTGCCAGCTGGACAGTGGAGGGAGGGGTTGGGCGTGCCGCTGGCTGGACACTGACCTCTAACACCAAGGCAGGAGTAGTGTCTGCTGCAGCCCCCAATGCTGAGACACACTATTAGAAATAAAAGTTCTAACTAGAACCATATAAGGTTCTTCGGCTTGTACTGTGCCCTTGCCAACCCATACATGGATTTCGAATGATGTCCATGAGCATGCCCTCCACCTGTGTCACTGACATGTCAGCTGCCCACTTGTGACCTGATCTAGTGGTGACACCTGCACCTCAGACACTGACATCACTGGAGTCTCGGAACATCATCAGAACCTTTTGCAACCTTGAAATCCTCAACCACTGAGTAGCTGCAACTGGCCGGAACTTATATAAATGCTTACCAATGTGAAGTTCGGTGGAGTGCAAAGCCACTTGCAGAGGTGTTTATTTGCTTGTCTTTTTAACCCTTTCATTGTCATTGGCACTTCATAATTGACAGTAGCCAGATGAGCCTTGGTAGGAGGCTGTTTTTCTGAATTGCTAAAATGCTAATTCCTCTTGTGTGAATCAGTTGCTCAATTGTCTAAACTCATTCACTGAATCAAACATCCTTTTGACAAAACCATAAGCTTCCTTCACCTACTAAAACACTATTTGCAGATCTCAGTTGTTCTTTTTGCAAAACTCTAAACACATTATCATGCAATAAAACATAGCTGCCACTGCGATGCACTTATGATGCATAATGTTAGCAACCAGTGGCAAAACATAAACACAAATAAAACATGTGTCATCTGTTAAACACAACAACTCGAAATTGATCATACTTGTTTCTCATGATGTGACAACCAATATCAGCCAGTTCAGAGTGCAAGCAAGTTGGTCCTGCAAGCTTTTACCAACAATGGATAAACACAATCAGAGACACGGTAGAAAAGTGCATGGAAGAGGAGGGGGACAAGAAGGAGGAAGGGGAAGAAGAGGAAAATGAAAAGTGGTCATTTCCAATGAATTTCGGGCTGCTGTCAAAGACCATGTCCTTGTGCATGGAATGACCATGATGGAACATCAGTTGATTCTCTGTGTCAACCATAATCCTGAGATTTATACGAGAGAATGGGTGAGGTGTACTTTACTGTACTATTTCATCATTGAAAGTTTACAGTACTGCTGTGTATATTTCAAAACATGACATAACAAATATTTTGCACATTCACCCTTTGTAGAGACCAAGACCGCCATAAAGGAGTGGGAGGACACCCATGTTCAATAGCATCACATTACATACATGTAGGTGAAGAATTTTTTGTAGAATGTTGTACTCCACAGCATAATCTGAAGTATTTACAAAACTACATCTGTATACAGGCAGAGAATGTTTGAATTTTGATGCCATTGAGAGACTCTGTGAATGCGCTGTTTTTTTTTTATGGTGTAGTATGTAGTGACTGCTCAGTAGTGTTTATGTTTTGACCATTTAGTGCAAGATCTGAAAGTACTGTTTAGTTTTGAGCACAGGTAAAACTATCTTGAGGCAATGGTTTGGATTTGCAGAAAGAATCAGAGGCTTTGTGAATGTAGTTTGAGAAAAGAGTTTTGTGTTTATAATTCTGAGAAAAGGGCAGGAGGATTCAAAAAATGTTTTATCTATTGTGAAAAACTGTAATAACAACAAAAGCAGTTGGGATCCAGCAGTATACATTGCTTGAACTCTTGAACAGATGAGATGAGAAGACAACAGAAAAGACAGAAATAATTAGCTAAGGCATAAGGAGCTCATTAAAAATGAAGTAGCTGTTATATTGTATTTAGATGGTGTGGGTCAAAGAGAGTGGATGATGGGTTGAGTAAATAATGAGAGGAGAGGAGAAGGATGGATCCTCGATGCTAAGTCAGCTGGCATGTACTGTAAATCCTTCACCCTGTAAATAATTCATCCTCTCTTCTGTCTGTGCTGATGGCCACTTTTATTTTATCACTCATGTTCACTATCTCAGTCATACACTTGACACCTGAACTTAGAGTAGCACAAACAAACTTCTGTTCATCAGACAACTCCCCCCCCCGCTGCACCACCAGCCTCAGTACCTTGTGCTCTGTCATTCCTGTCCATCTTTATTGCTCTCACCTTCTTACAGCTGCTTTATTGACCACCTTAAATAAATTCATTTTTGTTCCAGTCTCCTAAATCTGGAAACTTGACAAAACCACACTGCAGGGTAAACTGAATTGTTGTGGAATGAAGTTGAGTGGTGTAAAGGTAGCGGAGGAGATTTTTTCTGGAGCATTTTTTTTGCTGTATTGCTTGAAACCCTCTTCACACTCCAACTGCTTTTTCATAAAAATGAAAATGCGAAACGGACAATCCTGGAAAAAAAAACAACATCCGATCATTTTGAATGCCACAAATTCACAAAGGATCATAATGCCTTAGAAACAGGACCATCCCCTCAAAGCTGAGGCACTTGGTTTTTTTCTTTGCTAAAGATTTTGTTGTGTGATTCTGTGAGTTTGTCCAGGTTGCTTCAATGTAAAGAGTTAAAAGTTTTGTCTAATTGAGATGGGTCTTTGTTTTTATACTTAATAATTTATTTTTGTCGCACTCTGTTTAATGTTGAGTATGTTCAGTATAAATAAAGTCATATAAATAATCAACTTTTGATATAATGTATGTTTTTTTTGGTGATAAATTACTTTAAACAGCAGAAAATCTGAGGAGCTGAAAGAGCCAGCTTTCTTTAGTGAGCTGAGCCAAAAGAACTGGCTCTCCAAAAAGAGCCGGAATTCCCATCACTAGAAAGGTGAAGGGTTTAAAGGTAGATGTCCATGTAAAGCAAGGCTAGGCCCTGTATGAACACTGTAAATATCACTATCCAACCTTGCAGAAGGGGGTTTACCTGATATCCGTGCTATTGATCTGTAAGTAAATAGTCAACCAGTAAGAAGATAGGCTCACAGCCTTTCTCTTCTTGTCTCACCAACCTGTTTTTACTTGAGCTCCAGAGAGAAGCCTGAGAAAGGAGATATAAAACTACACTGAAAGTGCATCTACATGGACTTGAGTATCCTGATTATGATCAGATTTTTGGGTATCCTGTTTTTGTGCATGTAAACATCATATTCATTTCAGAACCCCGGATATGCAAGTATCCCAGTTTTGAGAAACACAGTTTTGCCAGAGAACTCTGAAAGAAAACCGGACACTGTGCATGTATATGCCTTATCCCGGTTTCTGATAGCTGCAACTACAGGTGTGGGCAATGAAAAAAATACGTCATATGTCACACACAGTGCGTTTCCATGGACTTAAACATCCCAGTTACGAGCAATATCCTGTTTATGATCACATTCGGGATACTGCGTTTACATGCACACAGAGAAACCTGGCTATTAATATCCCTGTTTACATGATGAAAACCAGTATCCCGGTTTCTGATCACTGCATCTTATTAGTGCAGGTGCCTGTGAGGTTTATTTAAGACAAACCACAGCAATTTTGAAATCTCTTGTGGGTTAAGTACTGTTAAACCTCGATCTCGTTGCAAGTACGGCTCATTCATCTTATATTTAGCAATGGGGGGAGAGCAACAACAGATGTCCTCACCTCTGACCAGTGTCTACCTGTCACTGCCACCATGTAGGATGAGGGAGAGGTGGATGAAAATACACAGTCATGAACAGTGATACACGATCGTGTTAGTGGAGTTTATGGATTCTGAATGGAGGGCTTCTCATTTATTTAACCATCACAATTACTCCGAAGCTGTTTAATTACGGTAAAAACGTCATATAGTTAAGCTAAAAATCTTCATCCAGGAACTATCAATCATCTAGTTTGTCTTTAAATCCACAAATACATGTCATCACAGAAAACTTTTAAAATAAAACACTGAAGGCCAAAATGAACTTTAAATGAGTGACCCAAGAAGAGAACACAGACTTACTGAGAAATTGCTTTTAGTTTTGAGCTTTAGTAAATAATAATGAATGGGGCAATGGATTCCAGGCAGGCAAGTGGAGATGAAATGATGAAATGAGGAGGCCAGAACAGGGTGGGGAATGGACAATGAGGGGTGGGAGATATGTTGATATGCACAGGACAAAGGGAAGCTGGAATCCAGTGAAAATGCACAGCTTTTGGGGAGGTGAACTGTGCGGTGGACGTGGCAGGCACAGTCAAACATGATTCCAAACTCATGAAGTCTCAGACTGCTGGACCCCTCTGTTTACTGTATGGTGGTAAGATGGGCCATGTGAAGACAGACACACCTGATACGCACACATGCATGCACATAAGCACATAAACACACAGATCCTCAGGGTTCTTCCTTATGGGGACCAGGCCCTTGATCAAGAATTTTTTTGAGTGGACATTGTAATATCTGTAGTTTGGCAAAAAGCTGGCGCTGAAAGGAGAGGCATCATCTGAATGACAAACTCAAGGACAGGAAATGAACATCCAATGCAGATGTAGTGGCAATTTGCACAAGTATGGTTGGATTAAGGTGTTTGTGGCCTCAGGGAAGACATTTGCTCTTGGACCTTAAAGGTTCCATATTATACTGGTTTTCAACCATTTCACATAGGTCTAAGTCAGGGGTGTCCAAACTACGGCCCGCGGGCCAACTGCGGCCCGCGGTCCATTTTTAATTGGCCCGCAAGAATTCTTTTAAATAGAATAGAATATGGCCCACACTTCAACTTTTGCCTGAGTGTATTGCACTTCTCCGTTTTAACACCAGGGGGAGCTACTGTTGATCAAGGCAGTTGCTCCAGCACACATGCAACAAATATCAATAATGCGCATCAATTCTGTCGCTACCCTGCTTTTGCGCACCACTTTCTTATATGTGTTTTTCTTGTTAACACAGAGTACACACCGCTATGCACAGCGCACACACTGCACACGCAAAGTCAGCTGATCTCATCTGATGAAGATTTGCTCCTTGATCAAAAGAGTTTGCCCGGATTTTTGGCACGAGTGGCGTCGGATCAGCACCGCAGCTGGATGGCCCGATTTACATACCCAGCGCAGCTGATACTCACCAGAATAATTTACTAAAATTATATGCACTCCTGTTATTAAGTCCAGTTCAGTCTGTTAATGTTGATAACCGTTTCAAACGAACGTTAATAGGTGTGTTGCTAACCCTAATAACTTAAATAACAAGCTTGAAATTTAGCCGTTCCATTTTCCACTTTATTGTTTTTTCTCTGTACTGTCAATCTTCTGTCTAAATCTGAGGCTGCTCTTCTGAGAATGAGCTACCAAAGCTTTTTCTGAATAAATCAGTACAGATCCATGTATGGAAAGCTGTGATGAAGGCAGTTTTGTTTTTAATTATATTCAACAATATAACATATTTGTCCACTTTTAATTGATTTTTCTAACTTTAATACACTAAAGTTAAGGCTATATACCTACTTTCTAGTAAGTGGCCCAGCCCCTTTTATATTTTTATGCATGTGGCCCTCAGTGAAAAAAGTTTGGACACCCCTGGTCTAAGTGGTCCAACCACATTGTATTTGGAGTGTATTGCCCCATTCAATCTGTGGTGCCAAATCTCAGCAATCTAAAAGCAGCTCTCAAGAGCTCTCGAGACCAAAGCTGTTTCTGTGTCTGCACCTTGAAATGCAAATAAGATGATCTACTCCACACCCCTCACAGGGAGAGGGTATGGTTTTCACTACAAGTACCATGTGCTAATGTTGACAGAGGGATGGGCAATGATTTTCTAATTTTCTATCTTCAATAAAAAAAAAAAAAATCTAATAATTTATGAGACTATGGTCAAAATGTAAATGTTCCCTTTTTACTGGCGCAGAAAAAGGAGAAACATGGAAGGACTCCTACAGCCATCAAAGTTCTGTGTGAAACTGTCAAATAAAAAACAAGTGAAACTGAGGCGCAGTGCAAACTACAGGGTGTGGACTGTGATGAGAAGTGGCAGCCTACTGGAGAATAATGACGTAGTTTTACGCCGGGAGAGGAGACTTCATGCTCATTTAGATGTAGTCTCATTCCGCGATGAGAGTGGTACCGCTGTGATGAGAAGTGGTACCGTTACAATATTCCCCGGTACTGCTCCTCCAGTACCACTTCTCATTTCAAATGATTGACAACAGAGAGAGAGAGAGAGAGGGAGAGAGAGATGCTTGTTGCAGCTGATAACTTCACACTGTGCTTGCTTCTTACTGTTGCCATGGTTCTGGAAAAATCTCAGCAGGCAGAGATCACCTTTTTATAGACTGGGTCAGGGGCAGTACAAAGGCAATAGCAGGAGGTGGAGTTAGCTGCTCTTGATGTCAAGAGCAGCTGCATTTCCTACTGGTCCGTTTGGGCAGACAATCTCAAAAAAGTGACACAATCAATTAAGGGAGCAGACTTTTTTCACCTCCAGGTGTCATAGAAAGGCCATGGGAACACATACAACAAACCAGTATATAGTGGATTTTGCGTAATATGGGCTCTTTAATCAACACCAACAGCCACCTCCCATCCTCACTGTGCTGTGGATGTAATGCTAATAATGTTTGGCTGATGATAATTTCATTTAATAAACATATATGCATTGATATCCCCAGTTTCAACCAGCAAACGAAATCCAAGAATATTGTTCCAAACCATCAACACCATTGCTAGTCCCCCGCTAGCAATGTCCCAGTCTCTTCAGATCTGAACTGTAATAATTTCTTATCATTTCTTTCAATAAGGTATCTGAGGTAAGGGCAAATATCACCCCCTTCGCCTCCCCGGCTCCAGCCTGTCCTGTTAGGCAGGCCTCCCTCAGTTAGTTTCTCCTGAGTCACGCCGCATTACCTCACTGAGTTAGTAGGATCAATGAAGACCACCTGATGCCCTCTGGACGCTATTCCTACGTCCCTAGTGAAGGAGGTTATTGGCTCTGTTGGCCCCAGCCTGGTTTCCATCATAAACACTTCACTGCGATCAGGTTGTGTTCCCTCTTTATTCAAAATGCTGTTGTCAATCCTCTACTTAAAAAAACAATCTGGACCATCCCTCCCCAAAAATTACAGACCTGTTTCCAATCTACCATTTATTTCTAAAATTCTTGAAAAAGTTGTCGCTAACCAACTCGCTTCCACCAGAAACATTCTACAGAGGGGGGGCATTCCAAAGCCTCGGGGCCAAGGCTTTTAAGGCTCGATCACCTTCAGTTTTAAGCCTGATCTGGGGAATGACCCCCCCCCCCTTCCACGGCACACATTTTTAAGGCAAAACTAAAAACCCACCTTTTCTGTCAAGCCTTTTAATAACCTCTCTTTCCTCCTACTTTTCAATCTGACTTGTTCTTGTCTTCGATATCTTCTGTCTTGTTTTTATTGTTTTTGTGCTCTGTTCTATTGTTTTTATGTTCTATTTTTTGTTTTGTAAAGCACTGTGACCTTGTGCTGTGAAAAGTGCTATATAAATAAAAATATATTATTATTATTATTGTTAACTGTTTATTATAACCATATTTGTTGTCTTAGTTTGAGTATGAATGATAAAGAATTGAAAACTCATTCGAGCCAAGGATTACAGTATTACATGCGCTTTAGCTTGCAATTAGTCAAGCTATCAAAAATCCGACAACAGGTAATGAACCTCTGGCTCCAGATGATGCACCCTCTGTTCTCATGAGGTTTTGATATAATGAGTCAAAACGTAATGTTTCCAAAAGTCCCAGTTTTAACTTCCTGGTGTTTGTGGCTAGCTGGCACAAGGGAAACAGGTTCCAGAAGTGATGCTGAGCCACACAAACAACTGTCTAAACACAAGATGTAAATGTTCTTCATTTCCTCAGATGACCCATCTACTGAGGTGATAAAGAGCGAGAGAGAGAAAGTGTAGGCAGGGGGTGGGGGTAGAGATGGAGCCAGTGATTGAATGTTGTGGAGAGTGAGTGCAAGGAATGATTTGAGGCCTGCAGGTGTTTTCATATCCTAAAAGAGATCGATATTTGCGTCGGTTCTGACACTGACTGTACTGCACCGCTCCAAATAAATAACCATAATCACAAAACGCCCCAAGATTGACTCTCAATAGAATTATCATTCTTTTCTTTTTGGCAGATTTGGATATTGCTCCTTCAGGGTTTTCAAATGACTTTGTTGTTGAGTGTGTTGTGAGTGTGTGCAGGTTCTTGTTTATCTATATGTTGAGAGCAGTCAAATTTCACAGAATCAATGAACTATGGACATTTTCTAAAGTGTGTGAGGGCAATCTTGTGACAGTATAGATCTGTGCTGGTGTGTGTATGATTGTGTGTGTGTGTGCGTGTGTAGCCATGGGCTGTGAACAACAGGCCACAGTAATTGAATCTTCATCTCAGCCCTTAAGCCTAACCATTAGACAATAATAAGACACACACACACACACACACATTCATGCACGCACGCATGCGCACACAGACAAATGTACACTCTGCTTGTTCAGTCTCATTACAGGATCAAAACACTACAGGAGTAGATTCAGTCCTTCATCATTAGGAGCTGATGGCCCACTGTGTTGAAGCCCTCAGAGATACACAGACAGAAAAGTGATGAGAAGGAAATTGAGGGAAGTTGTGTTTCAAACAGAACAACTGTAATGAACACATAACAAATCTAATGGAAGCTTGATTCACCCATTGAACAACCAATTTGCTTTTCATCCTGGGAGAAGGGCGACCCTACATCAACACAGCTGAAAGAGTCATCATCACCAGGGCCTGAGAGAGGCTGTGGGTCCAGGTAGAGGGTGACTGCTGGGAACAGTGAGGCTTTTGGTTCAGACTCAGGACACATAGACATGAGTACTGGAGCGTGGTGCAGAAAGACCCTGGCCCCGGTCTCACTGCTGAGTAGTGTGCTGCTGACTAATAACTCTTGGTCAGAGCTGTCTCCTCTCTGCTCTGTAGTCACCACTACTTTAACTGTTGTCTTAATGGAGCTGCACACCCCCATCAGCCCCACTCACCCCCACCCTCCTTCATCTATCTAATTCAGCCCCACACTGCAAAAAGCAATAAAATGGATCCCCATAGAAGACTTTACATTTCAGAATAGAATATCAATGATCATAATAATAATAAAAGTGATTGTCTGATGCCCTGCACCAGACAACCCCCCCCCCCCCCAGAGGATCTAAACTTTATTACACCTTGTGATATGAAACAGTGGGCTGGAGGAGCAAGATGATAATTTATAGACTTGTAGGAGCTGACCTGTGTAACCTGGACGTGACGTTGCGTCACATGACCGGACGTGACGTTGTATCACATGACCGGCACATAAGCATCACATGACGACGCCGCGTTAGGAGCCGGCAGATTCAGTTGGAACGCTATCGCTATAGCTGCAGGAGCCTCTTGCCGAGTCGGGATTGCTGCATCGCGTTGCCGCATCGAGTTGAAGTTGAAGAGATAATGAGACTGGCGAGTAGGCTAGCATTAACGTTAGCAGGAGCTTATCCGCCGCTATTCATGTTAATGAACGCAGTTAGCGTTTACCGCAGCTAATCATGCCTGGCCCTCCAAAATGAATGGGAATGTATTTCCACTGCATCGAGTATATGAACTGTGACTGTGAGCTAATGTATTTATACAACAATGAATTTGGCAGCTACATGATTGTTGTTGTTATTGTGGTGACTTACCTTGTGATTTATGTATGATATTGATGTTCATTAAGTGCAATTAGTGCTTCAGTTGAATACTGTGTACACACAATTGATTTATTTTGTGGAACTTTGGTCCTGTTCTCCAGGCCAGGTTCTGGACCTGATGGCGAGCTAGTGGATAAGGCCTAGAGCCTCAGACTAACTGATTGACAGCGGATGAAGCATCCTTCTTGCCAGGACTGGTAGGAGGCTCCTTGCAGCCACAAACAAAACTCTTGCTCCCCTTTGCTGCCCATTGGCCGCTACACCCGCACCTACACACACACATCCGCCCACACATCCCTTCCTGTGGACTTAACCTTAACCCAGACATGGGCTGCAAATGAACTGTGGGTGGGCTGGGGTCTATGAACTGTACTGAATCGTTGAATATTTGTGTGATTAATTCAATGATTGGCCTTTCATGTCTGTATTCTTGGTATCCACTGTATATATTTATTGCACGGTTGTTTGATGTTATTTGTCTTGTTAATACATCTATATTTCTAAACCAAAAGAAGCAAACCTCAGTCTCTTTGTTACTCCCTCCCTGAGTGTCCACTAGATCTTCTGTTCATTGGCCTACTGAACTATTGCTTCGTTATCCTTAAGCCTGCGTAGTTCAGAACCAGTGCTACACCTGCAAAGATGTCAATGATGTGACATGATATTTTTATTTTGTCCACACAAGTTACCTTTGAAAGTGCACAAGATAAGACAATATAGTTAATGATTTATCAACAGTAAAACAATAAACAGAAAGGTTACTACACATATGAATGAAGTTTTATTGTGGTATATTCGTATGAAACGTTAAAAGTTTACTCTGTTCTTTTGCTTCTGGTGGCAAATAGACATTTTTCCTCTGGGGTCAATGATAGTTTTCAAAAATCTGATGGGTTTATCCTCAGGGTGCATTTCATCTACAGCTAGATGGATAAAAATCTGCTCATTTGTTTCTCACTATGAATACACTGAGAAAAGCCTCCAGGTTCAGTATATGGTTTCGTAAATTGTTGTGCAATTCTGGAGGTACACTGCGCATGCTCCATTTGAATAACAATGAAACAACATCTAAACGTTGGAGTGAATGCACAATGTAATGGATTTGTGATCAGAGATGATTAGCTGATCAGTAAGTTCACTGGATTCTTGAAACAATACATCTGAGGCTGGATCTGTGCCCAGGAAGTTTGAGATTTATCTTTTGTTAAATATGGTAGCCTATACCCTGGACTCATGTTTAGTTCAGCTCAGTGATCAGGTTTCTCAATTTAAGTGTAGTTTGTCTCAAATAAAAGGTAAGATAGATCTAGCCAAATGCCTAGAGTTGGACCAACTATTATTGCAATCATTATTCTCTCTGAATGACTTCCTTGCTCCAGATTGGTCAACCCTCTTGTCTGTGACAGAAGTTGGATGGCTTGGCAGCTCAGTCTGTATTTGTTATCTTGGATATTTAGCAGATCACACATAAAGGCACCAGAGACGAAAGAGCACTCTGGAGGCCAGAATGTCTTATCCTGAGGATGTTTATTGAAGCTTGATCAAGGAGGACCAGAGTAATCATTGCATAGTTCTGTGCATATCAGCTTGGCTCTCAGAGAAAGGTCTCTTCGGACTTGTCTTTACACAGTTTCATCACTTACCAGATACAACCTAAACCCCATGTTTAGTCATATTCCCAGTCATTAAGGAATTCAGTACCTGCACAGTACCTGCTACTCTGACCTTCATGGCCTCATGTTGACACTTTACTCACTGTTGCTGAATCATTCATCCAGTGGCATGCAGTGACTTTCACAGATAGGCTGGCAGAGCCGAAGACCCCCACCCCACAACCAGAAATTGCACGTGAGCCAGGGCCCTGTGAACCCAGGGTTCACACCAGACGTGCAGTTCTCAACGCCGATCAAAAAACGCTTCATGTCCTGGCCTGGATCAAGAAGGCAGGGGGGGCCCCCGAATACAAACACGCACACGCACGGACCTCTATCAGTCTCTCTCCTCCTCATCTCTGTCTCTCCTCCTCAGCTCTGTCTCCTTCCTCCTCAGCTCTGTCTCTCTCCTTCTCAGCTCCAACTCTCTTCTCCTCAGCTCTGTCTCTCCTCCTCAGCTCCAACTCTCTCCTCCTCAGCTTCATTTCTCTCTCTCTCCTCAGTTCTGTCTCTCTCACTTTCTGGGAATAAAAAAGGATGCAAATGACAATTGTCATTGTCATACACTGTCCACACACACACACACACACACACACACACACACACCATCAGCTCCATCCCTCTCCTCCTCAGTTCTGTCTCTCTTCTGTCTCCTCAGCTCTGTCTCTCCTCCTCAGCTCCATCTCTCTCCTCCTCAACTCCAACTCTCTCCTCCTCAGCTCCACCTCTCATCCTGATCTCCACCTCTCCTTCTCGGCTCCATCTCTCCTCCTCCCATCTTAGAAAGGCTTGTTCTTTGCATTCCTGTTTGCAAACTCAGTAACAATCTCATCAAAGTCCAGGTTCCTGACAAACTGAGACTCAATGGCCATTAGTGACAGTGCTCAAAGGCGCTGTCGTCTTTGTGTTGTTCTAAGTTAATTTTTAATTCTTGCCATCTGTGAAAATGATCTTTCTCCTTCACAGTTTGTGATTGGCAGTGTGAGAAAAATACATAGGGCTACAAACATATTTGGAAAAACTGATTGCAGACCATGTTTCAAGAGCACCTGCAGCAGTTTTGGAGGAGACTTATCTTGTTTGCTCTACAGAAAGCCTCTGAACTGTATGATTTCATCTGCCAGGTTCTGATCTAAATCAGAAGGGAAGGGTATGAGGCACAGAGTGCATCAGCCTGTTTACGAATAGTGGGCAAATCTTCAGATTCCAAGTTCAAGTTTGTTGGCCAAACAGCTGCTTAGCTTGTCAATGATGACATTGAATGTTTCTATTTGATATTGCTCCCAGCCATTCAGTGTTGCTTCATGCTCTGTAGATTCATCTGGAAGTGCTTTGTGCCTCTTGACTTTCTGTAGTTCATCACGATATGACTGACACACACCAGGAACGCTCATTGGCAGCTCTTTCAAAATGGTCAAACTGGTCTCACAGTGATACAACCCATTATCTCAAAGACTCTAAGAGACAAATTCCTGTCATCAAATCCAGGTCAGCTTTTTGCAATGCTTCACTTGTCACTTTAAATCTGGTTAAGACACTGTTCCAAAACTGTGTCATTAATGGCATATCAAGACTGCCAAATTTTGAGCACAGTGCTGCTGCCTCATTGTGTGTTTCACGTTTTTCTCCCACATCTAATGAAATGCTCTGAAGGACAACCCTTATTTGTGCATAATTTCTACAAAGTGCCACTCCAAGGCAACTCCAATGTGATAAGGATTTCAATGTCATGTCAACCATGATGTCTGCATTATTGAAGAATCTGTTCCATCTTTGAGTGGAACCTGCACAAAAGACATATAGGGACTGCATGAGGGAACTGCCTTCAATACTGTTGACACCCACCAAATTCAGAGAATGTGTTGCGCAGGGTATATAATGGATTAAGGGATCTTGTTCTTTAAGTGAGCCTGCAGTCCATTCTAACGCCCAGACATATTAGTTGCATTATCATATGCCTGGCCTCGGCAGTTTGCAAGATCTAAGCCTAAATTCTCAACCATATCCATTACAGTATTTGCCAAGCTCTCCCCTGTGTGATTCTCAATTGGCTCAAAGCCAACAAATTGCTCTATTATTTTTCCTTCTTCATTCACAAATATAAAAATGAAGGTCAGTTGGTCAATATGTGACAGATCAGGAGTGGAGTCCACAATCACAGAAAAATACTCGTGCTGTATCTCTGCAGCTATGGCAGCAGCTGAAAGCATTCTGTTCTTCAAATCTTTATTATTATTAGGGTGAATGCTGAAAGCATTCACACTATTGTTCTTCAAGTCTTTAAACTTATTATTATTCTGGGTTCTTCTTCCCTTTTTTGGTCTCCTACTACTTCTACATACGTTGTACAATTCAAACAATTCATACATAAAAAAGTTCAGCTTCTTCTGGAGATTATCAGGTACATTCAACTTTTTCGTACAATTCATACTTTTTAAAATATTCATACTTTTCTGAAATTTTAGTCTCATTAGAAATGCATTGGAACAGCCTTCAAACTCTTCAAATCTTCACCTTCTTTGAACCTCTACTACTTCAGCATACATCCAGCTACAGACTTCATTTAACTTCTAAAACGTTCACAAAACTTTCAACTATTGAACCTACATTCAGCTTATTGATATCTTCAACTGTTTCTGATTTATGACAGTCAGACAAAATTCAAATTTATAATGGGTGTGTATTGCACGGAATGTTCAGGGCTAGAGTGGGTGACATCATCAGCTAAAGTGGGAGAGAGTCTAAAAATCATCTGAAACTTTTCTCTTTCTCTCATCCTCCTGGCCACAAATTAAAATGTACACACATGATTTTCTCCACAGTTGTAGTCAAACTTGTTCTAGCTCTCACAATGTGCTCAAAAAAGCAGAGAGACTTACATAATTTGAACTGTGGGCCTCTCTGCTGCTCCCTCCCTGCTGCTCATTCAAGTAGGAGCTGACTTTTGGAGAAAAGCAGAAATGTTGCCTGTCTCTAACTTGCGACATTTTCAACAATTTTTACTCTACAAACACCAAAAGGACATGGTTGCGTTCAGGAAGGTCTTACGGTTCCAACCATATAAAGTTTTCGCTTATATTAAGTACAGATTTGTGCCCAAGAGGAGCAGTTTGAGGGGTTCATGGACCCCTTTCTCATCAAATACTTAAAGTCACCATGGCAACCTCTGAGCACATCCATGCACACATGCTCTCTCTCTCTCCCTCTCTGTCTCTCACACACACACATACACACACTCTCTCTGTCTGTCTCACACACTCTCTCTCTCTCACACATACATACACACAGACTTTCTCTCTCTTACTCACACACAGACACATACTCTCTCTCTCACACACACACACACACACTGTCTCTCTCTCACTCTGTCTCACACACACATGCATACACTCTCTGTCTCTCTCACTCTCTCTTGCTCTCTCACTCACACACACACACACACATACTTTCTCTCTCACACACAAAGACACTCTCTCCCTCTCTGTCTCACACACACACACACACTGTCTCTCTCTCACTCTGTCTCACACACACATGCATACACTCTCTGTTCCTCTCACACTCTCTCTCTCTCTCACACACACACACTAAGACACACACACACACTCTCACAGACACAAACACATATACACACACACACTCTGTCTCTCTCTCACACACACACTCTCTGTCTCTCTCCCACACACACATGCTCTCTCTCTCACTCAAACACAAAGACACTCTCTCTCACACACACAAACTTTCTCTCTCTCTTTCACTCATTCACATACAGACACACACACTTTCTCTCACACTCACTCACACACAAAGACACTCTCTCTCTCACACACACACACACACACACACACACATACACACACACACTCTCTGTCTCTCTCACACACACACTATCTCTCTCTCTCTCTCACTCACACAAAGACACACACACCTTTCATACAGTTCTCAGGTCAGATTTTATTGTATGTACCTCTCTCACACACAGACACTCTCTCTCCCTCTCTCTCTCTCTTTTGTGGGGAGTGTTTAAACATCTCCAACAGTTTATTTGTCTTACATTTCAGTTTGTTCTCCTAATGGAGATTTCAGGATTTGGAGCTTCTTCGTGTCCTGACTTTTGGTTTTCCACCTCTTCAACCCTGACATTTTATTTTGAAGGATTTAACTTTTTTCTTTCATTATTTCCAACAATTCAGCCCATTCCTCAACCATTTTAAGAGTTTCGCATTTTTCTACTTATATATGTTCATATACTTTCACACATTATTTTCCACTTACCTTAAACAATGCAGGTATTTTCTCACCAAGTTTCAACTATTGAACCTACATTCAGCTTATTGATATCTTCAACAGTTTCTGATTGATGACAGTTTAAAAATCATTCAAATTCCTGACAAAATTCAAATTTATAATGGGTGTGTATTGCGCGGAATGTTCAGGGCTAGATTGGGTGACATCATCAGCTGGAGCGGGAGAGAGTCTAAAAATCGTCTGAAACTTTTCTCTTTCTCTTGTCCTCCTGGCCACAAACCACAATGTACACAGATGATTTTCTCCACAGTTGTAGACATACTTGTCATGTCTCACACAATGTGCCCAAAAGCATAGAGAGACTCACAGAATTTGAATTGTGAGCCTCTGAGTGCAGCCAGTTCCCTCCCTGCTCCTCATTGACTCCCATTCAAAAATAGGAGCTGATTTTCTGAGAAAAGAAGAAATGTTGCCTGTTTCTACCTCGTGATAAAATCTACAATTCTTACTCTAGAAACACCAAATGACATGTACATGTTCAGGAAAGTCTTGTGGTTTGTTTCATGTAACATTTTTGCTCATACTAAGTACAGATTTGAGTTGAATTGGATGTGTTTGAGGGGTTCATGGATCCCTTTCTCATCTAAGCATATAAAGTCACCATGGCAACCTCTGAGCAAATGCACACACTCTCAGTCTCTCTCTCTCTCTCTCTCTAAACAGCCTCTCAATGATTTTAAACCTTTGTGGGGAGTGTTTAAACATCTCCAAGAGTTTATTTCTCTTACATTTCAGTTTGTTTTCCTAATGGAGATTTCAGGATTTGGAGCTTCTTGTCCTGACTTTTGGTTCCCCACCTCTTCCACCCTTACATTTTATTTTTAAACTTTTTCTCATTATAACCAACAATTTAACCCATCCCTCAACCATTTTAAGAGTTTCACATTTTTCCACTTATACATGTCTATATACTTTCACACATTATTTTACACTTACCTTAAACAATTCAGGTATTTTCTCACTATGTTATGTCATTCAGCCTCCTGCTTACACATTCCACTTTTATCATTCAGATACTGCTTCACCTATATTAGCAATGGTTCAGCAATGTTTTTAAGCTGTCAGTTTGAAATATATTTGAGTTGATTTTAACTTTTCAATTTCTTCATACTAATCTTCAACAATTAAAGTTATTTCCAGCCATTTCATACAACATCAGCCTCCTTCTTACATGTTCTACTATTTGATCTCTTCTCAGCCATTGCTTCAGCTCTGTTAGTGCCCTTTCATTAGTTTTCCTTACTATCAGGTTTAGCTGCAGATTTCAACTTTTAATAACTCAAATCATTTCCAACCATCTCACACAAACTCCCATTTTATTGAGTTTCGCATTTTTCATTCATATGTCTATATACTTTCACACATTATTTTACACATATCCTTAACAACAGGTATTTTCCACTCTTTCATGTTCCACCTGCTTACAGGTTCTACTTTTACTCCTCAGATATTGCTTCATCTTTATTAATAATTGCTCAACAATGATTTGGAGGTGTCAGTTTATTATATATACAGTATTCATATATTTGAGCAGACTTCAATGTTTCATTTTTTCTTACTAATCTTCAACAATTCAAGTAATTGCCAACCATTTCATTCAAAATCAGCCTCCTTCTTACAAGTTCTACTTTTTAATCTATTCTCACTTATTGCTTCAGCTATCTTAGCACTGGTACAAGTTTCAGCTTTAGCTTCAGCCTTTTCAATATTACTTGAGCTGTTTTTTCAGCAAATTCAGCGTTGTTTCAACAATTTCTTCAGCTCATTCAGCATTGCTTCAGCAATGTCATTTAGCTGCTTTCAGCATTCACCCGCATTCCTTTCTTGGGAATGCTTTTTCTAGTTAAAATGTAACTTTTACAGTGACAGCTGTTATGAGAACTGCAACACTTTATGACTTTACTCATCATATTTATATTATACATTATGCCAATAATCATGGATTTGCATTGGTTCATTTACATACTATCCATAGCCTCCCATTCAATAATCTTGCACTGTATTATATTGCACTTTAAGTATTGTTTTTGTAGTCTATTACTGTCTACCTGTTAGGGGCTAGGCAGCGAAAGCTGCTGGGAACCTATTGTTTTCACCAGTATTCTTCTTATTCTTCTTCTTCCGGTGAGAGGAGCGTGAGAGGGAGAGCGGAGAGATCGTGATTTATTTGCTTTTCTCTTTATTCTTATTATCTATACTGTGCACTGCGGTGGGTTGGTAAATATTGTTTATGTTAGTTTTAGGTTGATAAGGCTAGGGTTGGTTAGGCTATATTGGGTGTTTAAGTGGAATAGGCTGTTTGAGGAAGTGCAGCTGCTAATGTAGCCTGCAGCCCGGATCACGCTATCGAATGTGCCCCCCTTCATCAGTGATAATTTCCTCATAAAATAACTGTCACGTCATGGGAAAGTGGTGTCCCCCATCAGGAAGCTGCTCTCCGGGTTTAAATCCCCCTGCTTTGCCATGTGGTGTTGCACCAGAGGCAGCTCTACATGATCCTTAACAACCAGGCAGAAGAGTTTAATTATCAGTTCATCGTGAGAGTGGATGATTTCGATTATACTCAGTTTGCTACATCATCTCAGGTTAAATGTTTTGGGTGCGGGGAGGAGGGCCACCTGGTTAGAGCTTGTCCGAGCCGGGCTCAGCCGGACCCAGCCGCGGGCTTGGCGGTGGCCGCTGCCGCTCCCCCGCCGACGGCTGAAGCAGTGAGAGGTGCTGCCAGGATAAGTGGGGATCCCGTCGGAGGTTTTCCGGAGATGCGGGTCGTACTGCTAGCGCAGAACGAGGAGGGAGAGCTTGGTTAGAATCAGGGCGACAGGATCAGGAGGTCAGTAAGAAGGATAGGGTTGCAGAGATGGAGGAAGGTGAACTGAGGCACACAGGTGAGGTGGGGGAGACAGCTGAAGAGAAGGAGACAGTGGAGGTGACAGCGGAAATGGATAGGAAAGCAGAAGGGTTGGAGGCAGGAGAGTTTGGTGAAACACCTGGTGGTATGTGTGAAAAGAGTGGTGGTAGGGCAAAGGTTAGGTGTGTAAAGTCTGTTGATGTGGGTGAGCAGTGTGCTGGTGTGTGTGAGCAGTCTGCTGGTGTGTGTGAAGAGGCTGTTGGAGCGCGTGAGAAGGCTGCTATTGTGTGTGAGGAGACTGGTGTGTGTGAAAAGGCTTTTGGGGTGTGTGAGCAGTCCGATTGTGTGTGCGGGAGTATCAGGATGGGAGCCGGTGGTGGCAAGCAGCAGGCAGCAGCAAACGTAAAAACAAAGCGAAAGAAGAGGGAGAAGCGAAAGCTGGACGATTGAGAGATGGAGCAGCTGCAGTAGACAGCAGCGACAGTGAAATCTGCATGTCAGACAGCAGTGAACTCCCCCTCTCACAGAAAAATACGTTTACTGCCAATCAGGAGAAAAAATTATACACATCCCAGATGGTGAAGAGCTTTTTACAAACAACAAAAGGGGTAAAAAACCTAAACATCGACATTTCCCTGACAAATTAACTTTTTCCTGACAGCCAAGCACATTATAAAACACACAGCATCAGGTGAATTGACTAAACAAGAAATATATAGGTTAAGAAAGCATATGTTTAAAGTCAGGAAACAACTCAATATTTGAAGACGATGATGCACCCAGTGTTTTTATTTATTACTCTTTGTGTGTTTTTAATTTGTTTTACCTCCCAAATGGATGGTTTTAGAGTGGGAACACTGAATGTCAGCGAAGCGAGGGAGGAAAAGAAGAGGGCACTGGTGCTGGACACAGCAAGGGGTAAACACATTGGTAAACACACTTCTATCTGCCACAGGCCAGGAACTCTCCGAAGCTAGTCAGATCAGGAGCAGAGCGATGCAGTTTTTCACCTCCCTCTACTCATCAGACTATGAGGATAATAAAAGGTTGCCTCAGGTGTCTGAAGACACCAACACCCAGCTTAGCCGACCGCTCCAGCTGGAAGAACTGACAGCCGCCCTGCGTGGCATGCAGGGAAGGAAAGCTCCAGGCATTGACGGACTTACCATTGAATTCTATAAAGAATACTGGGACATCCTGGGTCCGACCTGCTGCACGTTTTAAATGAAAGTCTGGCCAGCGGTTCCCTCCCTCTCTCCTGCCACAGAGCGGTGGTGACCCTTCTCCCTAAAAAGGGGAACCTACAAGAGGTGAAGAACTGGTGCCCCGTATCATTGTTGTGCATGGATTATAAGATTCTGTCCAAAGCTTTGGCTTCCAGACTGAGAGGGGCCATGGAGCAAATAATCCACCGGGACTAGACTTACTGTGTGCCCGGCAGGTCTATGGTAGATAACATCTACCTAATTAGGGATGTTTTGGAGCTCTCCAGCTCATTGGACATTAACGCTGGTTTCATTTCGTTAGATCAGGAAAAGGCTTTTGACCGGGTTGAACACGAATTCCTCTGGAAGGTGATGGAGGGATTTGGGTTCAGCTCTGGTTTCATTGCCATGATCCGTGTGCTGTATAAGGACATTGAGAGTCTACTGAAGTTCAACGGCAGTCTGTGTGCTCCTTTCAGGGTGCCTAGAGGCGTCCGGCAGGGCTGTTTCTTGTCGGTAAATGCTCTATGCACTCTCCCTCGAACCCCTTATCTCAAAGATATGCTCTAGCCTCGATGGACTGATTTTACCTGGTTTTAATAGCAACATTATGTTATCTGCCTATGCAGATGATGTTATTGTTGCCATAAAAAATCAAAATGATGTCGATATTTTAACTAACTTAACTGAAAAATACAAATTTGTGTCCTCTGCAAAAATAAATTGGAGCAAAAGTGAAGCAGTTGCAGTTGGGAATTGGTCTAGCAGCTTCCCAACGCTACCCCAAAACCTAGCCTGGAAGAAGGAAGGAGTAAAATACCTTGGTGTTTTCCTTGGAAACAAGGCCAAGGAGACAAAAAATTGGGAGGAAGTAGAAGACAAAAATTGTGGTAAAATGGAAAGTGGAAGTGGCTGCTGCCACGGATGTCCTAAAGAGGCAGAGTCCTAGTTTTAAACAACTTGTGTGTGTCACTATTGTGGCACCGACTGTCCTGCTTGGATCCTCCCAGTGGGCTTTTAACAAGGATCCAAGAAAAAATTGTAAATTTCTTTTGAGTGGTTTACACTGGGTGCCACAGGGGGTGCTGTTTTTATCGAGAGAGGAGGGGGGGCAGGGCCTCATCCACCTGGCCAGCAGGTGGAACAGCAGCTTTTAGGCTGCTGTTCCTTCAGAGGTTTATAGCTGGTCCAACAGACTTAGAGTGGAGAGGTGTGGCCAGCTGTATCTTCAGAGAGGTGAGTAATCTGGGACTGGATACTGCTCTGTTTTTTACTGATTTAAAATTTCTTAAATTAAAAGGGATACCTCCGTTTTACCAAAGTGTTTTTAAAGTGTGGGCTTTTTTTAAGAGCAGCTGAGAAAAAGGTGGCTCTGACTCTCTGTTCTGGCTACTAAAAGAACCCCTGATTCATGGAGCAAGGCTAGACATTTCCAGTGTAGCCACGCCTGGACTGACAGCAGCTCTGCTCCGGAGCAAGACAGTAGACCTGCAACACCTAATCCACGCTGCAGGACCGGCCCTCATGGACTCCGAGACTGTAGGACGTGTACTGGGCCTCCAGTCCAACAGGTTGGTCCAGAGGCTGCTGCAGCTCTGGAGGGAAAAACTAACTCTGAAGAGGCTTCTCAGCGAGTTTGGCAAGGGGAGGGAACCAGACCCCACAGACCATCCCCCAGAGATCCAGCTCAGTCCACATCTTGAGCAGGAGGGACCTCTGCTGAAGGAAATCACATTCAGTCTGCACACAGTCCACAGGAAGACATTCTACAGAACATGTGTGCAGGTTTTGAACAGGAAAACTCTGGGGGGCAGAGCACCCTGCGCATGGACAGAGAGGTTGGGAGAGGCTATTCTGCATTGGAGAGTGATCTATAAGCCACCCCTGAAAAAGAGAATGGGGGATCTGCAATGGAGGATTCTTCCAACCAGTGCCCTTTTTGTAACTTGAGAGAGACAACCTTCCATATCTTTAGTGACTGTGTTAGACTTACAGCGTTCTTCACTCTTTTAGCACATGTTTTTAAGCTTTTTAATCAAACGTTTTCAACCACATCTTTTATTTATGGGGTGGGGTACAGGAAAGGAAACAAGGCAATGTGGCAACTTTTAAATTTTATCATTGGAGAAGCGAAAATAGCAATCTCCATCTCCAGGAGAAACAAAATAAAAGGTCAAGCTAGTGCTGATGCAACTTCAGTCTGGCGATATAACGTTCACTGCAGACTCAGGCTGGAATTTTCCTTTTACGGACTGATGGGAAGCTTCTCAGACATTTGGTGCCACAGAAACATTTTGTGTGCGGTTTTAAAAAATGAGCTTGTTTTTCTGACGTATTGTGAAAAGATGATCATTATGTTAGTATATATGCTGTCCCTGTAACTGTAAATAAAGTGTGGTTGTAAGAATCATAAAAAAAAAAAATCTTCTTCCTCTTCTTCTTCTTAGGAATTCCTACTTCCCATACATGAAAATACAACAAACTTTGCGCAAAGGTCCAGTCCCATGCAAAATTTACTCATTGTCATTCTCAATACTGTCAATATTCCTTCTTGAGGGAGAACTGAAAATTCATACCAAACCAACCGTACGTGCTACAGTTTTGCAACTTTCACCAAAATGTAGCCCAAATACTTTAGAAACCTTTGTACATTTAAACTCAGTACAAATTATGAAGTTCATCACTCTGTTTTTTTCAAAAACTGTAAAACTTATAAAACCTTTCTTGTCCTAGAATTTTTGCTCACTTGTCACCAAATTTGCTGCACAACATCTTCAGACCATCCTCCACAAAAATACCACTCACTGTTTTGATATTTAAAAACTTGAGCCTACAGTGTATGAAAACATTTGACTATAAACAGCACTGTAAACATATACCAGCCAATTCTTGCTAAATACATTTTCAATCTTCCCAAAAAAAAATTGACAATACTTTGGAGTCATGCTTGATTAAGTTTGGCAAATATCAGAATTTTATCTCAAAAATTGAATTTTTGAAACCATTTTGAATTCTGTTCTCATGGGAACAACTGCAGTCAATATAAGAATGGTGTTTTTAAACATCAGATTTGCTCTTATGAAGCAAAACACTTATTGCTAAAAACAAATCACCAACATTTTCATGCTGTCAAGATACAATTTACATATTATCAGATTTTTTGTCTTGATAACAGAATTTTTGACAATTTTTGAAATCTGCCTTGACAAATGCTGTCTGGCTGGTGGTATCGAGGTGATGCGTCTGTCAAGGAAGCCTCTGGATAACTGGTTTGGATGGAGATGGTTTGTGTCTTGAATGAGGAGGTGACGGGGTGGAGGTGGGATGAGAGAATTCTTGGCTGAAATGACAGCTGGATAACAGCAAATAATGACTGATTGGTGGAGGAAAGACTGGTAGCTGACTGTGATTGGATGAAACCAAGTAGGGAGAGGTGGAGTGAGAGAGACAGCGAGAAAATTGCACTTGTCACCACAGACTGATAGAACATCTGCAGCATCTTACAGAAGATGTTTAGAAATCTGAGCTTTCGTAGGAAAAAGAGGTGGCTCTGCCCTTTTTTGTACAGTGCATCAGTATTAAGGGACCAGTCCAACTTGTTATCAAGGTGAACACCTAGATATTTATAGATTGTCACCACCTCGATGTCCACCCCACAAGTGTTCGCTGGCTGAAGAGAGAGCTTGGACCTACGGAAATCCATGATCATTTCCCTTGTCCTTGTGGTGTTCAGCAGCTTTTATCAAATCCCTATATTCAAATTCCTGTCCATTTCTGATATACGCCACAATAGCAGTGTCATCTGAGTATCTCTGGATGTGGCAGGACTCACAGTTCTATTTAAAGTCTGCTATATACAATGTGAACAGGAATGGAGCCAGGACAGTCCCCTGTGGAGCCCCCGTGCTGCTCATTAATGCCCCAGAAAAACAGTTCCCCAACCTGACAAACTGTGGTCTTTCTGTCAGGTAATCTGTGATCCAGGAGACAAAGGAAGGATCCACTTCCATCTCTTTGAGCATATTTTTGAGTATGTTGGGTTGGATGGTATTAAATGCACTTGAAAAATCAAAAAACATGATTCTTACATAAGCGCCAGATTCCTCCAGATGAGAGAGGGCACGGTGGAGCATGTAGAGGACTGCATAATTCACTCCAATGTGTTCTTTGTATGCAAACTGCAGGGGATCTAGTTTGTCTTTGACCTCAAGCCTCAGTAGACGTAGAATCAGCCGCTCCAAGGTCTTCATGATGTGTGAAGTCAGGGCCACTGGTCTGTAGTCATTTAGTTCAGCTGGACATTTTCTTTTTGGTACCGGCACTATGCAGGATGTTTTCCACAGAGCCGGCACCCGCCCCAACTGTAGACTCAGGTTGAAGAACTTGTGGAGAGGTTGACACAGTTGGGCAGCACAGTCTTTAAGCAGCCTTGGACACATACATATATAATTCTTCTTTTTTGGTAGTTTTAAGAATTCTAACCAAGTAAATTTTTCTTACCCCATTGGCAGATTTTTTTGCTCGATACAAGACAATTTGGCTGGATTCAGGATTATTTGTCTTATTTTGAGAGGGGCTGTTTTTGCAGCTGCAAGAATTGACACCTTGATGTAAGATTAAAGACTAGCAAAACAAAATCTTAAAATAAGAGACAATTTTTTGAAATCAGTGTAATTTTATTTCTGCATTCAGAAATAAACAGTACAAGAACATCTGGTGATTCTGACTGTCTCTACCAAGCACACTGCTATGTACTATAACAAAGGAAATGCATTAAGATAAGAGGATGCATTTTTTGTTTAACAAATTCTTATAAAACATAAAATATGAGATATGAAAAATAAGAAAATAACATGCAGGAAGTACCCACTTTGTGATTGTATAGGTTTTTCAGAAATTCTTCAAAAATAACATTTGTCTTAACTTTTACATTTGTGAAAACAGGATAAGGCTAACACTACAACTAAACTACGTTGCACAGATTCCTATAGATCCATGGTACAGAACAAGCTTACTCGATGAAAGCCCTCTACTTGGCAATGGCTTTCTTCTACAATGCTGTCGAATCTTGCTCATGTATTGCATCCTCAAGCACCTAAATCTGCAAGACTGACAGTAGAGTTGCAATACATTTTGGGTAGGTGAGGTGCAACGCATAGTAGTACCCCAAGAGATACAACAGGCTCTCATCGACTTTCTTAGTCTCGAAGGTGGTGCCTGGTCTGTTTCCCACGGCAATCATACAGTTGCCTTCAGACAGGAGCACAACTGGGGACGATAGGAGCCGGTGGCACAGGTACACATCAGGATCTTCTGATGCCTGGATGACAAAGAGGATCAAGAAAGAAGTTTATATTAGCTTAGGAAAGTACAAGGTCCTGTAATGAAATAGTCAATGACTAAACACCTCTCTATGTATGTGACAATATGTATGTTGTATCCTTGTAATGTACCACCTGATGATTTTATTACATCTTACCGTAAGAACATGGAAGAATGCCTCACTGCTTGTTCCCAATTTTTTGAGTGGTACGGTGCTGGATGGGAAGAGCTGTGGCAGGGCTCTGAATACAGCTGTTGCACTGTTTTGATAGAAAGCACAACACAAGGTAGTATAAATAACCACTCATCATGAGACCTTGAAAGGATTCAAATGATTCAAAAAGCTTAAATGTCCATCATGACGCCATGGTAGATGTGCTTTTAATATAAACATACACAGATCGAAGTAGTGACCTCACCTCCATCCAAAATTTTTGGAGGTTTCATAGCCTTCTTCATGACACCATAAAACTGGACCTTGGAGTAGAAGTTTTCCCATCGGTCTTTCATCTCTGAGATGTACCGGGGATTCATTGGCTGAATGATTCTCTGAACTCATCTAGGACCTGAAAGATACATCAAACCATAGAGGCAATTCACTGAAACATTATTGCTGGTAGTCCAACATTGATGATGTCTCTCTCTTTGTACTAGTAAACAAATCAGAACTGGTTGCAAGGGGTAAACACTGCAGTACTTACATGATCTAACTCCCTGAAACATGGGTAGGCCTCCAGAATTGTGGCTGCTCTGTCTTGCTCTTTTACCGTATCGGATGTGATGAAATGCCTTCTGGATTCAAACTCCAGGTTTAGGAGGTGAGTAACTGAAGCCTTGTTTGGCTTCTTGGATGTGTAGATTTCCTGGAGCGTCTTATAATGTCTGGCCTGGGCTTTCTGACTGTCTAACACATCATCAGCTGTAGCCAAAGGAATAAAAAAGAATGTAAAAAGATAGTGTGGTTATAGGTATAATGTATAACATTATGTTTCCAAACTCAGACTTCAGACTCAAGCAGTCAGTCTACTTCATTACTTATCAGTTGGCTATTTAAACATTTAGTAACCATCGAACAAGGGAAACTATCAACTAAAGGACCATCAGCAGTCTGTACTAGCATCCCAATAATCAATGTGGAGCATGAACAAAAAAAAAAAAAGAAAAAAAAAAAACATAACAGCTGTGAAGTGTATCAAATGCAGTACATACATGCTTCACTGCAATCCAGATTAACTGGAGTGCTGGCCGTGACTGGGGAATGCTCCAGAATTACTGTTGATGCACTAGAATCACTACCATTATCACTTGTTGAGACATCATCGATGCAATTGTCCTCTCGTCGTCTCTTTGGAGGTGGAGCCCTTGACTTCTGGGGACTTTTCACGCTCAATAACCTTTTAATCAGTTTTCTGCTAACATGTTCCTAGCGGGTAAATAATCAAAATTAAACATTAGAAGGTTTTTTTCACCATAGAACTCAAAAAGAGGCAAAAGAGAGGGAAAAAACTGCTTACCCAATCCTTCAGCATGGGGGAATACTCAACCAATCGTTTGGCCATTGCATCAACCTCTATTTTGATAGGATATCTGCTGTCTTCTGTGGCTCTTGCAATTGATATCATGTTGGTCATGGTATTTCTTAAAAGCTGGCAGAAAAGATCCTTGGAAACAATCGACATTGCTCTCCATCCCCAGGCGTCTCTGCTCGAAGAAGGAGCAACGCATCTGTTCAAGTTCACTGTCTGTATAGATGATGTACTCTGGTCTGGGCACAGTCAGAAACTTGGAAGTGTTGGGATTTTTGAGAAAATCAGCACTGCCTCCAGTATTTGCTGGCCGATCATGCTGTTCAGCACTCTCCACCTTGGGGGACATAAACAATTAAATACTTAAATACAACTTTCAGTCGTAGTGTATTCGTGTATGCCCACACAATGAGCTAGATAGTAATTAAGATGTTAAAATGAACAGGGCAGCTATAAGAGTCAGGTAAGTTCAGAAAATCCCATCATTAACTCTAAAACCAGAAAGCCAACATACACATGACATTCCTATATTCAAAGTCCCAAATGATCTGTCAAATATTTTCCACACAGCACATTATCAATGAAGCACTGATTTTTGGATATCTTCAATAACTGTACATAATATAGAACTGACCTTTTGATTTTTGTTCATGACAAGCCAAATAGCCCTGCGCCTTTTTCCAGACCAGGAAACAGGTCCTTGATGTCATCTCGTGAAAATGTAGGCAGTAGGTCTTCTCCAACCTTAGCAGCTTAAACATAAACAAGTCTCATTTACATTAGTGCCAAGACACCAAGTTCATCACTGACTAAATTCAGGCAGTGCATGTTATTCAACTAACTAAAGTAGAATTTAGAGTGCCTGTTTTCATTCATTCAAAATGAAAGGATATATGCAGCTGGTGTGTCTTTTAATTGAGTCTGTACAATTCTGATCTCCCAAATCAGCTCCGTTGCAAGCCAAAACTAACCATTGTGCAAGTAAGTTTTTTTTTATGTATTAATAGACTTATTAGGCACAGGGCCTGAAATTAATTTCTCAAAAATTGTTGGGGGTGGGGGACTATAGGTCATACCTTGTCCTATTCTTACTGCAGGTTGTATTTTGTGGTGATGGTGTACTTGGGTGCATGATATTGAATGGTGTTCCTAATATTTTGCCGTCCTCATGTATGTTAATGGAGTGGACAAAATATTAGGAACATCATTCAATATAATAGACCCTAGTACACCACAATTTCTCTGAGCAGGTTTCGTTCTAGATAATGTAGATTTATGTATCAGCCAGCTTTCTGTGTTTCTTTCCTTATTAATATCACTGCTAGCTTGTCTGTGTTATGCTAGTGGGTGCTGAGAGCTACAGATGACGATAGTTCACGCAACACATTTTTCATAATGAGTTGGTAAATTCGTCATTGTCTTAAGCAGGCTGGAAAATGTACACTTACATTTACAGTTAAAATATTTCACCATGTAGTGTTTCAGTGTTCTGTCAAACTGACTAGATACTGACCTGATATGTCAATATGTTAACTAGCTACGGTAGAGCGTGGACCCATCTCGCCATGATTAGATTAGTTAGATTTGAATGCTAATACAATAAGTAAATACATACCTGTTAATGTGGCAATGGTCTCTTCGTCGAGTTGATCCATATTCCAAGACTGAGATAATGATGATAAATTGATTGCGGTGTTCTCCTCGCCTGACTAAATGGCGCTGTGGACAGGTCAGGGCTTGTCCCATTCGGACTATACCATTCCCCGGGATGGGGGTGGGCGGCTATGTTTGCTTGTCATTTTGCTTATCAAACGAAATTTTCTACGATCATTGAACTTCAAAATACTAATATTTAATCCTGCTTTTGTGATCAGTAATTAATGACTGCTTGATTGCCCCTCTTATTACACACACAATTATGGTAGCTACACCCCTTGACAACCTAATGTGATAACCTAACCAAGTCACTCTTTCCACGCGCATTTTTTGCTTATTGAAGTTCAAGATTGTATGTTCACTGGTTAGATCGACTGCAGCAAGGGATATAATGATTTGCCATTGTGTGATTTGTCTTGTATTTGTGGGTCTCACCCTCAAATCTTTATTAAGTCACATACATTTAGCCCATCGTTGTAGTCCAGACTTTCAGGTTATTTGTGGGATCGATGGATGTACTAAAGAATATCGAGTTTACAGCTCACTTTGGTATCACATTCGAAGATCCCACTCTGAACACCTTGACAGTGCCAGTGGCAGATCGAGGAGAGAGGGGAGGTCAGCAACTTCTAGATGGGAATCTTCCTCGAGGGTGGACCGAAACATGATGTTGCGGCCATACAGGTACTGACAAAGCACCTGCAAATATGATTTTATTTGCGAACATTTGCAAATGTAACTGTAGTTAACTGTAATAACAATAGCCTATATTCAAATTGATTGGTAAGTTTTGTACATGTAATATTTGCAGTTTGCACATGTGTTGACACACATAGGCGGTGGGCCAAGGGGAGATTTCGTGTATTCAGACAATCCCCACCGAGGGAGGACCTCATTTTTTGTGAACATCTTCATTTTTCAACAAAGGAAACAAAAATTGTTGGCACTCTTACCTCTTGCACATTTTTTGTTTTTGTCTGAGTTACCGGTTCTGGCAAACCGAGCGGGCAGCTATGCTCGGGGTCCAACATGCATGATGTAGTTGTAGCTATTATCCAATGATATGCCTCGGTTTTAAAGTTTTTTCTCTTTTCCTTTTGCTGGGTTTTAAGCTAGCGCTACTGGAGTTGATGCATCGCTCAGTTCATCAACCAGTTAAAGATCGCACTACACACCTTGACACATTAACAACACATTTGTGCAACTACTTTTGCAATAAAGGCAGATTTATATACATTTATAGTGTGAGAGTTCTGACTGACTTTTTATTTAAATGCTTTTGGAGCATTATATTATGTGTGGCCTCAGAAATTGTTTTATTCTTAATTTAGCCTACTGCCAGTATTTGTACGAAACCCATGTAGTATATCTCCTGCTACCAATTAAATGCAGTATATGAACTCAATTGGACAATTTTGGGATACACTTGTCCATGGAAATTCAATGTGGTTCAATAGTACAATGTATTACAAACACATGCTGTTCATGGCACTGAGGAAACATGTTTCCATAAAATGGCCTGATTCCATAACAGTATATCAGAGTGTTCTGATTTAAAATGCCTCTTATGACTTTGGGTTGCTCATATATACTTTTCATGTCCATGAATATAGGCCAGCTGCAATGGTAGAGGGCAGAGAGCGACCAATAGAGGGCGCAACATTGGATGCAGAGTGATCAGCGGTAGAGAACATGGAACCCTGTCCCACATCTGTCACCCCAGAGCATTTTGGTGCTTTCAACAGTTTCAACAGTCATTGTACTCTGGCTTGACAACAGCACCCTTGCCTCTCCACATGTCGCTATGTCCCAGACTGGTGATTGTACCTCACAAACAACTTGGAATATCTCAGATATTCCAGGTGAGCCTGCCGATGGCCCCTCTGCATCAAACCAGGTATAGGTATATTATATAGTATTATAGGTACAGTTGTTGACTTGTTTTATCTTTAGTGGTTGACCCAATGTGAGCAGCCCCCTGCTCTCACACAGTCAACCAACACTACAGTCATGCAGTGCAGGCTAATTTCCTCAATCACCTTACCTGTTCCACTAGGTTAAACCAAACATCTGTAATAAGATATTTTGTTGTATATTGGTCCAAAGGTGTATCCTGCAGCAGAGACAATTCTGCATTATCATAAAAACATTATAAAAAATAGTGGGGGAGCAGTTAGTCTCATCTTGCTTACTCTTCCAAATAAATACTTTATCTCATTAAAGTTAAAAGCTGGCTATATCTGCAGCATAAAGTTATTATATACATCTTCTAGAAAATTTAAACAACCAAAAGATACACAAATTTATTACACACATCTAATATTAACTGTTACTGTTCTTTTAAAGGATAACTTCTGCCAAGACATTCTGACTAGACAAGCTGCTGCCATCATATTGACTGCGAGAGAAAAACATCATCTTTCTCAGGTCTGTTCTCATGCACTCTGTTTGTGAGTGTAGTTCATCTGACTGTTAGCCAAGCATCATATGCATTGTTAATACAGTTTTGCTGTGTGGATGTACCACAATTATTTTTGTTCAACACATCTGTTGACCTTTGTGGTTGTTTTTCAGGCTGGTGTGATTGAGGTCGTGGTGGGAATGCAACGGCACCAAGCTTTGTTGGTAACCAATCTGAGGAGTCGGCTACAAAGAGTATTCCAAAACCATCAGGAAGGTGATCTTGAAAAGGAGGCTATGGTCATCTTTGATCAGTTGGAGGATCCATTTGCCTCTGTTTCAACAACATACAGGCAGGACAGTGTGATTAAGAACTGTTTCCATTTTGTGGACTCAGAGATGGTTACTGTTGGGTATACTGCTTGCTTGCAAAAAAAAAGGAGCAAAAAGAGTCCTGTCTACCAAACCCAAATGTTTTCATTAGGTACCTCTCATCAAAAGTCTGGAACAGTTACTGTCCCATCCAAAAGTCCTGGCAATGATAGAGGAGCCACAGAAATACAGAGGTGGGTATTTGTATGACGTATCTGATGGAGAACTCATGAAATCACACTCTTTATTTTCTGCCCAGCCCTCTGCCTTACAGATAATTCTTTACTCCGATGACATTGATCTTTGCAACTCACTTGGGTCTTATGCTTCCAAGAATAAGCAGGTAATGTTTTATTATACACTAGCAAACATTAATCCTAAATATAGATCAAAACTGGCTGCAATTCGCCTACTCGCCATTGAATGTGGTGTGAACTGTCTGAATGTGGTGTTGATGGAATTTTGGGAAGGTTGCATGAGGATCTAGTAAGGCTGTATGAAGGGGTTAAAATTCAAAAAGGTGAACATGAAATATATGGAGCAGTAGTTTCAATATGTGGTGACACTTCAGCTCTGCATGACCTTTGTGGATTTAAAGAAGGTGTTGGGTTTGCATATAGTAAATGTTGACAGTGTGAATGTTCATTTGAGGACATGCAATTGCATTTTAATGGGGATGACTTTGAGAAACTGACACTGGAGAGACATCTCCGTCAATGTAGTGACATTGAGAAGGCTAATACTGAACATCTCACAAACAGCCTAAAAACTACTTTTGGTATCAATAGAAGGAGAAAACTCGTAGAATTCCCGGCTTTTAACCTGATTCAACAAACACCTCAAGATATTATGCATATAATTCTTGAAGGCATTGCGCCTTTAGAAATAAAGTGCGTGATGAAACACTTAGTTCTGTTAGGCCAACTTGACTTGGATGTTTTCAATACTTGGATTCCCCTACTCTCCACTTTATATCAGAGACAAACTGAGCCCTGTAGCATACAGCACATTAGCTTCCAATGACAATAAATTAAGGCAATCCTCAGGGCAAATGATTGTTTTACTAAAAATTCTGCCATTTCTGATTGATAAAGTTAAAGGTAGTGGATACCACACAATCATTCTTGAGTTAATAGAAATTGTTCAAATTTTGTTTGCCCCCATTATTGGTTTACTATTAACAAATTGAAAACACTCATTGACCAGCACCTAAAACATATGAAAGACCTTTTTCCAGATAGTAATATCACTGCTAATTCATATCCCATCCCAGATTAAACTACTGGGACCAATGATTCGTCATATGTGCATGAGATTTGAATCAAAGCATTGCTTTTTCAAACAGTGGGTTTCAAAACTAAATTTTAAAAATGTTTGCAAGTCTTTAATTAAGCATAATCAAATGTATGAATGTTGCCATAATGTAAATCCTTCTGAACACCCAATTTTCTCAAGTGATCATACATTGGAACCAAGATCAGAAATAACTGACATGTCATACTTAAAAGAAAAGATGATACCCTTCTTTGGAAATGATGAGGTACAACATGCAGTGTCTGTAAAATGGATTAATCTAAATGGCAACAAATATATCCAGGATAAATCATTAATTGTGTGTGGTGTTAATAATGATTTGCCTGAATTTGGACTAGTGAGAAATATCTATGTAATAAATTCATCTTTGTACTGTTTTGAGCTCCAGTCATACAACACCATTTGTCATGATGGTGATTATATGGCATATAAAATAGAGATCCCAAACATGGCACAAGCAACTGAACTGAAATCTGTTGATAGCCTGGTAGATTTCACTCCATATTACAGCTTTACTCACAAGGATATGATGTATGTGCCAATGAAGTACTACCTTGGGGATGTTATTGGACTACACAAAGCCTCACCTGATGTAGGCCTATTGTAAAAGGCAGTGTTTCATGTCAATGTAAGTAGTTTGTGTAGCATTCAATTGCAAATTAATTGCAAGAGTTTTAAGTAAGGTTCAGGTTGATTTTAAGGTTGATCTTGCACTTTGTTTTGATATATTTCTGCTAGCTGTAACTCTTAAATGGTATACAGTCATGGAAACTTTTGAAACTTTTTGTGAAAAGAGGTTTCAGATGTAGTTGTGTTAAGTTGCACTGTCATATTTGTAATGTTTTCAAAGCCAGTGAATAAATTGCACCAAACAGCAATAATAAGAACTGATGAAGCCGCTTGGATAAGAGGCGAAACGTCTTCCACAGACAAATACAAGTCCAGTTGCCTTCGATTTAATTTGAGAGAGAGATAACAATGACCTGGACGAATGAGAACATTCACAGACAACTTTAACAACTGTGCTGCACTGTGTGAGGGACTACTTCATTTGAACACTCATGTCTGTGGGACAAACAGGGGGGAACCACCAGTCATTTGGGACATGTGTAATTCGGTCAAGGGAATTGGGGAAACCACGTTGTACCACAGCAAAGCCAGTTATGCACAGTAAACTGTTTTATTTATTTTTGTATTTATTTTCATTATTTCTTTTTTATGATTTTTATTTATTTATTATGTTTTATTTATGTATTTGTTTTTGTTTATGTAAAAACCCTCTCTTGATCCAGATGTTCTAGCCAACTATAGTCCTATAACCAACCTTCCCTACGTCTCTAAGATCCTTGAGAAGATTGTCCTAGTGCAGCTACATGAACATCTGCACAGTAATGAGCTTTTTGAAGCTTTCCAATCTGGATTTAGAGAACACCATAGCACTGAAACAGCACTGGTCAAAGTCTCCAACGATCTTCTTATAGTTTCCGACAAAGGTCTTGTCTCTGTACTTGTACTTCTGGACCTCAGTGCTGCATTTGATACCGTTGATCACAGCATCTTGCTGCAGAGACTAGAACATGAAATTGGGATTAAAGGATCTGCTCTAAAATGGTTTGACTCATACTTATCTGACAGGTTTCAATTTGTTGATGTTAATAATGACCATTCGAGTACAGCAGAGTTACATATGGTCTGCCACAGGGTTCAGTCTTAGGGCCAGTTCTCTTCACTCTTTACATGCTTCCATTAGGGGATATAATCCGGAAGCACTCCATCAATTTCCATTGTTATGCTGATGATACTCAGCTCTACTTATCGATAGAGTCAGATGATAGAAGCCACCTCATCAATCTGCAAGATTGCTTGAAAGACATCAAATCCTGGATGTCTTCTAACTTCCTATAACTGAACTCTGACAAAACAGAGGTTATTGTGTTTGGACCTAAGAATCTCAGGGACACATTCTCAAATCAGATTGCTACTCTGGATGGCATTACCCTGAATTCCGGTCCAACCGCAAGGAACCTTGGAGTCATTTTTGACCAGGATCTTTCCTTCAGCTCTCACATAAATCATGTGACTAGGACTGCCTTCTTTCACCTGCGCAGTATAGCTAAGATCAGAAATATCCTCTCTCAGAGTGATGCTGAGAAACTGGTCCATGCATTTATTACTTCTAGGCTAGACTACTGTAACTCTCTCTTGTCAGGATGTCCAAAAAACTCTCGAAAGAGTCTCCAGCTGGTCCAGAACACTGCAGCAAGGGTACTGACAAGAGTTAGTAAGAGAGAGCACATCTGTCCCATTCTATCTTCTCTCCATTGGCTTCCTGTAGGATATAGAATAGACTTCAAGATCCTTCTACTTATTTACAAGGCTCTTAATGACAAAGCTCCATCTTATCTGAAAGACCTCATTATCCCATACTGTCCTACCAGAGCACTTCGCTCCCAGAATGCAGGTCTGTTATTGACCCCCAGTATCTCTAAAAACAGATTGGGAGGTAGAGCCTTAAGTTACTGGGCTCCTCTATTGTGAAACCAGCTCTCTCCATGGGTCAGAGAGGCAAACACTCTTTCTACATTTAAGTCCAGGCTTAAGACCTTCCTCTATGACAGAGCTTTTAGTTAGGGCTGGCTCAGGTAGTCCTGATCCATTTTATAGCTACGCTGCTATAGGCTTAGACCACCGGGGGACACATCAGGTTACATGGAGCCCTACCCTTCCTCTCCTCTCCTCCTCCTTTTTCCTCAGTCGATGTGAGGGTCTATGGGCAGAGGATGTTGACATAATGCTGTGTAAAACCCTGTGAGACAAACTGTAAAAACGGGCTATACAAATAAAATTGTCTTGCCTTGCCTTGCCTTGCCTTGCTACAGTTGTAAATTAGCCTTTGGCTAACACTGGCACATTTACAGAAATGCCCATTAATGTTCACTGTCCTCTAAATAAATAAATAAATAAATGATTAATGCAGCAGCTTTCACTTAAATTTTGTTCTCAGAGTTAAAATCTGGCTGATCTGCAAAAAAATCCTTAGGTTTATGACATCCTAAAATCTTCACTATGTTTACCCCGCTCTCTCCTTATACCCCATGCCCTCTCCTTTGCTCTTTGAATAGTTTTATTGTTGTTTTAATGGAATAGTGGCATCCACAGTACAGCTGGATGGATTAATGTTGAAAACAGGTAATGAGTTTCTGGCTGGCCAAACCACCACTCACAAATTAACAATATCACCCAGGAAAGCACTTGTCTACAGCTTAGAGCAGTGTTATGCAGGTATTCATTAAAAATGCTCCTGTCCTCTTAATCACTGACTGGGACTTCAGCAGCAGACTGAACATCTTACTGAGACACCTCTGAATAATGTGAATCTAACACACAGGAAATAGTAAATAGAAAAAAAGTTACTTTTTTACTCCTCTACCATCTGCTGAAAAGACATCAAACATCACACAGACAGTGAGCACTGATTCTGACTATTCTGCTCATTGAAATCATTTACAGCATTCAGAGGAGTGTGAGAGGGAGGTCTGTACCTGTCTGTCTGACAGTGTCACTTGATTGAGAGATCTGAACATTTTTCATCCTGCTATTACATCCAGTCTAATGTGTATAGTGTCATTACCAGTGACTGATACCAACTCATGTCAATGATATCAAAACAGAAACACTGTATGTAACTAATTAATGATTGTATCATTATTGAGTAATCCATCATTTATTAGAGGAACTATGCAGGATTTTTATCTTAACTATGCTACAGTTTTACCATAATTAAACAGCTTCAGAGTAATTGTGATGGTTAAATAAATGACTTGTAACTTGTTAAAGGGAGAATGGCGGCTCTCTGTCTTCCACCTAGCGTCTCTTGGACAAAAAACACCCTGCAAGATCAGCATCGCCGACCCGGGGTCCCAGTTCTCGTCTCAGCGTTAATGTGATGCAAACGCACTTCGTAATCTCTGGTTTATGACAGATAAGACTACATAAATATACACATCATAATGCGTATGTGATAAATAACAATATCCAGCACTCCATGGATTGCTTTCTCACCGGCTTCGTTGAAATCAAATGCACATAGCTGTGAGGAGGGTTAGCAAAACAGGGGAGAAGAGACCAGACTTGCATAGTTTCCCTTTAATAACAAATAATCAAGTTTACCATGGAGGCATAAGTGAACTTATCTTCTCTAGAGATAATGGATGTGATGATGATGATGATGATGATGATGATGATGATGATGATGATGATGGTGATGATGATGATGATGATGATGAGTAAATGTGTGAGTAATAAAAATGTGATAAAATTGACAGAAAGGAGCAACATACATTTATAAGGAACATCAGATAATTATAATTATAATAATTGCAGTTGCAGCACAATAAATAAGAATAAATGTGGCATTTCTTTTCCTGCTCACTGACCAATACATTATCCTTGGTTGAGGACAACTCCAGACTTCACCTTCTGTTTCTCATCCAAGTATTGATAATGCATCCACTGACCAGGGATGGCTCAAAAGACAGGAGTCCTGACACTTGTGAGGTGTCCAGTAGGTTAAGAGGGTGGGAAAGCCCCTGTGCGAGAGCCTCTGCTTGAAGTGGGTAATGATATGACTTGTTGGGGACATATATCATTCGGTCAGAAGTGATAAGTCAGTAAGTACTAATCTTGGTTTTTGTTCAACCCTGATGGGCGGCCCATGAGAACTCAATGGGCTCTAGTTTCCCAGCGCAGCTTAAGGTGGCGAACTCAGCACAGTGCTAGTTTCGTGCAGTGCAACACGGCGTGCAGGCAGTTTGGTAGACTGCGGTGCGCCAAAATGGGTGTGGCAGTGCAGTAGGAGGAGGTATCGACAGATTTAGCTTGGCGCAGTGACAGTTTCATGCCAAAAGGCCGCTCCGAAGGTCCGCTGAAAGCTCGCCAGCTCCAACCTTGTCTACTCTTGGTACAAGGCGGAGTGCGGCTTGTCGAGTGGTAGATTAGCTGACTAGCACAGTGCACACATGTCACCAAAACCTGACAGGCAGGTTTCCAGAATGTCAGACACATTTCAATGCAATAAATAATCACAACAGCCACTATTAAATGTAACTATCTGAATCAGCACATACATTTATATCTATAGTGATTGTCCCGTCACATCTGATGTCAGATCAAAGGCGGCTGGCATGTGTAATGGAAACTCAACCTGACTGAAGCTGAAACTGTGATGCAAAATAACAAGTTCACATCTCTCTCAGCCACAAACAACCTTGGCATTAGATAGTGAGTATAGTGTATATTCAGCATGTCTTATCTCAGAAAATTCAAAAGAAGGCCACGGAGCTTGGTGCTGCCTCGTTTAAGCACAGGTGCTTCAGATTTCATCCCCGTTACACATGGTATTTGTTTATGTTGTGATGTGTGAACACTACTCATCTTTGTTACACGGGTTTAAATATAGGTTTCTAAATGTGAGCTGGGTAACGGTTGTCAGTGTATCAGGACAAACCTGATTAACAATATTAGTAACCTCCTCAGACTACTTTCGTGTTACCATATGTACGGCCACTGTGAGCTTGGACCTCCTGGACCAAAACATCAGTTTCCTGGGAGAAGTCTGGCCGTCTGGTGTCGCTGTCTCCTTTGTCCATGTTGAAATATAAAATGACAAAATGTGTGGAGTTAAAGGTGAGGAGAGGAGCTCATTTGATTGGTGAAGATCTGAACTGGGTGTGTTAAACCCACTCACGCCTTCTCTCCTCCCTTTTTCCCACTTGCGTCAGTAGGAGGGACGGAGATGGGAAAGAGGAGGACTTGTGGCAGGGTGCACGGTGACACGAAACTTGCAAAAGGCATGTCATTCTCTTGTGAAATCCATTTAATTGCAAACCTCATATTGACTACATTCATATCCCATAGGATCAAGTGTGATATCTTTGGTGATGTTTTACCTGCCACCATCATGAAATTAATGTCCATGTCCACGTAACTCTGAGTGAAATATAAAGAGTGGGATGGATTCATTAAGTTAGTTGAATAATGGAGCTCACAGCTCACAGACATCAGAGATTTCTCTTTATTTATCCCCAACATTAATCCATCAAGCAATTCAGCTAAGAGCCTCTCTCTCTTTCACACTTCCTCCACCTACTGTCTTTTATCTTACTGTGCTGTACAGGTATATGTTTTGTTCCAGTGTGAGTCTGTCATTACGACAGAGAGGGACAGACAAGAAAAAACAGAGAACAGAAAATGTGATGTAACTGGCTTATTTACTGGCTTTCACTTGCATCATTTTATCTTAAAATCAAACTGCACGGTAGAAGATATGACAAAAAGACAGACAGGAAGATGAAGAGCAGCAGAAGAGTGGAGGATTGGCTGAAAGAGGACAGACAGAGCATTGTCCATGGAGATTGTGGCAATAGTTTTCAGCTACACATTTTTTTCAGTGTGGACGCCACTGAAGTTCTCCAACCTGTTAAAAAACCTTTAATCTGGGGCGCCGCATGGCACAGTGGGTTAAGCGGAGCCCCATGTGCAGAGGCTATCGTACTCGCTGCAGTCGGCCCTGGTTCGAATTCCGCATCAGGCGCCATTTGCTGCATGTCATTCCCCCTCTCTCTGCCTCCCCATTTCCTATCCAATAAAGGCAAAATGCCCAAAAAATATACTTAAAAAAAACCCCTTTAATCTAAATCTATAATCTTCAGTAATTCACCAAATGAATAAACAAGTTGTTCAAAAATTGAGATTAGCTAATATATACAAATAGATATGTAGGATGAGAGCATTGCCCTCTGTCATAGATTATGGTACATTGCCTGTCATAGATTATTGTACTAATTTGCCTGGATCAGTCCATTGATAGCTTTTGGCCTATTCTGACCATAATGTTAAATGAGACTCAACCACAGTCTTCTGTGAAGTGCCCGTGTTTTGTATATTGTATTCTTTTTAAATTGTTGACAATTTGCTGTTTCACTGTCAAAACCTGGAATCTCAACTGTCTTTTTCACCTTTATGGAATGCTGGGGGGAGTAAGTGCAAACTGATAGCGGTGGTCACTTGTAGTGTCCAGTTGTAAAGTAAAGTAAAATAAAGTACATTTTTTTTATATAGCACCCTTCATAGTATGAGTACCCAGAGTGCTTCACAGTATAGAAATAACTCATAACAATAACAAACATAAAGGAACTTATGCACAGGGCATAGGGCAGTGCATAAATAAAATACACTAACAATCACGTGCCTATGCAAGGCCAAAGGAGATTAAAGCAGACAGTTTAGTGACATACAATGGAAAATGGGCAGTGGATACCATCTAACACTCAAAGGCTTGTCTGTAGGCTTGTCTGCAGGCTTGTACTGTGAATTACAGAGTAAGTTACTGTGTTAGTGATCACCACATGCTCACATGTGGGTATCATTTTGGGGTCTGCAATTGCAATTAGGTTCCCTGTCTGATTTATTGTTGTGCTCATATATTACCTTCTCATTTTATACTGGAGCCTGAGAATATTGAACTGTTAAGCATTTTAGCCATTCATTAGTGGTATTAAGTAAGTTATTCCATTCTGACGCTGCTGTTTTGTGTTGATTTTGGCAACCTCTGTGGACAAAAGCGGTACGTTTCTCTTTGCGGATGCTGTCCCACTGTCAGCCATGACGAAAATATAGTGCTGAAATTGATTTCAGCATAGCAACAACTCAATGCTAATTTATAGCCTCGTCAAATGTGCCATACATTGTTTCGCTGTCCGGTGGACCGACTTCTCCACTCTGCCTTCTGAAGGTAAAGAGCTACACTATTTAGAAACAGCTTATCTTCCCACTGATGGCCTCATTTGCTGTTGTAGGTCACAGAGACATCAGCAGAAATGAGAGACTTTTACATATCCAGTTAGAAGTTCCCTGTAGGGGCTTTAATTATGGCACTGCCTGTCAGGACCAGTCAGTTAATGTCATCAGTTGTTAGGATTTCAGGTTAGTTTTCTGTATTTCCCCACCTGTGCCTTGTTTCTCCTAGACTCTAGGTTAAACACTCTAGGACCTAGAATGTTTAACCTCAGTGTGTTCCCGTTGTCTTTGTTATCGTCTGTGTTAGTTCCCTGTGATGGTGCTGTGTTTCCTGCATTCTTCTCATGTTCCTGTCCTGTGGTGCCTGTGTTTTTTCGCTGTGTTCTCTGTGTGTGAATTAATCATTTTGTTTTCACTGACCTGCTGTTGCTAGTCTGTATTTGGGTCCAGTCCCCTGAAAAACCTGGCACGGCCTTCATTCCTGTCACTTGTTTGTGGGCCACAGGGGTAATTCCCCCACATCCACATTGGTACCCTTGGCCAATCTGACATCTCATCAGTGATTTCTGTGATTTTTTAAATTGGAGATGATGCATAAAGCTTTTCAATACACCTTGTATTGTGTATAATGTGTACATAACAAATAGAATTAGAATTTGAACCAGAATTTGAAAAGTTACCACAGTCATTGAAGGCGTTGATTGTGGTCAGTGACACCAAGTGACACCAATCCATGTACAGTATGTACAAGCATGATGCTACCTTGTGTTGGAGTCTCTCAATGATTTTACTGGGGCCTACTTCTTTGGATTTAGCTAATGGGTATCTTCAAGTTCCTGTTGCAGAGCCAGAAAAAATGAAAGTTCTAAAAATTCTGTACATTATGTGGGCTGTTTGGATTTAACAGGATGCCTTATGGATTGTGTAAATATTGATGGAGAGAATGACAGATGCACAAAACCATCAGTATTTGTTATTGTATTTGGATTTGCTTTTTTTGCCTTATTGGGTGAGCATTTTCAACATCTAGGAGCATTGTTGAAGGACCAAACTAGAAAGGTGCCTCTCCTTGATGACAGGAGAAATTTCTCAAGGTGGTGTAGCAGGTTACCCCGATATGATCTCTGGAGTGGCAACCTCAATCTGAAAAAACTGAGCTGTTACTGACCATTTTCTTAGCTTTTGCAACATCAGATGCACCTTGCGTTTGCATTAGTGCAAGCATGTCCATACTATTCCACAAAGGGCTGGTTGGCTGCAGGTTTTTGTTCCAACTAAATAGCACACAGTTTGACCAATCGACTCTCTAAAAACCGAAACCAGTTGATTAAATTAGTGAAGTCTGGTGTGCTGCTGCTTTGTTCGAACAAAAACCTGCAGCCACACTGGCCCTTTGTGGAATAGTTTGGACATGCCTGGCCTAGTGGCTGAATTGAGTGCCACTGAGACTGAGGCTGAACTCCAATCCAACCCCTTACAGACTCACTGACTTACAGGTGCCTTCACGGGAAGTCTGTGAATGTGCATTCTGTCCCATTGTCAAATCATCAAGTCAGTCAGTCAGTCAGTCAGTCAGTGAACCCTTTATGACCCCTTACCTTAAGTCAGCATCAATGCTGACTTTGTGCAAGAAAATTACCCACAGCTCATAGTGTTATTAAGTCAAATACAGGGGATGCCACTGGAACACGAGTGTTAACAGATGACAGACAGATAACAGATGTACTCTCACTGCACATAGTAACTAATGCGATCTAACAGTAAGTGAGTTTCAGGGTACCATAGCCACAAAAGTGGAGCAGGGCAGAGGTTAGCATGTGGCTATCTGGCAACCCCCAGTCTGGGGAGCAAGGGGGAGGGGAAACCATGCACTGCAGTATTTTGAATTTGACTGCAGCAACAGTTTTGGCCACAATCCCACATATAGCTTCTTTAATATAAAAGTATTGATTGATTGCGCAATACGATAAGCAGTCTGGGATCTGGATTCGCGGCACAGCGCGGCAAACCACGCGCAGTGCTAGTTTCATGCATCGCAACATGGCACACAGTCAGTTTGGCAGTCTGGCACACTGAGGTGCGCCAAGATGGGTGTGGCGGTGCTGTAGGGGGAGGTGTCTACAGACAAACCTGATAATACCTGACAATATTAGTAACCTCCTCTCAGACTACTTTTGCTTCATCAGTCCGTGGAGGTCTGTTCATGTTACCATATATTCGGCCACTGTGAGCTTGGACCTCCCGGACCAAAACATCAGCTTCCTCCTGGGAGAAGTTTGGCCGTCTGGTGTCGTTGTCTCCTTTGTCCATGTCAAAATAAAAAATGACAAAATTGCAGTGTGCCCCACCCACAGTGGATTTAAAGGTGAGGAGAGGAGCTCATCTAATTGGTGAAGACCTGAATCGGCTGTGTTAAACCCACTCCACGCCTTCTCTCCTCCCCCTTTCCCCACTTGCACTGGTAGGAGGGACAGAGGTGGGAAAGAGGACTTGCATGGGGGTGCGTGGTGCATGAAACTTGCAAAATGCACCTGGAGAGCCCAACAACTTCAACCAGGTTTCCCAATGGTATTACTTTCCTATGAAGTTTGATCCTGTAGTGTCTGATCCCCTTCTCTCCTTATAGAATATATGTTTCTGTGCCTTAAAAGGTTGCTTTCTCTTTAGAAACTGGACAGTCATATAAACCAGGGTTTTCTTTAGCGTAGAAGGTCAAATGTTAGGTTAGAGGTCACCAACCATCTGTACAGTGTCGTCTCCCTGTCCAAAGACCATACCAAGGGACATTATAAAAGGAGTCTGCTGGAGCAGAACAGGAGGGAATCCTATCATTGGCACCAGGGGCTCCCTCAGATTCGGCAAAAGTTTTGACATTGTCCTTTTCCCGCAATAAAGCCTTTTTATCGGTGAAGAAAGACGTGTCAGCGGTGCTCATTTTTTCCTATCAGCACATCGATACACTACAATCCACCATTATAGTATGCATTTGACCACATGAGCTATTGAATGCTGTGTTGCTATGTTTACCTGAGCAGGCAATTGTGTATTTTCTTACAGTACACAGAGCCTGCCAGTCTACTGCCAACTGCCAATTCTTCAATGCACTTGCAGCTATAACTGCTCTGGTTTTTACTTGACAGGATGTTACTTATGAATTTTGAGGAAATGGTTCACAAAGCAAACAGATTAAAAAATACAGGACATATTCAAACACGGGATGATCCTGTAACATGGTAACCCTGTTCAACAGGGTTTCTTCGCTGCTTGCTCTGTCATCATCCTCTTTATGACAATTAATGCTTCTAGGTGGCTTTTATAGTCTATGCATGCATACAGTGCAGCCTGGTTTAAGTTAATGTTGACTAGGCTTGACTAACCTGTGTTAATATAATGAATTTAGCCTCAAGTCAAAGTCAACATTAATTCATAACAGGCTTTTTCAAGTAAGCAAACAATATTCCAGGCATATTTGAAATGCTTTTCATCATGTAACTTATTTGTGCTGCAGGCTGAGGCCCAACTTTGACAGGACACAAATACAGAATGTAATTAAAATGTGCTGCAATTATGAAAAATTACCAATGCAGTGAAATGCAGTATTTGAAGTTCTTCATTGTACGTCTGAATTAGATTTCAGTCCCTCAGAGGAAAGCAAGTCCATCCAGCTAGCAAATTAGGCAGTGTAGACATCATGCCTCAGCTAAGAATAGCCAAAGGCCCCTACTCCTCCACACCTGAAATAACTTGGTCAGAGGCTTAGGGAAAATAATGGTAAATTATCAAGGTTGCTGTGAATAAATGAATAAAAAAACTGAATAAAATTTTCCCCTTATGGACCCACTGTTTTTCATTATCAGGAAAACCTACACATTTGCCATGACCCATCATTCTCTCTCTGTTTACACTGGGATGAAAGTTCCCTTATCATTTGTATTCCTGCCTGGATTTTGAACTGACAGAGTTGTTTTGATGTGCGAGTGAGAGAGGTCTGACCAATACAGAAACCAGCAGGACAATGGACAAGATGAGAAGCTCAACAAGAGATAATACAAAGAGACAATCAGTCTTTCTACCTCGGTGTGTGTGTGTGTGTGTGTGTAAAAAGAATGAAGAACAAGGAACAAGCTGAAAAAAATGGGCACTGTCAAAGCACAAAATAACAGAGAAAAGTGTTAATGATCAGCTCTCCTGGTATTTTGCTGTGCAGTCCTGTCATATTTTCAACCCCCTCAGTGTGTACTGAATGTGTGCGTTCCAGGTATTACAATACTAAAGTTTTTGTGTGTTTACACAGTCACATTATGAGGGACTTGAAGCACAGCTCTGGGTTTTTTTTAACTTTGTAATTCCTCTCATATCAATGTTCATTATCATTGCAACAAAAGCAGTCTTTCAATAATTGTGCATTCACTATTCCACAATGTATAGGAGGAAATATCTTGATATATCAACATCTCCCCAATACATATTTTGTGTGTTTTTTTTTTTCAAAATAAAGTCATTATTTAATCTTAATGTTAAAAATAACATTACCATTACATATTGGTGAGAATTGATAAGAATATAGGCCTTTTAATAACTGAATTCTGCTGTTAAGAGATCTGACATCATTATGAATTCAGAGATGCCAGATATAGGTTAAAAACCACTTTGTGAACTTCTTGTAGAATGTTGTTGTTTGTTGATCACAAAACAAAACAATGTCACAAAACAATGAAACGCTGTTTAGCAGCTCCAGCTTGGCATCATCATCATCATTAAAACAAAATACAGACAATCAAGTATAAAGCATAAATAAATAAATAAAATAGACGATAACTGAGATAGGGAGGAAAAAGTAAAGTGCAAATAGATTTGAGGTGCATAAATGCAGACCCAGACTACAGTCAGTCCCAGTTTGTTAAATTATTGTCAGAGAGTGTGGGGGTGATTGCAGCAACAGCTTGTGGATAAAAGCTGTTTTACAAGTGGTTTTGATTGTCCTGTATCTTCTCTGAGCTATGGAGACCACAAAATAAGTGGAGTGTGTTTAAAGCTGTTTGGACTCTGTGCGATGGAGTGAGAGCTTTTTGACATGTCATAGCTGACTTACTGTATACTTTATATATACTTTATATTTGTATACTTTCTAGGCGCAGCCAGGGTCCGGAGGGGGTCGGGTTCGGGAGTCACCGGATTTCATCTCTGCTTTTTGCAGATGATGTTGTCTTGTTGGCTCCCTCGAGCCAGGACCTTCAGCATTCGCTGGGGCGGTTCGCAGCTGAGTGTGAAGCAGCTGGGATGAGAATCAGCACCTCCAAGTCTGAGGCCATGGTTCTCGACCGGAAAAAGGTGGTTTGCCCTCTCCGGGTCGGGGGAGAGTTCCTGCCTCAAGTGGAGGAGTTTAAGTATCTCGGGGTCCAGTTCACGAGTGAGGGAAGCATGGAGTGTGAGACTGACAGGTGGATCGGTGCAGCTGCCGCAGTAATGTGGTCGCTGTATCGGTCCGTCGTGGTGAAGAGAGAGCTGAGCCAAAAGGCAAAGCTCTCGATTTACCGGTCGATCTACGTTCCTACCCTCACCTATGGTCATGAACTCTGGGTCATGACCGAAAGAACGAGATCCCGGATACAAGCGGCCGAAATGAGTTTCCTCCGCAGGGTGGCAGGGCGCTCCATTAGAGATAGGGTGAGAAGCTCTGTCACCCGGGAGGAGCTCAGAGTAGAGCTGCTCCTCCACATCGAGAGGAGCCAGTTGAGGTGGCTCGGGCATCTGTACCGGATGCCCCCTGGGCGCCTCCCTCAGGAGGTCTTCCAGGCATGTCCCACCGGAAGGAGGCCCCAGGGAAGACCCAGGACACGCTGGAGTGACTATGTCACCCGGCTGGCCTGGGAACGCCTTGGGGTCCCTCCGGAAGAGCTGGAGGAAGTGTCTGGGGAGAGGGAAGTCTGGGGGTCCCTGCTCAGGCTGCTGCCCCCACGACCCGGCCCCGGATAGAAATAGAAATAGAAATAGAAATAGAAATAGAAAATACTTTATTGATCCCAAAGGGAAATTCATTTGTCTGATAGCTCATCGTAAATTTGCATCATGATTAAAGAATCTGATGGCTGTTGGTATGAAAGATCTTCAGTATCTTTATGTCCTGCACCGAAGAGAGAGGAGCCGTCCACCACTGCTGCTTCTTTGATCCATCAAGGTGTTGTGAAGTGGATGATCCGTGTTGTTCAGTATGGTCTCCATCATTCTCATTGAGTATCTCTCCACCACCTCCTCCAGAGAGTCCATCTTTACTCCAATGACAGAGCCAGCCTTCTTGACAAGCTTATCCAGCCTCTTTGCCTGCTTTTTTCCTAAACTTCCTCCCCAGCAGACTGCAGCATAAAATAAAGCACTTGCCACCACAGACTGATAAAACATCTGCAGCATCTTATTACAGATGTTTAGAGATCTGAGCTTTCTTAGGAAAAAGAGGTGGCTCTGCCCTTTTTTGTAGAGTGCATCTGTGTTAACAGACCAGTCCAACTTGTTATCAAGGTGAACACCTAGATATTTATAGGTTGTCACCACCTCGATGTCCACTCCACAAGTGTTCACTGGCTGAAGAGGGGGCTTGGACCTACGGAAATCCATGATCATTTCCTTTGTCTTTGAGGTGTTCAGCATGAGGCAGTTTTTGTAACTCCAGTCACTGAAGGCTTTTATCAGATCCCTATATTGAGATTCCTGTCCATTCCTAATACATGCCACAATAGCAGTGTCATCTGAGTATTTCTGGATGTGGCAGGATTCAGAGTTGTATTTAAAGTCTGTTGTATACAATGTGAACAGGAATGGAGCCAGGACAGTCCCCTGTGGAGCCCCCGTGCTACTCATTAATGTCCCAGAAAAACAGTTCCCCAACCTGACAAACTGTGGCCTTTCTGTCAGGTAATCTGTGATCCAGGAGACAAAGGAAGAATCCACTCCCATCTCTTTGAGCTTGTTTTTGAGTATGTTGGGTTGGATGGTATTAAATGCGCTTGAAAAATCAAAAAAGATGATTCTTACATAAGCGCCAGATTCCTCCAGGTGAGAGAGGGCACAGTGGAGCATGTAGAGGACTGCATCATTCACTCTAATGTGTTCTTTGTATGCAAACTGCAGGGCATCGAGTTTGTTTTTGACCTCAAGCCTCAGTAGACGTAGAATCAGCCGCTCCAAGGTCTTCATGATGTGTGAAGTCAGGGCCACCGGTCTGTAGTCATTTAGTTCAGCCGGACATTTTCTTTTTGGTACCGGCACTATGCAAGATGTTTTCCACAGAGCTGGCACCCGCCCCAACTGAAGACTCAGGTTGAAGATCTTGTGGAGAGGTTGACACAGTTGGGCAGCGCAGTCTTTAAGCAGCCTTGGACACACACCATCTGGGCCAGCTGCCTTCCCAGGGTAAAGTTTCCAAAGTTCCAGCATCACCCCTGTCTCTGTGACAGACAAGGGTGGAGGAACAGGTGTGAGAACAGGTGTGAGAAGGGGATTAGCTGCAGCAGTGGGGATGCACTCAGGTGAAGAAGGAGGCAGAGGCGGAGGAGGAGGAGGAGGAGACATGGTGGAGAAACAGACTTGTGGAGGAGAGGAAGGAGCCGTCATGGAGATGTCCACATGTTGAGGAGAAGGAGGTGGATAAGGAGTGGAATGGGATGTGACGAATCTGTTGAAGAACTGATTGAGTTCATCACCTCTTACCACATCACCCACTATTGGCTGTCTTTTCTTTTTGTTGTAGCCAGAGATGGTGTTGATTCCTCTCCACACCTCATGGATGTTTTGTGTTGTAAATTCTTCTCTATCTTCTTTTTGTTTTCCAACTTTGCCATCTTCAAACTCTTCTTCAACTCATGTTGCACCTGTTTGAGCCGTTCTTTGTCACCATCTCTAAAAGCCTCCTTTTTTTGGTTGAGGACTGCCTTAATGTCACTTGTGATCCAGGGTTTGTTATTGGGGAAACAGCGTATAGTCTTTGTAGGTATGACTGTGTCTCTACAGAAGTTGATGTACTCTGTGAAACAGTCAACCTGTCTGTCAGTGTCCATACTGTTCTTATCTGTTTCCAGTAGCACATCCCAATCTGTGCATTCAAAGCAGTCCCTTAGAGCCTCTCTAGCCTTAGGTGTCCATTTCCTTACTGTGAGTGTAGTTGAAGGTTCCCTCTGCACACAGGGTTTGTGACAGGTCTGCAGAAAAACTAAGTTGTGATCTGACCTGCCCAGTGGTGGTAAGGCAGTAGCTCTGTAAGCTTCTTTGACATTGGCATACAGCAGATCAAGGGTTTTGTTTTCTCTGGTAGCACAATTGACCAACTGTGTAAATCCAGTCAGGTGGGAGGAGAGGGTGACATGGTTGAAGTCTCCTGATATTATTGTAAGTGCTTCAGGCTGTTTAGTCTGTATCCTAGCAACCATATCATGTATCAGTATCTATCAGTATCTCACATGGAACTTCAGCAGTTGCCTTTGGAGGGATGTACACAAATATTGTTATGATATGACTGAATTCTCTTGGTACATAGTATGGTCGCATTCCAACAGCCAATAGTTCAATGTCTGGACAACACATCTTCTCCTTGACAGTAATATGTGCAGGATTACACCATCTCTGATTCACGAATAAGGCCAGTCCTCCTCCTTTTTTCTTGGCACTAGCCTTAGCATCTCTGTCTGATCTTATGAGAGTGAAACCAGGTATATCCACGATGGAATCTGAGATGTTTTGATTCAACCAGTTTTCAGTAAAACACATCAGGCTGCACTCATAGTACACTTTCTGAGTCTTCACCAATATCTCCAGCTCATCACTTTTGTTGGGCAGAGAGTTAACGTTTCCCATGATGACAGATGGTAGAACAGGCTTGTATCTCCATCTCCTGGCCTTCAACTTTGCACCAGCACAACAGCCACGAAAACACCTCCTTATCTCAGCTGGAATAGGGTGATACACTCCAGATTTGCTCCGTTTCAGGGACAAAAGCTCTTCTCTTGAAAAAACTATTCTTCCAACAGAAGAGTCCATCAGTAGTTGACAAAAATAACAAAAATAAAACAAAGGTTGAGTAAAAAAAACTCAGAGCTACCAGACTACCAGACTTTGCTGCTACCAGTTGAAGCGCATGTTCTAGAATATATGATATATAGAATATATATATATATATATATATATATATATATATATATAGGATAAGCGGAGGAAGATGGATGGATGTATGGATGGATGTATACTTTAGACCATGGCAGCCAGGGACTTTTTTTGTGTGTTTTGCCATGATGTATAAACTAATTTTTATCTGCTTATTACCAAACAACCCCAATGGGGAGGGGTTTTTGAAAATTTCAAGGGGGGGTGCTACTGAGTCATTTTGCCCCACCCATTTGCAGCATCCCTATCAGTCTGAGGTACTTGTCATTGCTCATCTGGAGGTGCAGAGGTCAGTTTTCATGAGAATATGGCCATGTTAAAGGCATGACGGAACACAACGTGTATGTCAGTGAGGGATTCGGCACCATGGGGACACCATTACAGGAAATATCACAGCTTTCCAAATGTAGCTTCATCAACATGTTGAGCATGTTTTGAAGCATGAATGAAGTTGATGTTGGCGCAGATTTGTATGTGTCAATGTAAGAGAACTAGTCATTACTTCTTATCACAAAATGATAACACCATAGTGGCCATGCCCATTGACATAGAGAAAAGCTTTTGATAATTTTTAATTTTTTTAATTACTTTTTTTAATGAAGGACAAAATCCCTAGGAGGAGTTTGTTAAAATATCATGTGTAGAAATAGCCAAAAATGCCAAAATTGACCACTCAAATCAAAATGGCTGACTTACTGTTTACTTAAAGCTGGGGTTGGTAATCATGGAGAGCTAGCAAGAGAGCTAGCAAGATTTGAAAATAGCACCTCCTCTGAGTTCCACCCCCCTCCTCCCCCTCCCATCAGTGTGTACGTCCAAGCCACGCCCCCACAAACTGGAACGCGCACCGCACGAAAATGAGAAGCGGCAGGAGGAGTACTATATGAATATAAATATAAATATATATCCATATAGGCGCTTCTGTCATTGAAAATGGGGCAAGTCTGGAGGATGCCACCCTGTTCCAGCTGGATGAGGAGGTGCTTTCGTGGTTGCTGTGCTGGAGGTGCAGAGGTCAAAGCCTTGGAAGTGGAGATGTACTGTGGGGTCCTTTCTGCCACCAACTCTCTGCTCAACAAGAGTGATGAGGAGATGGAGATATAGATGAAGACTCAGGAAGCAGACATTTTTTCAAATCAAAACAATACTTGTGTACATCCCACCAATGGCTACTGCTGAAGTTCCATGTGAAGGTCTCCGTGAAGTCGTTGCTAGGATACAGACTAAACATCCTGAGGCACTTGACTTCAGTCATATCTCCCTGATGGACTCACTGAGGATGTGGTGGAGAGATACACGCTGATGGAGGCCATTCTGAACAACTCAGATCATCCTCTTCATAACACCTTGATGGACCAAGAAAAGAGCGGTGGTGGACGGCTCCTCTCTCTTCACTGCAGGACGGAGAGATATAGAAGATCCTTTGTACCTTCAGCCATCAGGCTTCTTCATTCTTCTGCAAATGGTTGATGAGCTGACAGACAAATGAATTTCCCTTTGGGGATCAATAAAGTAATTCGTATTCGTATTCGTATATATATATCAGTGACGTGCGGTCAGGGGAGGCAAGTGAGGCCGTGACTCACCTGTCATCATGGAAAGAAAAAAATGTAAATTGAAAAAAATAAATGTAATTATTGTATTTATCCTTTGATTTGTACTATAAAGTTATTTTGCTTTTAACTAAACCAGTTTTAAGTTTTTTTTTATTCAAAATCACCGATTTTTCATATTTATCGTTCAAATACTGAGAAGAGACAGGCGGTGAGGCACCAGGCAGCCGTGCCGCACCAGGGATTGCGCAATGACTCGGCTAACTGTGCTGCATGCTACGCAGTGAGCCCGTATTGCTGTCTCTTTCCATGTCGCTATTAAAATGTTCAAATACTTTTTCTATATAAACTACATTTCTGTAGTTTAGCTGGTGAATATAATGTATAGTGCTTTTGTCGAAAACTGTATGTGTGTGTAACGTGTTTCTTGTGCTGAGCGATCATAAAACGGCTGCGAAAAGGTGCCAGGTGAGGCACGCAGTTCTCCTGCCTCATGGAGGAGGCGCTAGTGAGCCCAAGGATTCTGTTTGCGCCTCCTCCGCTCCGCTGCAGAATAAGTGACAGCGAGCTACAATTTACTGTAAGGAAAGTCAAGTGCAGTCATTCAGTTTTTTTTTTTTTTGTGCCTCACCAGCCATGAACCTCACCGCACGTCACTGATATATATATATATATATATATACATACTATAATCTACTCAATACTAGCGTCACCGACCCGTTTTAAACCCACAGAGAAGCTAATATTGGCATTAGGCTAATACAAGCTACAAAAGTAGCTACGTTAGCAAAAGTTACACAATTCATAAAAATAACAAATCCTCCCTGAAGCAAAGCATATAATTACCTGTCCAACAGAAAGAGAGCAACCTCAGCATCACTTTTCAGGCCCTTCAAATCCCTCAGTTGTCTCCACAAAAGCAACACCGATCTTTACTCTGGTTTGACCTCTGGCTGTATCCAGCGCCTTTTTGTTAGCAGCCTTTTCAGCCTCCAGCTTTCTCCTCCTTGCCTTTTTCTCGGGGCAAGCCGTTACAAGTAACGGTGGAAGTAGTAACTGGGGCTGCATTTTCTCAGCCATTGCTCATAAATGAGCATGAAATCCATTCTGCTGTAACTCTGTAGCTGATTTCTTCCAGCAACAGCGACACGTGAAGATTGTGCACATGCGTGGGATGCAGGGAAAGAGGGGGGCAGATACAGAACTAGACATGAAGGCATCTGATTGTTTTTTGCTCTTCGATGCGAAGAGCTTGGATTGGTCGGAGTTTTGTCAGTCCTGCAGCTGCCAAAGAGGACTGATTATTTTCGTTCCTTTTTCTGAATACATAATGTATTGATTACTCAGAAGGTAGAAGGACCATTTCACCCAGTATAACAAAAGTGTTTCTGAACAGGATTACCAACCCCAGCCTTAAGACCATGGTTGACAGAGACTTTTTTGTGTGTCTGGACACGTTCTATCAGGTTACTGATTTTCAACTGCCTACTCCAAAAAAAAAAAAAACCCTATGAGAAGGGGTTTTTGAAAATTTCAAGGGGGCACTGTTGAGGCATTTTGCCCCCTCCATATGTGAGATGCCCATCAGCTGGGAGAGGTTGTCATTCCTGTGCCAATTTTCATTCAGCTGTGATCATCTTAAAGGCATGAACACACACAATTTTTGGGGCAAAAAATCGCCATTGCAGCCATGCCCGTTAATGTACAGACAAGCGCTCAAACACCAGGAGTGGACACAGCAAAAAATTTGACCATTCAAACCAAAATGGCCGACTTCCTGATTATTTTAGGGCATAGGTTCTTGAGAATATTTTGTGCACCTTGGTAAGTTCTATGAGCCTACCAAATTTATCGGATGCTCTCTGCGTTTGACTTCCTGTGTGGAGCGATCTAATTGACGTGGATTGATACGTGATGGCTGCCGGACTGCCAGAGCTGTGACAGATTGGAGAAGCATCAGAGATGGACCACAGCGCACATGGTGGAAATGCTCTGATTGACTTGTATGGGATCAAATTGCTCCAAAGTTTGCAATGGAGTCGGAATGGAGCAGAGACTGATCCAGTGGAAATTGGGGGTTAGTTCAGGGATGGCAGATATAGACTATTCAGTGACCTTCTTAAAGAGAAACTATGCTATTCTTAGCTTAACTATGCTACATTTTTACCTAAATTAAAAACCTTCAGTGATGTGATAAGTGAATTGATAAATCGTGCTAAATGACTTGTAACTTGTTACAGGGAAAATGGAGGCTCTCTGCCTTCCATTTAGTGTCTCTTAGCTGAAAACCAACCTTTTAAGATCAGAGCCACTGACCCAGTGTCCCAGCTCTCCTTTCGGTAGCACCGCAACACAAACGCACCCCCACAATCTCTTGTTTATGATGGAAAAGACTACACAAATATACACATCATAACATGTATATGTTAAATAACGTTGTCCACCGCTCTTTTGATTGCTTTCTCATCGGCTTCAATGAAAACAAATTCACATGGCCAGGAGGAGGGCTAGCAAAACAGTGGAAGAGCGACCGGACTTGCATAGTTCCTCTTGAACATAGAAGAACAGCCCTGACACCTGGGTTGAGATATTCAGAGGTTATAGATCATAACTCAATAGTTATAGAACATGACACTCAATCTTTTCTATTCAACTCAGAGGTTGTGTGTGAGTGTTACCCAGTGAAACTTACCATATAACTAATTGTGACTGGGTGTTCCATCTCCCTCCCAGTCACTGCATGGCGCTGTGCCAGTTCGTGCACTGTTAATTACCATTAATTAATTAATTAACACCAGGTGTGTTGGGCACCTCACCCTCTCTTGCTTCTGCTGTGTGTCTGGTGCATTGGCTGGCGTGCATGTCTGTGTCTCACCATTGGATCGTCAAGTTAGGCATCCTGGTAGGCCGCTCATGTTGATTTGCCGCTGCAGTCATACAACTATTTGCACTAGTCATCACACTTTTCTGTTTTGCTGTGCAGCGGGAGCTGCAGTGCATGGCAGCTCCCACTCTCCTAGTTCTACACCTATTGAATTAAAGAAGAAATAAAGAAGAAGATCTACTGTTTGGATATTGTACAGCTGGCAGCCGTTTTTAGACCTACAAAGGGAATTCTGTCACATCTTTTCCATTGTTTACATTCAAACAAGATTGGAGCCAGATTGGAGTTATTTCCAATCGGAGACACAAGAATAATTAGCCCCATCTTCCCTAAGTCCCAAGCAGGAACCTAGACAAAGCAAGCTCAGTGTGCTCAGTGAATGAATATAAATTTATTTACACAGAGCCATATATAAATAACAGGCTGGGGTTAACTTTAGGATAGACCAAGGCCAAAACAGCAAACAAAACAAGGTCTAAGTGAGAATAATATCTCAAAGAAAAAAAAAAAGAACCAAAGGACAAACTCTCAAAACATGACAGCAAAACTGACAGACCACAAGTAAACTAACAGCATACACCAAGCTCTAATATGTGGCTGCTTGGGAGATGGTGAGGATAAGGAAATGTCCCTGGGGGCTGCACCATCTCCATCAGCTCTTAAAGTGAGACCATGTCCACATGTAAACGCAAACAGCCGAGACAGGATACTTTTCCATGTGTTTGGGCCTATCATCCACACCTAAACAGTGTTTTTATTGCATTTTTGCATTTACACATAGACAGAGATTTGTTTTAAACATGCAGACGTGGATTTATTTATTCATTTATTTAATTGGAGGAGGAAAAAACTCTGTTTGCAAAAGTATGTGTGGACGAGGCCTCTGTCAGTTTTAGGCAGGATAAACCAGATGTTTATCTAAGCAAAGGTTTGGTATGTGATAAGGCAGTCAGAAAACAAGCAAATGAACTTGAACACATTATAGGCATTTATCTTATACGCTAATCAAAATATAGCACTGTGAAAAAACAACTATGTAACTGATTGGACACCTATCAATAAACAGATCAGATCAGAGGTTTCGTTGTGAATGGAGAGTGTTGTCCCCCGAGGGTGCTACACATCTGACACTGACAACAGGAAACACTTGTAGACCTAGTGTAAGGCCATCCAGTACTCCCATTAAACTGGCCTGCTCTCCCTGCCTTTCCTGCCCACCAGAAACTGCCTTCATCAGCTCTTGTTGACCATTTCCATGTTTTCCATATTTCATGTTGTAAATTGTCTTCTTGTCTGTATACAACATCAATTGCACGTCTGCCCATCCTGGTTGAGGGATCCCTCCTCTGTTGCTCACCCTGAGGTTTCTCCAGTTTCCCCTGTCAAAAAGGGCTTTCTTGGGGGGGTGGGTCTAAGGTCAGAGGATGTTGTAATGATGATATGTAAAGCCCTTTGAGACAAACTGTTTGTAAAAATGTAGGGCTGTGTGGTATACCGAAAACCAGTCTTTGTTTTTGTTATGATATGAATTTTTCATGTACCGTAACACCGGTGAAGAGCCCAAACAACACCTGGAACATGCGCAGCAGGACAGTGTTTCAGCGGAGACTCATGTCACTGCTGCGCACCAAACATCTTGATATGTCGTTTATGACACAGTTTTGGGACAGTGTCTTAAGCAGATTTCAAGTGACAAATGAAGCACTGCAAAAAGCTGACCTGGATTTGATGACAGCAATTTGTCTCTTAGAGTCTTTGAGATCCTGGGTTGTATCACTACAAGACCAGTTATTTATATTTTTGCAGACTGTACTAAGTACACATGTAGTATGCTGTATGCTTTTTTTGTCACCTTAATTTGTAATTAACTGCACTCAAATAGTCATTGAGTACTAGTTGATTACTACTTAAATACACTTAAAGTGTAATTGTAAATTAAAGTGTAAATTGAATTGGAACAACTTTTTACAAACTTTAAGTGTACTAAAGTACACCTGCTCAAGTACACTCTAACCTGATTTAAAATACATTTGCAGTACAATTGGATTAGACCACCAGTATGTTCAAAGTATACTTAAAATGCCTTAAAATTAAATTGATAGTTGTGTAGGATTGCATTTTTCATGCACTTAATAATTATTCTATATAATACTTTAAGTTAACATCAAGTGCACTTTCTGACAATTTATATTACTTGTTAAGAATGCATTTATACTGAAGTAATACCACAATTTAAGCATAAAAAAGGTATTTCAAGTATAATATTATTATACTATAATGTATGGTTTATAATTGTATTTGGAGTGCAATAGGTGCTGCAGTACTGTGTTAGTACTGTATAGTACACTATGTTGGTGGTGTAGTGGCCCACTTGGATTAACCTCACAAGATACAGAGAGCTTCAACTGGTGCAGCTTTAATTCTCTCCTCCTTTTTACCACTGGCACCTTGACACCATGAAAACTATGATAATATGGACAATAATACAAATGTCATAGTACCATATTTCCACAAATAATACATAGAAATCATATTTATATATTTCTTTAACTTAATACATATCATTGTAGTAGACTTAAATAATGAATTTTGACATGAAATTAGCCTTTTAAACAATTTTAAGTTGCAGTTCTTATTTAAATAAAAACAATGACAGTTTCCCTCCTTTTTTAAATACAATGAACCACTCTTCTTACAGTAAATGCTCTTTTTACAATAAATGCACCGTTAGTCTCCTCCTACCTCCTTCTGCTTCCAAGGGTGCCAAGTTTCAACTCCTCACAGTGACAGTCCTTACACGCGACACACAAACAAAACAAAAAACAGAGCGAACCACAATGAAATAACCTCTCACAGGTCTCAAAACAGAATAAGACAAGTAAATAGTTTATTTGCCTGTTTTACCAACTCTGGAGCAACGAGGGCATGTGGTTACCTTGAGACCGGAGCAGGAAGTCTAGCGTCAGCAATAACAGGAAGTCGTAGAAGAAGAGCAGTGCTCTTCAAAATAAAAGCATGGAAACGGACGTTACAAAGCCGCATCATTTACTATAAACAAAATCAGCTGCCACTTGGCAGCTGGCAAAAGTATAGTTAATGTCACCATATGCACTTCAGTCCACTTAATTTCTGGTACCACTAGTACACTAAAAGTGTGCTACTCAGTTCTATGAAAGAAATCCACTTAAGTTTATTGATAGAACAAAAACAAATTTATTTACATTAAAACACAAAAACTTTCAACCAACGTATCCAGGAAATTAAACAATGCTGCACAAATGCAACGGTGAAAAACTTAATGTAACAAAATAAAACAAAAAGAAAAAATTAAACATTTACAAATGAAATTGGCGTAGCCCTCATTATTACACTTCCTGCGAAGTGTGGCAGACTAGCAGTTAAGTACATTTTGTGCTTAAGTTCACTTCCAATTAAGTGAAATTTAAGGGCACTTTAAAGTAAAAGTATACTAACTATATATTACAAACAAGCATATTTTTAATAAAATACTAATCTACTATTATAAGTGTTTTGACATTAAGTATACTTTTTAAAATTACAAAAAAATTACAATTACAATTAAAATTAAATTACAATTACAATTAAAACAATTTAAAATACACTTACATTGAAGTACAATTGAAGTACAATAAATTTCAGTAAATGTATCTAAATTCACTTCCAAAGAATATGAATTACTTCATTAATCCACAAAGGGAAATTCATTAAGTATAAATTAAGTGCACTTTAATAAAGTAAATTATTAATAATTAATAATAATACAAATGACTCAAAAATAAGTACACTTTTAATAAGAATATAATATAATAATCATAATCATAATAATAATACTATAGGTGTTAGGGAAGAATTTCACTTCCGTATAGTTTGTGTAGTTAAAGGTCAATCCCTCTTTGTTTATAGGTGAAAGTTGAGAATTAGATGTTTTCTTTTAGATATACTGCTAGAGACAGTTTATCTGACCTGTACTCTCTCCTAGGGACATGCCAAGGCCATGTTCATTCCCCTGGCGCCTTCGCCGGATAACAACAGAGACCATTGTTGTTCTCGCGTCACCTAGATGATGTGAGTCTTTATCTTAATGTTTACGCCCAATAGCCAATGGAATGTTAGCACATCTCCCTTTGTGGGCTCGGTCCACCTTCCTAGTATATGAATCTCAACTTTGCAGTTTGGCCCTCAGAGTTGAGGTGGCATCACACACTCATGTTGTGTCGATGACTCTTCTGTTCTCCTTGATCAAGTCTATTAAACTTCTTCAGTATAAGACATCCAAGACTCCGGTGCTTCTTCTTCCTGCATCACCACAGAATTTCTCCCTAACAATAGGTGCATTGAAATAAAGTATACTTTTTAAAAGTATACATTAGAACAATTTGCAAAAGACTTACAATAAAGTACACTTCTAATAAGTGCACTTAAGTACAACTTTAAGTATTGCATATATAGTGTGTTCAATTTTAGTACATTTAAGATGAACTTAATCACATATAATTTAAAGTACACTTTCTAAAAGTATATATTAAATATAATACAAATTAAGCACAAAAAGTAAAGGTATATTTTTAATAACCTTGTATGTATATATATATATATATATATATATATATATATATTTTTTTTTTTTTTTTTTTTTTTTAATATAATTAAGCATAATACTTTTTCACCTGAGACTCTTGCATTAAAAGAACAAAAAATAAAAATAAAATATACCCAATACCATGAAACCAATATGATTTTGAAAAAATCTGTATTTCTGTATTTCAAGGAACAGGTGATGGAGATAGATACCACAGACTGTATACAAAGACAGACTGTACTTACTGCGAGGTAGAGTTAGCGTTCATTTTTTTAAAGCGTCATTGTTCCCAGATTAATCATATGCATTAATGTGTTATCTTTGACAGCCCTAGTTCAGACAAAACAAAGGGTGAATTTAATTGTGACTTCAATACGAATATGAATACGAATACGAATACGAATTACTTCATTAATCCCCAAAGGGAAATTCATTTGTCTGTCAGCTCATCAACCATTTGCAGAAGAATGAAGAAGCCTGATGTCTGAAGGTACAAAGGATCTTCTATATTTCTCCGTCCTGCAGTGAAGAGAGAGGAGCCGTCCACCACCGCTCTTTTCTTGGTCCATCAAGGTGTTATGAACACTGAAAAAAGAAAATAGTTGGACCAACTTAATTGAATTGTTTCAATTGGTAACACCTAAATGAATTAAGTTTGTTGAAATTAAGTTAATAAGTTAGAATAACACAATTGATTTAAGTCACATGTACTTAATAATTTAATTGTTCTCAAATCAACGTTTTGCATTAATCCAACTTAAAATTAAGGCAAGTCAACTCAAAGTTTTCAGTTTTTCCAGCTCATTAATTTGCATTACCCCAAAGTAAAATACTGCTTCTTTCTATCCTAATACTATAGTTTCATGTAAATTACTTTTTGTAGTTTGTTAAATATAACTGAAGTTACAATTTTAAGTTGAAAATATATAACCCCCCCCCCCCCTCAAAATCTGATGTTTGTTTTATACTTTATGTTATCAATGTAAAGAACCATTAACTTTATGGCCACCAACACAGCTTTTGGCGCAACATATTACACATTTGTCCTTTTTAAAACACATATGCACAAAATGCATAAGTAAATGTAAGTAGGACCAAACCTTTTTTGTCAGCAAAGTGCAAAATAGTTCAAGTATTACACAAATATGGCTAACAATCTCAACACATACAGTGTTATCACAAATATGAAAAACTGCGAAGAGTATACAAAAACCTCTTTAACCAGCTATAGCTATTGAATATTATGCATCTGAACAGTGTTACTGAACAATGGGGATGAAAAAATATGAACACTTATTGTGGAGTTTTAAATCACACTGTTACACACTTTCACAAGTGTTTGTTGTGTAACTGAACACATCAAAACTGAAATGCGACCTTTCCCTACAAACGGGAAGAAATATGTCTGGAGAAAACAACAATAAACTTCTGCCTAAATCTGTGTAAAAGCATTTCAAATTGTGGTTTGAGTTGTTGACTGCCTTCATTGTCTCTTGGAGGATAAAAAAGGCCCAACATCAGAAAGAGACTCAATTTTTTTTACATGCTATATGTCCAAACACCATTGTTCTTTCACAATATGGCACTGGGTACCAGAGGTGGAATACATCGTAGTGTGTCGTTACTGCGAGTTTTGAAGTCTGCTATACAGATTATGGACTTTGGGGTCATCTTGTGCTGATCAAGCTGCATGATGACCTTTTGGAGCACTTCAAAAGTGAAGCGAAGGGGTTTTGGATAAGCTAGGTTGAGTGCATAAATCAAACCTAGAAGCAGGGCACAAGCTGAGGCAACCGAGGTCAGTTCATGCAACACTTCCATGCCCTAAGGACAATGCCAATGTCTTCAGGTGGCTGCTGCAGTCCTTCCCCCTCCTTCCGAATGACAAACACTGCCATGGTGAGCTGCTCCATGTCCCTCTGAGCATCATCTGCTCCAGAGTCCTACAGAGGGGTACAGGACACAAACACAAATCATCATTGGCCTCACTTCTTACTGTGATGGTGTTTTTCGGTGATGTACCAATATGTGTTATGTGCTGGGCTATTTCTTGGCTGGGTCTCATCACACACCACAACCAGCAGAGAGGTTTATCAATCTGACCATCTAACTGTAAGCAAGAAAGATAAGATTTCCCAAAATGTCAAACCATTTCTTTGAACTTGTATAATCATCTATGCCACTTATGACAGTTGAGAAAATCTCTCTTATAGTACACTAAATCTAGGATATTTTGTGTGTCCCTTTGACAAGTAACTGTTGAAACTTACAAGATACTCCTTGATCAGGTCATCTGCATCTTCTCCCAGGAAGATGGTGAGAGCTTTCAGCACACATTCCCTCCGAAGATTAATGTCCACAGTCTAGAACAACAAATGTTGATTTATTTATTGTTCTAAATCTCATAAGACAGACACCATTAATCTTAAAGCTTATCACTTACACTTACTTTATTTAAAAACAGTAATTTACAAGCCCAGAAATTCATTATAGAAAGAAAAAGTGATGAGCTCGGTGGTGTAGTTTTTGAGTCGCTAAAAACATTCATGCATATGAAATCCATGATGAGCATTGGCCTGCGCATATTAATGTATTTATGAAGGATACAGATATATTGTGACACCCTATTAGTTACGAAGGGTCTCGTTTGATGGTACAGATTTACCTGGTCCAAAATGTCCATGATATCTGCAGTCTTTTGGCGTATTGCCCCTCCTTTGGCATGGATGACTTTGATCAGCTGACTTGAGTGCATGTCTAATTGGGCCATGAACTTCTCCTCAAGAGGAACAGTCATGAGCCTCTGGAACTCTGTATTAATCTAAAAACAAAACACAAAGGACAGTATACAAACTCAGAAGACACAAAGTAACCACTGAAGTATACCTGCCAAAAGGTCAATACCCCAAAAAGTATAACATATATGGAAATTACAGTTATACAATCTCAACCACATCAAATTATGACCAATTCATGAAAGCTGAATGTAATAAATCCTGAAGCATACAGACTTTGATCACTTCAGTTCCATTCTTACCTCTTTCTGTGAGAAGAGTGCAGGCCATCTGTCCTTGAAGTCCTGAATGCTTGGTTCTTGGTTTACCACCTCATGTCGTCTGTAGGCAAACGTGTTGTCTGCGATGACCCTTTCGTTGTTCCTTATCCCGATCTCTGTCAGAAGTTCCAGTCTCACTTTTTCCAAGCTATCCAGAGTCTCACCAGTAGGAAAGGATGGATAAAAGTTAGCTTCAGACCGTTTTGGCTTCTTCACTTTTTTAGCAGGGAAAGCATCTGTAGTAGCTTTAGATTTCAGGGAGTTTACACAGAGCTCTGGACACCCCTGCAATTTGAGCTGAGTCCTGTAGTTTGCCATTTTGTACTTAAGTCGCTGTTTCCAACCGTAGCAGCCATTGAATGAGCCAGGTTCTTTCAAACATGGGTGCTTTTTTATTAGGGCCTCTGCAGCTGCGCAGAAATGTGCTTCCTCTGGGTAGGCCTTGTATCGGTAAATTTCTTCTGCTACTCTTTTCAGGATATCAGACAGCATTCGGGAGCTCACAGTCAACATTTTTTGGCTCACATGGCACTCAGCATTCCCCTTCTCTAGCTGTAGCTCTGTGTCATATGAAAATTGGGGAATTGCAAAGTCCTCTGGCCACTGTTGTTTTCGAGATGACACAGACTCAGGGGATGAGAGGATTGTTGTATCATTTGAGGCCAATGAAGCAGCGTCATCGGACTCAAATGAAAGAGACAGAGATGAAGAGGACTCAGTGGCACTGATCAAAGTTGGATTTGTTTGCTGGTGGATCACCTTGATTGTCCCCAAATCCTGAAGTTCAGTGGTAGAATTCAGATTGAAGAAGTCGTTGCCAAAATCTTGGTCCATGTATTGCAGTCTCAGGTTACCCTTTAACCCAAAGGTAGTCTTTATCTCACTGAGAAGGTCATCAAGTGACTCTGGGATGCCATTTGGAAGAGTCAGTTTTTCAGTGTTGTTCTCCCCTAAAATCACCTTCAGTCTTGCAGCTGTCGAACCAGCCATGGTGGTCTGAGGAGAAAGCACAAGCACAATTAGTAAGGATCAACATGTAAAGCAATTTCCTTCTACTACTGACCTATTTCACATAAGGAGAATTTGGAGAAGAGAAGAGAAGGCAAAGAGAAGAGGAGGTGTGGAGAAGAGAGGAGAAGAGGGGAGACAAGAGGAGGAGAAGAAAGAAGGCAATGAGAGGAGAAGGAGAGGGGAGGAGGAGAAGAGAAAGCAGAGAGGAGGAGAGGGGAAGAGACAGGGAGAAGAGAGAAGACAAAGAGAGGAGAAGGAAAGGAAAGGAGAAGAAGAAGAGATGAGGAGGAGAAAAGAGAAGGCAGAGAGGAGAAGGAGAGGGGAGGAGAGCAGAGGATTAGCATTCACTGACTGGAGTCCAGCAACCTACATAAAAAAAAAACGACATTATGCCTATGCTAGAGTTGCAACAACTTGGTGAGTAACTGATTAGCTGCCAATCACATCGTCACACCATTTTGACTTACAGTATGAAATAAATATTTTTGAGAACACAATAGTATTGTTTGAGTCTGGCTTTTGTTTTCCCACTTAATAAAGTCATTTACACATTCAGAGGCCTCACCCTTTAAATATGGACATATCTTTTCAAAGTGACAAGACGCATCCCTCTAATTCTGTAGTCTGCCAGTGGGTAGGTATCATGTAGTTCTTGTGGCTCAACAAGTTCCACTTCCTTGCTTGGCGATGTTTTGAGATCATAAGCTCTGTAGTGTTCCATATACCATCCACTAAGTTTCTTCACAATGAAGATTAGTTTGTCCTGTAGTATCACCATTTGGATGATTTCACTGAACTCTGGCAGTCCTCCCAGTGAGCCGTGGATCAAGATCATCCCACACTTGTAGTTTAGTCCATTATATGCTACACTTTTAGCCAAGCACACATTGTCCATATCTGGAGACTTCTGTCTCCGTGCATTTGAGATGTTCTTGTTAAGAACATCAATGTGAACAGTGGAAACATCTGTTACTTCCAATGGGGGTTTGGTAAAGCTACTTGCATGCAAATGATATGCAATCTGATACTGATGTCTCTGTGAAAGGGAAAGAAGCACACTTTTGAAGCATCTGATATTCCTCGCAACTCTTTTAAAAAAGCTATGCTTTGCTTCAAAACGCATAGTCCATAGGGCAACTAGCGGCCCAAACTTACAGATCAAGTATGGATAATGCTCCAAGAAATGGTGCTTTGGTTTAAGCTCACAGTCCGGGAAAACCTCTTGAAATCTAATTCTGTGCTCAGAGATCTTAAAACCAAGATATGCAATGGAGTCCTTAGTATGAACAGGACTGACAACAAGATCAACAATGTCCTTCAGGTCTGTTAAGATCTGCCAAGCAGGCTCCTCACAGGGAACACTCTGCCCAATTAACAAAGGCAAAAATCTGATTAGACTCCAGTTCTCATGTGCATTTCCCCCAACAGTTTTTTTGGATACAAAACTGAGAGGCACAGGATGAGGTCGATTTGTTCTGTCAGCCCACTTAAAGTTGAAAGATGATATTGCTTCATTCAATGAACATAATGTGAAATACTACAATTCCTTCAAAAAGATCATGTACAATATCTGGTGGAAACCCAGTGGTAACATCAAAATATGAGAGGTGCTTTGACAAAATACACTTTGATTTCACAACATAATAACTGGGTAATTTGTTTTCCTCAAGGATTCGTAAATGATCTGCATGGATATCTTTTGTTCTCAAAGTAAAGACTTCACTTCTGACTTCTTTAGTCTGGAACTCTGATCTTTCTGCAGTGCAAAATCTACACACTGAGAAATTTTCAACAAATCCAGCAATACTGTGTGCACCAAGGTTGTCGGCAACCACACACTGAACTGTTCCTTTTACTGTTCTGCCCAACTTTGACAGAAATATCCCAGTCTGTTCCAAAATTACAAGATCATTAATTACAGGTTTTAACACTTTCTCATACCCATAGCACTTCAGATCATTACTTTTGATTAAAACAGCCAAATAGATGGAGGATAAAGCAGAATTACATCCTGGTGGCAAATTACCCAGAATCCAATACAAACCACAAATTTTATGCTTCCTCCTGGATGTGCCAAGGGGATTACATATTTCAAACTCATCAATGTATAATATCAATGAAATGCTTTCCTGCTTAGACAACAGTCCATTTTCACTGAAGAAGGCACCATCGAAGATAGTTTTGTATAAGTGCACACAAGTTCTCTGAGGATGATTATCTACAGTATTCAAATTAACAGCCTGATCCAAGATTGTCTGGCAATCAAGAATATGCTGCAAAGACTTTAAAACTGAAATATATTGGAATGACTTGTGATTTTTTCGGTCAAGTATATATTCCACTGGTTCCACTACATTAAAGTGGCTCTTATAGTAAGCTTTTCGCCTCCAAGCACTGGAAAGTGGACCTTTATCTCCAATAGCTTTTTTCACAGGGTTTGTCTCACAGAGAACACTGGCTAGCTTTTCAACAATTGACTGGTCAACCTGGCATCCACTGTTTTGTAATACTTGGCTAATAGTCCTTTGGGTGATCGGCAGAGAAAGAGAACCAATCAAATAGTTTAACTCCTGCAAAAGCTCGTCTGCAGCTGCATTAGACACAAGAAAGATGTGTTCCAACTTAAGGAGCACTGAAGCAATTTTAAGCTCAACATCCTTCTCCAAGTTTTCAGAATCCCCATTGTCAAAAGCAGAATTTAAATTGATATTACTCTCTGTATTTTCCCCATATAAAATATCACTGGTAACACTGGCACAAGATTCTTCAACAGAACTTATCCCGGGCTTAAAGGTGTTCACTGTACCAGAGTGTTTTCTGTATTTGTGACTCTTGAAGTTCTCATAGACATTGGTTTTATATTCACAGTTTTGGAACACACATGTTACAGTCTCCTTTTAAGATGCTGATAGATATGTTGAAAATATTCCCTTTCTGTGGAGAGTTGATTATGGCCACAAATATGGCATGTGAACGTGGATACAGCTGTGGTGACTGCTTGTTGGGCAGGGTGATTTCTTGATAGATGGCTCAGTAGGGCATTCCAAGTCTTGAACCTAAATGCACAATTGAAATAAGTGCATGGATATGAGTAGCCCCATCCGTAATGCCTATGAATCAGTTTGTAGTGCTTGAGCAGTTCAGATCTTTTTGTTAATACTGTCCCACAGTCCTTGCATCTCCACATGAAGCACAACACTGGAGAAACAAAGAGATGGGCTTTATTGGGCGTATATAAATAATTTGGGAAAAACACAGAGTAGGGTTGGACAATATTACAATACATCAATATGGTGATATGAGACTAGGACAAAGCGAATCATTTATCGTTTATTCATCAAATGTAGTCAGCCCTCTCTAATTTGATTTTAAGGGACACGTTCACAAGTCTGTCTTAAAGCAAAACCCAAATGCTCATATGTACATTGAAAACCATTTTGTTGCAATTGTTTCCTCTGTCAATACTAGTTGCTAATCGATCTATTTCCTAAGGCAATTTCACTATAAATAAATACATATAAATACATAAAGCTGATCCTTGTTCTGTGTAAAACTGAATTAAGATAGTTAAAATGAGACATTACTATTTTTACTATTTTGGGCTTACATACCTTTGTTGTTGATGAAGTGAAAGTATGCAGGTTCACAGATAAAACAAGTTGCCTCGCACGCCTCCACACAGGACTGTCCCTCTTGAGGTACAAGTAGTCAGAGAGCTGAGAAAACAGTAGGCCAGGTGGGGGGAGCTATCACATTGGACACCAAGCCAAAGGTTTTGGAACTGATCAGGGTCCCAACCACAGGTCGTGTAATCCTGCTACCATCAGCAACCTGGAGAGGTTGACAGGAATGAAAGGAAGCTCTGGAGTACAGAAGTCCTGAGGGTTAGTTTGTGCGATCATCTTATGACAGTGTGTCTTTCACCATGTTTACAGTGTTGATCTGCATCTATGTACCATATTTTCCGCACTATAAGGCGCACTTAAAAGCCTTTAATTTTCTCAAAAAACGACAGTGCGCCTTATAATCCGGAGCGCCTTATATATGGATTCATTCTGGTTGTGCTTACTAACCTCGAAGCGATTTTGTGTCGCACCGCTTGCAGCATTACGGCTACAGTAGCCAGGAGCATCACGGAGTAATCTCTATGGGAGTACCGGTAAATAGGACCCCAAAATGGCACCTGTCAAGAGACACGCTTACAACGCGGACTTCAAAATCAAGGCTATCAGTCACGCAGTTGAACATGGGAATAGAGCAGCTGCGAGAGAATTCAACATTAATTAACATTAATTGTGAACGTGTTTAATAAAGTCTGACTGACTGACTTATCTGACTGTTTTGTTTCTCTTAATGGCCTTATAGTCCGGTGCGCCTTATATATGAAAAAAGATCAAAAATAGATTATTTATTGACAGTGCGCCTTATAATCCAGTGCGCCCTACAGTGTGGAAAATACGGTACTTAAATATATGTATTCAGACTCATACTGGAAGTGTGCTTGACCTACACAAAATCTGACAGCTCTATTTTCTGTGTTAAATAGTGTCATACTTTTTTCTATAATTTCTAATTTTGATTTACAGACATTTGTCCTCCATTCTACAAAGACTGAATTGTGCTGATTACAACAGTGTGTGTGTGTGTGTGCTTATCAATTTGTTTCTGTATATTTTTAATTGTTGTGATAATTAGAAAACCACTAATATTAAGGAAAAGGGCATTTTTATTCCAGTGTTAAGTTTTATTTGTGTATGGTTAAGAGTGTAATACAGAACTGTCACTGTTCATGACCCCGCCTGATAACTGATTCAGGACAGGGAAGACAGGAGTCTGCAGCAGCAGACACAAACTAACACAGGTGCTTATTAACACACTGGCCCAACAACATCTGAGTTTTTTTTACTCAACCTTTCTTTTATTTTTGTTATTTTTGTCAACTACTGATGGACTCTTCTGTTGGAAGAATAGTTTTTTCAAGAGAAGAGCTTTTGTCCCTGAAACGGAGCAAATCTGGAGTGTATCACCCTGTTCCAGCTGAGATAAGGAGGTCTTTTCGTGGCTGTCGTGCTGGTGCAAAGTTGAAGGCCAGGAAATGGAGATACAAGCCTGTTCTACCATCTGTCATCATGGGAAACGTTAATTCTCTGCCCAACAAAAGTGATGAGCTGGAGATATTGGTGAAGACTCAGAAAGTGTATCGTGAGTGCAGCCTGATGTGTTTTACTGAAACCTGGTTGAATCAAAACATCTCTTATTCCATCGTGGATATACCTGGTTTCACTCTCATAAGATCAGACAGAGATGCTAAGGCTAGTGGCAAGAAAAAAGGAGGAGGACTAGCCTTATTCGTGAACCAGAGATGGTGTAATCCTGCACATATGACTGTCAAGGAGAAGATGTGTTGTCCAGACATTGAACTATTGGCTGTTGGAATGCGACCATACTATGTACCAAGAGAATTCAGTCATATCATAACAATACTTGTGTACATCCCTCCAAAGGCAACTGCTAAAGTTCCATGTGAGACACTACATGATATGGTTGCTAGGATACAGACTAAACATCCTGAAGCACTTACAGTAATATCAGGAGACTTCAACCATGTCACCCTCTCCTCCCACCTGACTGGATTTACACAGTTGGTCAATTGTGCTACCAGAGAAAACAAAACCCTTGATCTGCTGTATGCCAATGTCAAAGAAGCTTACAGAGCTACTGTCTTACCACCACTGGGCAGGTCAGATCACAACTTAGTTTTTCTGCAGACCTGTTACAAACCCTGTGTGCAGAGGGAGCCTCCAACTACACTCACAGTAAGGAAATGGACACCTGAGGCTAGAGAGGCTCTAAGGGACTGCTTTGAATGCACAGATTGGGATGTGCTGCTGGAAACAGATAAGAACAGTATGGACATTGACAGACAGGTTGACTGTTTCACAGAGTACATCAACTTCTGTAGAGACACAGTCATACCTCACTAGTGACATTAAGGCAATCCTCAACCAAAAAAAGGAAGCTTTTAGAGATGGTGACAAAGAACAGCTCAAACAGGTGCAACATGAGTTGAAGAAGAGATTGAAGATGGCAAAGTTGGAATACAAAAATAAGATAGAGAAGAATTTACAACACAACAACATCCGTGAGGTGTGGAGAGGAATCAACACCATCTCTGGCTACAATAAAAAGAAAAGACAGCCAATAGTGGGTGATGTGGAAAGAGCTGATGAACTCAATCAGTTCTTCAACAGATTTGACACTGAGGTCACATCCGATTCCACTCCTTATCCACCTCCCTCTCCTCCTCCTTCTCCTCCTCCTTCTCCCCCTCCTCAACATGTGGACATCTCCATGACGACAAAGGAAATGATCATGGATTTCCGTAGGTCCAAGCCCCCTCCTCAGCCAGTGAACACTTGTGGAGTGGATATCGAGGTGGTGATAACCTATAAATATCTAGGTGTTCACCTGGATAACAAGTTGGACTGGTCTGTTAACACAGATGCACTCTACAAAAAAGGGCAGAGCCACCTCTTTTTCCTAAGAAAGCTCAGATCTCTAAACATCTGTAATGAGATGCTGCAGATGTTTCATCAGTCTGTGGTGGCAAGTGCTTTATTTTATGCTGCAGTCTGCTGGGGAGGAAGTTTAGGAAAAAAGCAGCCAAAGAGGCTGGATAAGCTTGTCAAGAAGGCTGGCTCTGTCATTGGAGTAAAGATGGACTCTTTGGAGGAGGTGGTGGAGAGATACTCAATGAGAATGATGGAGGCCATACTGAACAACACGGATCATCCACTTCATAACACCTTGATGGATCAAAGAAGCAGCAGTGGTGGACGGCTCCTCTCTCTCCGGTGCAGGACAGAAAGATACCGAAGATCTTTCATACCAACAGCCATCAGACTCTTTAATCATGGCGCAAATTTACGATGAGCTATCAGACAAATGAATTTCCCTTTGGGATCAATAAAGTATTTTCTATCTATCTATCTGTCTATCTATCTATCTATCTATCTATCTATCTATCTATCAACTCCCTCTCCCACAGCTGATTCGTACGTGTACTAACGCTGCGCACACCCTCTCTCCTCGCCCGCTTAACGTTAAGTACATTGAAAACAACGCAGGCGGCAGTAAATGTAGCTCCCTGGAAGCACCACAGTTAAAGCATAATTAACCTTACCTCCCACATCACCCGTGGCCGTGAGGACAATACAAAAAGTGTGACCGCATGAACTGTGGGCGCCGACAGGCATATTGCGCAATATCTTGCATACTGCGCCCAAAGTAATCCGAAGAGAACTGCGGGCACAGCTTGCTGTTGTAATGTGCTAATGCTAATGAATAACTAACACTAAGCCAGCACCAACACTCTGCATGAATACACAACTTTTAGCTAACGTTACGATATCAAACCAAGAGAGTCCCGCACGCAAACGACTAACCTACCTGTCCAAAGGCAAACTACCAACTGGTCTGATATTTAAGAGCTAACGTTAACATAGCGTTAGTTCGTTAACAGGACTGAATGATAGCTGGTTTGGTTCAGTTAGTTTACTAAAAATTTAACAATACAATATGACCATTTTATATCTAACATATTAAATTATTTGTTTTACCTTTGACTTACCTTCAAGACAATGGAGAAATTCAGTATATCGGTATCCTTGTTACCATTCCCAAGTTGTTGGCACTGAGAAAATGGCGGCTCAAGTGCAGGTAGAAAATTCTGGAGAAGGTGGAGACGTCATGACGTCAGACGCACAACACGAAAAACCTAATTGATGCAGGTTCACTCAAATGAGAATAGCAGGTTAGATGTGTACTGAGGGAACAACATGTAATTCCAAGTTCATATACTCCACAAATGTAGACTGCCTTGACTAAAGCAGAAATCTGAATGAAACTCACTCAGAAGTCTACGTTACTTCAACTACTGCTGAAATACACTATTTAGAGTGAAGAGGATGATCTGAGTTGTTCAGAATGGCCTCCACCAGCCTGTATCTCTCCACCACATCATCAGTGAGTCCATCAGGGAGACATGACTGAAGTCAAGTGCCTCAGGATGTTTAGTCTGTACCCTAGCAACGGCTTCATGGAGACCTTCACATGGAACTTCAGCAGTAGCCACTGGTGGGATGTACACAAGACCTACAGTACATCTCCACTTCCAAGCCTTCAACCTCTGCACCACCAGTACAGCAACCACAAAAGCACATCCTCATCCCAGCTGGAACAAGGTGGCATCCTCCAGATTTGCTCCATTTTCAATGACAGAAGCTCCTCTCCTGAAGAATCTCCTCTCCCCACAGAAGTATCCATCAGTAGTTGACAAAATACAACAAACACATACAAAAACACAACAAAATAAAGCAAAGGTTGAGTAAAAACTCAGAGCTACCAGACTTTGCTGCTCCCAGTTGAAGCGCATGTTCTGAAATCTGATGCAATACTCATAGGTCATGATTAGATTCAGGGTTTGTTTGTCTGTGGATATTATTCCTAATTCCACTGCAGCAGGTTGAGTTACACATCCTGAAGTATCTGTGTTAGTGATTGTAGTGATACAACATACAAATATTGTTGTAAAACTGTCCCTTTTTGTATCAACACAGTTATCACAGTCATCATTTAACATCTTTATGTAATATTATTGGAAGATAACAAACCCCATTTTCTACTGGATAATGACAAATCATGTTTGAGGAAAAAATACAGGAAAAATAACATCCTGGGGCCATCACTGATTTGAAGGCAGTTGATGCTGAACACTGCGGCTGAACAGTGATGCATTCATTTACTGTTGTGTGGACAGAGATGCACTTGAACTGTGATCTGTCAGCTTAGAAAAAAGGGAACAAACTGCAAATTCAGTGACTTGAATAAATTAAGTGATGAATAAATTTGAACCAGCAAAATGATTTTCCACCTCCACAACATCTATTGCACGTCTGCCCGTCCTGGGTGAGGGATCCCTCCTCTGTTGCTCACCCTGAGGTTTCTCCATTTTTTTTTTTCCTGTTAAAGGGTTTTCTTGGGAGTTTTTCCTCAGTCGATGTGAGGGTCTAAGGGCAGAGGATGTTGTCATAATGCTGTGTAAAGCCCTTTGAGACAAACTGTTTGTAAAAATGGGCTATACAAATAAAATTGCCTTGCCTTGCCGTGCCTTGCCTTGCCACCTCATAGATAGATAGACAGATAGATAGACAGATAGATAGATAGATAGATAGATAGATGAGTACATGGGGTGAATGTTAGTAACCTTTCACCTGCAATTAGCATGGAGCCCTGTGCTGTTGTTGTGTTATTGCTGGAGTGGGGCGGCAGTGTGTGCAATGAGGCTCTGTTGATGTTCGGTGGTGTTGGGTTTGTGTCTGTGTTGTCAGTGTGGGTGTTTGTCTTTGTTGAGCTATATGTGTCCATGTTAATACAATTGTCAGTGTTGTTTGTACGGCTCCATTGTCATTCTGCTGGGAGTTAAGTACTTTTAATTATGATTCAGCTTTACTGGCTCTCTAACACTGCTCTTTGTCTTTTTTTTTCTTTTCTCATTTGATTCCCTTTTTCCTGATTCCTATTTCTTTCTCTTTCTCTCTCCCTGTCAGTAGCTTCCTCCCTTTCTTCATTTACAATCTCCCACACACTCCCTCTTTCTCAAATTCCATTTCAGTGTCTTGCTTTGGCAGGACATGCTGAGCTAGTGCCAAGGCAATAATGAGAACTGTCAAGCAGCGACAAATGAACAGGTGAGAGTTGCAGGGAGAAAGACAGAGATGAAGACACAGAGGGAGAGAGAGACATGAATATGAAGTACTGGCACTGCTGTGACTACTGACAGTCTACACTCCCACCCCACTCTTCCAATTCAAAACACAGAGCCCTACCGATATCAGCCTCTGTGGCCTATACAAATAGTGATATTCTGACACTGAAGCTGCCACTGCTGTTTATATCACATCACAGCTAAATGGCTTTAAATGTAGTGATGTTGGTCACCACAGTGATACAGTATTATTGAAAAAATATTTGCTGGTACTTTGTATTATGACAGATGAAAATAAACATGCAATAAATGTTTTTTATGGCCCCTGCAGGATTACATTTTATAGACTGCACATAAACCATGTAGGCTGAAAAGAAATGAAACTAAATAATTGAACCAAAGGAAACAAACAAAAAAAGAACCAACAACGCCACCCTGGGAATGTCACCCAGAGAACTGGAATGCAAGGCACACAGGTAAGTCTACTCGTTGAGGGACATGAGACATGGTTCACACAGTAGAAAAATACAATTTTATTATTCAATACTCATGTTATAAATTTCGGTCAATCACTCAAAAAGATTAGCTACACTTTGTCTTGTACTTGTGTTAGTCTTTGTTGCGTATTTGTGTGTTTGCGTCATCTGTGTTGATTTCTTACACATCTCCACAGCCATTACAGGTAGCTAGCTGTAGTGATAGCACTAACTGACCAGACGGTCTTGAGCTGTGCGGGAGAAGAGTTTTTTTTCCGTCCAGGAATCGCGGAACTTCCAGAAAATCGGTAAGTACCATCACTAGCAGCGAAATAAAAAAAGAAAAAGGTTTTCACTCTGCCTCCTTGTCAGGCTGTGATGAACCACAGGTATCCAGCTAAGTATTAACCAGTTAGCTTGCCATCATGAATTACTCATGCAAGCTCTGTAATTTCACCACAGCTTCAATCCCTGCATTTGTTCGTCATTTGAGGATTCACAGAAATCTAGCTAACTTTAGATTTCCATGTGGAGTAGGAGAATGCGTTGCCACTTTTGTGACACATGGCAGCGTTCAAATCCACATGTACTGCTTTCACAAGAAGGAAATGAAAGGCAAATTGATGGAGTTGATTTGGCTTGCACTGTTGAAGGTTGTAGCTTTGTGTCAGCAAATTTTTCAACCTAATGTGAACATCCTAATTGCCATATCAAAGATGGCAAAAAGGTTTCATGCCCCTATAATAACTGTTCAAAGTATTTTCGTGTCTGTTCATCCTTTGCCTCACACTTGAATTGGAAACACAAAAAGACCTCTAACAGTAGTTCTCCATGTGGTAGCCCAACTTCTACAAGTGCATGAATCCGTCATCAGACCATGCACTAGGTCACACTTTTGAGACAATCTTTGATGATGATAATGATAACACAAATGATGAAGTGGACACAGATGGTTTTATCTCTGAATGCAGGCTAAAATGCTGTTACCAGCCAGCACAATTCAGACCTTAATAGAGGAAATAGAGAAATAATAACAATAAATAATAAAATGAGAAATAAGTTAATGCATGCCCAAAATACTGTATTTTTTATTTTTATCTATTTAATAAAAAAAAGGTTTTTTTTGTTTGTTTGTTTTTTTTTTTTGTAATAGTTATGATTTGCAAACCAGTTACTCGTTAACATGTACATATTGTCCCACCCTTAACTCCTATACTCGTTTTCAGGTTTTTAGTCAGGATTAATCCTGACTCCACCAAGTGCAGCGGCAAGGGGCAGATGAGCCGGAAGACTGGGAGAGTGGTGAAGTGGAAGACTTCATACATGAACCCCCCATGTAATCTCCTTCATCAGGGAATTCACTGAGTTCGACTGGCAAACTGACTAGATGCAGGTGAGGTTCTGATAATAGCTTTTGCATTGACAGTTCAAGATGGTTTATTTAAAGATATTATCTCAACTATTTTATTAAATAATGTGTGTTAAGCTACTGTTGTGTCAGTGATTGAATGGTGATTGAGACTCACTGGTCCACTGATGACGGCTCTTGAGTTGACTTCAGCAGGAAAAATCAAACATGCTGTAATTCATGGTCAATCAAAAACATGTTAAAAACACAATTAATTCAACATCTCTTTAAGCATTTTAACACATTGATAAACTCAACTGCATCTTGAATCAAAATGTAGGCTACTTTAAACTGAATGCAGCACGGTCATCTTTGGATATTTGACACACTTTCTATCAGAAATAGGTACCTTGACACGACATCACCATCTCAGACCATGCTTTTGGCACAGTGTATCATCCACAGTCCCAAGGCAAGGTGGAGAGAATGAATCACTCCCTGAAAGGGAAAATTGGTAAAATATGTGCGCACAGTAAACTCAGTTGGGTTGATGCTCTACCAATAGCGTTGATGTCAATAAGGAGTTCTGTTAACATTCAAACAGGTTTCACCCCCTATGAATTGCAGTGTGGGCAACAGTTTCCGGGACCAGGAGCTGGGAGCGTCGCCACAACCACTACTACATCCCTGGCATACAAACCATACTATGATCAACTAACAGCGCTTGTCTCAGCTTTTTCCAAACAGGTTGCTGAGATCAAAGGGGGCGTGGAGAAACCGCCAGCTGCCAAAGACACTAAGTGGGTGTTGCTGAAAGCCATCAACGGAAGTGATCGGAGCCAAGGAGGACAGGGCCATACCAGGTGACAGAGAGGACAACACGCCGTCTGCCTGCAGGGAAAAGGGGACATGTGGTCCTACTGGTCACTGTGCGCCACCGCAGATCCACCGGCTCGAGCTCTCAGACAGAAAACCACAGATTTAGACTAACTCTTATATTTTTTTATTATATCTAGCTTTGCACATAACGGATGTGTGAGTCATTCGATGAGAGGGCATAAGACAACTTACGTTGAGAGAGGTTCTGCTCAGCTACATAGATAAGATAAGGACTCCACTAGAAAGAGCTGTTTAGCATTTTTCTCTCTTTCACACTATATTTTAAAGAATACATGTCAGTTTTGTACACTGCTCCAGTCCCTAATCACATTCCCATTTGTCAAACAGTAGGAGGACAAGTTCTGAGTGGGCTGAACAGCAGCATAGAGAAAGAACCACATTACGAGTTATTAGTGCTGTCGTTTTGGTTGTATCTTTTATTACTCTTGGTATTGCATCTTACATATATCATGTGGGCATTTAATCATGTGTAACCCCTATAGTAAGTGGGGAATTTTGGGCATCTTTTGTATTTTTGCTTTGTTCATAGTGTTATGAACTATGGTGGGAGCTGCATGGAAAAGAGGAGATGGGTCAGCCGACTGAGAGGATCCCGGGGACTTTGGGTGCAGGTCCAATCACTTATACACACTCGCACACTACCTTGAAGGAACATTCCCATACTTCCACGCACCTGGATCACCCCAAGCAGTCTCTCTCACATCAGTCTCGTCAACCTAAAGACCCCTGTCTCCAGCAATATGGAGGTATAGAGCTAAATTACACCCTAGGTTCAACAACTACATATCAGTTCGACCTGTGTAATGTGATCAGTTGTGGAGCCCAACCACATATGTGATGCAGATATGATGTATACATGTGCGCCTTTTATTGGGGTGGACCTACTGATAATCCATGGTGTCATCACTGGTCAGACGTTGTTTCATACTCTGGCCCACATTGGACGCCTCAAGGTTATACTTTTAATGGCACCAATCTCTCACACAAGATTCAAATGTGGCACACACAGAGAGGTGGTCCTAACCCCTTACAGATGTCACTTTTCCAATTATTTGGGAACCCATGGTCTGAGGAGGTTAGGAAGAGACATAAGTGTTATCTGCACGGGTCGGATAGCGTGTATTTCATTGGGTGTAGACCGAACAGGTATAGACACCATGGCCTTGGTTAAAATTAATTTTCTGACGCCACCTCTGAATATCACTGTTGTCAGCACTGCAACAGCCCCGATGCCTCTGAACAATGTAACTATTGTCACTCTAAATGAAGAAGGTCAGGCTCATGAGGATGTACAGACAGCACTTACACCAACCGATAACATAGCTCTCGCTACAGGATACACTGATAAGAATGTTTGGTTAACATGGATGGCAGCTACGGCTGCCTCCTTGGGAATAACTAATTGTGTAGCTTGTTATTCTGGCAGACCTAAGGTCCGGACTGTTCCAGCCCGACTTTATCCTCAGCAAGACCCTGCCGGCTATCGTTGTATGTTGGTGTTGACCATGCAGAACCATCCACCTAACTGCTCAACCTCAGGTATTTCCAGCGGTCAAGAACACCACTATCCCACCCGTGTTCACCCCGGTTGAAGGTAATTACACTTGTTTTACTCAAGTCTCAACTGGGAGAAGACTGATCCACTATGGTGCCAAGACACTATTGACATTACTAAGTGGGCCAATGCCACCAAGATGGTATGGGCCAGGGCAGATTTATTCTGGTACTGTGGCTCTAATGTTCTTAGACCCCAACTGCCTGTTAATTGGACAGGTACTTGTGCTCTGGTCAGACTGGCTCTGCCTCTCACTTTGTTGGGGGACCCAGCCAACATAACTAAACATGACAGATTTCAGCGTCACGTTGTTGATATGGACGCTTTTGACATCCTTAAAGATAAAGAGACATACATAGACGCCATAGGGGTCCCCAGAGGCGTTCCAGAGCGCTATAAATTGGTAGACCAAATTGCAGCAAGCTTCAAGAACTTACCCCTGATCTCCGCAATTTTCCCTGTAACTCCCAATAAGAGTGTTGACCACGTGAACTATATCCATTATAATGTACAACGTCTAGCTAATGCGAGCAGAGATGCTGTTGCCGGCCTGTCTGAACAGCTAGCACATACTTCACTCATGACTGTTCAGAACAGGATGGCCCTTGACATGCTGTTGGCAGAGAAAGGAGGTGTATGTCATGTTTGGTGACAGTGCTGTACTTACATTGCTAATAACACTGCGCCAGATGAATCAGTGACTAAAACTCTGTCCAAGTTGAGGCTCTCTCCTCAGAAATGGCTGAGTACTCTGGTGTCTAACCCCATCTCTGACACGCTGGACAGATGGTTTGGACAATGGAAAGGGTTGCTGGTCTCTGCAGCTATGTCCCTTGCGGGAATGATGTGTGTAATGGTGTTGGTGGGATGTTGCTGTACTCCTTGTATTAGGTCTCTGTGTAATCATATTATTGTCACTGCCATAGAGAAGAAGGATTTCCTGTCATATCAGATGACAGCAGTGGCCTCTGACAAATCTGAAGGTTCTGCTTCTCCATGGTATACCTTAGCCATTGATGAGGGGGCGGGAGCTCTAAATGTGTAATCACTGGGGTGTATTACTTTTGTTGGTTGGTCTCAGTCAACTGAGACCAAAAGGGGGACTTGAAGAGAAGTTATCCCAATATCATTATGTGTTACTGTGTGTGTGTATTAACATGTGTTGTACTAATCAAAATGGCATTAATTGAAATGGTATTAACCAAAAAGTGCTTATCATTAACAGGAATATCTTCAGACAGTGTTGGGTAATTCTAATGTGTTGTGTAAGCTGTCATGACTGAAAATGGATGGTATGATGCTACAGGATGAAAGGGCAGACTGTGGGAGGATGTGTAATAACAAAGGTAGCATTGTGAATAAAGGTCATTGTGGCCGCAACTTCTGCTTTTAATAGCAAAACAACTCCTTACAAGGTGTGAAATGCTGAACAGTCTGGGAAGGGGAGAATTCACACAAAGGTGTATTACCATCCCTGCTATGGAATTAAACTCTGGCAAGAACATGGGAGGATGACAAGGGTTGTAAATCTATGATATGTAAAAGCAGCACTGTCCCCTAACAGTTGAATTGCAGGACATATCCTGGAGTATGCGGTGGAGGTGGTCAATGAGTCATCAGCTAATGGGAGAAGACATCATCCTGTTTGCACAATTCTTTGTTTTTGTACTATAAAACACTGGGTCAGCGAAAGATAGTTTAGCCAGACTTCATGAACTGTCAGACACTCTGTTGCTTGCCAGGGATACTATAGTCGGAGCTCTGTAACCTTTGCATTTTCTATTGGTGGTAAAATAAAGCTGATTTGAGAAATCTCACAAACTTCTATTGCTTCATTCAACGAACACGCCAGGACCAATTTTCAGTTTTGGCCAAGTGGGCGCCGTCCTCAACACATCACATACGTGGTGAATTACAATGTAATTGTAATAAATGTAATTGTTAATGTGTTTCTTCTTTAATTTCAGGGCTCCAACTGGGATCTGGGTCTCCAAGTTCTGGACAGGCAAGAGGCCATAGACCTTTATTTCAAGTGTTAGGGGAATGAGAGGATTTCTCTTTTCTAAGAAGTTTCTTATGTGTCCAGATGGATTGTTCATGCAAATCTTCAGTATTTTACATGTTATTGCCATTGTGTTTTTAAAAAAATGTATAATTGTGAAGCTTTTCTTGTTTCTAATGATGGCAGTATTTTAAAAACTGTTAGTTGTTTTCTGTATCCCTCTAACCCTAACCCTAACATTAGTGTTCCATTTACCAAACAGTCAAGTTTATCACAGTGATTCTCAAACTGTGGTATGAGTACTACTGGTGGAATGCAAAAATTGGTCCAAGTCCTTAACCTGAAACCAAAAATCATTGTCATTTCATTTCATTTTATTACAGACAACAGTTAGCCTATTCAGTGTCTCCCATACTATTTATTTGTAGCCAGTCATACGTCACCTTACAGCCGGCTGTCTTTTCTCGGCACCAACAGGAAGGTGAAACATTGCAGGAATTCTCATTAGCCCTTATGGCTTTAATGGCACAGGTTGAGTGACAGGCACCTGATGGAATTCCCGATGCTGATGTTCTTCTTAGGGATCAGTTCATAGAGCATGTCCTTGACAGCTCCCTCCATCAGGAGCTCAAGCAGCTAGTTTGTCACCAGCCCACCATCACCCTGTTGGAACTGTGTAGTGAAGCAATTAAATGGGAGCCCACCTTGAGCCCTACTGGTGAAGTTAGGGTCCGAGGCAAGCGGGTGGTGCTTATTCCCGGTGGAGTGATGAAGCTGGTTGCGGGTACCTGTCCAGAACAGCTTGCTTGCCAGAGTGTTTTATTGGAGCCTTCTGAGTCGGGGTTGCCAGCTGGACTGTTGGCTTCCCCATGCCTGTTAAAGGTTGTTTATGGTACCATGTGTGTGTGCCAGTCATCAACATCGGTGAAGCAGAGGTTCTCCTTTACCCCGGACCAGTCTTGGTGTCTTGAATGCTGCTCAGTTTGTCAGCTTGCCTGCGGAGGTGACGGAGGTGGGGTCAGCCGTGGCCTGGGTGGGTGTCCTCCCAGGCAGCCACCCCCTCAGTCCTCGATAGGATAGGGTCATTGGATCTATCAGCCTTAACCAAGCAAGAACAGGCCAGTGTGAGGTTTTTGCTGGACAGGTATGGCTCAGTCTTTGTGGCTGACGATGGGGATTTGGGGTGCACCGATCTCATATCACATGATATACCTCTGCTCGATGACATCCCTGTATGGCAGAGGTATTGCTGCATCCCTCCCTCAGAGTACAAGGCAGTGAAGACGCACATTAACCAGCTTCTTGAGTCACAAGTCATCTGTGAGAGCAGCAGCCCCCATGACCAGAAAGAATGCTTTCCCACTGCCTCGTATTGAGGAAAGCTTGGACGCACTTGGTTTTCTACCCTTGACCTGGCCAGCTGGCACAATCAGGTGCCAGTGGCTGAGGACCGTCCCAAGACCATCTTTTGCACTCCCTTTTGTCTTTTTGAATTCAACCGAATGCCGGTTCTGCTTTATCTCAGCGACATTATCATCTTTTCATCTTCCGTTGAGCAACACCTGCAGTGGCTGGAGATGGTGCTTGGGTGGCTCCAGAGGAAGGGCCTTAAAGCCAAAGCAGAGAAGGTTGCATTTTTTCAACAGCAGGTGTTGTACTTGGGACATGTCATTTCAAGCCAGGGAGTTTCTACAGATCCCAAGAAAATTGAGGCTGTGGCTAGCTGGCAGCGCCCCCATTACCTCTCAGAGTTGTGTTCCTTTTTGGGTTTCACTAGCTACTATCGGCACTTTGTTAATGGCTTTGCCAAGCTGGCCAAGCCCTTGCATGGGTTGGTAGCCAATTTTGCTGGTACTAAGTCAAGAAAAGGGTCAGGTCAGGCACTGGGGGCTTCATGGATGCCTCAGTGCGAGGAGAGCTTTAGTACTTTAAAGTCTAGGCTCGTCTCTGCCCAGTACTGGCCTATGCAGACTTTTCGCATCTCTTTATTCTTGAAACAGATGCCAGCCGTAATGGGCTTGGTGCTGTACTTTTGCAGGAGACAGACATTGGTGTGAGACCGATGGCTTACGCCAGCAGGGGTCTCTGGCCCACTGAGCGAAATGTGTCCAAATACAGCTCTATGAAGCTAGAATTTCTTGCGCTCAAGTGTCTCACTGTATGCTCACTGTATGCAGGAGGACGGACGTAGCCAAGGTACATTTTTTATGAGACTGGGTTGTTACGAAACTGTGTAAAAGCCCTTAAAAATAAACTGTTTGTAGAAATGGGCCATTGTCTAAACATTCCTTCTCCCTGGTTTCTGTAATATTTGTCAGTTTCCTGGAACAATATGTAATTGGCTTCCAGCTTTCATCTTTGAGCTGAAGAAACCCCCTCTCCTGTGTTTGTATCCGTCTGCTGAAATAGCCATCTGTCTTTGTGGGTCATAATGAACCAACTTAGATAAAGTGATAAGGGCTTCCTTCTGTCATTGGACTGCTCTCTTCTGTGGTTGATCTGATGTCCAAGTGTTTTTTTCCCTTCATACAGGGGACCTGCTTCTGTTGTATTTCCTTTTTTTTTTTTTTTTGTTTAAAGTGTATTTTTTTGCCTTTATTTGATATTACAGTAGACAGAAACAGGAAATAGCGAGGCAGAGAGAGGGGAAACAACATGCAGTAAAGGGGCGCCTGATACAGGATTCAAACCAGGGTCAACTGCAGCAAGGACTATAGGCAAGGCAAGGCAAGGCAATTTTATTTGTATAGCCCGTTTTTACAAACAGTTTGTTTCAAAGGGCTTTACACAGCATTATGACAACATCCTCTGCCCTTAGACCCTCACATCGACTGAGGAAAAACTCCCAAGAAAACCCTTTAACAGGGAAAAAAAAATTGGAGAAACCTCAGGGTGAGCAACAGAGGAGGGATCCCTCACCCAGGACGGGCAGACTTGCAATAGATGTTGTATACAGACAAAGAAAACAATTTACAACATGAAATATGGAAATCATGGAAATGGAATCAGTCAGTTAACGAAAAACGGAAAATGATGAAGGCAGCTCCTGGTGGGCAGGGAGAGAAGGCCAGCTTAATGGGACTACTGGACGGCAGACTGGGTCATGAGCAGGGAGTGCAGGCCGGTTTAACAGCAGGAGAAAGGAGGTGATGGAGGTGGCGGATGGTTGGTTGGTGCAGGGGGATGGAGCTCTGAAGAGATCTGTGGAAATGCAGAGAGAGTGCGAGACACCAAGGCCAGACTACAAAGTGCAACAAATAATGGCAGTTCAAAATGTGAGGGGAGAGGAGAGGAGAGGAGAGGAAGGATAGGGCTCCATGTAACCTGATATGTCCCCCAACAGTTTAAGCCTATAGCAGCATAGCTATAAAATGGATCAGGGCTACCTGAGCCAGCCCTAACTAAAAGCTCTCTCATAGAGGAACGTCTTAAGCCTAGACTTAAATGTAGAAAGAGTGTCTGCCTCTCTGACCCATGGAGAGAGCTGGTTCCATAATAGAGGAGCCGGTAACTGAAGGCTCTGCCTCCCAGTCTGTTTTTAGAGATACTGGGGGTCACTAACAGGCCTGCATTCTGGGAGCGAAGTGCTCTGGTAGGACAGTATGGGATAATGAGGTCTTTCAGATAAGTTGGAGCTTTGTTATTAAGAGCCTTGTAAGTAAGTAGAATGATCTTGAAGTCTATTCTATATCCTACAGGAAGCCAATGGAGAGAAGCTAGAATGGGAGAGATGTGCTCTCGCTTATTAACTCTTGTCAATACCCTCGCTGCAGCATTCTGGACCAGCTGGAGACTCTTCAGAGAGGTTTTTGGACATCCTGACAAGAGAGAGTTACAGTAGTCTAGCCTAGAAGTAATAAATGCGTGGACCAGTTTCTCAGCATCACTCTGAGAGAGGATATTTCTGATCTTAGACATATTGCGCAGGTGAAAGAAGGCAGTCTTAGTCACATGCTTTATGTGAGAACTGAAGGAAAGATCCTGGTCAAAAATGACTCCAAGGTTCCTCGCTGTTGGACTGGAGTTAAGGGTGATGCCATCCAGAGTAGCAATCTGATTGGAGAATGTGTCCCTGAGATGCTTAGGTCCACTCACAATAACCTCTGTTTTGTCAGAGTTCAGTACTAGGAAGTTAGAAGACATCCAGGATTTGCTGTCTTTCAAGCAGTCTTGCAGATTGATGAGGCGGCTTCTATCATCTGGCTCTATTGATAGGTAGAGCTGAGTGTCATCAGCATAACAGTGGAAATTGATGAAGTGTTTACGGATTATATCCCCTAAAGGAAGCATGTAAAGAGAGAAGAGAACTGGCCCTAAAACTGAGCCCTGCTGCACACCATACATAACTCTGCTGTACTTCGAATGGTCATTATTAACATTAACGAATTGAAATCGGTCAGATAAGTATGAAGCAAACCATTTTAGAGCAGATCCTTTAATCCCAATTTTGTGCTCTAGTCTATGCAGCAAGATGCTGTGATCGACAGTATCAAATGCAGCACTGAGGTCCAGAAGTACAAGTACAGAGACAAGACCTCTGTCGGAAGCTAAGAAGATCGTTGGAGACTTTGACCAGTGCTGTTTCAGTGCTATGGTGTTCCCTAAATCCAGATTGGAAAGCTTCAAAGAGCTCGTTACTGTGCAGATGTTCATGTAGCTGCACTATGACAACCTTCTCAAGGATCTTAGAGATGTAGGGAAGGTTGGATATAGGCCTATAGTTGGCTAATGCATCTGGATCAAGAGAGGGTTTTTTAAGCAGAGGATTAATGACAGCCACCTTAACGGCCTGTAGCACGTAGCCTGTAACTAAGAAAAGGTTGATCTGGTTCAGTATGGCAGCGTTAACTAAGGGGAAGACATCCTTGAGCAGTCTTGTTTGGATTGGGTCAAGCAGACATGTAGCTGATTTGGAGGAGGTCATTACAGAAGTTAAGTCTGACAGGTCGATGGGGGCAAAGCTGTTCAAGTATGCACCAAGTCTGGGAGGTGCTTTCGTAGGGGCTGTAATCTGTGGTCCACTACTGCCGATCCTTGTTCTGATATTTACGATCTTTTCAGTAAAGAAAGTTAGGAAATCATTGCTGCTGAGAGTCGGAGGGATGCATGGCTCAACAGCACTGTGGTTCTTAGTCAGCCTGGCCACAGTGTTAAAAAGGAACCTGGGATTGCTTTTATTCTCTTCGATTAAAGATGAAAAGTATGTACTCCTGGCGCTGCAAAGCTCTTTTTTTACATATTAATAAACTATCTTTCCAGGCTCGACGGTCTTCCTCACATTGGCTGGAGTGTGTTTTCCTTTCCAGCTGTCTGGTCTTCTGCTTCAAGATGCGAAGATTTGAATTGTACCAGGGAGCTATTCTCTTCTGGTTGATGACTTTCTACAGCATCAAGTGCTCATAGGAGTGTTGCTGCAGTGCTGTCTACAAGATAATCTACCTGCGAGGGAGTAAAATCAGCATAGCTGCCCATCATATTACCAGAAGGTGTGGCAGCAAGCTCTGCTGGAATGAGCTCTTTAAATCTAGAAACAGCAGTGTCAGATAAACACCTACTGTAGTGCTATTTTTTTCCCAGGGTGTAATTTATTTAAGTGAATCCAAAGGTTATTAGAGAATAGTCAGACAAGACCGGGTATTGAGGGAAAACTGTGATGTGATCCACTTCTACTCCATAAGTAAGTACCAGATCAAGGATATGATTAAAAGAGTGAGTGGGCTCATGTACCCTCTGGGAGAAGCCAATTGAATCTAAAAGCAACTTGAATGCTGAGGCCAGACAGTCATCATCGACGTTCATGTGAACATTGAAGTTGCCCACTATACTGACTTTGTCTGAGTTCATTGCTAAATTTGACAGAAAGTCTGGGAATTCTTCTAAGAACTCAGAGTAAGGAGCAGGAGGACAATACACCACAGCAAATAAGAGTGGTTTCTCTGCTTTCCAGTCTGAGTGAGGGACACTGAGCATAAGGCTTTCAAATGAGTTATATGAAGCATTAGGTTGAGGGTTAATAAGCAGATCTGACTGATAAACTGCAGCCACTCCTCCTCCTCTACCAGTGTTACGAGGCACATGGTAGTTAATGTAACTGGGAGGGGTAGATTCATTTAAACTGACATATTCATCCTGTCGCAACCAAGTTTCAGTAAGAGTTAGTAAGTCGATTTGGTGATTGGTGATCAAATCATTTACTAGCAGAGACTTGGATGAGAGAGATCGAATATTTAGCAAACCACATTTAATAGTTTTATTTGTTTGGTTTGCTGAAGTAGTGGTTATGATTTTAACTAGGTTGTTATAATTGACTCCTCCAGCTTTGGGTTTAGGCTTATACAGCCTCAAGGCAGACACAGTTTTTATGGGATATAAGTAGGGTTGGGTGGGTGGCAGCACATAGGAACCTGCAGAGGGGCGTGTAAGACTGCAGCTCTGCTTGCTGGTCTGAACTCTGGGTGATTGTCAGGGGTTAGAATGACTAACACAACGTGCTATGTTTCTCGATAAGAGAGATGCACCATCCAAAGTAGGATGGACGCCATCTCTCCTAATCAGACCAGGCTTTCCCCAGAAACTCTTCCAATTATCTATATAGGCCATGTTGTTTGCTAAGCACCACCTAGACATCCAGTGATGGAACGACCACATGCAGCCAAACATGTCGTCACTAGACAAATTGGGCCTATATATGACTATAGCCTCTGCATGTGGGGTGCCTGCTCAATCCACTGCGCCAAATGGCGCCCCCGTTGTATGGACTTTTGTAGTAAATCATGTCCAGAGCTTGCTTTAGCTCATCAATGTCTGTGGGCTCCTGTAGCTTTCTGATGGCTTTTATTTCATCAGGTTGTGCCCAGACTCCACTGGTGCTGACTAAGTGCCTCGCTTTTTTTTTTTTTCTGAGTTTTGCATTCAAATTTATTTTCCTTACTTAGGTTATTCAGAGCTATGTTTTCTTGGTTTCTTGGTTTTGCACTAGTTTGTAAGTCTGTTTTGTTTTTTGGCTAGGTTTCCAGCTTTCAGCCTAAGGCATCCAGCAACCCATTCAGTTGGCCTCCTGTTGATGAGTTGACCACTAGGCCAGTGGCGGCTCCTGACAAATTTCTCAGGGGGGGGCAACTGTTGCAATGATGGTTAAGATGACCCATTCAGTGGGTAAAATGAAAATAAATAAAAGTCAGATAGCTAACTTTACAGTGTTACATTGCATTGTTTAATTTGGTTCCACAATAAACCTCTTCCACCGTGGTCATCAACAGCTACATTGTTTCCCCATGAAATCACTATTTACAATTTATAGCCATAATGGATGCCATAGCGATAATCAAATTCAATCAAAATTGTAATTAATAAAATCTTTTCAGAACTTATTCAGTATATATATTTGGCTGGCAATATGCAATCAATACAAATATTTACAATTCAACATTTGGAGAGTACAACATAACACAACTCACCATTTAATAACACATTGCTCATCACTACAGTATAATCACTCATCACTTATACTGAAATTTTGCTCGCCTCTCTTTCAAGCAGGCAAAGTGATCAATTACCCTCTCATTGAAATCAGGCATGTTCCTAACAAGTTCTCTCTCCATGGAAAGCATGGCCAATGCATTCAGACGTTCCTGTCCCATTGTATTTCTCAGGAACATCTTGATTCTCTTTAAGGTGGAGAAACACCTCTCAGCTTCAGCTGTTGTCATCGGAGTGGTTATGAGGATGTTCAACAGCACCACAGTCCCAGAGAAGGTTTCCTGGAGGTTGTAGCTCTGTAGAACCTGGTACAGAGCCAGTGCACCGCAGCAGCCCCTGAAGTCTGGACTTTCGTAGATGAGAGAAAGTTCAGTCCTGAGCTTCTCCTTATGTAGCATGGGGTATGCCCTCACGGTGGTATTCACAGCCTCTTCAGGGAATGTTTTCATATGCCGGTGTAAGGGACCGAGCCGGTCAAGACACAGGGACACAGGTTCTTTCGAAAGAAATGGGTTTTTATTCACCCAAAATATGCAGCCAAGATTTATCAAACAGAAGAAATAACAAACTGGGCCCATAAAAGAGGTCAAATTAACAGAACTATATGAAAGTCAACTGAACCAACTAACAAAAGACAAAACAGACCTCAATGACAAAACACAAGAGGGAATTTATATGCTGGGTGATCAGCCCACAGTAAACACAAAGGGGATTAACAATACTAAACACAAAAGACAACAGCTAGTTGACCAACAAAACAAAATCAGGAAAATTAACTTATTAGACTAAACACAATCCCTACTTAACAAAACCAAACTAAATCATTAGTTGTTTAAAGAATATAGTTAAACAAAACCAAAGCCCTAAATCCCCCCCCCATGATGTGCCAGCCTTTGATCCAGTCCGATCAGCCCTCTTCAGTGCAATTGGCTGATCCTACAGGGCGGGTCCCTGGGCCCGGCCTCCCCCGATCCCAGCAGCAACCCCAGGCGCAACACCACTAATAACTCAAAAGAAACAGAAATTAGAAACTATACTAAAACAAAGACTGTACAAAAGCTAACTAAATGTGCGCGCTACAAATAGAAACTAATGTACTGTCAAATAATAAAGTGTGTGGTATGTAACAAAAGTCCATGTGTGATTTATTTCCAGAAAGAACGTGTTAGACCAATATAAACCAACTTATCAAATAGATGAATGAATGAATAAATAAATGAATGAATGAATGAATGAGTGAATGAATAAATGAATACAAACAAAATATGACTAAACTTAACAAACTAAATAATGTGGGTGCAGGGGGTTACCACCATTTCCTCCTAGTTGTGAGGCCACAGCTGTGGCCATCACAGCCGGTCAAACAGCTCTCCCTCTTGCAGCACGGCACTCACAAGGTGGCTGGTGAAGGAGAACCTGTCTTTGGCATGGCCCAGGACTGTGTCACAGATCTGTTAAAATTATAAAAATGTATTGTCAATAACACACAATTGTAAGAAAAAATTCTACTGGTGCCCATGGTCTACTGTATCTACTGTCTCAGAGTTCCAAAGTATGCATTTTGTTATTCATGCAGACTTATACTGTGTCCTTGTAAGTATAATGGATAAGTAATGGGTGAGTAAAAAAATGACTACCATCCATTACTGAATCTAACTCTGTAAAAACAGAGGTTGTGATTTTATATCACTTGGTACCAACACTTGAGTATGTCTACATTAGTGAATGCAGATACCTCTTTTGACAGCTTCTGCTTCTCTTGGTCTCCTAAGGTTCTCCTTGATCTTGTGGTACCTGGTGTTTCTTGCTGCTGCTGTTGAGAGGAGCTTTGGTCCCTGAAGGGAGACAGATCAAAAGTGTTAGAATATGAATGAGACAGTATGTCACTGTCATTATCAACAATTCCTGTCTTAAAAAAACAAACAAACAAACAAAAAAAACAGTAATACTAGAAAAAAATATTACTATTTCTTGATGTGCTTAACTTACTTATGCACACAAATGCAGATAACAAAATTGGTTATTTACTTTTGAGTTCCTATACATTATTGCCATCACAACATGCAGACATTTAATAATGAACATGTGCATAATTATTATTATAATTACTATATTGTATTATCTTACCTGATGGCCTGAACACTGCTGGTGAAGTTCTGCAGGGCAAGTTTGATGAACACCATGTCAATGTCCCTCTTCTGCAGCTGTTGGTACATCATGTCAACATGAGGCATGATTTGATGAAATAGCTGCAGGAAAAAACAGAAATCTTCATCCTGCAGCATCCTCAAGAAGCCAGATGCCTCCCTCACTGTGGTGGTGTCAAATGAGCTGTCTGCCCTGATGGTCTCAAAACACTCTATGAGGTCGCCCAGGTTCTCATAGACAGTACTCACAATCCTGCTGTTGAAGTTCCATCTTGTGGATGATGCTCTAGGCAGCTTTCAGGCAACAATCTGGTTGAGAAGGGCCGTGCGTTTGGGTGAGCGGGTAAAAAAACTGGAAATCCCACCCAAGTCAAATAAAAAAACTCTCACTGCTGGGATGTGTGAAGTGGCCTGCTGCATGATCAAATTCAGCTGGTGTGCATAACAATGCAAATAATGGGCATTTTTGTACTCTTCGCGTACCTTTTGCTGCACACCAGCCCTCTCTCCTCTCATCACACTGGCACCGTCATAAGCTTGCGCAATGAGTTTACACTTGTCATCATCAGTGAAAACGCTGTTCAGTCTCTCCAAAATTGCATCAGCAGTGGAGCTGGCCATTGTTGACAAGATGAGGACAAATTCAAAGAAACGTTCTAGCACAGCATGTTTTCTATTTATGTATCCCAGCCCAAGCACCAACTGGGTCTGTGTAGAGACGTCTGTGGTTTCATCTGCTTGGATTGCCACAAATCTAGCCGATTTTACCTCCTCCACAATACGTTCTCTGATGACAGTTACCATGCAATCCAGCAACTCATTCTGCACCGTCTTTGACGTGCCCTTAAAGACTGTGGCTGTTCTTAAGTGCTCCTCAAACACCTTGTAACCAATTTTAGCAGTGTAAAAGTGAATTACAGTATTTATATCAGTAATAAGACTTGGGCTATGATCAGAAAATACTAAGTTCTTGAGGAGCCAATGTAATGAGCAACAATGAGGAGGCAGACACAGGAATAACGCTTGAGTAGCCACTCTTGTATTTTTCTTACAACATAAGTTGGGGTTACAGAATTTAAAATATTTACCCAATTTGTAAAGAAAATAAAAAAGTAGTGCGCGCACTAAAGTAAAAATAGTCCGTTGGGCCCTTTAATAAAATAAAGAAAAAAAGTCTGGTGTGTTGTTGTAGTGTTATTGCAGTTCACCTGATTCCCAGGGATCCTTGGAAGCATAATGTGAATGTATAATGTGTGTGTGTGTGGTGGGTATCTCTTAGGTGTTGATCCGTCTTCAGTTGGGTTGGCTCGTCATCTTCTATGACTGGGAATGATGTTCCAAATCCTCGGACTGTTTCCATCCTCTCACAAAAACCTGACCTATAAACAAGGTCAACCAATTTTCAATATTCAACACCATTCATTCTGAGATGCATCATAAGGGATCAAATGTCAACTAATGCACAATATTGCATATAACACTGACATAAATTATCTCTATTCAAATATCTCAAACCTCTTTCTCACTTGTACAACATATGATGCGAAGCCTGCGAAGCTAGTTCAGGCAGACAACTCAAGCTGCGCCCGTCCTGATCAGCTGATCAGTCACGTGCTCCCCTCAACCAAATAGGGCGGGTTATTTAAACCCACCCAGCTTACCTGCTCTCCCCTGGCTTGCTGCCAATGCTGCTGCTGTTCTCTGCTGCTGGTACTGCTGGTACCCTTGCTGCTGCTACTGCTCGTGCTGCTGCTGCTGCTGCTGCTGCTACTGCTGCTACTACCCCTGCTGCCCATGAGGTTTTGCAAACCCACCACCTCCCCAGCATCCACCTGTGGGCTCTGTCTCTATGATCCCCTGCGGGGGTCTGCTTTCATTCCCTGTTAGGTCTGTCAAACAGATCATTATTCAGGGAATGAATAACTGAGACAGAGCCTGACGCCAAACCTGCTGCAGCCATGCTCAAGGATAGGCTACCTATGCTGTGCTTCAGCTCGCTGTGCTTCAGCTTGCTTATGTCCAATAAATTATTTATTCTCATTTCAGAATTGTCTGACTGAAATAGCCTTAAGGGTATCATTTATGAGAACTAAACGTTAAAGTGCTCACACATTTAACTGTTCATATAAACAGTGCTCCAATAATACTTATGGTAAGTAACCATTAACATTCAAAATACCATTTATCAAAACCATATCAAACCATGTGCAAATAACATCAATGGTAAACATACTGAGTTAAGCTTAGAGCCATTAAAGAAGTGTGCTTAAATTACTCTCACACTATAGGCCTGTTCATGTCAGAGAATCTACACCAAAAATTACCCTCAAGTTACTTAAAACTCAGTTAAAAATCATAAGGTAATAAACAAAGTATGCATATGTTCCGAAATATTGCACCATATATTCATTTCAGTTCACTCTCATAACCTTAATATTACCACTGCTTTGTTTCGGCACAGGGAACCAAGAGAGAAATAGCACCAGAGCAGCTCGCTAGTCTCGGGCCTCGCGGCGGCTCTCCCGATGGTGGACGAGTGGTTAGCCGACGTGACCTCTCTCTCTCGGTCAGACACTCGACTCCGGACATCCAGCTGGTAAGTGCTCCGACTCTCTTTCCCTTTTTCCACGGTAAGCTCCAGGTTTTTCCCGGTTTTCCTCCCTTTCTTTAGCTCATGATGCTCTCCTTCCTCTCGCTGAGACCGGAAGAGACCGGAAGAGAAGCGCGCCAGTGCTTCGTTTCCAAGCCGACAGGCTGAGCGTATCCTGCGTAGCCTCTGATTGGCTGCTGAGGGCAAGGTACCCCACGTGGGATCACGTGAACGGAGTGGTGCATTCAAGTACAATAGGATTTGTAACACTTTGAAGATGTAAACAAATAAAGATTAAAAAATAAACAGTCTCTTTTCTTTTATAATACTGATTTAACAGCGTGCTTTTTACACCTAGTTACAACCTCGTCCAGCAACGCCACTAAGTCGACCAGTCCACGAAAAATCCCAGGGTTGCTGGACCCCTCGCTTTCATCCTTTCCTCGCAAAGCTAACTCAAACACGCCACAGAATTTTACACAGTCAATAAGGCGGCCTAGGATATGCCGGTTCTTGCTCACCTCATCGTTGTGACGACGCACAGCTATCCTGTAGCTCTCATCCAACTGTGTTGCAATGTTTACTCTCCCAAAGGCCGAAAGTTTTAGGCAGCTGTCCACATGCATCTTCGATGCTTCATGTTTCTTCACCTTTTCAGAGAGATGGTGTATATCAGTGACACCTGTCTTTGTCCAGGCGGTGTCTGTGTTGGAATCAGGGTGAATTAGGACACAGGGGTGGCAGAAGAAAGCGTTAGCCACTTCACACCCTGCTAGCTAAGTTTTCCGCTCAGACCAGCTCCGGGAAAATCTGCGATTGTATGTCTTCCCCGCTTTTGTTGACACCTGCTTTATTTTTAAATTTGGTATGGGTGGTCCCAATTCTTTAGTAGCCAATTTTTCAAAATTGTTTCGTCAACTGAACGGTAATTCCCGCAAAGAAGTAATGGAGTTGTTCGCCATGTCAATCTTGAGGTCTCCCACCCGACGTGTGCGCGCGCTGTACGTATCGTCCAAGCACGCATCAGTGCGTATGATGAAATCACGTTGGGGCAAGCCCTCCCAGAGCCCATAGAAATGAATTGTTGGGTCCAAAATTTGAAAAAAAGAATCTTAACATGTAAGTCTATGAGCGCACCTGGGGCGATTTTCAATCTTACAGAAATCGCCCCAAGGGGGCGGGGTTTCTGGTTGGTGAGTGACATTCAGGCTGCTGAATGTCACAGCGATTCAGGCTACTGATTGGACAATAATATTAAAACTTAGACCGGCAAAATAAACTCTTTTTTTCTCTCTTTTTTCGTGTGACTTAAAGAGGGCGATGCACTATCGCCCACTATGGGCCAGCCGCCCCTGCACTGGGCCAGTGCTTCATATGTTGTAGCATAAAGCATGCCAGTCAACACTTAGACTGATTCTGAGTCGACTGCCCTCACTGACATCACATCCTGTCTTCTCCAGAGTTGAGGATCCCAGCTGTCATCTCACCTGTTACAGGGTCAGTGTCTCTGTTGCTGGGTTAACCTCCCTTGCTGACGCCTCACCTCACCATCACCTTTGGTCCGTGTAACATCTCACCTGCTCCCGTGTCAAAGGATCAGGCCTGCATCATGTCTGCTCCATAGTTAATCACTCTGGCTGACATCTTACCTGTTCCAGTGTCAGGGGCTCCAGTCAGAGTGACACCTGCTCATTTTGTCCATGTTACTCGTTTCTAGTTGGCAGCCCAGACATGGCCTTGTAACAATGGTCTAAGCCCTCCCAGTAGTTGCCTAGACATTTGTCTAAAAGCCAATATGATATTCAAGCTAATGAACCAACAGGATCCCAAAGGTTCCTTGGATTCATGTAAAACATGAAAATCATGTCCCATTCTAGGTTCAACACACAATACATTGCTTTACCAGTTTTTACCTTGAATGTCCTGCAACTTAGACATCAATATACACTCAAAGGTTCACTAGTATATGGGTCACATAAGCCTGGAGGGGCACAAAAACATTCATCAGATATCAGTATACATCCCACTCATAGATTCAAGACTGGAAGCATACAGTGTATGAGCTACCGAGATGGAGAAAAGAGAAGAAAGAGGCTCCTTGAATCCATCCATCAGAGGAGCCGACAACAAGAGGACAGAAGGCAGAGGACGATAGGGGAAGATAATGAAGGTGAGCATAGGATGAATGGAGTGGCAGATTAGAGAAGAGGAGAGTAAATTGAAAGTATTGAGTGACTGGGAAAGGAGTGGAGGGGAGAAGAAAAGGGTACCAGGGAGTGAGGCAACTTGGCAAAAGAAGAATGAGAAGCTGAGGTAAGAGAAAATAGGGCTCAGAGCTGAGGAGTGGGGAGAGTGTTGCAGGAGAAGTGTTTGAAAAGAGAGCAAACAGGTAAAAGCGAGGCATTTCATAATCTGTGTTCTCTGTACTTATGTTCTTGTGGAGTTGGGTAACGTCATAAGTCTCAGCCCAACCCACTCAGGACTCAGGTTGGGATTCTGTGGCCCACCTCCACAGACTCCTAACCTGAGGGATTGGGTACTGGTGATAGTAGTACAGCTGCCCACAGTGACCCCCCATTAGACTCTACAAAAAACTGCCAGACTGACAGGCCAAAGCAGAGAACCAGCCCATCCTCTGCCACCATTACAGGGCTTCATGACTTTTCTGGTGAAGCATGTATGGATGCGTGTTTCACTTTCATGTGATGCAACTAATGGTGAGTGAAGCCTTGTTCCCCTCTAAACCACCTGACTGCTTTTTTGCAGAGGATTAAAGTTGTGAAGTGTAATTTCACTGAGTATAAAAACAGCCAAGAAAAATGATGCATCCCTGTGATTTTTGCTAGCACCGTAACGTAAACGCACGGGACATCACAGTGTGGCACCTCTCCCAATAAGGAAGTCCTAAATGCACAGTGTAAAATTATAGATGCTTTAAGTCTATTGAATTTCTGTCCATGTACATCATGTTATACATATTTGTTGTTTTTCTGTGCTAAGGTAAAGAGTTTGTGGTGTTTCAAAGGACTGGTGTACAATAACAACGCTTCATCAATGCTGAGGCTGTACTGCACCTTGCATGCAAATATAGAGGAGGCCAGAGGTGGAACATGTCATGGTGAGTAAATTAAGTAATTCATTTAAAAAACTGCTGAGCAAGTTTGTTGTATTCGTAACAACTAATTAAGAAATTTGTGACAGACACGGAGCTTCCATTTCACACACGCTTCACTACAGGACCAACAGTTAGAGCACATTCAGTGTGCACAGGTAAACACCTATCAGAATGCGCTGTAAGGCACAAAGGAGGTGTATAACTATAAATATGAGTAGTCAGTGTTGTAATGTAACAAAGTACAAATACTTTGTTACTGTACTTCAGTAGAATTTTTCCATATCTGTACTTTACTTCGTCATTTATGTTTCTGACAACTTTTGCTTTTACTCCACTACATTTTCTAAATAAAATATGTACTTTTACTCCGATACATTTCCCTTAACCATCTTTGTTACTCCTTACTACAAAATAAAAGTTAAGTTGGTAATGTAATGCCTGTTTATTGTCATATCAACCACCAAGCGCAAAGAAGAAGCCCCACTGGCCCCGGGCATGTCACATTATTGATGCCATCATGGAAGCACCTGATGCAGGCTCTGCTGCTAAGATCACCACTCTGGTAGCAAATGACAAGCATCCAAACTACAGTGGTGAACTTGGTGAACTGTGTGGTGACGAAGATAATGCTACACACCTATGGCCGTATTTGCAAGAATTATAAATGCAAGAATTATTGAGAAAGAGAGCTAGTCACCACTGACTATGGCAGAGGTTTAATTTTAGTGTTTAATAATTTGAAGCCCTTTTCTCCTGTACCTGGGTATTATGCTTTTGCTGTAAGGAAGCCACAATAAATTTCATAATTAATTTCTAATCACTCACTTTGTTTAAATACTTTTACTTCTATTTCAGAAAATGACTTTTGATACTTAACTACAGGAAATGTCAGGTACTTTAAAGGAGAAGTGCTGTTTTTTACAACCTGGACCTTATTTCTGGCATAAAATATGGTCGTTTACTCACCCATATAACTTTGGTGTCATTAGGAGTCCTTTGGACTATATTTAGATCCATTTGAGTGGTGCGTATATCCATATAGTAGGAGTAAGCGAGGGACTGAGAATGCAACCTCTAATAACACATTAGCTGCCACGAAACTCATTCATTTTACCAATATTTTGTTATGATTCGCTAGTGCTATTCCCCTTTGGGTTGTGAGTATTGGGTCAAAAATAAAGGTCCAAAAATGGGCCAGTTGTGATCAAGGACCTTTTATTTTTCCAACATTAAATGATACAAAATCAATGTCTCAAAATGTGTCCAACAGGTCACAAAAATGATCAGCAAAGTGTGGAGATAACCCCTTCAAAATGATCAGAACAGTCAGAGCTTGGTGCAGGAGAGTCTAACCTACTTAACAGTGAGGTCAAACCCGAGTCAGATCCGGACCAGACTTATTTGTAGTGTTTGTTTGCGTCTCTGTACTCTCTTTTTATTCTTTACAAAGTGCACAACGTCTTATTTAAATTAGGGGAGGTTTCCTCCCTTATTTCTCTTAAAACTAATATTATTTGTCCAAAAATAATGGTGTCATCTTTCTTTTACCGGGCCCCTGCCTCAAACACATGAGGCCCCTTTTGATTCCAATAGTGTCACGTTCCTTCTACCTGTGCATCATTTTTTCTGAGTTTACTCATTTGTGCTGACTCCATTATTTCCAAGCCCAAGTTGTGTTTTTAAAAACAAATGGCAGTTATTTTTGATAAAATACCTAATAACTTTGCTCTGGTATTTTTTAATGAGTTGATGGCACACTTAAGTTGTTGTTGTTGTTGGTGCACTTCACCTATCTGCACCTGTTGCCTGCACTTGTTGCCTTGACGTTAGGTATTTTTCAAGTGGTGGTCACTCACCCCTCCCTTCTCATCCTCTCTATCTGCACAGAGCTCAGTTTGGTTTTTTCCCAACATGAGTTGCCTGTTATCATCATCCAGGGTCTGTAGATTGACCTACTAACCTCACACCTGGATGATGATGTCATCTCTGAGTGCCATGTGCAGCCACAGCTAGATCTGCACTCACTACACTGGTTACCTCAGGTTAAAACTATTGTGAACAATGTCTCCGCTTTTGAATGTAACTGCTTTTAATAATGTTTGGTCTATTACTTTGTGAGTGTTTGTGTTGTTTGTGCTCTTGACATCAATGAAAATGAGAGATTGCCATCAATGATTCCTGGAGATTTACATAAAGGTTAAATGAATGATTGCCATGGACAGTCAGCCATTTTCCATGGTTGAGGATGAAGGATTTAAGTACTTTGTGTATGAATTGGACCCCCTCTTACACTCTCGCCACAAGACAGGTGTGTAAACACCTGTGTGAGTGCTACATATCAATCTTAAGAATTTTAAATAAAACATTGTATGCTTGTTTTTGTTGTATTTTATATATTAGGGCTACAGATTAGACATGAATAATAAATGAATGAAATGAATATGAATACATCACAGAATTGTCAGGTTCAGTTGTGTATACTGTCCACAGTAATTCCTGACTTTTTTTTTAATGTTTGACAGAAGTTGAGGACATACAGTAAGGGCAATCAGCTAAAATATACATGAAAATCATTTTTAGATTGCTTTAGATACTTATTAGTTAAACTGTTATCTCAACTACTTACATTAATGAAGACATTTACAATTCGTTTCATATTTTATAAGCAATTTTAACACAAAGCACAAATCCTCAAGTTGCTCAGTGGTTGAGAGGTTAGAGCACATCTGATATGTTGGCTTGTTCAGACAGTTTGTCTCAAAGGGCTTTACACAGCATTATGACAACATCCTCTGCCCTTAGACCCTCACATCAACTGAGGAAAAACTCCCAAGAAAACCCTTTTAACAGGGAAAAATGGAGAAACCTCAGGGTGAGCAACAGAGAAGGGATCCCTCACCCAGGACAGGCAGACGTGCAATAGATGTTGTATACAGACAAGAAAACAATTTACAACATGGAATATGGAAAACATGGAAATTGAATCAGTCAGTTAATGAAAATGATGGAGGAAGCTCCTGCTGAGCAGGGAGGGAAGGCCAGCTTAATGGGACTACTGGACGGCAGACTGGGTCCTGAGCAGGGAGTGCAGACCGGTTTAACAGCAGGAGAAAGGAGGTGATGGAGGCAGGACTCCAGCATGATGTTAAAAGAACAGATAATGATAGTTCAAAATGTGTGAGGGGAGAGAAGAGGAGAGGAGAGGAATGGTAGGACTCCATGTAACCCGATGTGTCCCCCAGCAGTCTAAGCCAGTAGCAGCGTAGCTATAAAATGGATCAGGACTACCTGAGCCAGTCCTATCTAAAAGCTTTGTCACAGAGGAAGGTCTTAAGCCTGGACCTAAATGTAGAAAGAGTGTTTGCCTCTGTGACCCATGGAGAGAGCTGGTTCCACAATAGAGGAGCCCGGTAACTGAAGACTCTACCTCCCAGTCTGTTTTTAGAGATACTGGGGGTCACTAACGGACCTGCATTCTGGGAGCAAAGTGCTCTGGTAGGACAGTATGGAATAATGAGGTCTTTCAGATAAGATGGAACTTTGTCATTAAGAGCCTTGTAAGTAAGTAGAAGGATCTTGAAGTCTATTCTATATCCTGCAGGAAGCCAATGGAGAGAAGCTAGAATGGAACAGATGTGCTCTCTCTTACTAACTCTTGTCAGTACCTTCGCGGTGTTCTGGACCAGTTGGAGACTCTTTAGAGAGTCTTTTGGACATCCTGACAAGAGAGAGTTACAGTAGTCTAGCCTAGAAGTAATAAATGCATGGACCAGTTTCTCAGCATCACTCTGAGAGAGGATATTCCGGATCTTAGCTATACTGCGCAGGTGAAAGAAGGCAGTCCTAGTAACATGATTTATGTGAGAGCTGAAGGAAAGATCCTGGTCAAAAATGACTCCAAGGTTCCTCGCAGTTGGACAGGAGTTCAGGGTGATGCCATCCAGAGTAGCAATCTGATTGGAGAATGTGTCCCTGAGATGCTTAGGTCCAAACACAATAACCTCTGTTTTGTCAGAGTTCAGTAGTTGGAAGGTAGAAGACATCCAGGATTTGCTGTCTTTCAAGCAATCTTGCAGATTGATGAGGCATCTTTTATCATCTGACTCTATTGATAAGTAAAGCTGAGTATCATCAGCATAACAATGTAAATTGATGGAGTGCTTCCAGATTATATCCCCTTATGGAAGCATGTAAAGAGTGAAGAGAACTGGCCCTAAGACTGAACCCTGTGTCACACCATACATGACTCTGCTGTACTCCCATTGGTCATTATTAACATTAATAAATTGAAACCTGTCAGACAGCGATGAGTCAAACCATTTTAGAGCAGATCCTTTAATCCCAATTTCATGTTCCAGTCTCTGCAGCAAGATGCTGTGATCAATGGTGTCAAATGCAGCACTGAGTACAAGTACAGAGACAAGACCTCTGTCAGAAGTTATAAGAAGATCGTTGGAGACTTTGACCAGTGCTGTTTCAGTGCTATGGTGTTTTCTAAATCCAGATTGGAAAACTTCAAAAAGCTTGTTACTGTGCAGATGTTCATGTAGCTGCACTAGGACAACCTTCTCAAGGATCTTAGAGACGTAGGGAGGGTTGGATATAGGCCTATAGTTGGCTAGTACATCTGGATCAAGAGAGGGTTTTTTAAGTAGAGGATTAATGACAGCCACCTTAAAGGCCTGTGGCATGTAGCCTGTGACTAAGGAAAGGTTGGTCTGGTTCAGTATAGCAGCGTTAACTAAGGGGAAGACATCCTTGAGCAGTCTATAAAGTGAAGTTTGCTGACAGCTGTGTGTATGCATGGCTTCATGAATCTCAATAGTACTCTAGTACACTTTTTGTAAGGATCCTGCGAACAGTTTTATAAATGAGGCCCCTGGTCATGGGTATAACATGGACCTGGGTCTTTAGTGTGTTGAGTTGATGTCAGGTCAGGGCAATAGACCTGGATGAACCTATAGTTTCCAACCAGTAGCCTACTCCACATTAACATCATTAACTTTTTCACGCAAACAACCTCAGCAATTAATGACTATGATGACCTAGATGACTGAGAACCTTCACGGACATACATCCTGAACATACTCATGATGCTATGTGACGTATCCTTAAGTTAGACTGTAATGACCTCTGCCATTGGGCGGCTGTGGCTCAGGAGGTAGAGCAGGTCAAAGGTTTGATCCCCAGCTCCTCCAGGCCACATGTCAAAGTGTCCTTGGGCAGGACACTGAACCCATGCTTGCCCTCCAATGTGTCATCGGATGAGTGGATGTGAGTGAATGATTAGCCCCCCAAAAGGCTGTGTGTGTCAAAGGGTGAATGCGACAAAAACAGTGTAAAGCGCTTTGAGTGGTCCAAGTGACTAGAAAAGCGCTATATAAGTGCAAGTCCATTTTCCCATTGATGAGCAAAGTCAACAATGGGCCTTGTTAACCAATATCTTCTTAAGAATCTTATTAGATTCTTTCTTAAGATGGTCATAGAAGGTTCTTAGAGGGGACATATTACAAAAAAATCTGTAATTTGCTCCACAGGTTGAAATCCATGTGGGTTTTTGAGCTGTTCCCTCGGTTGTCCGATAATGATGTCATTAGTTTTCGAATTTGTATAACACCACCCCTACCTGGGACTGGTAAAAGGGGTGGGGTGGGGCTAGCAGTGGTTCATTTGCATTTAAAGGGACAGGCACTCAAACAGACCATTCTGAACAGGGCTGTTTCGAGCAGATGAAAAGAGCCGTGATGTTTGGTCCTTGGGGTATTTTGATCGAATCATGTCACAGACATGTCTTTAAGACACCTGGGAACGATTTTAATTTGTGGAAAAGGGGCAGAATATGTCTCCTTTAAGAAACTCTACATCAGATTCCTCAACGTGTTCTTAAACAGCAGAATTGTTCACAGCTGTGTTCCTTAATTGATGAATGCCATCTCCTCATAAGTTTAAGCATGCATGCCAGGTGATCCTAATTAACACAGAATTCCCTGCATGAGAGTGCAGGGCTGTGTGCACACTGAAACCACAGGCACTGAGCAGAGAAGGTGAAGTGAGAAAGAAAGTTGAAATGCACAAATGAAAATCTGCAGAGGGAGCATCCAACTCCAAACATAAAAAGATCTTATTTTGCACAAGTGTCAGCTCTCAAATGTGCATAAGTGTGCTCCTAAGTGTGGGTAGATTTTGTTCTTAGCTAAGATCAAATCCTGGATGAGAAAACGTTCATGCATGAAAATGCATGAAAAAAAATTGTTACTTTTTGTATTTTTCTGCTGAGCAAATGTATTGTAGTTTTCATCATGTGCCATTATGTGCTATTTCTTCACACACCTATCTGTTGTCATCTATAATCCTGATGGCATTTAAAAGCATACTTGCACATTCAAACAGATAATTTTGCAAGTTAGCTCTGATTAGGTATTAAAGCTGTTGCTTGAGTGTAAAAAAAAATGCCAGTAGAAAGCACTAAACAGTGAAGAAGTAAGAACTTTAGTAGAATGGGGTCAGAGAGACTGAGGAAGAGGGAAACCCATCCCTACATGCAGAAAAAGAGGCAGAATATAAAGAAATTAGGAGAGCTGGAAGATGAACTGATAGCAATGAATAGCAGCATGGGAGGTAACAGCCAGGTCGGGGTTGGATGGATGGGAAAATCGTAGACAAACAAGAATGATGGAGGATAGTGGTGGTGGTGTGTGCACAGGGCTAGTGGAAGTGCGGGGACCTGGGAGGGGAGGGAGAGAGCCGAGGAGCCGAGGAGCCGATGGCGATGAGAACATTATGGCTGGATAATGAAGAGGTTCCACGCTGTCAGCCAACACCATTCACCCTGCATAGCTCTGACCTCAAAGTGTCAACAAGCTAAACGACCAAGCAGCAGCGCATTATCTCATGTACACACAACTACACATGCACACATGCACACACACACACACACACACCAAGACAGACTGGCAGTGTGTATGATTGTATGAACCAGTCAATAGCTTGTGTAAATGCATT